>OX424556.1:48371508-49006004 GCA_949152475.1 Terebella lapidaria | reverse complement strand
TTTCGGAGACTGTTGGCAGCCATCTTGGATTTTCAGTCGAAAAAATGGTTGAAAAAAATGGAAACAGTTTTTTTCCCTCTCACTGGGGTCTACTTTGATGGAAAATCACCCCAAATCAAAATCAATATGAAAATGGAGCGGGATCAGTATTTGCACCATAACCGCATATACTAATGTTTAACAATAACATGGGGAACAGATGTTTGCCCACTAGATTCGACAGTTAAGTCCAAAAGACCACCTCCAGAGCTGTCCTAAAGTTGAGCCCAGATGCAACATTTTAAATTCAACCCATATCATGATGACTTTTGGTAATTGCTAGTTGGAGTTGCGCATCCTGTGTTACAAAGTTAATGAACTGGTATGAGCCATGTGTTTGTGTTGTTAAATTATATCATTACGTTCCAAGTCCAATTGATGCCATCCGTCCCAAGTTCGCCACATCCCCAAGTTCGCCAACTGCACATTGGCAAAGGATAAGAGCCACGTTTCTGGAAATTAATTTCCTGGTTGCTTTTATTTTATGTCCGAGCTTGAAAAATCTTGTTGGCAAATTTAGAAACGTGAATTCAGGACGGATGGCTCGTATACCTACTGCATTTATTGTATCTCTGAAAATCGGAGATACTATGGTTTTGGCAATGTTCCTACGTCGTCCGCGTCCACGTCCGCGGAGATTTGACGTAATCACGCTACAGGTCACAATTTTGCATGTATTGCTTTGTAATTTGGTATGGGCATTTTATGGGGTTGGTTCTTGATGCCTATTGATTTTCACATTCGGACAATTTTTGATGGTTTTATAGCGAAAAAATTAAAACAAAATTAATTAAATTTTAAAAAGTGCCCCTAGGGCCTCAATGCTTGCAGATAGAGCCTATGTTACTATTGAACACTTATAGGAAGTCATATGTGACCTTCAAAATGGTGACCTTGGACTTGACCTTGGATGACCTTTCAAGGTCGAGTAGTGATTTTTCAGGGTATTTGGCTGTTAAAAAGCCTGAATCTCAGATATTGGCCTGCAAATTGCAATTTATAACTAACAGTATGTCTGTATCTGGACGCCTATTGATTTTCATGGTGATTAGGGCTTTTTTGATGGTTTTATGGTTTGAAAAAAATTAAATTAAATTTTAAAAAGTGCCCTAGAGCCTCAATGCTTGCAGATAGAGCCTATGTTACTATTGAACACTTATAGGAAGTCATATATGACCTTCAAAATGGTGACCTTGAACTTGACCTTGGATGACCTTGAAAGGTCAAATAGTGATTTTTCAGGGTATTTGGCTGTTAAAAAGCCTAAAAATCAAGACATTGGCCTGTAATTTGTGGTTTATTCCTATCAGCATGTCATACCAGAATTTATTAAACGACCTTGACTTTCACCTTGACCTTTCAAAATTGAAAACTGATCCTAGAGCATTAACGCTTGCAGGTAGAGCCTATATTACTATTGAACCGATATAGGAAGTCTTATATGGCCTTCCAAGTGGTGACCTTGAGTTTGACCTTGGATGACCTTTCAAGGTCAAAGTGACTATCGAATTTCGGCCAAATCAGAAAAACAAGATGGCCGCCTTAAAAAAATTGGAAGGCGAAAACGACTTCACTCTAAAACTAACCGAGTTATTTTCCCGAAACTTTTTTGTATGCATTTCATGGGACCTCGGGTAGGTTCCTTTTGAATTTCGGCCAAATCAGAGAAACAAGATGGCCACCGCAAAAAAGAACTATTTTGGAAGCTATTTTGAAAACGAGTACATGTACTATCAATCACTGAATATGGGCCCGCCGGGGGACAGCAGTGCGGTCATGAGACCTTTGGTAGTTGGTATAACAGTCACTGGGCGCCACCTGTTATGCCATAAAGTGCCTCGATCTAGTTAGCGTCCTGGTTATGCTCTTGATGAATCGCATCTGCAAATTTACTTGTCTTTATCTGGGATGCAAAAGTTTCCTTCCTTGAATAAATTGACAAACCGCGGTAACAGGTTGCTGACATACGTGTACATGTAGTAGGGGTGGCATATCGACGTCATTTTCATATCAATATATATCGTGATTTCAAAGTCGATATATCAATTTTTTCCCTGAGAATAAAAGCCTACCAAAATCGCCAAAAAAACACGGAGAAGTCGAACGGAGTTTACCGACAGCGTGTGAATATGGGTTACTTGCCTAAAACATCAGACATACATGCACGCGCCGAATAAATTATTGCGTCGCATAGTAACCAGCTATAACCACGCGCAAAAGATGCGATCAATACAGGGAAAACCGGCTGCTTATGGTTGACCGATCGCGTCAAAACTCGGTGTTTGTGTATATTTCAAAATATCGATATTTTCGCAACCCTTCGATACGATATATCGTGGCTTGTTAAAATTCGATTATCGATATATCGTGCCACCCCTAACGTGTAGGACTTCCATGTTGGTTGGTAAATCAAGGTTAATAAATCAATGTGTTTGTGTTGTTCATTATGTTCTTATTTTTGTGTTGCCAAGTTACATGTTTTGTGTACACTCGACCACAATAAAACATTATGAAAATATAATTAAGGCATTTCGGCATTATGCCTTTAAAGCCTAACTAGAGTGAAAAAATTACTTTTTTTAGTTTAGTGTCAATATCAAAGACGGAAGTCTGGGGATCATTTCTGTTTTTACAAAAATGAAATATCTTGAATAGTCACTATGTTACGGAGGTTTGTTTATGACATGTCCTATTGACCTTTCGATGTCATTTGCAAATATGCAAATGAGCTATGATGACGTCATATGAGTCACTGAAAGATAATGAGCTCATTGAAACCAGTAATGCACAATATTAAAGAGCATGAAAATAATTTTTGTTCCACAAAATGCCTCCATACAGAAAATATTCAAATTTTGAAAAAAATTTGTTGTTGTGATGGCAACCAGAGCCGGAATATGGCCCATAGCAACCACGTTGCTATGGAGATTTTGTTGCTAACCACTGATGATTCCACATTATTAGGATCTCAACTTTTGTTACACTATGATCCTTTGTGAAAATGTTAAAAGAAAGTAGCACTTTCACATGTCCTAACAGTTAAATTGTCCGTAGCAACCCACCCAACAACTGGTTGCTAAGGGGCGCTAGCTCTGATTGTGTAGCCTTGACAACATGCTGGCATAACAAAAGACTGACTATGCCTTACCACAAAACATATCAGTCTTTATAGGAACCTTTATCTACATTATAACCCTTGCATAAATGAGGTTTAGATAGCTAATTATAGTACTTGACTCATATGACGTCATGAATATCTAATTATAATAATTAATGAGGTCCTGCAAATTGCTGGTAGATTGGAAAAAAGTAATTCACGGAAATAGAAATATCTCAGGTTGTGATTGAGATTTTCAAGTTCTGTAAAAACCAAAATGATCAGGGAAACCATCTCCACGGTATAAGAACATAAAAATAATACACTCTAGTTAGACTTTAAGGTTTTAGTGGGTATTTCTTCTCCCGCCGTTTTGGTTTCCGGACGATAACTTGAGGTTGCCTCAACATATCACATCCAAATTTTCACCACTGGTCGGAAATGTTTAGTGGAAGAACCCTATTACTTTTCAGCATGGTCTGAGGTCCGTGAGGTCCACTTCAATGTAAATTTTTGGACTTGGTTTCCGGACGATAACTAAAAAAATCCTCCTAGAGTAGTCTGTAAAACTGTGCATAGAGGTTCTTATGCCATCAGGGAAGAACCCTATTGATTTTGGGATCAATGCGTCCAACGACCTTGGACCCAGGGCCCGAAAACGTTTCTGCTGAGTCATCCTTGAGGCTCAAGTTCCATATCTCTGAAACGGTCTCTGAAATCTCATATCTCTGAAACTAGACAAACATACCTAGTGGGTATTATTGATGAACTTTGACCCCGACCCCAAATTTTGTTTGCCGGGTTGGCATTTTTTGTTTTCGTCCATATCTCGGAAACGGTGCGTCGTAGAGCGAAACGGACGTTATTACAGTGGTGAAGGTCAATTACAGTATTAAAAATACGATGGTGTCACATAAAATATAGGCATTGTTAGGCAAAAAAAAAACTTTCTCGTTCCTGCGCACGCCACTTTTTACCCCCATGTACGGGTGTAGCCATGGAAATACGCAACAACGTAATGCAGTACATTTGGCAGTCCCAACTAAATCAATCCCACTGATTACTCACGAATCTAATTGTTCTAATTGTTTCAGACATTCTCTGCAACATGACGAGGAAGAGATCTGCTGCCAAGAGAGCTGCCAACCTGGCGAAGGTATAGCTATTCATCAATATCAGGTTCACTGTTAAACTGTCTTCTTTCTTTGTCTTATCTCTGTTCTTTATCTACTTCCAGAACCTGCGACGTGTGGATGAGGCAAGGGGTCTTGTGAAGGACGAGGGCACGTGCGAGGTGCCGCTGCCGTCGGAAAAAAATGCCCTATTGAGGAGTGCAACCTCGTGAAAAAACGCCCTGACATTGAGGAATGCAACCTCTCAAAACAATGCCCAGACATTGAGGAATGCAACCTCGAAAAAAAATGCCCCATTGAGGAGTGCAACCTCGTGAAAAAACGCCCTGACACTGCCAAAAGTCCAAAAACCTCTGATTACACTGCCGAAAGGCCAAAAACCTCTGATTACACTGCCGAAAAGCCAAATACCTCTGATTACACTGCCAATATGCCCAATATCTCTATCCATGAAAGTCGGGCGGAGTGCTGCTCAAATTGTCAGAATGACGAATTGTTTGGTAATATGAATACCGGTACTTCTCTAGCCGAGCCTTCAACATCTGGCAATACAAACCTCAATCAGCAACAGGCTGATCATTTTCTGTTGTTCAAACGAATAAAGTCGTAAAACCCAGACCTAGAAGTGTGAAATATCATCAACAAAGTGTTCTCGGCTCATTCCATCAAGGTGATGTTACTTTTTCTGAAGTAAGTCGCGGTAGGCAATGTACATGCAATTCTCTGACTGCATTGTGCAGACTAGTGAAAACCAGCAATTCAAGGATGCTAACATGCGGTGAAATCAATGATGTACTCAAGAAGGGAGATTACGTGTACCGAAACGTTGTTGAGAATCTAGCAATGAGAAATAAACTTACCAATGTCTACTTGAACTTTGAAGAATTGCCATCAGAGTTTGATATGTGGAACATGCACTTCAAACTGACCTTGTTGGGTCGTATAGATGGTATTTGTGGCAGTCCAGAATTTCCCTACGAGTTTGGGTTTAGTCTAAGAAATGCCATGCCTGATGGTCTCGTGCAAGCTAATTACATTCTTTTGATGATTTTTAGTAATTGTATAGCTGTAGCTAAATCCACCACGGGTACGTGTTGATTGACTCCCATGCAAGAGATTCTAATGGACGAGTGGCTGAGTCTGGCAAAGCAATTATGCTCAAACTTGGAAGCATGAAAATGTTGTGCGACTACCTTCTGGATATGGCCTCGCCCAGTAATGGAGATTTCCAATTTGAAGTACAGCCAGTGGCAATACATGCAGAAGAGGTGAACATTCTGCAAGCAGTCACCGATATTTCAATGCAAAATTATATGGAAGATCAAGCGGAGAGAGCTAAAATCTATAAAACACAAAGGAATAAAGTAGGTCCAACGAAACAAGATAAAAGGACGCTTTACTTTGGCAACAAAAGAAGAGAATATCGACAAAATGAGCAGTACCGAGAAAAAGAGAATGAACTGAAACATGCCATGAGAACAGATGAGGAGTACCAAAAAAAAAGAGCGGGAACACAAACGTACCACTCGATTAGATAAGGAGTACCGAGATAAAGAGAGGGAACAGAGACGTACCAAGAGAGCAGATGAGGAGTACCAAAATAAAGAGCGGGAACACAAACGTACCACTCGATTAGATAAGGAGTACCGAGATAAAGAGAGGGAACAGAGACGTACCAAGAGAGCAGATGAGGAGTACCAAAATAAAGAGCGGGAACACAAACGTACCACTCGATTAGATAAGGAGTACCGAGATAAAGAGAGGGAACAGAAACGTACCAAGAGAGCAGATGAGGAGTACCAAAATAAAGAGCGGGAACACAAACGTACCACTCAATTAGATAAGGAGTACCGAGATAAAGAGAGGGAACAGAAACGTACCAAGAGAGCAGATGAGGAGTACCAAAATAAAGAGCTGTCGTTGTTGTTGTCGGCAAACTTGTTTTAGGGAAGCTGTTCAAAAATCGTTCAGAATTTTATTGTCTCCTGATAAGGATTTTGTTGAGAAATGTATTCTTAATTTTTGTGATCAAGAGGACCTTCCCGGTGAATGGATATGTAAAACCTGCTATGGATCAATAAAATCTGGTAAAGTACCAAAGTTGTCAATGGCTAATAAAATGATGTTTCCCGAAAAACCAAAGGAACTAGAACTCTGCCCCCTTGAAGAACGACTTGTTGCATTGCGCATTCCCTTCATGCAAATTCGAGAATTACCCAGAGGTGGTCAGCTGTCAATCCGTGGTAATATCGTCAATGTTCCATGTGATATCGAACCAACCATTCGCACTCTACCGAGAAACTTATCTGAAAGTAAAACCATTTCTGTGCAACTTAAAAAGAAAGTATCGTTTGCCAGCTCAGTATTTACAGAAAACATTCGGCCACAAAAAGTATTGAATGCTGTGAAATACCTTCTGGATAATAGTCCTTTATACAAAGCTGAAAACATTTCTGTAGACGATGAATGGACCAACAAAATAACCAGTGACAATGATATCGAAACGTTGGAACTGACTGGTGTAGCAGCAGAAGTATTAACCGATGATATTGATATGCCTTTTCAGAAAGAAATTGAACAACGAACAGAAGAAAGCACTTGTAGCGAGGACGATGACAACTTCAGTGAATTGGATGAGCGAGAACAAGTAATGGGTAACATGGATACGCTCTTAGATGATGGAGACACATTTGATGATGACAAAATTTACACATTCGCCCCGGGAGAGGACCAGACACCAATTGCTATGTTTCAAGATGAAAATTCTGAATATCTAGCTTTCCCAACCATTTTTTGTGGTCAGAAACGTCCAGATAATTCAGAAAGAGAGCGTTCTGTACACTACAGTGACATTTGTAAATGGGAGCTTCGTTCCGAAGATCGCAGAGTAGCTATGTCGGTGCCCAACTTATTTTATAAGATGAAAAAAAATCAGTTGGTACAAGTTAAAGATAAAATTGGACTGGCAATACGTAGGTGCAAAGTGGGATCCAAACAAATGACTGCTGGTGAATTACTCCAACCAAATGCATTCACAAATTTAGTAAATTTGGATGAGGGCTTCTTCATTTTCAAATCCATAAGAAATTCACCAGCGTACCTCGAAAAAAGAAAGAAGGACGTTTTTGCTATGATACGACAAATTGGATTACCAACATGGTTTGCATCATTTTCTGCTGCTGACACAAAATGGCCAGATTTACTGAAAATCATTGGAAAATTAGTGGACAACAAGGAATACACTGATGTTGATGTGGAAGAAATGGATTGGACAGAACGAACAAGGCTATTACAGTCAGACCCGGTAACATGTGCCAGATACTTCAACAATCGAGTTTCAGTTTTTATAAACTCAGTTCTCAAAAGTGACCATGCTCCTATCGGAAAAATAAGTGATTACTTTTATCGAGTAGAATTTCAACAAAGAGGCTCTCCTCACATTCACATGCTTATATGGGTAGAAAATGCACCTGTGTTTGGCGAAAGTGAAAACGCAGAAATTGTCAAGTTTATTGACCAGTATGTATCGTGTTCCAGTAATGTTGCTGATTCTGAACAAATATTCAAAGGTCAAATGCACAAGCACTCGAAGACCTGTAGGAAATATGGCAAAGCAATATGTCGGTTTGGTTATCCAATACCACCAATGCCAAGGACTATGATCTTGATGCCTTTAGATAATACCGCAACCAGTGATGACAATAATTCTGATTCAGACACCGACACAAATTCTGGAAGGCTTAAAAGAATTGAAACCATGTTAGCTGAAAACAAAGATGGTATTAAATTATCATTTGAACATTTCCTAAAACAGCTCAAAATGACAGAGTCACAGTATATAAGAGCCATACGTAGTTCTGTAACAGATGCCAAAATATACTTGAAACGTGACCCATGTGACATAAGGGTAAATGCTTGCTGTAAACAGTTAGTATCGGCCTGGAAGGCCAATCATGACCTGCAGTTCGTACTAGATCCTTATGCATGTGCAATGTATATTGTCAATTATATCAACAAATCTCAGAAGGGAATGAGTGCTTTATTGGACCGAGCATGCAAAGAAGCCAAAGCAGGCAATATGGACATAAAACAAAGTGTAAGACATATCGAAAATATGTTCCTGAAAAGCGTGGAGGTTTGTGCTCAAGAAGCTGTCTACTTGGTCTTACAGTTGCCACTTTCAAAATGTACCAGAGATGTGATATTCATAAACACGTCAGCACACACAGACCGAATATTTCTATTGAAAAGTAAAACAGATTTGGAAGAGTTGGATGAAGAATCAACAGACGTTGAAACAAAGAATATCATCGACAGATATAGTAAACGTCCTGCACAATTAGAAAATTGGTGTCTTGCAGATTACGCATCAAAATTAAATGTGCAATATAGTTGTGCCAAGCCTAAACAAAGTAGGCATATTACAGAGAAAAATGCTCAAGCAGTTGAAGAAGAAGCTGATATAGTGCCCGGGCCCATTTTGACCCCCGTGCACCCCCCCCCCCCAGAACCCTCCCCCACTGGTATCATTTTGTCCATTAGGATGTACTGAATGAAATAAAACATGTTAACATTAAAAATATAGGGATGAACTTCATGTTAACACCCTGTGTATTTTTCGCGATTTTCGCATACTCGAAATAAGGGGGTATACTTGGTAAATAGCCTTTTATGTCAGTTTTATGGCACGGATCACTACATGGTATATACCGTTGGAAAGGTAATTGAATTACCTATCAAGTAATGTCTTCAGATCACATATAGGTCAAATATTTATCTGTCTATGACCAGTCAAATAAAATTTTCATCGACAACTCTGAACAAATTCCCCGAATCCATCATGTAGTACATGGAATGAGTTTATCCCCTGTGAATCCCTCAAATTCTCAAGCCACTGGTATAACTTCATTCTCTAAGGCCCACTGAATGGAGAAAAACGTGTTACCAGTAAATATATAGGGATAAATTTCCTTGTTGACACCTTTTGAAAACGGGTTCTGCTAAACACATCTTTCGCAATTTACGTATACTCAAAAATAAGGGGGTATACTTGGTAAATAGCCTACTTTGTCGGTTTCATTTCACAGATCACTACATGTTATATATCATTGGAAAGATAATTGATTTATCTATCCAGTGATGTCTTTAAATTGCATATATCTCGAATATTGATTTGTCTACGGTCAGTCAAATAAGTTTGTCATTAACAACTCTGAACAAATTTAATGAATCCCACACATAGTACATGGGATCAGTTCATGCCCAGTGAACGATTCCGATTCTCCACCCACTGGTATAACTTTGTCCACTAAGGCCTACTGAATGGAGGAGAGATGTTTACAGTAAATATATATGGCCGATGGATAAACTTCATTGCTGATACCCTTGGAAAACGGGTTCCCCAAAACACATTTTTCTTGATTTACATATACTCAAATTAAGGGGGTATACATGTACTTGGTAAATAGCCTATAGTGTTGGTCTCATAGCACTGATCGATACAAGTCATAATACCATTGGAATGAGCATTGAATTGCCTATCCAGTGATGTCTTCAAACCTGATCTGTATAGTATATTTGTCTGTTTATGGTCATTCGGATGAAAAAATCATGGACAATTCTGACATAATCCCTTGGGTCCCCATCATCTTGACTGGATTCAACCTAATAATTTTCCCCCTTTTTCTGATCTGAAAGAGAATCGTTCAATTCGTTCTCCTAGATAGAAAAAAACAAATTTGAATGAAGAGGATACGAGATATACTACCTGTTCTCTCACAAACAGGTAAAAGTGCATGATTTCTGTGAAAATCTATGCAATTTTCGCACTTCTGAATCAAATGGCTATGATAAGTTGCTAACGTGTACATGTTGAACTGAATATGTTTATTGTCATGCGTTGTAATCCAAGAACGAAAACTTAGTCTATTAATGCCCAAGTATGTTGTACATAACGTGTAGTATGCTAATGTACTACAGTCCATTGGTGGACTTTCAAGCTGGACGTTACCCAATATGCCTATTCATCATCATCATTGCCACCATTCATATTTTTTTAGCAGTCACTGTCATCCTCTCGTGAAACATCTTGCCCTCCTATATCAGTGATTGGCATGCTTGATGCAGGACTACCAGGACATGGAAGAGGCTTACTGCTGTCAAGGTGATGTTTGAACCCACATCTTCTCTTCAACACACAGATCAACATAAAATGTTATATATAACTGTCCAATTGTGTCCAAGTTTGGCCAACACATACTGGAATGCTGGTTTCTTCTCATTGAGTATGATGGGCCTCACCTTTTCGATTGCCTTCACTTCACTGCTCAATTCAAAGGTGCTTTTATTGTGTGAAGTCACGTGGGTAACTCACAGCATAACACATAACTGTTTGCCACAAGCATATGCCATGTTTAGGGGTTCAGCAGCTACTTGTGGCCGATTGTGGACCCAATCTGAGTGGTACTCGCATATGTATCCAATGGGAGACATCATCACACCAACAACAAACCCTTCTCCAAATACCACAGTCCTGTATTAGCACAACAAGCATGTCAATTACAAGGTTGATATCTGGAGGAGAGCACACATCCCTGAACCTGATGTCCCAAGTCCAACCGGTAACAATGGGTGGAGACTCGAAGAAAACAAGCTGGGGCCTCTGTGCTTTGAAGGCTTTTAGCTGACTGTGCAGGTAATATATATGCACGGCAATTGAATGAAGGACTCTGGCGCTGGAGAAGAAGAAATTGAATTGGCTGTGCTGAAGACTTTGCTGGCAATGATGCAAATGCTGATGGTGGTTAGGCATCATTGGTGAAGGGTAGCTTGAGAGTCTGATTGGATCTCATCTATATGTACTGTTGAATCGTTTGATGTTTCCACATGTTATGGTTGTCCTGTCTGATTTGTACTGTGGTTTGTGTTGTCTGAAAAAGGGTGGAGTCAGATATATTTAGAGATATACTGTTGCAACCTAAATTCCTATAACATATTCACGAGGCTCCAAAAATGTTGCTGCCTATGAATTTGATGTATTCATCTTGTGTACACTCAACTCTACTAGCATATATGTTTTAGAATTTCATTTTCTGCTGTTCATGATGCAAATAGACGTGGAATCAATACCCAGTATCAAGTATTCCGAGCAAACAAAACAGGGTCCGTTATCCAATCTCATAGTCCGGGGACAGAAAGTCATATCAGGCATACGAAGTGAGAGAAAACAAAAATGACAGGGAAACTCATGAACCCCCGTAAATGGCCATCAGGAGGTGAAATCAGGTGTTCCGGAAAGAGTGAGCATTTCCTGCCCCACTAGTGGCACCCGTCATGAATTCCCCAAAATTAACATGAAAATAGATCTAGTTGCATGGCAGACATGGATTTGCTGTATTTATCAACCAGATCATGATGACGTCCATAGAATTTCTTAAACGCAGCGATAAGTCTTGGTAAAACATATCCTTGTCGTAGCAGTTTAGAGACTAGCTGGGCACTTCGATAGACAAAGTCCTCATATTTGCAACTAGCTCTGGAATAGCGTATAAGTTGAGAAACAAACACACCATATGCCGGTGACATAGGAATGTTGCTGCTTAGAAAAGGGAAATTGACTATGGAAAAATTGAAATCATCACGTTTGTCATATAATCTAGTTGACAGGTTAGAATCATTATCAATCTCCAACCTCAGGTCTAGATAGTTGGAAAAATTAGCGGATTCTGTAGTATCCTTAATTTCAAGTTCCTTAGGATATATGATATCCAAATAATCACCAAACTTGGGATTATTTAGCGACAATACATCATCTATGTATCGGAAAGTGAAATTAAAATTACATGTTAGTTTCTTAGAACCTCCTCTTTGTAAATGTTGGATAAAATCTGATTCATATGAGTATAAAAACAGGTCTGCCAATAATGGTGCACAGTTTGTACCCATGGGAATACCAATAGTTTGTTGAAATATTCGACCACCAAATTCCACAAAAATATTATCAATCAGAAAATTAACCATATTTACCACATCTATTTCAGTATATTTGTATGGGGCATCAGAGTCGCCTTTAACAAAATAAGCGGTATTATATTTAACTACAATATAGTGGTACCGACGTTGTCCCTTTTTAGAGAAAAATGAATTATTGATTAGTTTTTTAAGCTGAGATTTCAGTTCAGAATGAGGTATAGTTGTGTACAAAGTGGAGAAATCAAATGTTTTGATAGACGTTACTTTTGAAAGTGTGTGCGCATGTAGATATTCCAATAAAGATTTGGAATTTTTTAATATCCACATTTGGTTTATACCACTTCTAGAATAGATGGTTTCAGAGTACTTTTGGAGACCCTGTTTAATTTTAGACAATATAGTAGTTAATATTTTAGAAAGGGCTTTGGTAGAACATGATGCTGAACCTGAAATATATCTTTGTTTGTGTGGATTTTTGTGCAACTTTGGGATCCAATATAAGTTCGGTAGATTAGAATCTTTACATGAGGTAGTAATACCAAACGAATGCAATACAGACAAATGATTTGATAAGATATCCTGTTTGGGCACGGTAATGGCTTGGTATGTACTATTGGGATTAGTATTGTTGGCAATACCCAGTTCGTCAAACAGGCACTGTATATAGTATGCTTTACAAACAAAAACAACATTATTAGAAGCTTTATCTGCAGGGACAATGACGAACCTTTCTTGAAGTTTCAACAAACTATTAGTAACCACGGGATCATTGAAGACAGAGCTATATTTAGTACTAACTGACTTTGACAAAACATTGATGCGTTTGTTTACCAATGACCTAATCTGTTTGACCCATTCTGACAGAGAATCAGTTTCTGCCTTTTCTCGCTTTGTCCATTTTCTGGCATGCTCCTCAACTGCATCCATGATTAACTTAAAATTGTATCTCCATGAAAACGACGTGGGCTCTCTATATTTGGGACCTTTGGACAAAATGTCTTTCAATGATTCATTCTCCACTATATTGAGGTCGCCTGAAATAACATGCCCAACTGGATCGTGTATGAACGGAGAGTTAATGCAAGTGCAGGAGGGTGGGTTATGTAAGAGATCATCAATATCCAAATCATTCAATGTTTGTTTGTAGTTGAAAATCTTGGAAGCAACAGATTTGGTATATGAGTAGGATACAGATGGAGCAGCCGTGTCAGTGAAGTATGATGGTACCTGGGACTGAACAGACTTATGATGTAATATATTACCGATGTTAAAATATATCATGGGCCCAGATAGGCTATGCTGCCTCTCGGCATTGCACATCATCTGAACGCAAATCCTTTAAACTGTCTGACACTTTTTAAATCTTTATTTGATATAATCAGCATAACTCATCGGGTATTGTCATGTATATTTAACTAGTATATATGTTGGCAAGTTCATTTGAAATCCATGATACTCAGAAAATAAAAGTTTCTTTTGAAATTCTTCGTTTGTAGCATCGAACTGATCGTTCATCATAGTTCATTTCGAATGGAAACACTGTGTTTCTGAGAAAGTACTGGAAAGAGGACAGAATGTCGTTTCAGGTGGATTACAATGTATGACAATAAACATATTCAGTTTTTTCATCCGAGTTTTTTCATCCGAATGACCATAAACAGATAAATATTCCATACATATTAGACCTGAAGACATCAATGGATAGGTAATTCAATTCCCATTCCAATGGCGTATAACATGTACCGCTCAGTGTTATGAAATTGACACGGTAGGCTATTTACTAAGTATACCCCATTAATTTCATTTCTTAGTATACGTAAATCACGAAAGATGTGTTTAGGGGAACCCGTTTTCCAAGGGTATCAGCAATGAAGTTTATCCCTCGGCCATATATATTTACTGTAAACATCTTTCCTCCATTCAGTAGGCCTTAGTGGACAAAGTTATACCAGTGGGTGGAGAATCAGAATCGTTCACTGGGCATGAACTGATCCCATGTACTATGTGTGGGATTCATTAAATTTGTTCAGAGTTGTTAATGACAAACTTATTTGACTGACCGTAGACAAATCAATATTCAAGATATATGCAATTTAAAGACATCACTGGATAGATAAATCAATTATCTTTCCAATGATATATAACATGTAGTGATCTGTGAAATGAAACCGACAAAGTAGGCTATTTACCAAGTATACCCCCTTAATTTTGAGTATACGTAAATTGCGAAAGATGTGTTTAGCAGAACCCGTTTTCAAAGGGTGTCAACAAGGGAATTTATCCCTATATATTTACTGGTAACACGTTTTTCTCCATTCAGTGGGCCTTAGAGAATGAAGTTATACCAGTGGTTGAGAATTTGAGGGATTCACAGGGGATAAACTCATTCCATGTACTACATGATGGATTCGGGGAATTCGTTCAGAGTTGTCGATGAAAATTTTATTTGACTGGTCATAGACAGATAAATATTTGACCTATATGTGATCTGAAGACATTACTTGATAGGTAATTCAATTACCGTTCCAACAGTATATACCATGTAGTGATCCGTGCCATAAAACTGACATAAAAGGCTATTTACCAAGTATACCCCCTTATTTCGAGTATGCGAAAATCGCGAAAAATGCATTTAGGGGTACCCATGTTTACAGGGTGTTAACATGAAGTTCATCCCTATATTTTTAATGTTAACATGTTTTATTTCATTCAGTACATCCTAATGGACAAAATGATACCAGTGGGGGAGGGTTCTGGGGGGGGGGTGCACGGGGGTCAAAATGGGCCCGGGCACTAATATATATGACGATAACGATGAACTTGACAATAAAGAAAACGACAAGAACATTAAAAAATCAAACATCATTTTATCTTTACCAAATGGTACAGTGTTCACAAAGAGAGCCAAACCAAAGGTCATTCGTTTTGTGAATTATAATCGCAAGTCAGACTACGATAATTTCTGTCGGGAAAAGCTGATGCTGTTCTTATCATGGAGAAATGAAGACAGATCTGCTGGGAACATTTGATACATACGAAGCACACTTCGAAGCAGTTGAACAAATGGTCGGTCAGAAGTACCAAGAATATGCGAACTATACAGAAATACTTGACGATGTTGCTGAGAAGTCGCATAGTTTTCATGATGAACATATCTATGACAATATCATACCTGGTGCCCAAGAAGAGAATGCTTTCGATGAAGAGATTGGTTCAACAGATAGCCAAAAATACATCTATTTTGACCCAAATCAGTGCTCAGAAATGCAGACTGATTTTTTTGGTGATAATATTGGATCAACAAATTCAGTGACCAATGAGACATCTGTGCCAAACAGGCTTCCTCAAGCAGACTATTTGCAATTAGTCCGCTCTCTCAATAAAAAACAAAGAGAATTTTATTTGCACGTTGTTCACTGGATAAAAACCAAAGAAGAGCCTTTGCGGGTTATACTGACTGGCGGCGCCGGTGTTGGTAAATCTGTAGTAACCAATACACTTTATCAAACACTACATCGTTACCTTTGTTCCTCAGAAGGTGAAAATCCACTTGACCGTCGAATACTCCTCTGTGCTCCAACGGGCAAGGCTGCATTCAATATCCATGGCTCAACATTACATTCTGCTTTTTTCTGCCAGTAAGTCAAGGATATAAAGTTTATAAACCACTAGACACAGAAAAACTAAACACCCTTCGAACACTGTATCGAAATCTTTCTGTTGTCTTCATTGATGGAGTGTCTATGGTCGGCCATGACATGCTCAATTTCATAAATCTGAGATTGCAACAAATCAAAGGAAATTCCAAGGTCTTTGGTGGAGTCCACATGATACTGATTGGAGATTTGTGTCAGTTACAGCCTGTGGGTGATGGTTGGATATTTAAAGACCTAACTTCTGGATATGGTCCACTTGCAACAAATTTGTGGAAAGAGTATTTCTCTGCTTTTGAACTTGATGAGATCATGAGACAGAAAGATAACCAGCAATTCGCGCTATTGTTAAATCGTTTGCGAGAAGGTAAACATACTCAGGATGATATTGATGTACTAAAAGAAAGGCAGTGCCATCCAGGAGAGGTATCTAAATTGCTCGAAATACCTCATTTATTCACAACTAATGCAATGGTAAACAAATTTAACAGTTCAATCTTTGACAAAAGTTTGAATGAAAAGGTGACAATACCTGCTCTGGATTCTATTTTAGGTGACTATGCAACTGACGTGAAAGAACGTATAATTTTGACAATAACAACAGATCCAACTAAGACAGCAGGCTTGCACAATCCTCTAAAAGTGTCACCTGGATTGCGATACGAAGTTGTTGCTAATATATCTGTAGAAGATGGCCTCACGAATGGCTCTGGATGTGTGTCAAAACATATAGAGTACAAGATGAACACCACAACAAGACCAAGTATTTTGTGGGTCCAATTTGACAATGACAGAATTGGCAAAGATCAGAGAAGAAAATATCGGGCATTATATTCTCACCAAATTTCACCAGAATGGACACCAATTTTTGACATAACGCGAAAGTTTACAGTGCGCAGAAATGTAAAGGCTGTCCGAATACAGTTTCCTCTGAGGTCTGCAGCAGCCAAAACAGTTCACAAAGCTCAAGGAGAAACATTGCCAAAGGTTGTTGTCCACTTGGGGTCAACTCGAAGAGATCATATCCATTATGTGGCACTAAGTAGAGCACAGAATATTGCAAATCTTCACAGATTAGAGTTGAATGAAGACAAAATAGGAACACGTGATTCTGTTACAAAAGAAATGGAAAGATTAAGGAAGGATGCCAGTGTTCAGCTCTGTTATACACCTCTGTATCAGATGGACATAAAAACCTTTAAAGTTGTGTTCCACAACGCACGGTCAGTTCATGCTCATTTCCAAGATATAGTGGCAGATACGAATTTTTATAAATGCTGATGTAATTTCTTTCGCAGAATCTAGGTTAACTGAACGTGATCCAGAAGATAGTTATTCTTTTGATGAATTTGTTCCCATCAGAAACGACGAAGAAATGCACACATCATCCAAATGTCGTCCACATCATGGTTTGCTATCTCTTGTCCATAAAAAGCACTCTGACCATTTCCTAATTTTCGACCCTTTAGTTCTGTCTCATTAGAATTCACATTCATTAAAACTGGCAACGTGTCCAATCCCATCCAAATAGTGTTTTTGTACAGATGTTCAAGCGTTTAATGATGAATGAATTGTTAAGTACTGTTGACCCTTCAATGAATCTAGTTATATTGGGAGATTTCAATTTTGATCAACGTGAAAAGTCACATGCTGGTCTAGAACAGTTTATGAACAATACTTTCAAATGTATCAACATAATGACTTCACCTACAACAGACCATGGCTCCACAGTGGATTTAATTTTCACAAACATGAACTCCATATCGACTACTACATTGGAATGTCCCTGGTCTGATCATAAAGCAATAGTTGCTTGTATTGTTTCAGAAAAATGGAGTGTCCTTGTGCTTGTTACTCAGCTATGTCAATTTGGTATCATACATTTATCTGTTAAAAACAACTTAATTGATACATACCAAATAAGGGCTGGTTCAACACTATATCAAATAAATCAATCATTTGTTTCATATGTATATGTTGTTGCTTGATGCATGGATGATTGTCAGATTTTCTGTGTTGTAAATAATTGGAAGACAGGAACGTCTTACTCCTATACATGTAGCATATTAGTATTGTACTATTTATTGTATGATGTAAATGATGCTGTTTAAAAAGATGCTGGTCTAAAATGTACATATGTAATGTCTTCACAATGTTGCCATATATTTTAGTATAGTACTAGTTTTCTGTTGATGTTTTGTTGACGTTCATAACACACAAAGAATGCTTACGTACAGAACGGTCACTAGACACATTCATCATGTTCGTTGTGAACGTCTTATTTGTATATAAAATGAATGTCCATTTGTATGTTAAAAAAAATGTTGCCTCGAAAATCTTTCAATACATGTACAATTTGCAGCTTACCCTGCATGTGTATATCATATCAATGTTGTGAGATAGCTAAATATTGTGTTCACAGCTATATTTATTACATTTTATACATTTATGATTTATATGAGCTCATCTATCTGGGTGCTGCACTTCATGACCTTGCAGTGATATCTATAAAAAAGATAAGTTGTGTTCAAAGCACAATATCCTAATCATCATCTCATCAGTGGCCAGGCTATAAACGCCTGCGTCCACAATATCATCTCGTCAGTGGCCAGGCTATAAACGTCTGCGTCCACAATATCATCTCATCAGTGGCCAGGCTATAAACGCTTGCGTTCGCAATGTGGCAATGCTACAAATGCCTGTGTCTCAAACTCAATATATTATCTAACGACGCTGAAGTGTGACACCCATATAAATGAGTCAACTTATATCAGAAAAGTATTAATTGCTGGTATTGACATTTATTGGTAGTATTTAATACACAAAAATAGAAAACGTTTGTAATAGCATAGAAACATCATGGAAAAATTTATACGAAAAGTTTGTATTTGTATACACAGTTAAAATTTAAAATCTTTCACATACGTTTGCATATACAATGTGTTCAATGTGGTGAAAGATGAATGTGTAAAGTTCATTGTTATATATATTATGTGCTAATGTCCCCTTGTGACTGGCCAGGCTATATGCCTGAATGGTTCTATGCACAATATCATCATCATCATCATCATCCTCCCCATCATCTCATCAGCAGCCAGGCTATAAACGCTTGTGTCTGCTATATCATATCATTTGTGCATGCTATATATAAATGCCTGTGACTCAAAATCTATCATGGGCTTGATCAAAATATCTATTTACGGTGATGAAATCTGACATCCAAATCAATGACTTGCATGTATTATCGGGTGAAAGTATTATTATGTGTGTAGCCTTTAATACTGGAAGAATTATCACTATTCTCATTACACTCGTACATATTTGTTTTGGACCGGTTATAGTACCAATGTAGACTCTCCGTGACACGTGTGCAAGTTGAGGATAGTAAACTGTTTTTGGGATGCAAAACTTATATACATTATGATTTGTGCATTTTATCATTATGTTCCCAACAAACCGAACATGCTACAATTTTGCATGAATGACATTTTTGTCAGAGGCATGTACATTCATAATAGATCAGTGCATGTTAATCATTGTTATGCTCCATTGTTCTTTTATTTACCGGTACAAGTTGCCAGGTGCCATTTGATAATCCTACTTTGAACACTATAATGCAATAATTATAGGTTATACCACTGTGATATATTTGTGATAGAAGTTGAAAGGTCTTTGATAAAATGAGTGGTTCAGCTTTGGCACAAGTTATGTGAACTATGTACATGTATTGTAGGTACTTGCATTTCCACACTTTAATATTTGAAACAAAGTACAAACATCCACCTGATGTATTATAGTATATTCTTATTTCATTGTGTACAATGTACTTCTGTTTACACACCTGACTGAATATTTTGGACCAGATCAATTCTGTTGTTTACACAAGATTGCTTTAATGATTGGTTTAATATGGTTGAAATGTTGTTATTATTATTGTTCATTTAATATCTACATGATTTTTTAGTACGAATAAATTATTGAACCATGTTTGAGTTCTTATTTCAAGAAACCAGATGACACAAGCAAATGCCATGCATTCGATGTCAACAGTGTATTAATAATAAAGAATAAATTATAACAAATGTTAGGTATTAAATATTGTTATTATCGGCAATAATACATTTTCTGTTTAAGAATAAGAAATATTTTTTTTATTCACCGTCCCCTGAGCCCTGGGGAAAATGAGTCAAAATGAATCCATTATGTTCAAACTGTTTTTATTAATACAATAGGCACAGTACTAGATCTAGGTTAACCACAATGATACTAGTATATATTCCCTGAACAAAGGTCTATGGATGGATATGGATACTATGGATTTATTAAAGTCGTTTTCATTTAAAAAGTGGACACGATCTTGTACACAATGTCAAGTTGATCCGATGATCCAAAACAAAACTACGGCCAAAAATCGTGTCCATTTTTTAAATGAAAACAACTTTATAAGCAGCCTCAGAGACACGGGTACGGGTAAAATATTCATTACCCGACATTTTACATTATCTTATAATGTATTATTATTGGGTTGGGTATTGAATGCATTGCAATCGCTCGTGGTTTGCTGAAATCAGATAGGAGTTGGCCTCCAATAATTTTCAACCCATTTTGCCCTGATCTCCCTATATTGATCCCTAGACTATGGTGACTATAGTTTACATTCAAACAACACATAAAATTGATTGATTGACCTCTCCCAGGTCCTCGCTACAAACCTACAATCCGATTTTGGTTACATTATGACAAAAGTAAACCTGCGAACTTGCAGTACATTGTAATCATAACGGTCCCAACCCATGTTCTCAAGTGCACATTGTTGCCACCTAGTGAATAAAATACGTACAGTAACTTCTTCCTAGACTCGGTAGGGAGCGCTGTTTTCCGGAAGTAGATACTAGCCTACCTCGAGTTCAAAGTCCAAACTGAGAAACGAGAAAGACAGCGTAAGCACAAATCCGTGTCAGCATGGCCTCTCCGACAAAGTCGAATGCCGTATCTGGATTTTTCGTTCAAGTTTCGCCAGTGAAGACTTCACAAAAGAACAACCAGTACTTCAACGCAGTCCTCCAAACTGACAGGGATAGATACCAAGATGTTGTGTGTTTCGCGGGCGAGAAACATGACAAAGTGCACTCGCTAGTGCAGGCACACGCGCCCGTTAAACGCGCCCGTAGATGTCGCCCTCGTGCCCGGACGGATCAATCCATCCACATCCGACGTCCAGATGAACCGACGTTCATCGATTGAATCAGCCACACTGTCCTTCGCGTTCAAGAAGAATAAGACGTCTATCACCTTGATCAAAAACATTGAAAACACAGAGAGCAATTCCCTGGTACGTAGATCTACTCACTAGTCACTACACTACAGTACAGGTGACAGACGCGTTACCATGGTGTATCTGTTACCGCGAACAGCATAATTAAGGCATTTCGGCAGAAATGGTCTGACTGTGACTCGATCCATTTTTTTGCAAAGGACGCACGGCATAGAATGTCAAAATTCACCATGAACTATCTAGGCTAGGGTGACACAGATTCCTGCCAATCAAGATATGTTTAAAAGAGATAATCGGCAATATTCAGCGCTGCTGTATCACGGAAAATACCGAACACATTGCACAGCATCCGACTTGTTTCGCGATCATTTATTATGAGCTGAATTATCACGGCGTTGATTGGGTTTCGCGCTAAAATTATTATGAACGTCAAAATTCCCGTAGTCGCATTAATGGCGACAATATAAAAATGCAAGGTGGCCAATAGTAAAAAATAGTCGCCATGGCGACCATGCGGCTGCTTAAGTATGCCCCTGGATGGTGGCCTTGGTGGCAACCATGTATTTATGCCCAAGCTGGACCACTGTCTAGTTGCCACATCACTATCTGAAAATACTGTTCAAATCACTATCTGAAAATTTTTCAAATCATGTATTGTATCGTGTCCTTACGGTTTTTGTCGAAATTTTTTTTTTTTCTTCCACTTTTTGCAATTTCCAAACGGTATTTCTAATGCCTGAACTGGTCTTCGCCAAATTTGAAACGTTGGTCAAACGTATTTAGTACAGGAACGTAAATTGTTTTTGGTCCGGCTCCAAAGTCCATTATATGCCAAATTTGGTCCGAATTCAGCATTTCCGGAAGTGCCTTGACATATCATCACAAAATAGGCCGTATATATATAAGGCTTATAGGCATCTATAGGCCTTCACATCTAGTTGTCTTTGCCTTGTAAATGAGTAACAAAATGAAATATGATCAAATATCTCTATTCCCAAAGAGCTTACAGGTCCCTTGGTCCGTGCTTTAAGTTTTCGCGTTTCTTACATTTTCTTTAACCACTCTTTCCAGGTTTCCTTGCAAGCCACGGTGCTGAGAGAAATTTCCGGACCGAAAAAACAAGAAGTGAGGGGGGATCAGCTGACACTGCAAACTTTCTTAATTGCTGATGAAACGGGAGCAATCGAAATGACTGCGTGGCAACACCATCTCGACAAGATAACCAAGGGCAACACATATCTTTTCAACCCATTGAGCGTAAGGAAATATGGCCCTACATCTGTCACGACTACACCAGACACAACGATTGAAGAAGTAGCCCCGCTGCCGTCAGTGTCACACCAGTCTGTGTCTTCGGCACTGGATCAAGTGACAGGGATCATCACTGAAGCAGCCATTACGATCCACAATGCATGTTCTGCATGCGCTCAAACCATTCAACCACAAGATGTCGGCCCGAAGTTCACGAAATGCCGCAATCCGAAATGCTCCATGAGGCAGAAGTCAGCAGCACTGATCCTGAAGTATGCTGGAACAATCTGCATTAAGACCCCAACCAAAAAGCTGAAGGTTTCCTTGACGACGCCTGTAGTGCAAACACTCGTGGAAAATCAACCACAGCTCACCAGTCCAGATGCAATTGAGGAGTTTCTCCTCAATGATGACTTCACTGTAACAGCTATGGTCAAAGATGCACGAGTAATTGAGCTCAACAGACATATCCAACAGACCAACGCCGAGGACTCGTAATGATTCAGAACTTTCAACTGATTTCATTGAAATTGTCTATTAATGTTAGACTACCTTGTCTTCGACAATAGTGGAACATATTTTGGTAATTACATATTACAGTTGTGTAATTTGAGTTATGTAATTTTAATAGCAGACCAACTCCAAGGACGCGCAGTGATGCGGAACTTTCAGCATATTTTATTCAAGATGTCTATTAGTGTTCAACAACCTTATGTCTTCAACAATAGTAGAACATATTTTGGAATTATCTATTGCAGTTGTGTAATTTTACGTCCTATACACTAAGCACTGAAAGTTTAGGTTCAACATTAAAAGGCGACCTCAGGATTGGACGGTCGGCTCAAAGTGCTGGTCTGAACCCCATCGAAAATCTGTATCACACCTTGCTCAGCTATTGCACGAGAGCCTTCCTGACACACTGGTAGCACTTGAGACAAGTCTGCATGAAAACTAGGCATAAATCACTCAGGATCCTTTTCTGGATTTCATCAGGAGCATGCATGCAGAGAACCGGCCATGTGAGAAGCGATATCTCGTTTTCGCGATAAACGGTGCGTCATAGAGCGAAACGGATGTTATTTTCGGACTCGCCACACTAGACAAACATGCCTAGGTATTATGGATGACCTTTGACCTAGACCGTAAATTTTTTTGCTGAGTCGGCTTTTTTCGTTTTCGTCGATATCTCGGAAACGGTGCGTCGTAGAGGGAAATGGACGTTATTTTCGGACTTGCCACCCTAGACAAACATGCCTAGTGGATATTATGCATGAACTTTGACCCCGACCTAAAAATATTTTGCTGAGTCGGCATTTTTTGTTTTCGTCGATATCTCATAAACGGTGCCTCGTAGAGCGAAACGGACGGACTTGCCACCCTAGACAAACATGCCTAGTGGATATTATGCATGAACTTTGACCCCGACCTAAAAATATTTTGCTGAGTCAGCATTTTTTGTTTTCGTCGATATCTCAGAAACGGTGCCTCATAGAGCGAAACGGACGTTATTTTCCGACTTGCCACCCTAGACAAACATGCCTAGTGGATATTATGCATGAACTTTGACCCCGACCAAAAAATTTCCTGCTGAGTTGGTGTTTTCTGTTTTCGTCGATATCTCGGAAACGCAGCCTCGTAGAGCAAAACGGACATTATTTTTGGACTCATGGCACTAGACGAACATACCTAGGGGGTAACATAGATGAACTTTGACCTGACCTAAAAAAATTTGCCGAGTCAGCATTTTTAGTTTTCGGCGATATCTCGGAAACGGTGCCTCGGACAGCAAAACGGACGTTATTTTCGGACTCCTTGCATTACACAAACATGCCTAGGGGGTATTATGATGCTGAGTCGGCATTTTTCATTTTTGGCGATATCTCGGAAACAGTCTGTTATTTTCGGACTGGTGACCCTAGACAACCTGTCTTATGGGTATGTTGGGTGAGCTTTGACCCTGACCCAAATATTTTCTGCAGAGTTGGCTTTTTTTTTTTTTTTTTTGTATTACAGCCAAACTGACTGAAGTCTATGGTATATTAGGTTTCGTTTTCATGCTTAGACCGAAATGCCTCCAAGGCATCTATAGGCCTTGACCTCTAGTTTTAGGTCATATATTCAGAGTTACAGTCCAACGCCAAGGACGCGCAGTGATGCAGAACTTTCAGCATATTTTTTAAGATGTCTATGAGTATTAGTTTTCGACAACCTTGTCTTCGACAGTGGTAGGACTTATTTTTGTAATCATCTTGATCATGATGATATATTGCAGTTGTACTTTTAGTACTTTTTACTCTAGTCGTAGAGAGTCTTGTGTAAGCAGTTGTGTAATTTTAGGTCATGTACTTTTAGTACTTTTTACTCTAGTCAAGAGTCTTTTGTAAGCATGCGCAATAAATCTTTGTTTACCAACAAATTAGGCCAATGAGATTCTTTAAACCCTATAAATTTAGGTTACCGGGCCATACTATCTGATCAGTTTTGGGATTTTTGCTCCAGAACATGCTAATAATAATTGGGGTCCTTGACATTGTGTATGAAGTTGAATTGGGTTAATCGCTTGAAAGCCCAAAATTTCAGCCCAAAAGGACAAAATTCCACTTCTTCAACAATTTCTCTGTATTTATCCAGTAACATTTCTTTTTATTTCATATAATGTGGGCGAAAATTCACACTGTTAATGCAATGTGTAAAAATGGATTGCGTCAAATTGCTTGAAAGGCCCCAAAAAATATTGGCCCAAAAGTCCTGAAAAGATTCAAATATAACTTTTTTGATATTTCCTCGGAATCTCTCCAGTAACTGTCCTTCTAGTTCTAGGTTATAGTCGAATAGTATGACAATCGATTAGTCATCGACTAGTCATTTCTACCCTATCCGTTATTAGGCTATTGGACCTATGGTGTGATAACCTATTGGAATGAAATTGCGTCCGGTGTTGGTCATTGCCAGCCCCCCCCCCCCCCCCCCCCCAAAAAAAAACGCTTAATTTTCATGATTTTAACCACTTTATCCTTCGTAATGGGGGCTGTTCTCTGTAAACTGATAAAATACTTAAAGATCGAGATTAAATTTTGACAGATTCAAATAGAAAGTCATATGGCAATTTCAGTGGGGACCTAAAATTTGACCTTTGATGGCCTTGAATGGTCAAAATAGCGATTTTGAATGGAATATTAAGGATGGGGCTTACATAATGGCAAATTCAAATGGGAAGTTTTATATGGCAAATTCAGTGGCGACCTCGATTTTGACCGATGACCTTGGAAGGTCGAAATGGCCTAGTTCAGCTCATTAACGTGGTTAAGTACTACTCCAGTCCATAGATAAAACCACCAACGGATGGCGCCTGACACCCTGTCACAGTGGGTCAGGATTTGTGAACTTATTAGGGCATTTCAGCATGAAATGCCCTTATGGTTTTGTCAGAATTTTTTTTTTCTTTTTTTTTTTACTTCTTTTTAGGTTACCGGACCTTTGGTCCGATAACCTATTGGCATGGCGTTGCATCCGTCGTCGTCCACATTTTTATCTTTTTTGTTTACGGACCAATCTTCCTGAAATTTTGCACAAAAATGCACAAAAATAATTCGAGAAGGAGGTATTTTTTTTTTTTCGTCGAAAATCGGCCAATTTTGGACTTTGGCGGCCATTTTCTCAAAATCTGTTCAGTAGCTTTTTTTCTTTTTTTTGCACAAGGATGCCTTATTATGTCCTTCATAATGTGTATAAGTTTCGTTGCCCTTGAATCGCTGGTCTGCGTGGCGGCCATTTTGAATTTTTCGATGGGTCGGTGAAATCGCGTTACTATCCATTTTGGGCCATTTTTTTTTTTTGCCCCTTTGAAAAAATTTTCGGACTTGGAAAATTTTCGCCACTTTTTTCCTTCATAATGGGGGCTGCTGTCTGAGTTCACCCAGAACGCTTGAAGATAGAGCTTAGATAATGGCACTTTCAAATGGGAAGTCATATATGGTGATTTGTGTGTTGACCTTGAATTTGACCTTCAATGACCTTGAAAGGTCAAAATGGCCATTCCAAAATGGCCTAAATCCACAAAATGGCCTCTGGAGTGAAAACGCTTGATCATAGAGCTTAGGTTTGTATTATGAGCATATAGGAAGTCATATATGGCGCAACTTTTGGTGACCTTGAATTTGACCTTTGATGAACATGAAAGGTCAAAACTGCCATTCCAAAATCGCCTGAAATCCATAAATTGGCCTTTGGAGTGAAAACGCTTGATCATAGAGCTTAGGTTTGTATTATGAGCATATAGGAAGTCATACATGGCGCAACTATTGCTGACCTTGAATTCGACCTTTGATGACCTTGAAAGGGCAAAGCGGCCATTCCAAAATGGCCTGAAATCCACAAATTGGCCTCTGGAGTGAATACGCTTGATCATAGAGCTTAGGTTTGTATTATGAGCATATAGGAAGTCATATATGTCGCAACTATTGGTGACCTTGAAATCGACCTTTGAAGACCTTGAAAGGTCAAATCGGCCATTCCAAAATGGCCTGAAATCCACAAATTGGCATCTGGAGTGAAAACGCTTGATCATAGAGCTTAAGTTTGTATTATGAGGCTCCCGTGTTTTACTACACGGGGTTTAAAATAGACTCAGACGTGGGTCCCTGCTTAAGATAGATAATTTTTTTTTTTTTTAAGATAGATAATTTATTTCTCAAAACCACATACATTTTACAAATTATTCAATTCAAAACTTTATATACAACAAATATCATGACTGTGGAGATGAGGGGAGTAGCATAACCTAAGAAGGTTGTCTTCCTGCTACCCCCTGAAAAAATTAATTGATACAAAACATATAGAGAATGGACATAGAAAAAGAAAAAAACATAAGCGAGCGCGCCCAGCCAAACAAAGTATCACCCGTCACGGTGAAGTGGGAAAGGATCTGAAACAGGACGAGGAACACGACCGCATATCTCAGATATAACGGAAAACAAGTACCGGTACGCCCAACATATTTAAGTGCATGTAGAATTGCATTCCATACATCGTGGATTATTACATTTGACCTCAGTGGAATATTTTGTCAGATGGATAATCTTTATTTGTCTTTTCATATGATTACGTGTTGAGGTTGTATCAACTTCAGTATACCATTTATTCCAGATGGACGGGAACTTGAACAACGGAAGTTTATCGACAAATCTTGATTTCGATTTTGGAATATTCAACATTTGAGATTGTCTGGTTCTATATATCCCTTGAATATCACTATTGAGATTGAACATATGATGAAACGAGCACGGTAATTTACTATTGATAAAATCGTGCATAAATAACATTACCTCCAGCTGATATTGGTCCGATATCTTAACAATACCTGATTGCTTAAAGAGTGGATCAGTATGACTGTTATATTTCTTATTATGAATTGTGCGCATAGACCGTTTCTGAAGAATTTCAGTTTTCCGAATAAGGTTAGCATTTGCGTTCCCCCAGGCGAGTAGTCCATATGTCAAATGAGGATGAATCAAAGAAAAATACAGAATACGCAGACTTTCTTTAGGTAGAGAAAATTTCACCTGCCTAATGGCGAACAGAGCCCTCGATATTTTGCTATTGATACCTGAAATTTGTTGCTTCCACGAAAGTGAATTATCGATGACAATGCCAAGAAATTTACATGTAGTTGCTTGAGTCAAGCATACACCATTTATAAATAACTTAAATTCGGATAAGTCTTTGCTATTTGTAGGCGGTCGAATAATCATATATTGTGTTTTCTTGGCATTCAGTGATAATTTATTTGCACAAAACCAGTTGAACAGTGAATCAAGTGTGGAGTTTGCTTCGCGAAATAGTACGGTAGGATCAGAGTTAGATAAGACTACTGTCGTATCATCAGCGAATGACAAAATATTAGATTTGGTACAGTTAGGAATATCGTTTATGTATATGAGAAAAAGCAGCGGGCCAAGGATGGAACCCTGAGGGACTCCGCATTGAACAGGTAAACTTGATGACGTAACAGAGTCGAAATCGATATATTGAGTCCTGTTTGTCAGGTAACTTCTGATCCAATTATTAGCTATCCCCCGTATTCCGTAGTACTGTAGTTTATTCAGTAATATATCTGGACTGAGCGTATCGAAGGCTTTACTCAAGTCACAAAAGGTAGCTAATGTTAATTTAGATGGCGACGAGTTATTTGCTTCTGCGCAGACATTCAAAAGATGCAGCACTGGATGTATAGTGGAATGACCGGCTCTAAATCCATACTGGTGTTGATAAAACAAGTCGTGTAGATTGAAAAACTTCACAATTTTACCATACATTGCACGTTCGAATATTTTGGAGAATGATGAAAGCAAGCTTATCGGTCGATAATTGTTAAGTAAACATGGATCACCTGATTTGAAAATTGGAATCACCTTAGCGATTTTGAGGTCTGTTGGAAATATACCTGTTTCAAAGGTTAAGTTGACGATATGCGTTATAGGGACAACAATTTGATCTATGGTACGAGTCAGTAATTTTGTAGAAATTCCATCTGCACCGCTACTGGTTTTTGGTTTCAGTTTTTTTGCAATGGCCAGAATATCTGCAGGAATTACAGGATCCAGAAACAAAGACGGAACGTTACAGTTAGGCATATATGCTGAAAAATCTCTATTCGCTTGTGGAACGCTTTGACTAACATTTAAGCCGATTGACGAAAAAAATGAATTGAACTCAGAAGCAACCTGACTTTTATCACTCACCTGCTTATCATTGATGACAAATGCATGGGGAAAGTTTAATTTATTCTTTGTTTTCCCGATAGCGTTCTTCAAAACATTCCACATCTGTTTAGTATTATTTTTATTTTCATTAATTATGTCTTTGTAGTAATCAGTTTTTGCTTTACGTTTTAGTTTATTGAATAAGAGGACATAATGCTTATAATTCGAAATATTACTTGGCGTTGGTTTCCGGAGCTTTTTCATGTGTAATTTTGATTTGTGGCGTGAAGAGGCTAGTAATCCACTAGACATCCAGGGCTCGCGTCTGATATATTTACTCCGAGTTTTGATTGTTCTGATAGGAAATGCCGAGTCGAAGGATATTTTGTAAAGTTCCATAAATTTAGCATAAGCCTCATTTGGTGAATTATAAGAAAGAATTGGTGAGAAATCGATACTTCCAAGATTTGTTCTGAATTTGTTGATATTTTCATCTGAGAATGAACGAATATGTTCAACGGTTGGATTGGAACATTTTACTTTCAGGTATGAGCTGTAGAAAACTGCAAAATGGTCGGCGACGTCATTTATAATTATACCTGATGATGACTGGGCATCAAAGTCGTTGGTGAGTATATGATCAATGAGAGTAGCTGTTGAATGAGTAACTCTAGTTGGTTTCAAAATTCGAGGAAAAAAACCCCGTGAAAAAATACCGTCCACATAATTGTCCGTTCTGTCATGAGAACCATATTTCAGCATATCAATATTCATGTCACCCATTATAACCCCCTTCTTGTTTTCATTGTTAATATCAAGGAATGGCCAGTTCCGACATCAGTACAGGAGCTACGAAAGTTCCTTGGATTTAGTGGTTTCTACCGTAAGTTCATAAAGAACTACTCAAAGATTGCTAAACCACTTTATGACCTTTTAAAAGGTGACACGAAACCAGCTCGGAAGAAAGCTCTGCCTAAGGCTGAGTTTGTATGGACGGATTTACAGCAATCATCCTTTGATCAGCTAATTGACCGTTTGACGTCGGCTCCTGTGTTGGGTTCTGCTGATTACAAATTACCATTTCTAGTTAACACAGATGCCAGTCATGATGGCCTTGGAGCGGTCTTGTACCAAGTCCAGGATGTTCAGCAGAGGGTAATATGCTATGCAAGCAGAAGTCTCTCACCGTCGGAGAAAAACTACCCTGCTCATAAACTTGAATTTTTAGCGCTCAAATGGGCTGTAACAGAGACGTTCAAGGATTACCTCTATGCCAACAGATTTACTGTACAGACAGATAATAACCCCTTAACCTATGTTCTCTAAACAGCAAAGCTGGACGCTACAGGCCATAGGTGGTTGTTAGAACTGTCTAATTATACATTTGACATCAAGTACAGGGCAGGTCATAAGAATATTGATGCGGACACCCTCTCCCGGTTCCCTGGCAACATTCAGAACATCAGTTCAGAAACTGTGTCACTGGTTTGCCAGAATCAGAGTGTTCCATACCTTGATACATTGAGTATGAGCACTAATATAATACCTGCCTTACCAGGTACTTCTTTGATTTCCAGATCAAGCAAGGAGTGGTCCAGGATGCAGAGTAGTGATCCAATCATCCAGCCCGTGCTCGAAGAACTACAGGGAGACTCTGAGGTTACAATCAACCACCCTAAGACTAAAATCCTTAGACGTCAGAGGTTGATCTTGAAAGACAACGTTCTCTACAGAGTCAGAATTGACAATGGAGAAACTACACACCAACTGATTCTGCCTAAATCTTGTTATGATTTGGCTTTGACAGGTGTCCATGATGACGCTGGACATATGGGACGGGATCGTACCATCAGCTTACTTCAAGAGCTATTTTATTGGCCTGGTATGCTGAAAAATGCTGAAACTTGGGTGAAGAATTGTGATGCGTGTAACCGACACAAAGCTCCAGTACCTAAAGCTCCTCTTGTTTCAGTAACAACCAGTCAACCTCTTGAGTTATTATGTATGGACTATTTGTCTCCTGAAGAGTCAAAGGGTGGCATCAGCAATGTATTGGTAATCACCGATCATTTTACTAGGTATGCCATTGCAATCCCAACTCGGAATCAGCTGGCCAAGACTACTGCGGATGCATTGTTCAAGTTATTAATTTCTCACTATGGTTTTCCGCAGCGTCTCCATAGTGACCAGGGACGAAACCTCGAGTCCAAAGTGATTGCTGAACTCTGTAAACTTGCAGGTATCAAGAAATGCCGAACAACTCCTTATCACCCTTTGTCCAATGGACAATGTGAGCGTCTAAATCGCACCCTTTTGGGGATGCTAGGTACATGCTCATCGGAGATCAAATCCGATTGGAAGAATCATATTGGTACCATCACTCATGCTTATAATTGTACCAGGCATGAAACAACTGGATTCCCTTTCTATCTTATGTATGGTCGTCATCAAAGACTACCGATTGATGTTATTCTTGGTGTTCAAGAACAGGTCTTGAGTGATGCTGAAGATTATGTTACGTATGTTGGAAAACTCAAATCGAGGTTGGATAAAGCTTACGAACCTGCTTCAGTGTCCATAGGGCGTCAACAGTCTCGTCAGAAGGACAAGTATGATATCCGTCTTCGAGGTGCAGTGTTGAGCCCTGGTGATCGCATCCTAACTGAACAGTTGGGATTCCAAAGTCCGCACAAACTAAGCGATCGTTGGTCTAAAGATGTTTTTGTTGTTACAGAGCAACCGGACGAGGGTGTTCCTGCGTATAGATTACAACCCGAGGGTAAGACCGGGCCCAGTCGAACCCTGCACCGTAATCATATATTGCCGATCAGTTGGATTCCTCAGTCATTTTCATCCGGTTCTCCTGTTTCAGACGGGAAGACCAAGGGTGACAGCAGTAATACCAATGTCCCTGTTGTAGATTCACAGGATATCTCCAGAAAATGGTGATCAGGTCAGGCTGCGACGATAGAAGCGTCTTCGGCATCCACCGGGTTGGGTGGCTTCTGGTGATTTTCACATTGCCACCCCAATCCAAGTCTGTTTTGACAATATGCATGTGTAAATATTGTAAATAAATGTAAATAGCATTTAATTTTCCAGAGTGACTAACATGTCAAGGGTCGACATGTGTCTCAAAGGAGGGGAATATGTAACAGGGTTTGTATTATCTAATTTATATATTTATCTATTTTTCAGGACTTGTGCACATACAATTTCATTACCTTGGCTTTTCTATTGTGCGTGCTGCATTAGCACGTATAGGCGACCAACAACTTTCACATGTTTACATGTCAGAACACAATATATGCTACCAACCGTTGTGCATTCACCTGTGTCGATCACATCATATGACTTCCACATACCAACGGCGGAAAATAATAATGAGCTCATTGGTTAAACACTATTTGTTTTACCCTCATTTTCATCTCAATGTTTAATATAAATTGAATTGGCGGCAAATGCAAAGCGCCTTTGTCCTGGAGTCGACTGGTGGAATATTATGTCATTCATGATTGTATTTACAGAATGAATTCGCTGGATCAATGAACAATTGAAACACAACCAAGTGTCTTCAATCACGGCCACGGTTACATTTATACTTCAGAGACTCTGCAACAGTCGCGAGGGACCTTTAGCCGTCTGTTGTGAAAAGAGCGGCCATGCTCGTTCGACCGACGGGCCGGGACCTGGATAAACTATTTGCAGAAACCCATAAGAGAGAGAAACATGCGATTGAAAACCACGAAAGTGGGTCATTTTCAAACTGTTGTATCTCTTACCCACAGCATCATATCAACATGATATTTATACAAGCTTGAAGCCCATAGTTCCCTCTATCATGGTGTCCAGATACTTTGTATGTAAAGTGATGATTGTTGCTCACAACATGGCCTTACTGAACCAACCCTCAACACATTTTAACAGCCATGTGAGCCGTGGAAGAAGAAGAAGAAGATGGAATAAAGCTTAACGGCACTCTGGGCTCGAGAAGACCATTTCAGTGCCAAACAAGGATATAAAAGTAGTATCAAGAATGATAAAACCGCAAGTTCTACAATTAAAAATTTGTAGTGAACAGTAAAAGCTTACAAGGTTAGTGGTGAAGAATTGATGACTAGATCTAGACTCAAAGGCGATGACTAGAATTTATATGCCTAAAAATAAATATATGCCCCAATTTCCCGGAGGAAATTGAGGATTTTATAAATACTAAAATCCTTGAAAAGTTTGTATATGGACTGACACTCGTACAACATGCGACGAGTGTCAGCCAAATCTTGACAATGTACCAGGACATGTTCAGCGGTCAGCCACTCTCGACAGGGCACACACACAGGGGCCTCCTCCCCACGGAGCAGGTAACCCTGAGTAAGGTATGTATGCCCTACACGAGCCCATGACATGACCAGTTGATCACGCCTGTACATTTCGTTTATTGGGATACAACAACCGAGCATTGGGTTGACTTTGTGTAATTTGTTATCAACCTGCTCATCCCAGAGAGGCTGCCATTATGCGTACAAGTACGTGTGGAAGAGCAGCTTGAAAACAGAATGTGGCACCCTGGAAAATGTGACGTCCAGATCAAGAGCTGCCCTGGCAGCCTTGTCGGCACGCTCATTCCCGGGAATGTCCACATGACTGGGTACCCAACAAAATACTACAACTTTATGCATTTGAAAAATTCGTTGATGCTCAGTTAAAATATCCAAAAGTAGAGGATGGTCAATATTACGATTCTCTATAGCTTGGAGGGCTGATAGAGAATCTGAACAAATGACAAAACTCAGTTCTCCAGATCGGCGGATATGGGACAGTGGTAATAGTATTGCTTTCAGTGGAGGGCATGTGTGTGTATGGGTATGATGAGCTAAGAAGGCAAGATCAATACTCATGAATATTAATGAGATCCAGAATAGATTCTCATTGGCTGTACTGGATCTCCCATGATGCACCGCAGTGTAGCCATATGCTAATTATGTTTTGGGTCTAGACATACGGCACAAATTTATGACTGCAGATGCATGGTAAATGACTTTGGTAGCACCAGGACCAGTGTTCAGTAACCGGGACATTTCATTGGGCCCACTGGGAGAGGGGTAGGGGGAAGGGGTATAGGATAGGTTATGAAGGTTTGTGGGAGATGAATGGAGACACAGTTTATTAGACTAGTGAAGTTTATGGCACCTGATGAAAGTTACAAAACATATGTGGTTTGCTGTCTGTGTAAGATTTGTCTTCTGGAGGTACTTTTGGATAGTTTGATTGGATTAATTTTTGAGATTTCTTACGAAATGAGAGAACAAATAATATCACATTGTGAAAAAGAAGGTCACTTCAATTTTCATGAAGAAAGGAGATTATTGTGGGAAGCATTCAAAGAAAACTTTTTGGATAAGATTGTGCTGTCTTTGAAAGCCACATACCAAAAACTCGAAAACTGCCATAGACGTGGCAAGGACGATGAGATTGAATTTTTACTCTCTTGGAGAAAGAACATTGCAGAAATTGCAACAAAATTGTTCACAACCAATCTCTCAGCGTGCCTCGTGCAACCATCCTCCCGTGTTCAATTCCACATAGCCTCAATCCTACATTGTGTTGTCAAGTATTTCTTGCTGATAAAAAAGGGTGAAAGCTCCCGGAGTGCTGCGGCTGCTACGGATAGTTCGGTGAACATGACACCGGTAACTGCCCAGTCGGACTTGGGACTCTTGCTTCTCGGCAGCGCATGTCTTGACCGCATGTTCAGGCTATACAGGGGGAACAGGCAAAAGTATGGACATTTGCTCCATCCACTGTCGAAGATGATCATGACACCTGAGCAGAAAAAGAAGCAGTTTGTGCCTGTGGAGCATCGGTCTAGTGATAGAGGGAACCTGTAATGCATACGGACAGATTTCTACTGTGTGTCCGCCTGTTGGATAGCGTGGTGCGGTGGGAGCTGTGCAACCCGAATATTCACGGAAGACAGTTATCGAAGGTAGAATCATAGGCCTATATGTGGCAAATTATTATTAATTGACCAGCGGAAAAAATAAGGGCCTAGACAAAAACGCATGTAGATCCAGATGTTGCATGTGCAAATATATATGTACATGTAGGCCTAACTTGTTGCATGTAGTTTTATGCATTTGGATTATTCTGTACGCACGTACGCTTTTTCTAGAAAGGAATCCTTTTTTGGAGGGATCCTTCATCGTTCAGATGCCTACGGATGTCCGGTGTCAGCCATCCGCGACGATCGTTATTGACGCCTTCGTGGAGAAGTATGTCCACGCCAGAATTGGTGGTTTCATCGTGGGCAAGGCATCACGTGAAGCTAATCGCAAGGGAATGAGAGTGAAAGGCGGTGGAACTCTGCGGGAAAAACTGACACACGTGGTTGCCACTACTCGCAAGGACACCAAGGAGATGTGGACAGCACAACTTCTGCGTCGAAAACTCGAAACCGAGGAAGCAAGAATAAACTCTTGTGAATGTCGGAACTTGAAGGGGGTCCTGGGACACCGGCGATATAGAGTGTGATAAATTAGGATAGCATCACCCTTGCAATATGAAAAGAACACCAGTGTGTAAAGCATATGTAAAGCATACACATATGAATAGAATCACGTGTATACCTCAATGATACAAAACTAGAAAGCACAATTGATGCTAGAACATGATGTGTTTACCAGTTTTCTAGAACAGGAACAGTGCTTTTGTCCATAGATAATTTCCAGATGTCTTTCTAAAGTTGATGACATGATCAGGCCTAGGAGGTACATTTCATGGGTACGGAAAATGCAGTCCATTCACTTACGTATTTAAAGTTATGTTGTCATGTTGGACTTTTGGCACATACAATCTACATATTGCCAGTCAGTCAGGGACCACGACCGTACGACACATGGGTTTCTGTGCCTGAAAATGACTGACCAGGGTGCTAATTAACAGCCTATTGTGATGAATTAGTCATTCAACTTGCCCCAACAAAAAGCCCTGTACAGTGTACAGACTTCATCAGCTCAAACAAACGCGTTTGTGTACCAGCGAGTCATTTTCATCATTGCCGAAACCTAATTCGTTTGACGCCATGGAACCTTGGTCGACTCCAATTCAATGTAGACGAGAAGGTGAACAATAATGTGGTGTTACTGTTGAGTACCAAGTCTAAATTTACCAAGACACTGAAAGGTGGCAGCACAAACAGTGGGCATGGGTGTGAATGTAAAACCCTATTTGTATTCATGATTCATTCATAACCAGGATTGATACATTATTCATTATCATGCGAAAATTACGAGAACAGCAAGTGGAAATGTACTTCTATTCTCATGATAGAAGAATGGTGACACAGTTCATCACAAATTCAGACAGTGTCGCCCCCTGCTCCTAAACACTGTTCAAGTGTGACGGTATAGTTGTACACGCAGATTACTACTCGCAGGTGCATATGCCGGTAGAGATTCAGTTCAGTTGAGGGGAAACCGGGAACTAAGTCGGATAATCCGTCTCGCACCATCCGTTGAACAGTTGAATATTTGACCCCCAGTATGTAGTGTTTTACTGTATACAGTGTTCTGAGCGGCGAGGGTGAGCGTGGGGGCATAGGTTGTTGGGAGGGGGGGGGAGCGGGGGGAGATGTAAAGCAGTAACTAAAATGTTAGTTACATGGCAACCCTGGGTCAATGGGTACGGTCAGTCACCCAGTTTTGTTGGAACTAAACAAATGTGTTTTATCCTTGATCATGAAGACTGAAGTAGACCTTATATATATATATATATATATATACTAGTCCAGTCTATTCTACTTCAGCGATAGAGCATGGTTATCAATGGATTATTACTAGTAGAAGCAACGAATTTGATGACATTATCATAATATTATTAGACTTCTGCTGAGATGTATATCTATTTTTTGCCTCTACGCTGGGCATAGAAAATATTTAAAAATCACGAAAACACATATGATTTATCAAATGTGCGATCAGTGGTTCCCACGCAATCGCTGTAACTGCATAACATTTGGTCAATACAATCCATGTGGGTATCATTTTATTATTTGTATGTGCTCAGTAATAGACAAGTCATACTGTCGCTATGTACAATTATAGTATGAAATCATCATATCAATTTTGCAGGTGTCATCAGCTGTCTCGCAATGATCTCGAGATGGTACCCCTTGCCAATTTCGAGGCACATCGTCGCCGACCCGAGTTTTTCAACAGCTATGCAGCCCATAGCAAAGACCGTACAAGGGGCAAGCACAGCAACACCTCTGACTACAGTTTCCGACCAGTCACTAAGTACTTCTTTGCTGACCTGCAGGTGTGCAAGAAAACCTTCGCGTTTCTCCACACAGTTGGTCAAGACAGACTGGATGCCGTGAGGAAACACCACGAGGAACACGGCCTTGTGCCACGCACTCACGGGAACACTGGCAAGAAAACCTTTGGGCGTATCATCTCCAGCACAGAAACTGTAGACATTGTCAATTTTCTGACAAACTTGCCAGAAACAGTTGCCATGCCGTTGCCCGGCCGTTTGCCACAGCACAGAGATTACAGGGTCATGTTACCATCAGACATGACCAGGAAGTCTGTGTATACAAGCTACAGCAGCAAATGTGAGGAGGTTGGCAAGAAGCCTGTGGGAAAATCCTCGTTCTTCTCTTTGGGACCAGCACGCTCCGTTCATCGCTGCCATGAAGCCCGCCAGTGACTTGTGTCCCACCTGTCATGATAACAACACAGCTGTAATGCGGACAAAGTGAGTACATATGGTATAACGCGAGTTTACGAAGAAAAAAAATTGTATATACATTATACAGGTGTTTGTAATTAAATAAGGCCAAATAAGTGAAATCGAAAAGGTTAAGACAATATGGTCCCAATGTAAACTTCGCTGATTTTTTTTCAAGATTAGCAGTTTTGATCTCACCTCTCAGGGTTGTCATCAATGTGATAGACTGAAGTTCAGTTACAGATTACAAGATCTTGGTTCTTGTTGGGATATTTTATACTTAACTGATTGTGTACTGATGCTGATAAGATATATTGATAACTTTTTTTTAAGATCCTTGTCTGAAGATATCCAGAATGACAAGCTCAGAGCGGCTCAGGAACACTTGAGACAAGCAGCTACTCAACGCGCTCACTACAATCAGCAGTGTGCGGACAGCAAGCAAGCGTACCAGCGCACACAAGCGGTTGAAGAACCGACAACTACCATGCACTACTCGTTCGACTATGCCCAGAATGTCCAATATCCGTACTCCCCACAGCAATTAAGCCCAGCTTATTTCAAGTCCATGAGAAAGTGCGGTATATTTGGCATCCACTGTGAGGGCACAGGACGACAGGTCAACTACTTCATCGACGAATGTGACAATGTTGGCAAGGGCGCAAACAGTGTGGTCAGCATGTTGCACCACTACCTGGAGCATCATGGGCACAGTGCACGGAACATCACTCTACACTGTGACAACTGCTGTGGGCAGAACAAAAACAACTGTGATGTCCAGTATTGTAGCTGGCGTGTTTGCGCCGGATAGGAGTTTCGGTCTGATCAAGCGCCAGTATGGCCGCACTGTAGTTGACACTCTGGATGACATTGTTGATGTTGTCCACCAGTCTTCGCCAGCTGGACTCAACTCTTCGGTTGTGACCTATGACTATGTTCAGGAACAAAGAAATGTTCAGTGTTACGATTTCACTAGATTCCTGTATGGCATCTTCAAGACCATTCCACGTGTTGTAGGATTTGTGCTTTCATCGTGTGCAGGTTTTTAATAAACCAATTTATTGTTTGGCCGTGGTGAAGGCGGATGACTGTAGAAACTGATCGCGAGTGTGCTGGCTACAGGACACCCGCTCCTGGTATCTACAGTTATCCCAATAATTATAGTATAATTTGTTTGCAAGTGTCGCAAACCGAATAGTAATATAATATGGAGGGTGACTCCCATTCTTTTTATTTTCATGTGACCATATTATACTAATTGGTGATTCATAGTCTTGTTTTGACTCTCGCCGAGCCGGATTGTACCAAGGCTCAGATTATCAATATATACATATATACATGTAGTAAAAGAGGTGTACTCGAGGAGCCCGGCCATTATGTAGGGACATAGTACACCAGAATATTGGGCAAAACATTTGACATTTTATAATATAATCTTGGCTGGAACGGTTTTCTGGCCGACGTTATTTTGGCAGCAATTCTGTAACGTAAGATTCTACAATAAAAGGCATCCAAGCAGCGGACTCTCGTTTGGAATATTACACACAGTACAAAAAGGAACAACAATACTTCCACTATCAATATCCTAAATTGTAAGTCCCTATAATAAAAGGACTGAATTTAGAGGACATTTCAATCCACCAAATTTATGTCAATCCGGCTATTTGACAGTGTGTTGTCGTACCACCACTTCGCCTGCAGCAAGGATAGCCCAGGGTCTGTTACGCTCCGCAAACTGGCAGACGAAGAGACAAGTGTTGTCGAAATCCTGAAAGGCCGAACCAAGAAAGTCCCCACTGATCTCTCTCAGTATGTACTGACACCGACTGGACTTATGCGGCTCATCAGTGGTACTTGTATGAGGAAATTCAATCTCTGTGCTCATCCGCGCTGTCAGGCTCTATCACCTGCCCACAGCCACTGTGTGCTCGCCCTAAAAAAAGTAATCATTTTGCATGGGGATTTGCACAGACCAAGTGAATCAATTGTACTGCTGTTTGTTTATGTACTGACTCTGCTGATAATGCACTGTATATCATCTATATTGCTGGTTGAAACACTCACATTCCTTGTGATTGGCCTGTGTTTTGTGGTACTTAGACACTACATGATTGAAAATGTTCTTTTGTGAAATCTGTCGGTACTTTTTCACATGCAATCAATTACCCTATATGCATACTGTCTCTACTATACTTGTAATGAGGTATTTGTTGTTACTGGTAAGCAAACCACTCCATTACTACTATACTATTATCTAAATAAGGTTGGTGATACATTTTAGGCTGAGGTTTTGCAGTGTTGGAAGATTTGTGGTTGGTGCTTTTTCCACATGTACATGATAAGAGGAAGCGTTTATTAATGCATAATTAATTCCTTGGAGCCTGGTTATGAAGCATGTTCATTACTGGTAGCTATTTGTGGATTTCCTAGAGTATCTGTACAGATTGCATCATTATGCTAATGTTCGAATAGTGCAAATTTGCACATTCGGTTGTTCAATATTGTGCAGTTTATGGAATATGCATGTATATTTCATGTAAGTTCAGAATTTCAATGTTAGCAGTTAACCATGGCAACTATGCTGTTGGTAACGATGACTAACTATTGACACTTACATCCCACATGTATTAAAAATTAGCAATGGCCAAGATGGTGTTCTTATATATATGATATATAGTGACAATTGTTATCGTGTGTATTTGATTGCATCATGGAAATTCACCCATGGAATGAATGCGCAGTGCATACCAAATTAAAAGGATGAACACGAGTTCGAGTAAGAGGGTAACCATGGCAACCATGTGGTTGGTAACCATGACAACGACACCCTGAGCAGAAATGTTGTTGCCAAGCTTTCCTGTGTCGTGAATTGTTTATGTGTTAAAATTAGATCAGATGATGACGATGCAAATTTGCATATTTTAAATGGATGCACATGAGTTCGGAGAAAGAAGGTAACCATGGCAACCATGTGGTTGGTAACCATGACAACGACATCCTGAGCAGAAATTTTGTTGCCAAACTTGCCTGATGTTGTGAACTGTTTGTTTTTGTGTTGAAAAGTACAATAAATTTGAGATGAAACCAGTCACAGTGTATTTTTTCTCATCAGTTCTGCATACTGCTAACCTTAGTGTTGTAAATGTTTGTTTTCACCAGTCGATGTTAGTGCTATTACATGTAAAGCAACCAAGAAATGCTCTGACCAGTGTCCATCACAGTACTTCTGTAATAACTTATAATTTAATGTACAATCGCCGATTATGATTTTCAGTGGTATGAGCTTGCTTCTAGTATTATAAAACAATGCAACTCACTTATGCCATGCAGTCGGATCAGTCACTCTACTATTACATTATACCAGTTGTGACTATTAGGTTTTGAGGGTGGTCGTCACTCTCGACTTTTACGAATACTGTTCTTGTCAGTTTGTCACTATGTTGTACCATTTTTGTTCAATTGTACATTTATTATAGGGAGTTGGGGCTTTAAATTTGGTAATTGGATATTTGGGGGTGACATACATGTTTCCATGCGTTCAGTTTACTTCATCAGCTTTTGTACTTGTTTTTATTTGACTAAATAACCCTTCGTGTATTTTGGCTGTCGGGCGCCTCCATATTTGTTTATGTTAGTTTTGTATCCGCTTCCGGAAGCGTTCCTTCATGGCGGCGGCCATCACGAAATATTTTGGGAGGATTTCCTGTCAGCATTTTGGGAATTATTCTACATATAGCCTTGTTATTTCACTGTATTATGAAGTTTCGAAACATTTCCAAGTTCGGTATGTGTTTGTTTAATCATGTTATATATCAGTTTTCTTGTATTTTACATGTTTATTGTCGAACCACATGTGTGGATTTACCGGGAATTGAGGGACCACAAAACGGCAATTTGGGGTGGGATAGTCCCTCGGAGATTGGCCAAGAGTGATCCAGGTTGCCGTGATCTACTTCGGGGCCTGGATCTATTAAAGAAAGTGAGCTTCTTGGGCGGGCAGTCGCGATTTTGAAGTCCCATGACACAGAGCTAGGAGAATTTTGTACTGGGAACTTGTATCCATTGCTTGGAAATTTACAGCTTTTGGACCAACTGTGAGAGGTTGGTGTTATAGTACATATTTACAGTAATATTTGGTAGTGTGTTGGCTGCTATTTCAGCTCCTTATTTTATCATTATGGATAGTTTGGCCAGGCTACATCTCCCTGAGTTGTAAGTGTGTCCACTCACATTATACTGATTCGAGACCGATCTTGGTGAGGCGTACCAGGGTGTATTGAATATTACATACTGTTGCATAGTATTTGGGGTTAGTCAACACTGAAGCCCAAACTGGGTTAGTTCTTTGTTTTGTCTGAACGGTGGCTTTGAATATTTTGAGGGATGTACATTCTGTGTTCACATTTGCATGTGCTTAATATGAAAACAGGCGTTTTATTGAAATTTATAACTGCGTGCCTATCAGTCTGTTCACCCCACACACACACTCGAGTAGACCTGTGGTCTCGCATGGTCGTAAATAAATACCCGGTAAATGAATACCCCTTTGAAAAAAGTAACTGCAGCGGCGAAATACCACCACGCCTCTTCCCAGATTGGTCAGTAAAATGATGTTTTGTTCTAGAATTACCAGTGTACAAACTTTATTGCAAATTCGAACACAACTGGTCAATAGCATCGACTCAAAAGCGTACCAGAACTTATTTCCTCATAATGTTCTGTTGGCGCAGAAAAAGATCTTGCTGGGGCTCACACGAACACATGTACACACAGAGCCCATTGCAAAAACCATCGCTGAGTGAGGGTAAATATATTGAATAGTGTAGATCCATATCGATTTTCTCTTATTTTTATCACTATTGCCTCATCAAGCACATCTGTAACAGCTGAACAGGTGAATTACTTGTAATGTGTCTGCTGATTATATTTACATGCCCGCGTACGTTTCTGCGGAATTCACATGCCCTCTATTCTGGGCGGTTTTACTCAATGACTCGAACTGTCCTTGAGCATTTCAGGTCTCAACACACAACTCGGTACGCAACAGTACAAGAATGGCAGATGTGTTCAGGTGCGGAAAAAAGGAAGGCACGAAAAAAGTCTGCCTGCAGCTAGATGCCAGTCACCACATGTTGTCAACAGAGCACGCAGCTTGCTTAATTTGCCAGACTGAGAACCCCTTGGGAACTTGGAGAAATTTAGGGCTGTAGAACTACGCAAGGATATAAGTTCTCAAAGGGCTAGAACAGGAGGATGAAAGTGAGTTGCTGGTTTTAATGACATCCGTAAACCTAGCCCTACATCAGCATTACTTGCCAGGCAGACAGCGACACGAGCGGTGGCTCAGTCAGTTCCAAACCTGCCCCACCCGATCGTTTCAAGTTATTAGCTTCACAGTTGTTGCGTGGAAGGGCATGAGCCTTTTTTTCGTGACTCTTCAGGGACAAGCCGTGAATAACCAGGCACGCTAGAGATAGTGCGAGCATTCGTCGAAAAAATTTGCTCCATTGACGAAGAAGGCTTCACAGGCACTGATATGCATCAGTTGTTAGTACAGCGCCAGCTTATTGACATGCTGGCACTGGGTATCATCAATACATCCACCACTAGATGAAGCATGAGTGAGTGACTCCAGAACTTCGAAAGAGGCGGCCCGTGCCTTCAACTTGCGGGGTGGAGAAGAGATGATGTAGATGCCATAACACTGCAAGACCATAAGCTAGACGCCATGGGGCAATTAGTCGCCAGCATTAGGTCGCACGCAATCGAGTTCATTCAAGTGAACAAACGAGAAAACCTATATGTGGGTTTTGTAGCAAAGTGGGACATATCAAACGGGGCTACAGAGGTGGAAGCGCCAAACTAAAATTGAACAGGAAAAAACAGACTGTGCCGAAATTCAGCGTGGTTTTGGCCATGGTCCATGGAATGATCGTAAGAAATCTACGAGGCCAGCTAATTTTGTTCTAACTATTTCAGAAAACGTAAAACACACGCACTGATTGACACAGGAGCTGATATTTGTCTAATTACTGATAGTGTTTTTATTCGAGACGTGTAAATTAAATGTAGTGATTAAACGGAGGACCGAGACATTCAATAGAATAATCGCCCTTGGGCTCTGGACTGAACTTCTGTCGTGTTCGATCTAGGTGTGTACCGCACAACATTAAAACATTTATTAGAGTACACGTGAACCCGAGAAGTGACACAACATCAATAATAAATCAAGCGATCACCTATCCCATTTAGAAGTCAAAGGATGCCAAAAGTTGGGGTTCACAATTGTCTCCAGGCTCATAGGCCAAAAATTGTCTACACAAGCCATAGTAAAGAACTTGTACTTTTACGATGTGTTAACGTCAGTAGGACAAGCCGAAGGTTTCCGTTGTTTGGACCTTAAAAGTGCTATTGGCAGATAGAAATAGCAGAGGGAGATATTCAGAGGAGAAATATTCAGAGGGGACTATTCTTCTGCAATAATCACCGTTTTCTTTGCGGTTTGGATCAGCAAAAAACAATTTTCATCAAGGTTTGTTATTGTAGAATGCAAATAAAACAACACTTATCCTGTATCTACTAAAACATCTTCCTGGTTTTCAAAAGCAGCCGGGATTTGCCCATGTAATTGTTTTACGGCCGCTATTATTGGCTTATGACCCCAGCGCTTCCCTCACTCCAGGTGTGCTAATTCTGTTGGCCCAGATAGCATCCAGGGAGTCATTATCACACTTATTGCATAACATTCAACTTAGCCAATATCATGTGCATTCTTTCTAAATTCCGTAATTGTTTTCCCAGTAACTCTTACATATGGGGAAACCACACCAACTAATTTGGGATTTATACCAGACACCATAAATGAGCTGAATGAACTTTCACAGCATGGTTTGGAATATAAAGACATGCTCATCAATGTTCAGTTGACGTGTGTCGTTGTGATGCCCTTGCAAGGCCATGGTAAAAAAACACCAAACTTTACTGGGGATACTATGGGTGTGAGTCATTTACTCAGAAAGGGAAATGGATGCGAAAAGTGACTTATCAAGACATTGATGATATTGAGCTACGAACGGATGATTCGTTTAGGAGGCAACTGCAAGAGGAACTTCATGATGGAATTTCACCATTCTGTGATCTTCCGATTTACATGATCTCTGCATTTTCAATTGATTACATGCACTAAGCTTCCTAAGGTGTCATGAAACGATTACTGTTTATTCGAAAACCAAGGACCTTGCAGGATATAGATCGCTGGAAGGCTACCGAATACCGACAAATCATGTCATAGACTGGAAAGCTGGTACTGAAAGGAATCCTGTGGGAAGACTTATATGACCATTTCATGACATTTAGTACAGCTATGTGGATTCTCGTCTCATCTGCACTCGCAAAGACCAATGGAGAATATGCCAGTGACTCATTGAAATACTTCGTTTCGCAGAACGAGTCCTGTATGGCCCGCAGTTCATTGTAATGTCCACGCAAAGTTGCACATATCGTCGGATGTTATTCATCACAATAATCTCGACAATTGTAGCGCCCTTCCCTTCGAAAACTATCTTTGCGAAGTGAAAAGGATGGTTCGTTCAGGGAAGAATCCGCTGGTGCAGGTTGTCAAGCGACTCGATGAACAGGATGTACGTGCAAAGAACACTAGAAGGTATAACATTGGAATATCATCAGTGAAACCAAATAATGCATTCATTACTGAGGACTCCAAATGTGAAGTTTTGGAGGTCGCACGAAACGATGGCGAAGATGGTGAAACGGAGTTGCTTTGTAGAGTTTACAATAAATCCAGTCCATGCTTCGTACATACACGTGACTGCAGGGTGCTAGGCGTGCACAGTGTGCACGTGAGGTAGTCGCAGATTAAAGTACTGTCTTCAAGAAAACTGCCATCAAGAGTGCTATCAAGTTTGACCAAGTGGAAGTCACAACATCTATCGTAATGGCTGTACTACACAAATTTTAGGTATGCATGTATATTTTCCCAACAAATAAAGCAGTATTGAAACAGTTTACTAATTTGAAACTCTGATCGAACTACTAGTACATGTACATGTTGCATATCACGTTCGGTGCATGCTATCACTAAAACCATATCTAGGAACATAATGACGAAGTACAGTAGTTATAGCATTCTCATGCAAAACCTTTTTTTTGTCAAATGGAGGGATACAAATATGCTGTAGTCGAATTTCTGGGTGAGCAATCCGTTGAAGTTGTGCTGTACTCGTGGATAGAGAAAACAAACCAGACCAGGATTGGACAGGTTCATTAAAATGATGCAGTAAAATTTGTACAGAATTAAGGTGCACAAACAATATTATGTACAGAAATGATATGTACATTCTTTTATACAGAGTAAAATGCTGCATCGACTGGCTGCCGAGTTGAATGCTGCGTCGGTGCAGCTCCATTCTACGCCGGCAGCATATACATATATATACTATCATAATGTTGAAATTCAATATCTGTCCAATGAGGTATCAATTACCAATCAAAATTAATTATTGTTTAAACTAAATATCTTCATGATTATTAACTTGTGTTACTATCATTGTATTATGTTGTGTTACTACCATTGTACTAAGTAGTACATCTCTAATCTATGTCACAATTTGTATTATTGTGAACATGGTGAATTATCTGTTTTAAACTTGTTTCTAACTTTGCTAAATTTTGAGGTGATAACTTATTCAGTAATTCCTTTGTCCGCTATTTCAAATATTCATGGCTTTGGACACTTCCCCTAAATCTCTATCCTCTGTCCTTGTTGCCATAGCAATACTTTCTGGATCACCTTATTTGGGACCATAGTCCCACCCACAAACGCCAGTTTGGATCTGTTCTACTTTGTGATTGGTTTGACCATATAGCACGTAAGATCAGACCAGACTTGGCGTCTTTTTCAAAATTCAAAATTCTTTAGTTTGGTTTGAGTGGTCAGAGGCGCCGGACGCGAATCTCATGTCGGTCCCGGCAAAGTATTTCCTATAGTGGAACGGAACAGTCCGAGAGGCTGGACAACTTCGCGCGACGCTTCGACCAAACACAGAGACAAGGCAAGCGACCTCGCGAGGACCCGCAGCACCCGTCCACGAGCAAGCGCGCCCACCTGCAGACAAACACGACTAAAAATGGTATGTGCGATCGGTGTGGCTATGCACCACCACTCAGAGAATCAGAAATGCCCAGCGATTGGCAAGATCTGTGTAATTTATCGTAAACGTAAGCATTTTGATAGTGCCTGTAGGGCCACCTCAACTCAAAGCTTTCAAAAGTCCAACGAATAGGGACGCGAGCCTGCCCTCAAACGAGGCAGGTGACATCTGAAGAAAATATCTTCCAAACGTGACCTGTATCGACACATCAAGTGATCATTCAGGTCACAGCATCACTCCAGGACATCATCGGAGATATCATACAGCGCTCAGTGCAGGACGCCATTGGATCAACACCAGAGGAGCAGGGGACGAGGGCCTGAAGCCACTCCCCTCTCCTCCGGTCCTTGGCCTACTGGGTCAACCACCACCACCGACCTTCCTCCACCCATGGTCAGCCTCACTCACCCTTCCCCATCCACCAGCATTGGCAACGCCATCTGTCCACATCAACCCTCTGTCACACACGATCGACCTCTGGGCTGGGCAACGTGCCAGTAGTGGCCCACGAACATCCTCTTCCATCATTGGCTAACGTGGATCTTGATTACCAAGTTAGTGATACTGTCAGGGTTAACATTTGGGCGAATTTGTCGATTTCGGGGTCGTACTTGACCATCACCAACCCTAAGTCTCACCCTATCCCCCCCCTCCCCCCCCCCCCATCCAATCTGCCAAATGTATTAATATAGATTCGTGGGTCACAGCCTTTTCAATTTTCATGTCGGTGTATCTAAAGAAATTCAATTCGGAGGGCCCATCACTTCTGAAACACATGCATAATGTCCACAATATCGCTAAGCAAGGTGGGGATTTCCTGTCCTATGACAAAGACTTCAGGCTCCTGAAACAACAAAAGTTCCATGACATGGGATCTCTATTCCAGGGAGCTGTACGTTCGAGCGCTCACATCCAAACCAAAGAATGCTCCCGGCCTCCAAACTAGTGCCCATGCCCGCGAACTTCTAGATGGATTTGTTAGTCCCTGTGGGTTATTGCTTCCCCTTCCACCAAAGTCTGCCTGTACTAGGGTATGAATGTATGATATGAATGATTTAACATTGATGTGTTCTATATTTGTGAAGTTTTGCAGTCTTTTCAAAGTTATTGATGCTCACTTCAGGATGATGTTACTTCTACTTATAGGCGCGCTGGGAATGTCAGTCGTCGATGCAGAGGAAGAAGAAGAAGAAGGAATAAAGTTTAACGGCACTTTGGGCTCAAGAAGGCCATTCCAGTGGTCGATGCAGAGGAAACATTCAATGTATTTTTTATGAGGAGCAACTTCTAGGAGCAACCCCGTCGACACCAGGAAGTACAGTCCCGCTTCAGAGATGCCCAGCCTTGCTCCAGAGATGCTTACTCAAGTTTCCATGTGGATGACCGAGGCCAGATGATAACGTCACCGAGTATCATCTCCAACCAGGGCAATGGGCAAGTTGTCGACCCTGCTGCCAACCCGTTTCCGACTGGTACCATGCCACTACCCTACCTCCCAACTCGTTCCCAATCAGTACCTATTTCGGGACTCCTGCATGTCCTCCTCGACCTCCGGTTCCCCGACACCTCCAATATCCGGCATAGGACAACAGTCAGTCACACAGGGAGTCACTTCGCATCGCTACGTGGAACGTCAACGGCTGGACCACTAATAATCAGAATCTAAGGTATCAAATTTGTTTAAACTGTGATATTGAAGTATTATGTTTATGTGCGACACATTTGAAACCAGGTGAAAATATTACTGTAGATAATTACACTTGGTTTGGAAACAATAGAAAGCATATACACAAAAACGCAAGGAAAGGTTCTGGTGGTGTGGGATTTCTAGTGAAAAATAACGTTTTACAGAATTATGATGTTAAAACAGACATTTCTATAGACAGTGTCATAAAACTGTCTCTATTCCACAAACATAATTCATGCCATTTAGTGTTATTTGGTTGTTACATTCCTCCCTCAAATTCAACTAGAGGACGAAATTCTCATGATATATTCTCTTATGTATCTAGTCAAGTATATGTAGAAAGCTCAGAGGCAGATGCCATCATTTTGTGTGGTGATATGAATGCTCGAATTGGCAATTTATGTGATATTATTGAAAAGGTGGACGATGTGATCCAAAATAGAATTGTGATTGATGATATCAAAAACCCTCAAGGAGAAGATTTTATTGAACATTTACAAGAAACAAATATGTGTATATTGAATGGTAGATTTGATAATGATAATTTCACATGTATATCAAATAAAGGTAGTTCAGTTGTAGATTATATTTGTGTTCAACATGAAAACCTGAAAAATTGTTCAAATTTCAATGTATGTACTATGTCAGATTTAATTGCAAAATTTGGACTTGAAGAAACTATATCAGACTTGAGCCGGCCCCCAGACCACTCTATTGTATTTGTTGATATGTACTTTAGCCCCGGTGACATGTTGTTGGATACACACAGCTCCAAGTTCAATGACTCAAAATCAAATTGCCCAATGAGTTCATCCAACCATGTACATAATCGTGCTTTGTCTGATGTGAATATGATTGTCAATACTGCTCAGAAAAAATATGACCTGTCAAATATGCCTCAAGATTTCATGTTGAACACCGAGTGGGGCAATAAAATAAATTCTGTAATTAAAAGGCTTGAGTTGGAAACTCAAAATCAAAGTTCAATAGATGTAATATATAATTCACTATGTTCTTGTATATTCTCAGAAATGGACAAATTTCTCAATTATAAACAATGTGGTAAATCAATTAGAACAAAATTTAAGAATTATAAACCTTATTGGAATGAACAGCTTACATTGTTATGGAAAGATATGTCTGTGAAAGAAGCTTTGTATCTGCGATGCAAACGAGATAAACTTAGTAAGAAAAAACATGTACTAGATATGAGAAATAGATTTGTGTCTGCTAGATCTAAATTCGATAAATATTTAAGGTTCACCCAAAGGCAATACAGAAGAAATAAAATAGATGAAATGGAAAAAGTGTGTACAAATGACCCGAAAAAGTTTTGGGAGCATGTTAAAAACCTGGGACCTTCGAAGCATAAAAATATTCCAAATAGTGTGAAATGTGAGCAAGGTTTTGTGAGTGATCCAAATATGGTTTTGAATGAATGGTCTAAAACTTTTGAGAAATTGTATAGTCCTGACATATCGGCATATGATGAAACTTTTTCTGACCACGCAAAAGCTTTTGTTCAAAATTATGAATCGAATTCGTTTGGAACTGGTTGCAATGTAGATATCAATGAAGATATAACATATGATGAAGTTGTAGAGACAATTAAGAAACTGAAATCTAAGAAAGCAGTAGGATTGGATTGTATTCCAAATGAAGTTATTACATGTCCTGGTGTGTATTTTGCCCTATATAAACTGTTCAAGTCTGTATTTGATACTGGTGTTTTACCCTCATCTTGGTTATGTGCAATAATAAACCCAATCCCCAAGGGGTCTGGGAAAGATCCCTATGTGCCGCTAAATTATAGAGGTATTTCATTGTTGTCTTGTATATCGAAAACATATTCGTCTTTGATTAATAATCGTATTGTAAAATTTTCAGACAAAAATAATATCATTGTAGATGAACAAAATGGATTTCGTAAAAATAGATCATGTATTGACCACATATTTTCATTGAGTAGTATACTGAGGAATAGACAAAAACAAAATTCATCGACTATGTGTGCATTCATTGATATGGAAAAGGCGTTTGATTGTATCGATCGTGATTTATTGTTTTACAGGTTATTATTATATAACATTAATGGTGGATGTTTGCAATCCATAAGATCGATGTATGGAGAAACTACATCATGTGTTCGTGTAAATAATATGTACAGTACTATGTTTACATCGAAAGCTGGTGTCAGTCAAGGTGATAATTTATCACCGACACTTTTTTCGTTATTTATAAATGGATTAGCTGAAGAAATTAAATCACTTGGTGTTGGTGTAGATTGTAATCAACAAAATATTTCTTTGTTGTTATATGCTGATGACATTGTATTGATTGCTGAAAATGCAGAAAATTTACAACAAATGTTAACCTGTATGTATAGCTGGTGTCATAAATGGAAGTTGAGATTGAATGTTGATAAGTCGAATATTATTCATTTTCGCCCTAGACGTTGTGGTGTAACAAATAATGTTTTTTTCTTTGGTGAAAAGGAGTTGTCAGTTGTGGACAAATACAAATATCTGGGTGTATATTTCGATGAATTTTTAACTTTTGAAATTGGGACAAAAATCCTTTGTGATTCAGCTGGAAGAGCACTTGGTGGGTTGATAAACAAATTCAAAAATATAAAAGATGCTGGATTTCATACATATGAGAAAATGTACGATGCTGCAATCATCCCTATACATGATTACGCAAGTGAAGTGATTGGTTTTAAACAATTTTCATTCAGTAGCAATGTACAAAATAGATCAATGCGATATTATCTTGGTGTTCATAAATTTGCTCCTATTTCTGGTATGGATGGTGACTTCGGGTGGTTATGTTGTAAATATAGAAGATTTATGTCAATGTTGAGATATTGGAACAAATTAGTTTGTATGGATGATGAAAGGATTTTGAAAAAATTGTTTAACTATGACTACGAATTATGTAACAAAAATTGGTGCTCCGAACTAAAATAATTTTTTTTCAATTTTAGACATGAATGATGTATTTATAAACAGGAACATATGTAATATGACTGAGATCAAAGAGAAATTTATGAAATTGAATGAGGAAAACTGGAAATTAGCGATAAGAAAGAAACCGAAATTACGTACATATATGTCATTTAAAACTAACATGTGCACAGAAGATTACATTAATTATTACATGAATAAAAGAAACCGTTCCATAGTTGCTCAATTTAGATTAGGAATTTTACCACTAGAAATTGAAACGGGCAGATACAATAACACCGCTTTAGAAAATAGAATATGTAATGTGTGTAACCTTAAAGAGATTGAGGATGAATTTCATTTGGTAATATCTTGTCCCGCTTATGCAACCTTCAGATCTACATTGTATAACTGTGTTAAAAATAGTTTGCCAAATTTTGAGGAAAATAATGATCATGATAAGTTCGTAAATATTGTTGAAAAATGTCAAAAATATTTAGCCAAATATCTCTGTGATTCATTGGAACACCGTAAATCCATTTTATATCAATAGAATATCATATATTTGTAGTGATTTATTTTCAATTTTGTGCTTATATTTTCACCATGTCTATATACACGTGTTTTTATAGTGACTAATAAGCCCTGTGTGGCTGGAGGTATCAAATGTATTGAATTGTTATATTGTTATTGAATTTGTGTGTGCCTTGGTCACTCCAATAAATGATTCAAAATCAAAATCTACTGGATTTCCAGGTACCACAATATGTTCAATAAGTTCAAAGCTTTACTAGACAATTAGGAACACAATAATAGTACGGCCAAATGCCACTCCCGCCCTAGCACTATTCACTATTATTGGGCTGAACGACTCCTGTTCTTTTGGTGGTTACACATACCACAGGTCCAATAATCACCTCATTCCAGATTTCCCACGCACTTCGTATCACATGACGAGTTTGCGCGTCCCTTTGAACAGCGACGGTTACCGAGCGAGAAACTGGATAAATATCGGACTATTCTTCTGCAATTAATCACTGTTTTCTTTGCGGTTTGCATCAGCGAAAACAATTTTCATCAAGGTGAGTCAATGTAGAATGCAAATATAACAACACTTATCTTGTATCTACTAAAACGTCTTTCTGGTTTTCAAAAGCAGCCGGGATTTGTACATGTAATTGTTTTATGACCGCCATTATGATGACCCTAGCGGTTCCCTCTAGCGCTTCCCTCTAATGCAATATTCTGCCCGTGTATGTACTACAACTATAACATGGCGACATATGCCCTGGAAAAAGTGTGAGATGCATTTGTCTCCGTATCGCAGAGGTTAGACCATGAGCCAAAATCTCTAAGGCCTTTAAAAATTGACTTCGCTCCCCCCCCAGGGGTGGGGAAGGTTTGAACACACCAAAATTTAGGTAAATATATCAGGAATCAAAATCCGTTTTGTTGTTTGTTCTATCGGTGGAACCTATGTCACAGGAAGGCCTAGAGTAAGGGTACACTAAGTCCGAACTTTCTAGATACTGAAAATTACTTGTGGCCCTATTAGCACGAATACACCGTCTGAAAGCATGATAAATCTATTGTTTTATCAATTTCCTGACACAAGGTATTTATTAAATCGATGATTTTAAAACAGAGAGTGATAATCGACAAAATGGCACCTACATACAGAGCGAAAAACATCGTCACAGAATAAGAAAATGTATCACGATTACCGGGACATTTGGTAAAATTTAAAAGGTTGGGATAATTAAGGTTGGGATAATTCATTTATATAGAATGGCCAGGGGTTTTGTGGGTTTCATCATAGTTTCGATGTGTATTTATTCAGTAAATTTTATAATTTATTAATCAGTTGCAAAAGATAGTTTTTCAATTACTACATATAACGTAAATTGATGATCCATGACCACATGATCCACACTCACGTTTCAACGAAAGTTCGTCATTTTTCTTAAGTCGGCTAATTTTTGTGAAAAAATATAGCATGTACATGTATAAAGTGTTTATATTGAGTAACTGATAAATATTTATCCCATTGAAAGGTATGCAACTATGACAAAATTTCCCTTCCATACCTCATTCACCAGGTGGCAACACCTGAATAAATGTAAACAAAACTGGCAGGTGCAAAAAAGTGATTTCATATGGAATGAATGGAATTTTGGTAATTGTTCCCCACAAAATTTAACTCAGCTTTTTTTAATAGCATGTTGAAACACTAGACACAAAGTGTTGAGCGTTTTAAGATATTATATCAAGCATATTGACGAGAAATGTTGCCAACAGCAGACAATACTATGGAACACCATTATTTACATTAGTATTAATACATGTGCATGGTCAGAATACCGTTGCAGGGCATGTTGTGTCACTAATTTTTCATGGTAAGTTTTCGGGGATTATCGGTCAATCAATTTGCGGTCTGTCTAGTTTAATTTGACAATAATAAGATTAAAATCCGCATGTAAATAACATGAATACAGGTGTTTGAGCTTTGCAAAAATATACATGTTCGACATTTTACAATAACTGCAATAACTTTTACAATAACTGCACAAAAATACATTAATTTCGATTGAAATGCGTTCTCAATGGCTATATTGTTCTTTATTGTTTCAGGCAATTCTAGCATGACTGCCTAGGTGTTGACCACTGCACAGAGATATAATCTTCCTACCCATGTACAGTGTATGTGCTTTGCCATTTGTACATATACAGCGCCTTTGTAGCAGTATGATGTTGATTTTACCATTGAGCATCTCCCTTCTGACATTTATGACATATCTTTGGCTGAACAATGGTGGTATTTTGTCATTTTTTGTTACTGCAGATGATGGCCACGTCAAGTAACTAACATCTATTGACATAGAAGTAGAATCCATGTACATGCTTACCTGTAGCTGTAGTTATTGTCTTGGTGGTGGCTAACTTCGCATAATGGCAGAGCAGGCTGGTGCTGGAACTTCAGAGCAGGAATGTCTTTGCCATGTCAGCGGTATCACTGGAGACCTGAAAGACTTTTCGTCAGTAACCTGAAAAACATTTTCATCAGCGGCAGAAGTTCGTCTGGATGATGTGTACCACAGACTGAATGATCGCTGGAAGCATGGACCGTATGGCTCATACCACCGACATTGCTATCAAATCTACACCCATAAAGCAAACCTCGCACGGATTCTCAGAAATAGAGATCAGCCAAAAGACCCCAGTGACATATTAACAAAGAAAGCCAAGCTGGAAACCATGTCAACTGTGACAAGACAAAAAATTGTTTCTTCTGATGTGACAAAGTGTATCATCTGCCAGGCCCAAAAACGCACTAAAGGAAAACATCGAACAAAACAGTGTTATGAGCCGCTGAGCTCATTGCAGATGGGCAAAGCAACAGAAGCATTAAGACGAGCGGCACAAATTCGAGAAGACACAAAGATGTTGCTAACCATCGATGGTAATGACCTTGTGTCAATTGAGGTCAAGTACCATGCATCGTGCTACAGACTTTACACAAACAATAAACACCTTGACTCTATACTGGCACAGAATGAACATGAAGCCAACCATTCATCAGAGTATGACCAAGCATTCAATTCAGTTGTCACGACGGTTGAAACGACTGTTCTGGATGGAACAGACACGATTAAAATCTCAGGTCTGAAGGATCTCTACACACAGAAGTTGTCTGAATATGGAATTGAACCTTCGTCATACAAAACAGAAAAGCTCAAACGACGTTTCGTTAAGGATTGATTGCATGTGATCGTCATGAACCTGACAGTGACCAGCTGTCCATTTACTTATAATGTAAATATAAAGGTAACAAATTCATGAATTTACACACTTCCAACCAACGTGGAACTTTGCCTTTCTGATTGTTAGCCATCAAGGATTACTAACCGAGACTCAGTTTCCTACTAAGCAATGTTCAATTTGTTAAATTCATCGTTTTCATATGTCATTTTCCGACCTATTTCTCAGTCTACAAAATACACTCACAACAATGCGAGCGAAAGGATTATGCTGTGCAGCAAATAGCTAGTGAGGCTAGTAAAACTCACAAGTGATATGCACTCGGGTGCACCGAGGTGTTTGGGATTATGAATGTTCAGCTCATTGTATTCATCTCACAGAAAGTATAGCCCTAGATATTCTCATTATTTTGACGACAACAAGGAATAAATATGTGCAACAGCCAGTGCTTGTCAAGCAGAACACTCGAATCTTCGTTTTGGTGAAACGTATAAAAGATTTATCTAATCATCAAATTGCACAGCTTTCGTGATATCATTTATGAAACCATGTCTCGGTTCATCATCCATGCGTATTTGTGTGTGTGCTAGCCAAGTTTTAGGTCAGGGGATTGTATTGTTTTGGTGATTTTGTTACCTTTACTTTCACATTATAAGTCAATGGAAAAGTGCCTCAGTGCAGTCACCGGTAAGTTACGTGCAATCACACCTTAAACGTTTCGGTGACAATATTGGATTTTGGAATCCGCCAAACCAAACCCAATGCGAGGTTGTGTTCTCCAAGAGAGTTCCAGTGGAAAATTTTGTTGCAGAAATCCATGACTTTGATGATTATGGCATGTCTGATGAAGAATCATCCATACTTCTTCCGGACTCTAACTCAACCGGCCAACAGGATCAAGTCAGGGAAGTATACTTTGCAGCTAAGCACCTCCGGTCACTCTTACTATCACAAGACAAGCTCATTTCATGGCCTCCACAAGCCAGTGAGCTCACAGAAGAAAATATATCCCTTTCAGTGATGGTCCACAACTTTCTTGTTTGGCTCTTTCAAGATGATGACTCCACCCAATGTTTCTTGACTGAAAATAGACTAGAGACCTCTGAAGCTCTGAAACGCAAGATCCAGTCAGTTGGACAAGACCTGCTCTTCATTGCATCGAATGGCCGGATGAAAACACCCAAACATGTCTCTTTACCAATGACTGTCAAGAATTTGACTGGTTCAGCAGAAGTGATCACTCTACTGAACATATTTGGTCATTCTGTATCGTACAGTGTACTCGAGGAACTGGAAACAAACATGGCTGAATCCATACTAGAGAAGGGGACAGATGGCGTTTCACTCCCTAGCAACACTCAAAAAAATGTGCCAGCCATATTTTGCTGGGACAACAATGATATTGGTGAGGAAACTCTTTCTGGCAAAGATACAACCCACTGCACGAATGGAATTTTGATTCAGGAAAAAGCCGCAGGATGTCTGCCCAGGCCAGCTTTGACGAACACATAGTCTCTGCAGAAGAAACGTTCATTGTCCCTCGATTTCAAACGCTTGCAGGCTCTTCAATTCAATGTTGCACGCCGTGTGCGTCCATCAACAATAGATATTGAATGGGAAACCACAGTACAACATGACCAACGAATGCATATTCTGGATTTTGCATGGCTGCTTCTTCGCATGGACCTAACACTAGCTGACCGTCTAGATGACGTCGACTGTGAAGGTCAACAAACAATTCCAACATGGACCACATTCAGTGCGGCAATGAGGCAACATTTGGCTCCAATTCCAAATGTTGTTGGGTACTGCCAAGTCATCAACTCCAGTCCTACTGAACTCCCAACAGTGTACATCCTGCTTGTGCGGTCACTACAAATGGCTGATCAGCTGGACCAGCATGACGTGAACGTGGTAATGGATTTGGCCATATATGCCAAAGCTCTCGAGATAACGTCACAGCACAAGGAAGAATTTCAGCGAGTTGTTCTTCAACTGGGTGCATTCCATATTGCATGCAACTTCCTACATGTGATTGGCAAGCGCTTTGGAGATGCAGGCTTGAGGGATCTGCTTACTGAATCAGGTACAGTAGCTGCTGGATCGGTCAATGGAGTGTTGGGTGGGAAGCATTACAATCGGGCAATGAGGGCACATAAACTCACTATGGAGGCTATGTGGCGCTTACAATGGGGAGCTTTCTGGATATGGCTGGAGACAACACAAACAGAAAGCACACGTGTAAGAAAAGATGAACTCATCGACTTGATCACAAAGGTTCGGGATGACATGCAAGCGGAACACATAATGGAGTTCACATCATCTGAGGAACTACTTCAGCTACATACACTGTATCAACAATTCATCACCAGCGACCGAGGTTCTCAGGCATACTTCTGGAATTCGTACATCGAAATGGTCAATCTATTGCTACAATTTGTAAGAGCAACAAGAGAAGGTGACTGGACCTTGCATCTTGACAGCATTCGCAGAATGCTGCCGTGGATATATGCATATGACAACATCAATTATGCGAAGTATCTGGCATTTCATTGGTGTCAAATGCAGAGACTGGAAATCACACATCCAGAAGTCTACACACTCATGCGAAATGGTGTCTCACAGTTCAGCGAAGTACCAACAATGGATTTGGGAAAGTGGCAGTTGATCAAACAATTGAGCAAACCCTAAACAGAGACACAAAAACCAAGAGTGGGATCATTGGCTTTAGTCTCAAAGCAAACACTGTTCAGAGATGGTTCATCACTGCTCATGAACGGGCATGCATCACGGCGAACTGCCGTGCAATGGCTGGCATCAAGCAGGGTACATCCCGATTGAAAAAAGCCAAACATGACGAGGAGGGGGTTCAGAAAATCATGTCTACAGCACTTCAGTGGCAAAACCCATTTGAAGAGTCCACTGAACTCAGTAGCCTAGCCTCTGGGGTGACAGCACCCCCGGAAGTTGCGAATGACTTGAAAAATGCTCAAGAGGTAGGGAAAAAGGCCTTTCAGAAGTTTGTTGAAGACCGCATTACACCTGACAATACTGATTTCTATGAACCACTGAAGAAACTGACCTTAAAAACGTTCTCTTCCACGAAAAAGGTCATGTCAGCACAAAAGAAGAAAGGTGAAGTACTGAAGGCTGACCATGCGCTGTTCGCTCGAATGGTGGTTGTTGCACAGACGAGGCAAATGGAAATGCGGGATGTTCTCAAGCACAATCTAGGACCATTGCCGTACAGTCTCTCATCGTCAGATGGGATGCTTGCAAAGACCACAAAATCCAAGCTGGTAGAAGTCATAGCCCTGGATACTGCATACGAGACTGAAACTCCTCAGGATGCTATGTATGTGGTTGATGGCATGGCCCTACTACACAGACTAACTGGCATCCCAGAAACATTCAATGATTTGGCCTGCGTCCTACTGAACATGCTCCTTCATGGCACAGATCCCAACAGCAGAGTCGACATGGTCACTGACACATACCCGGACATCTCCATCAAACAAGGAGAACACGTTCAGAGGCAGAAGAGTACGGGAAATTCAATGATCATCAAGATAACATCTGGTGAACAACACTGCCCCAGACAATGGCGTCGGTTTTTGTCTCACGGGAAGAATAAGACAGAGTTGATTGAGTTCCTGTTCACTACATGGTCCAAAGATGCATTTGCTCCAATTATAGGTGGACGAAAACTGGTTATAGCACATGGAGAGCTCTGTCATTGCATGACTAATGAAAACAATTGCACCCGCATCAAGCCACTACCACAACTGGACAGTAACCATGAAGAAGGAGACACCAGGATCTTCCTGCATGCCAAGGACGCTGCCGACGATGGATTCAGGACAATCGTGATCAAGTCACCTGACACATACGTCCATATCTTGGCCTGTTTCTTTCAAGACAGGATCGATGCCACAATGCTTGTCCAGTCTGGGACCAAACGCCGTCCAAGGCTCATCAACATCACAAGTGTTGCTGTCAACCTAGAGAGCAATGTCTGCAAAGTACTATTGGGCATTCATGCACTAACAGGGTCTGACTCCACAAGTGCCTTTGTCGGACATGGGAAAAAGAAGGCTCTTCAGATAATAAAAGATGATGACGATCTATGTACCTCTCTACAGGCACTTGGAAATGATTTCTCCATAAAGCCAACACTGATTGAACGATGTGAAGAATTTTTTTGCCGTCTTCACGGTTCTAAAGTGGACGACATCAATGAAGCTCGATACCAGATTTTCTGCACCAAGGGCTGTGACTCTTCAAGGCTACCACCAACGAAGGACTCTCTCCTCAAGCATATTGAGCGATCAAACTACCAGGCTGCGGTGTGGAAACTTTCACTGGAAGCAAAACCGGATATTCCAAGCCCACATGGTCATGGCTGGACCGTGGTACACAATGACATCAAAGTCAACTGGATGGAACTTCCGCCTGCTCCATCATCTCTACAAGAGCTAGTCATCTGTAAATGTAAAGGTGACTGTACACTGTAAAAAAAAATGCGTTTAGGAATTAAACATGTTTAGCATGTGTTTAGCAATAAAGTGTTTAGGAAAATGTCAAATTCTAAGCACATAAATATCTAAACATGTTTAGGTGCAACGTGTTTAGAGATTCAGCATTTTTCTAAACATGTTAACAATGATTGCTAAGCACATAAATATCTAAACATGTTTAGGTGCAAGGTATTCAGGAATTCAGCACTTCTAAATATGTTAACAGTGATTGCTAAGCACATGTAGGCCTATATCTAAACATGTTCAGGTGCAACGCGTTCAGGATTCAGTGCTTTTCTAAACATCAACTTGAACAGTATGCTTAAACATGATTTGCCAGAGTAGATGGCCGCGATAGCGTGTGGTAGATGCAGCCGTACATTGAGTTTCGGGTTAAGAAAGTCATTAGATGTGAGCACACGTGGTAGGTGTTTAATCGTAGCTCACAGGCCCCCGCAGGTGGTACCTACCCCCAACCGAGATTTCATGATGGAGTCAGGTACCGTAGTTACTGGATCCCCTACAGTGAGATGTATTGGAACTGCTTTCCTATAGGCCTAATTATCACCACTCCATATTGTTCAATGTTATAAGTATAGTTTCGGTATCACGGTAACGGTAAGCCGGTGATATACATGTAGTGGACTCGGGCGCGTGGTGTCCATTCAATTATCGGAATTGGAATGGCTAGGCCGGGGGACCGGGGATCTACTATTTAAATTCTAAATCTCTTACGGTACCTATAACAAAGTAAGGCAATCCGGGTTGTGGGTCAAAATACGAGAACAGTAAAATGTAGGATTTTAATCTGTCGGTAGATTGAAATGCCCTGCATGAATGCCCCTGCAGTTTTTTCATCATTATAGCTAGGCCTATCTAAGTAGCTCTAAGTAGGACCAGCTTAATGTGTAACCTATCAAAATATATAAGTTATTTCATTATAATTTGCTATAGAATAGCCTAATTCATACTATAACATCGTGATTGGTGGAATAATGTTATTAAGTTAAATTGTGAATGCGATCTATTTGTACGGTAGGCCTAAACACGCCACAAAACGTTATGATTCGTGATCCTTGGATTGAAAATGGTTCGTCATGACTTAGCTACTCGCCAGGGGTCAGGGAGCTCAATGATCGTCGGCTTTTCGGATTCACTTACCCGTTTGATTTGCGTTCAATCTGACAGTGACAGCAGTCGAAATTAAAACGTTCACAATGAAATTGGATATAACCGACCAGTCTACGCCCACGGAGGTGTCAACAGCACTAGATATGATAAGCGTATCGGAAGAAGTGCAGCGGATATTCATTCGTGAGTATTCGTGATGAAATGAAACCTAAACAATAATAAACACAACAGACTAGATAGACTAGCTGTGTGCAGTGGGGGTGTGGGACCTGGGTCGAGGGAGGAGCCCTCCTAACAAAATAAGGCCTACCTACAAGTGGAATCCAGCTGAAATGTCACTTTCCCTATGTATTAATCATGCGAATTTACAGCTTATATCAGATACACACACCATTGATGACCTGTTAAATAATTTGGAGAAATAATACATTAAATATTGACACATATATGTACTAAACTACCCAAACAATTTTTTTCAAATACTACCACTAGGGACCATATACATGTACTATATTACCAGAAAAAACAGACCTCAAAATAGGATAATCTTGTGAATGAACATTGTTTGAAAATATAATTTGTTCAATGTTGATGGTCGTGTAAATTTGTGTTGTGTCGTATGTCTATCTGTGTACATGGAAAAGATGTGGTAATGTGACGATAAACAATGATATAAATTATAATGCTCTCATCATGTGTCTTAGACTATAGACTTATGGTGCGTTCACGCGGTCCGGTGCAGATCGTGATCACCGCTTCACAAGTGGTGAAAACCGTTCATGCGCCTCTCAACTTCGTCACTGCCCGTGACTCACAACTTGTGAACTGGGAATTTTTTTAGTGACTCGATCTTCACCGGTAGTGACACGAAAATGGCGGGAGCAGCGCCAAAGGAAACTCTGCGCAGTAAGATTTGAAACGAATTATCATTAAAAGTGATCTATGTAGACCACTGTGAAAGTTATATGGTATAATTGAAGCTGAGGAATACATACGAGAAAAATTCTGCAGTCTATTTGTAAGGTTACAAAGTGAAAAAGCAAACATTTCAGCCGTTCCTCTATTATCGCTCATACTGCAGTAACGCAATTGCAAACTCACAGTAGGGTAGGGCCTATGCCCGATTCAACCGTGTGTTGTATAGGTTTGTATAACGCGGTTGAAGGCGTCTGCGGTTGAACTGGGCTGAGTGCTAATGTTTAGGGCTACAGTGAAACCTCTCATTACTGAACGCCTTTTAGCACCAAACAAAAAAGGTTCCATTATTTGGAGTTGTTTAATTTGCTGAGCATAAAACATACAAACTGGATGCAGTACTTTTGTATTGCTGGGTAGGCCTACTAATTATTCAATGATGTAGGCCCTAATATAAGATATTACTTTTGTTTTCTGAGATTGATCTTGTTGATGTAGATTGAAAGTAGCCTACATCACCATATATCTACATATGAACGAAATTGACCACTGGAATTATTACGAAGGATGATTACATGACATGTACATATAGGCCTAATCGTCACTAAGAAATATTTACATTTCAATACCCTGTATTCAGATCGTGATAGGCCTATGCAAGAGCGACAGGCTTTCCTGAAAAAACGCAGAGATACCAACAAATGCTGCCTGTGCAGGCACAGTATATCAACTACGGAAGCGTATACACTGGACCAAAACTGTGATAGTGTGGTGGTGGTCAGGGGTGTAACATGGGTGCTCTGTGACATGTGTGAGAGCTACCGGCACGCGGAATGCTATAGAAAACTCCATTCTCTATCACCAAGCGACTTGGAGGCTGACCTGAATTATTTCAGGATCAACCATCCATATGTATGCAGCAAGTGTCGCACGGAAAAAAATGAATAACCATATCGTACTATTTAGGAAATGCATTTTTACTGTGTATAATTTAGATGTCACCCTCTGAGTTATACATTATTTCCAATTGATATAATTGTAAATGATTCACATTATAATCACTTTGAAATAGCGTAAAGGTTATCAAAAGACCTCACATCAGCGATTTGTGATGTAGAAATCTATGGAAAAATCAAAATAATGCATGATGAGAACAGTATTTGAGAACGCTATAGTAATCATGAAGGTTAACATCTACCGTACATTACCAACTTTCTTTCTCCAGTTTTCAGAACAGAAGATGACGAGTATTACCTCGACGAAGAGCTTCAGTTTCCTTTCCGACAATCAGTCTACGAGCAAGAAGGACGCCCAGATATCTTGTACCTTGACAAGGCCCTTACTGTACAACTCCAGGTACTTCATTACAATATGATAATGTTTTCACTCAAATACTACTAGTATATGGTTGTATGTGCAGATGGGCCAGAGGTTTTCAATGAAATACATGGGAAATGTATGAAATGGGAACTGTGAGAGCTATAGCCAGAATTTTAAAAAATATTGTCCTTTACGATGCAGACATTAACATTAGGGGACCTCTGAAAATTCTCACATTTGTTGTTGATGTTGTTTGTTTGGTTTTTTTCTTTTTTTGCTTTTAACCCAAGTTCTCGAGAATTTGTTGATCGAATGACAATTGTCACTTAATATTCCTTCGTACAGATCACGGATATTGCAGGTCAGGACACAGCTTCCAGTGCACACCATGTTGACAACGATTCAGAAGCCACTCCTTGTGATGAGGACACCGGTACTGAGAACAGCTCTCTTGCCAAGCACGATGTTTGGACAAGAGACGAAACACTCTTCCTAATTGAAGAAATGCGGACCTTCCTAGAAGACCAACAAGACCTGCCTGCTACAATAGCCGATCTCAACCAGCGAATCAGACAAGCTAGAGGACAACAGAAAGTGCTGTTTGACGCGATTGCCAGGAAGCTAGAAGGAAACTTCCATCTCAGCTTCACAACCAAACAAGTCGCGCGAAAATGGCAGACATTAGTTGATGGATATAAATCAGCGATCGACCAAGGAACTGGGAAAGGCAGGAGCAAGTTTGGTTTCGTTAGCGAAATGGGGAGCCTGCTTGGTGATCGGCCCGATATCAACTTCCACGTCACTGCCTCTGCGTCAAAAGTCTCCGTCCACATTCCTGAAAGTGAATCCTCAATGCCAGTCTCGTCGGATGACAACTCCCACGGTCCTATGGAGAATAACATCCATGTGGAGCCAAGCACTAGTAAGGAGTCTGCGAGCTCTGCGAATGCCACCAACCATGCCAACAAGTTGGAGAAGCTTGTTCGACCAAGAAAAAAGCGTAGGCGCATGGAGGACTCCAGCCTGGTAGACTACCTCAAGAAAAGTGATGAGCAAGATGACAAGATGTTAGAGGAAATGAAAAGTTTCCACAGATCTTTCAACAGTCTGATGGACAAGCTGATCGACAAAATGTGAACACGCATATACATTTAGCAGAATTAGGCGTTTGGTTTTGAACTTGAATTTACATTACAATGTCATGTTTTTGTTGAATGTTTTATTTTCTGATAAAACAGTGCAGTGAAATTCTCCAGAGTGTGTGTGTAATGTCATGCTCCGTGTATCATTCAGGTCACCTAATCAGGTGTGTGTGATTATGTTTTATGCAATGCTAGTCATATACTTTACAATGCGTTCCATGCCATACTGGATCTTTGATTCTCAGTTGTGAGTGTTGACATGGGTTTATAGGAGTATGCACATTGAAGTGATAAACCTACTCATGTAAATCAGTAAGTTCACTACCTGGTAGTTGTATTATTTGTGTTTATGTTTTAAACACTGCGAATCTTCATAGAGGTGAATTCCATGCCATACTTGAACTGGATCTTATGAGCGCTCATGTAATTCACTAACAAGCTACTAGTCTTCGTAATGGTCTCAACAAATGAGTTTTGTTTGTTTTTTATTAGTTGGTTTTATCATTATGTATTTACGTTGGCTTACTACTCACATGAATCTGTAATCATGCTGGTGAGACGTAATAAAAGTTATATTGAACATTTATTGCATATTTACATGATAACAGCCAAAACAGTTACTGTACTCGTACACCCATCCACAAAAGAATATTAGAATATATTTCAGCAGACAATCACACTGTTATGGAGAATATGAATGCATACAACTGTTCCTAATGGCTCACTAATCACCTATTTGGAGATACAGTTACAAAACTACACGCACACATTTCATAACACCTGCATGGGTACCAAAACGCACGTTCTTTGGCAATTCTCTATTGAACATCATTCTGATCATCACATCTGGGACACCCATGAGGGTGTTCTGGGCAAACGAACCCATCTGCTATTAACATTGAATGCAGTGCACATGCTGCCAGTACAACACGAACTGCTGTTTCAAGATTAGTGTTTTGGACACACCGGACACGGCGAAAGCGGCACTTCATCATTCCGAATGCATTTTCAATGATGACCCTCCCTTTTGATATGTCCGTGTTGGTGTGAAGTTCTGCTTAACTTAAGTTTCCGTTATCCCGCTTTGGCGTAACAACAAATGGGAAATCTTGGCTAATGTACGCCGAGTCCCCAAGTAACCTCCATCGGTCTCCAAGCATCGTCTCACGATTAGCGAAAAGTTCCGACCGTCTCAGCATTCGGGCGTCATGAACCCGCCCTGGAGGGCCAATGAACACATCAAGGAATTGAGCCTTCCAGTCGCAGACGCCTTGGAGTAGGATCGAATAATACCCCTTCCTGTTGAGATACGAGTTTCCGTGTGAGGAAGGCCTGGTGATAGCGATGTGACATCCATCAATTGCACCAATAATGTTTTCTTGTTTGGATGTACGGAGAAACTGTCTGGCATTCTGTGCTTTCTGATGCTCGTCGGGCCACGTAATGTATCTTTGTGAGAACAGGTGAATGTCCATAAGTATTCTTGTGATTATCTTGTGTGCACATCCCTGGCTTACATCAAACTTGTCTGATATCTCTCTGAACGAGTTTTCGTTGGCCATATACCACAGGAAAATCAAGGCCTTTCGTTCCACTGGTATAACTGGTGAACCTCCCCCTACATAACCGATATGGTCGTCGTGTCCTGCCTCAATCAGAAACCTGGTGAATGTTTGTAACTGATCCTTGTCCAGACGAATATGCCTCCGTAACGTGAAATTGTCCATTTCAAAAAATAGACCACATTCTATACCTGTTTTTGGAAGAAGTGATTTGTTTTTCACACAAAAAGGCAGCTTTACGGTATTTTCAAAAATCTTATCATGTCTATGTTGAAGCGCAATACTTAACTTTGCTTTCGACGTTGTCTCTGTCGCAATAATGTGGTTATCATAAACTGAATTGCATGATAGAGTCCGTGTAAAGCGGCCAAGACTAGGCCCACTCTTCTGTCCGCCATTTTGTCACCAGTTCAATGCCATTTTTTGACCGCGTGAACAGCCCCGTTTCCACGACCGGTGGTGATCGGTGGGAACCAGTGAACTTCACGATGTACACCGGACCGCGTGAACGCATCATTACTGTGGTGTGTCTATGTCCGTGGTGTGTGGTGTGGTGTGTGCACTAAGCACATGGATTGTCCTGAGCCTCTTGTCTATGAACATAAAGACATGAATATGAAAAATTGCGCCATAGATACCTAAGCATCTTCCTGAACACTACAACATGTTAGCACAAACCTGTGCACCTGTAAAACCTAAACACTTGTAAACACAAGAAAACCTAAACACTTAGCTAAACACTTATCTAAACACATAAAAATCTAAACACTTATCTAAACATGTGAAAAGCTAAGCACTTTTCTAAACACATGGAAAGCTAAACACTTTTCCAAACACATGGAAAGCTAAACACTTATCTAAACACATGGAAAGCTAAACACTTATCTAAACACATTAAAAGCTAAACACTTATCTAAACACCTGGAAAGCTAAACACTTTCCTAAACACATTAAAAGCTAAGCACTTACATAAACACATAACACTTTTCTAAACATGTTTAGCACCTAAACATGTTTCAAAAGTGACTACAAGATATGTGTTTAGGAAAGTGTTTAGATCCTAAACACCATTTTTTACAGTGTAGTAAAGGCAGATGTTCATGTGCACGCAACTCACTCACATGCTCTGAAGCATGTCACTGCTCTGACAGCTGTGCAATCAAGAACAAATACAGTGAAGACAGTGATGAAGAGTGAAGAGATGTCACGTGTTATGAACTGATAGTACTTTGGGCTGTTGTCGATGTGCATGCATATTGATGTTTTCATTACTTTTGTCACAAAGTTCAAGTACAAAGCTTTGCTATCCATGTACATCTATGGCTTTGATTCACAGACAACATGTGAGAAACATCTCAATAAAGTTTGTTATACTATTCAATGAATGTCATTGACTGACTGCAGATTACAAACTGCAGTTAGGACAATTTTTTTTTTATATTACAAACTTCAGTTTTCGTTGCCCTCTTAGATTGTTGGTTCAATATTGATCAGGTCTACATTTTATTGACACCATTGGATTGCTCACCCCTTAAAACCATGGACTAGAATCAAAAATCATGTTTCTATCACAATTAGTGAAGAACTTATAGCCATTTAAGTGATTTCGTAGCCCTGCGGCGGCCATTTTTGAAATGACCCAGTTTTAACCCATTTCGGGAGGTGAGATTTTGGTAGACTTGTTTTCTGTTGAACAGTATACCAGTATAGAAATGAAAAACCACCACAAAACCTTGTGTTACAGTTTGATGTGAGTTTTGGTGGTTATTTATCAAAAACTGACCTGCCTATATACCTACAAATTTGCGCAAAGTTCGGACTTTGTGTACCCTTACTCTAGGCCTTCCTGTGACATAGGTTCCACCGATAGGACAAACAACAAAACGGATTTGGATTCCTGATACATTTACCTAAATTTTGGTGTATTCAAATCTTCCCCACCCCTGGGGGGGGAGCGAAAGTGCATGTTATGGGTTTTGGCTCATGGCCTAGGTGGTTGCCGTCTGTCAGTAATCCCACAGACAAATGTAATCCTTGTGTCAGGTCGGTGTTGTATCCGGTAGCTGAGCGCAAAGGGATACCACAACACGAACATCGCCTTGCTAAGTGTCAAGGGATAGATTGGGAAGAAAGAAGGCACTGTTGTATAATTAGAAAAGTAGGTTTTCTTAATACCGAAGGCACTTTAACTTATACTAATTAGTTTGTCTTTCATGATTCCCATTTTGAGGTTATACTAATACTCATTTCCAATTTGTAACATGACTTCATACTATTCACGAACCCCACCCGTGACGAACATCCGCATTGTTTCATATTTTAAAAGTAGGGACTTTTAATTAGATGTAATCAATTGGTAATTGAGTACGTCTTCAGTGGGTATATAGGTGGAGTTAACCAGGTACCGTGTTATGTGATTGTCAGAGTAGCGGTGTCAACGCAAGCGAGGAAGTATGAAACCATGTAGGGAATGACAATGAGCTATTTATTGATTTTCATCCCTCGGAACTTCTGGGAGAAACTTGCTCCAAATATTTCCTAGGTGGGCGTTGTGGCCAGTGACATTGTCATACACGTAAAGTAGGCAGATACAAAATTTAGGGTAAAGATATTCATCGAAATGACAAGTGAATTTGGAAATGAAATGTGAGTTAATCCCATTTCTGCCATTCTGTAATAGAAATTATTTCAAGTATTAAATCGTATTTGCAAACTCATACCAACACATTTGTGGGAAATGAGTACGACCGTATCTTGGGTGTTTCACGGACGCGTGGACGTGACGGGAAAGTGGTAACGTCAATTGTCTTCTCTATATAAACCGAGCGGAATTTCGATGTAACAAACGTAGGTGTCCGTTTGCTAAATAAACTACATCTCTCCCTGTACCGGGTTGTTTCACACCGTTGATGCGCAGTTTTCTGCAAATTATTTGTTGGAAAATATCGGAGGTTGGACTTTTGATATTTGGCGACCAAATCAATATGGACAACACCACTTGAAGCAATATGGACCACTTAAACAATATGGACGTGAGGACTTGTGTCCAAAAACAGAGGAAAAAAGATATCAAGTTATTGGACCTACTAGTATATTGAAATTCTCACATTTTAATCACAACAGCAAAGCCAGCATAACATTTTTTTTACAAGACTTGTTTCGGTTAGTGATTTCATGAAATCAGGATTCAAAGATCGACATTTCCTGCCTGAAAATCCATTCAGTGCCTTGGAGAGGAAACAAAGATATATCCACATAATCAGATCATGGAAACCTTCCAGAAGCAAGGAAATTTTCAAGATATGCCCACATATAGTCTGACCTGTCCTTGAATGGCTACTGTTTAAATATGGCGGATCGCCAGAATATAGATGATTTGAAGAACAAACTGATTGACCTAATTATGAATAAGGATGAACTTGTGCGACATCATTATTTATATTTGATTGATGTCGTGGAGGCGTTGGATCAGAGTGGACCAATTGTTCATCCTTTTCTAAATATGATATTGGAACAAATGATCCAAACGCATTCCAAGGAATACTCATAATATCACCCGTAGTTATATTCCATGGCTCAGTTCCGCGTGTCTCTATCGTGGGCGGGGCTGGACCCCAACAAGTATAAAGGACATTCGTTCAGAATTGGGGCAGCTACGACTGCTGGCTTACGCGGAGCCTCCAAGTCCCTAAACCGGGCCATGGGCAGAAGAAGGTGCCAAACAAGAAGAAGAAATAAAGCTTAACGGCACTTTGGGCCAAACAAAGATATAAAAATAGTATCAAAAATGATAAGACCGTTTCCCGTGTTCGTGTGTATACTGTTTGTAGGGTAATGTTGTCGGTGGGTTGTTTTTCATTATCTATGTGTACACATGTTTTGATTTTTTTGTTGTCGTTTGTCCATTATTCTAAAGTATACATATCATGTATATATGTTCACAATTGTATTGTTTGTACCATTTCATTACTTGTCTTATATTTCCATCTGTTCAATATTGTTTTCTTGTCAATAATAAATTGGCCATATTCAATCAAATGGGGTATTTCATTCAACATTTTATTTCGCACAAAGTAATATCTGCCACCACATTTTGCGCTGGGAAACCCTGGAATAATCCTGTTTAGGACACATGGCTCTCTATGCTCTATAGATGGGAGTTCCCAACGAATTATAACCAAATATATTGTACAGGCTTTTGGGGAACGGCCCTCACACAAAATCTATTGCTTTCCAGAATGGTCGAATAAATATATTATATTATTACGAAGTCCTACGAAGACAAATATTTTCGTGACCTTGAAGTTGACCAAGATGACCTTGACTCGTTATCTCAAGGTCATGCCTGCGATGCTCAAAATTGCCTGCGATGCTAATTTTCTTAAATTATTGTATCGGTTTTGTTTTTATTGCAAAGCACTTGGAAGTGCCAGTCTTCAAAATTATATGACGGTGTTTCGAGCCATTTTTGGCCTGAATTGTTTTTCCTTCAAATCATGTTGAAATATACATCCCTTTTTCCTCCATTATACGTGTAGGAGCTACATCAATACACCTAGGGAGGCTTCATGACAGAAGAAGAAGGAAGAAGAAATAAAGCTTAACGGCACTTTGGGCTCAAAAAGGCCATTCCAGTGCCAAGCTTCATGACAGAGCTTACATATTTATGCACTCAAATGGCCAGGTTTTTGAATGGCCACTCCAGTCGAGAAACCCTGGATTTTAATATGCCTCAACACTGTATGTTTGTCCGGTACAGCTTCCATAGCCCTTGGGCTAATTTATGATTCTCAATTGTGCATCCATATCTGATATTAAGTGCAAATGTGCATGTTCGTTAGTGGTACTCATGCATAAGTTGCTATACAAATACATGCCTACATCCATATTGTAACTTTGTTTGGTCTATAGCACTACTGGGGGAGGAGGCATCAGTTTCGTGCATATCTCGTGCATCTACTGGTGATTTTGATTCTGAGGTTTGATCCTTACTGTTCATGACATGAATGTGAATTTCTTTGACCAATACCAAACCAATGAATCAGACATACATGTACCTCTGATATGACTTATTTTTTATCCATAGGATGACGAATCTGGAAAGCTAAGACTCCGACGGACATACGGGCCACCCATAGAAAAGAAACTTTCCTCTGTAATAAAATCAATTGGAATGAAGCGGTTGACGTTAAAGATGCGGTTGTAACCTACCTGAGAAAGGACAAACAATTTCATAAGGAGATGGCTGCTCATCATGAGCTAACGTTATTCGACAAGAAGCTACTCCAACGAATAGCTGACGCCATACGAAATGCAAAGTAACTTGTAAAGCATGTGAAGGGAAGTTCAGCCAAAAATTGTAATCCATCACAATATCTGGTTTTTTTTTGCTAGTAGTCAGAATGTTTGCTAGAAAATATCTTAAATCCATTTTGATCCATTCTTGGAATGTATTGTATGTAGTGTTGAATATATACTGGAATGAGTTAGACTATTACTGACGTTCGAACTGTCATTATTGCATCATTATAGCATAGTGCAGGTTCTTAGCAAAAAAAATTGTTCACATTGTGATAAAAGCATGAAACTTTGCAGAGGGGTAGAGTATCACTCACTGATCAAAATAAGCTAGGGAGCCATCCTCAATATGGTCTGTGGCGGATATGGCAGCCATTTTTCTTTTTGCAGTAAATCGACTTCAAATGGCCGGTTCGCGAAATTCGTTATTTTCACCTATGCCTGCCAAATATTATCCAATATCCACAAAATTGGTATCAAACTGACCGGAATAACAAGGCCAACTGAACTATAACGAAAAAAGATAATATAATTGAATGTTCTGCAGCAATATGTAAAAAAAACTCTGTTTTTTGCTTGAATTTTGCCAATTATTCACGGATCTCATGGTCGGGCATGTATAATAGGTGTGTCTGCATCCTCTCCTCCCCCTCCCCCCGATGATTTTCTGAAATAAATTTTTTTAGTTAATTTCGAACATATTACTGATTATTGATACTGTTTCTAGAGAACCATCGCTGGCAAATATGGTTTTCTGGGCCGTTTTCAAAATGGCCACCATCGAATACTCTGAAATCATGTTTTGGGCTATATCTCAGCTTCTGTTGCAGGTAGAGACATGGTTTCGGTGTCTACACCTATGTTTTTGATATTGGGGAATCGAATTTTATCAATGCTGAGTACCTGTGACTGTTGATTACTTCAGAATTACGAATGGCTGACAATGAAACTGGCGAAAAGCACATTTCCAACCATGGTGTGAGTAGAAATCCTAAAAGAGGCTGATCGATAGTAAAAAGCAGTTCCATTCCCACATATCAAGCTCAAAGGTAAGAATCAATTTACAGAATTAGTGGTAAGGTGGATTCTTTTGAATTCCTGGATACATGACTCGATGATGAATGTGATGCTCGTTTGTGGTCTCTGGAAAATATTGCATTTTCCTGGCATTAACCTAGTAAGATGGTGAAAATACAAATGAACTAGTATTTAGGGTCTGCATAAACCATCATTATCAGTTGTGCATGGAATGCAACACTTTTTACTCCACAGAAATCAAATCCAAGATGGCCCTCAAGGCCAACAGATAATTTCTGAATTTAAGCAAGGCCTCTGCATAAAAATTACCAGTAATGATAAAACTAAACAATCCAATGATAGACCAGTACGAATCCTGTAATTTCCCTTCTATTGCATTGGAATCAGAAACCAAGAATGCCAGTAAAGTTCACTTCTACCACGTGTTTGTTGATCTTATCAGCTGCCATTAACATGGGAAATATCTCTGCCTCAATATCCATGCACCAGTTTTGTTCTGCGTGGCAAATGGAGCATGTTCATTGTTGATTGGTTTCCGGTTGACACATGAGTTGCCCTTTATGTGTGATACAGTAATGACATGTGATTTGTTTGTCCAAAACGATATGACAGTTACCTGAAAACAATGCAGTAGCTCAAGATAAATGTTTTATGTCAATGATAGCTTTGACCTCTAGTCTCAAGAATGATTACACGGCAAATTTGGAATGTCATTTACATGTATACATTCCAAGTTAGACCTTTTTGCATTCGCAAAATTGACAAGGGTTTGTGCAATGACATTTGACATCAAGAACAAAGACATCCCTGACACAAGATATTGTGGTTAACACGAGAAATTTCTTGCCGTCTTTCTCATTCAATCCATGCCCTTTAGGGTTTTGAACAACCCCTAGAGGTTAATGGGCTCTAGTCCCTGTGCTTACGAGGTCAATGTTGATATCATAAATAATAGATTCAATGGAGGACAGCCCACTGACCAATTGCATCATCACAGACCAATTGCATCGTCTCAGCTCAGATGATACCAACATATGAAGGAGGACGCGCTGTCAGACCCACTGAATGCATGAAATAGGATCGTGAATTTATACCTGATGACACCAACGTTGACCTTGTCGGGATGAAGGTTCTCTTTCACAAGATCAGTCATATATAATGAATTCCTGAAACAAGTGATGTGCTAGAACAACATCTCAGAAGACCTCCAATTAAGGACATGAACTAGATCCCATTAACCGGTAGGGGCTGTTCAAAACACCACAGACCATGGATGGACTGAAACAGACAACAAAGATGGTTCCCATCTAGACCATAATGCATTTTGTCAAGGATGTCTTTGACATTTGTGTCAAATGCCACTGCACAAAATATAGTTCACTTTGCGAATCCAGAAGATCCAAGTTGGAATGAACATGTATATGCCATTGCTTATTTGCTGTGTAATCGTTCTTGAGACTGGAGGTCAAGCTGAGATAATTTATCGGGAGCTACTGCATTGTTTTCAGTTCACTGTCATACCGTGCTGCACAAAAAATTACACATATTTCTGTGCCATACATAACATGCACAACTAATAAAGATGGCTTCTGCTGACCCAAAATAATGGTTCATGTGCATTTTTGACTTTCTTCCCAGGTCAAATGACAGAAAACTGCACTCTTTTTTAATGACTACAAGCGAGCGTCGCATTCCTCATCAAATCATGTGTCCAGGAATTCAAAAGAATTCACCTTGGCACCATTTCTATAAATTGATTCTTATCTTCTGAGCTTGTTATGTGTGAATGGAATTGCTTTCACTATCATTCTGGTCCCCTCTCAGGGTTTCTACACAATATCATTCGCACCTTGTCAGACATTTTTAATTCTGAAGCAACCAACAGACACAGGTACTCAGCAATGACAGAATTGGATTGTTCAGCACCAAAAACATTGGTAAAGACACCAAAATCATGTCTATACCAAAGAGCCTAAAATACCAAGAGCGGGCACTCAGTCGTACTCAACATAACTCACAAGATATTGCCCGATAGAGACGTCGTGAGCAGTGAGTGAGCTGGTCGCTCCTTCTGTGGCGATGTTGGTCTTTTGTTTTATTTGTCACTATTTAGTCGAATGGAAGTGCCGCCTCTTGGTATTTCAGGCTCTTTGGTATATACCTGCAATAGAAGCTGAGTAATGGCCCAAAATATGTTTTCGGCATTTTCGATGGTGGCCATTTTGAAAAAGGCCCAAAACAACCATTTTCGCCAGTGGTGGGTCTCTGGAATCTCCCTAATAATCAATAATAGGATGGAATCTAACTAAAAGAATTGATTTCAGATGATCATGCGGTGAGGGGGTGCAGGCACACCTGGTGGACATGTCCGACTACGAGATCCATAAATAACTTGTCAAAATTCGTGCAAAAAAAATGTTTTTGGACATATAGCTGTAGAATGTTCGATATAATTATTTTTTCTGTTATGAGTGGGATGGTCTTGTTATTCCGGTCAGTTTGATACCAATTTTGTTGATATTGGGTAATATTTGACATGCACAGGTAGAAATAACCAATTCCCCAAACCCACCGTTTTAGGTCGATTTACTGCAAAAAGAAAAATAGCTGCCATATCCGCCACAGGCCATATTGAGAATGGCTCCCTAGCTTATATTGATCAGTGAGTGATACTCTACCCCTCTGCAAAGTTTCATGCTTTTATCACAATGTGAACAATTCGTCCAAAATTATGAGCTAAGAACCTGTACTATAAGTTTTAGAACTCAGAATGTTTGCTGAAAGTAGTTATTTGGTGGTATCCGACTCGGGAACTGACTTGAGTGGCATTCTGGCTTCAAAAGTCTAAATTAACATAGCAAAACTTTGGTGGTTAATATCATAGAGATCGTATTTGTATTAGAGAGACAAGCAGGTCACAAGTGAAATTACATTTGGTGATCTGCAACTTGATATTCAGTGATCGGTCACACTGTTATTGCCTTAGCTTATTTAGCCTGAGTTGCAAATATGAAATTCAGTAGGACTCTGTCATAGCGATGACTACACTGAGGGAGATGTTGGTGTAGAGCTTAGAAATTTGAAATGAGGAGTTCTTGTTCCATTAAGGTGTGATATGGTAATGTTGTGATTTATATGCTATTTAGTTTGTCACCTTCATTCTCCTACAATATCATAATAATATTCGGCTCATGTCTTGTTGGTTCATAATTTTCTTTTTGAAAAGTGTTTTGAACAATTACATGTATATATATAGATATATATGTGTATTACTAGTACTTGTGTATTATTGTATTCTCCTGTTCAAAAACGATTCATTGTAAGTGATTTTGACCCCATCTTTGATACTAATGTAAAATTATGTTCATATTCGAATTGAAATAATTTTTGTGATTAGTATCTGGCATGCAAATGAAAGAAATTATTTTTGTTATGTGTTCCATTGGGGAAATGTAGAAAGGGGTTATGTATCCTACTATCGTTTAATACTAGTACCTTTATAATTACTTTAATACATACTAGTATTCATATCCTCAACAAATATATATTTAAATTTGATAATTATATATATATATATTATGTATTTTAGTATTTCAAGTTAAAATTTGTTTTGATTGTGCTAACTCATGCAACATACTTGTGTTTCTTCTCAGTGTATATGTGCCTTGATTGCATAGTTATAGTTGTTGCCTAGAGATAAATGCTTTCAATAAATGTTCTAGATGAAAGAGAACAATGTCATGGTTAATTGCTTATTCATATCACATAAGGCCGATAATAACAAAACACCCGTATGTGGCAATAACTGAACATCTACCTTGTGTGGTATTTGATATATAATGAATGTTCAGTTAACAGATTCGGTTGTTAGGGTAACTATTCTTGAGATATGCCCCATAGCAACATGAATAATGTGCATTAGGGGTTTCATCCGAAAACCATATGAATTTTGCAAGCCAGTCCCGAATAATGCTCGAGGCACCATTTCTGGACCGTACGTCGAGTATGGACCTTATGTTGAGTATGGTTTGCGTATGGTATGGACCGAATATATGGTGAATATGGTATATTTTAATTATCAGCCTTATGTGGTATTATTATGTGATATAATACACCTCGAAATCAGAAAAAGGTTCAAAGTACGCATGTCTCAACAAAACAGGATACCATAAAATTTTGACTTAAAACTTGAATTGAGATTGTACAAAGATTTTTAAACCAATGGCAATCGCCCAATTACATTAATTCACCTTGAAATTAAGCAGACTCAAATATTTAAAGATGTGCTTAGTCCAGTATTGCATCCACATGAAATTGCCATTCTGGACCCCCCCCCCCCCCTCCCCCCCCATCCCCGTATTTTCCCTTGACACTGCACGGAACACCCATTATTAGGTGTAAAGGTAATAATTGTACGCACGCGGACACGTATATAACCTAAGATTTTGCTTTATGCAATCCATGCAATGAATGACACACTAGAATGATTTGTTCAAATGCATCAGGCCTAAATACCAACAAAGATCCGGCAAAAGATTTAGACACCAAAACCCTGGTATCAAGCCCAGTAATTTATTTATTCATAGGGCCTTACACTTTAAGCCTAAAGTGTCACTTTTCATATGTCTTCATCGTTGCTCGGCCCATAGACGTGCATCTACAATGAAGTCTGCCTCATTCTGCGTGAATAAAAGACAAAAACATTCGTCAACGTAAGTGACTGTCTGAAACTGAGTCCAGAATTGAGTTGAAGGGGGCATGCCTTAATATGTTATGAAATACAAAGGCCAAGAAACCAAGTTACAAAGGCCACAGATCAAGTTACGAAGGCCAAGTTCTTGGTTACAAAGGCCAGTTCCCAAGATACCAAGGCGAGTTACAAAGGCCAGATCAGGTTACAAAGGCCAATTTCCGCTAGGTTACAAAGGCCACATTTCAGGTTACGAAGACCGTGTTTCAAGTTACGAAGTTTCAAGTTACGTTTTCTTATCATCAAGATGGTAATAATATTAATAACAATTTAAATTTTACTTAATCAGAATTGAAGGCATCCAACTACATTTTTTGATCTGGGCACGGCTGACCATGTGTCAGTGAGATTCATGTCACACATCTCAGAGTGGGTTGCCGTCTGTCAGTAATCCCCCAGGCAAATGTAATCCTTGTCTGATCAGCGCCGTGTCCATGAGCTGAGCGTAAAGGGACAGGAGAAGAACATCACCCCATCGCGAGATAGATTGAGAAATAAAGAAGGCACTATTGTTCATGTAGAAGAGTAGGCATTCTTTCTACAGGAGGCACTTTTATTCACACAGTTTGTGTTCAAAATTACACGGAAGAGATACTCCCTCCACAGGAGGCGGTGATCATTAAACGTGCTCGGGAAGCCAGATATGACATGCCTAGCCTGAAGTAGTTGTACTCTCGTATCTGTGTGTTGCATTTTGGGAGGATCCTGAACGGCTTGTGTATCAAGTGAAGCTTCCTATCACGTCGGGAAGGCGATTTCTCCATTACAGGTTCCGGACTTGGCCAGTCCCGTGGAACAAATCTGACTCTTCAGTCGAATTGCATTTACCGAGCTCTGTGGCTCTGGACACAAGGACGGGGAAGATACTCATACCTGAGCATCGCGTTGGGTATGGCCCAAGCGCTTGTCACTCGGGGCCTGTGGTCAACTATGGCAGCCTTCGTTGTCCCCGTGGTATCATCAATGGCGACAAGGCTCAGAGAAAGAAGTGCAAGGCCGTTCTTGGAAAACATTCCCCTGCGGATGGAGCAGCGTCAGAGGTATCTCCTGGCATGTATGTTATTCTAAGTCACGGCCTTCACTATTCAGTAAATTGTGTATCTCAGCCAGAGCGACGGGAGTTTCTTGACATTGGTCGGTATGTCATCAAAGTCGTTCAAATGTCAGTGTGTCTGCACCTACTGTACCTATCATCTCTATTACTATCCATAATGTATCTCTCTTGAAAGGTGTGGTCCGTATTGATTATCCCATTTTGAGCATCTACCCTCAGTGCAAATGTTTTCTAAATGAATTTTAATGACTCATTCGTGAATGATTTCACACCAGTCACGAATATTATGAGCGAAAGATCTAATCCCCCAGACAAAAGTAATCCTTGTGTCTGATCGTTACTGTGTCTGGTAGCTGATCGCAAAGAGACAGCATAACAAAAACATCACCCTGTCACATGTCAGGGGATAGATTCGGAGAGAAAAAGATATATTTTTTTTGGAAATTTTGTACAAAATTTTCCATGTAGAAAAGAAGCCATTCAGAAGGAAGTATAAATCTAATCCCCCAGACAAATGTAATCCTAGTGTCAGATCCTTGCTGTGTCCGGTAGCTGATCGCAAAGAGACAGCATAACAAAAACATCGCCCTGTCACATGTCAGGGGATAGATTCGGAGAGGAAAAGTTATATTTTTCTAGAAATTTTGTCAATTGTCATGTGTCATGTGATAGATTTGGAGAAAAGAAGACGTAATTGTCCATGTAGAAAAGAAGCCATTCTTGACACAGAAGGTATTATCATTATTCATGACACAGTTTATGTTTGAAAATTGTTCACTCTAAACCTAAATTAAAATTCCTTTTTCTCTCACAGTGCAAATATTTTCAAAACTAATTTCAATGACTCATCCGTGAATGATTTCACAACCAGTCATGAATATCATGCGTGATAAATGTCCACTTTATGATTTGATGTTACATTTGAATTTTTTATTCATCAGGTCAAAATGCCTTAATGATAATAGATAACAAAATTAATAATAATAATATAATATTATTGTCACTTAATCAGAATTGAAGGCATCCAACTACATTCTTTGATCTGGGCACGGCTGACCATGTGTCAGTGAGATTCATGTCACACATCTCAGAGTGGGTTGCCGTCTGTCAGTAATCCCCCAGGCAAATGTAATCCTTGTGTGATCAGCGTCGTGTCCGTGAGCTGAGCGTAAAGAGACAGTACAAGAACATCACCCCATCACGAGATAGATTGAGAAATAAAGAAGGCACTATTCATCATATAGAAGAGTAGGCATTCTTACTACAGGAGGCACTTTTATTCACACAGTTTGTGTTCAAAATTACACGGAAGATATACTCCCTCCACGGAGGTGGTGATCATTAAATGTGCTCGGGAAGCCAGATATGACATGCCTAGCCTGGAGTAGTTGTACTCTCGTATCTGTGTGTTGCATTTTGGGAGGATCCTGAACGGCTTGTGTATCAGGTGAAGCTTCCTATTACGTCGGGAAGGCGATTTCTCCATTACAGGTTCCGGACTTGGCCAGTCCCGTGGAACAAATCTGACTCTTCAGTCGAGTTGCATTTACCGAGTTCTGTGTCTCTGGACACAAGGACGGGAGAGATATTCATACCTGAGCATTGCGTTGGGTATGGCCCAAACGCTTGTCACCCGGGGCCTGTGTTCAACCATGGCAGCCTTCGTTATCCCTGTGGTATCATCAATGACAAGGCTCAGAGAAAGGAGTACAAGGTCGTTCTTGGAAAACATTCCCCTGCGGATGGAGCAGCGTCAGAGGCCACTCCTGGCATGTGTTTTATTCTGAGTCGCGGCCTTCACTATTCAGTAAATTGTGTATCTCAGCCTGAGCGACGGCACTTTCTTGACATTGGTCGGTATGTCATCAAAGTCGTTCAAGTGTCAGTGTATGTGTACCTACTGTACCTATCATCCCGATTAATATCCATAATGTATCTCTCTTGAAAGGTGTTGTCCGTTTTATCCTAATTTTGAGCATATACCCTCTCAGTGCAAATGTTTTCTAAATGAATTTTAATGACTCATTCGTGAATGATTTTACACCAGTCACGAATACTATGAGCGAAAGATCTAATCCCCCAGACAAATGTAATTCTTGTGTCTGATCGGTGCTGTGTCCAGTAGCTGATCGCAAAGAGACAGCATAACAAAAACATCACCCTGTCACGTCAGGGGATACATTCTGAGAAAAAAAAAAGACATAATTTTCCATGTAGAAAAGACGCCATTCTTAAAGCCGAAGGTAGTATAAATCTATTCCCCCAGACAACTGTAATCCTTGTGTCAGATCGGTGAACTTGTTTAGAACGGTTTAGAACTTGTTTAGTAGCTGGTAGCTGAGCGCAAAGCGACTAGATAACAAGGCAATCGCTCTGTCGTGTGCTACGGGATAGATTCGGAGAAAAGACATACTTATCTATGTGGGAGAGAACCCATTCTTAATGCAGAAGGTAGTATCATTATTCATGCTACAATTTATGTTTAAAAGTTGCTCATATTGAGCCTAAATTAAAAACGCTTCTTCTATCACAGTGCAAATATTTTCTAAATTAATTTCAAAGACTCATACATGAATGATATCTCACCAGTCACGAACACCGTCAGTGTTATATGTCCGCTTTATAATTTAGTGTTACATTTGAATTTTCTTATTCATCAGACTGAAATGCCCTAATGATAATAGATAATAATAATAATACAAATTTATGTTTACTTAATCAGACATGAAGGCATCCAAATACATTATTTGATCTGGGCACGGCTAAAAATTTGTCCTTGAAAAATGTATGTCACACATCTCAGAGTAGGTTGCCGTCTGTCAGTAATCCCCCAGGCAAATGTAATCGTTGTCTGATCAGCGCCATGTCCAAGAGCTGAGCGCAAAGAGACAGCACAACAAGAACATCACTCCATCGCGAGATATATTGAGAAATAAAGGCACTATTGTCCATGTAGACGAAGAAGAAGAAATAAAGTTTAACGCGACTTTGGGCTCAAGAGGGCCATTTCAATGCCAAACGAAGATATAAAAGTAGTATCAAGAATGACAATTCTACAATTAAAAATTTGCAGTGAACAGTAAAAGCTTACAAGATTAATTGTGAAAATATTGATGACTAGATCTAGACTCAAACGAGTTGACTATAGTTGTATGTATACCCCAATTTCTGGAAGGAAATTGAGGATTTTATAAATATTAAAATCATTGAAAACTTCGTATATGGATTGACACTCGTAGAACATGCGACGAGTGTCAGCCAAATCTTGACAATGTCCCAGGACATTTTCAACATGTTTTTTTTTCTATGCTGACAGATTGGCTCGCCATTGTGCATTTTAGATCACACATTCATTTCTGAGTCTTGCCTATTTACTTATTTTAGTCAGTCCCTTTCCTCGCATATGTTCTGATCCAACTTATTCCAACTCCCCTCTTCTCCCTTTATATCAGAACATTATTAAATTTTTTATATACACCCACACTTTCAGAACATCTTTTAAACATCCCAAAGCCATTTTAACACTAATCACCATAAAAAATATCTTTCCAGATTTCAGACGCTACCAGTTAGACGCTAATTCTAACAATAATAACAATACAATTTTATTTTTATTTAATCAGAATTGAAGGCATCCAAATACATTATTTGATCTGGGCACGGCTGACCATGTGTCAGTGAGATTCATCTCACACATCTCAGAGTGGGTTGCCGTCTGTCAGTAATCCCCCAGGCAAATGTAATCCTTGTCTGATCAGCGCCGTGTCCATGAGCTGAGCTTAAAGGGTCAGCACAACAAGAACATCACCCCATCGCGAGATAGATTGAGAAATAAAGGCACTATCATGTAGAAGAGTAGGCATTCTTGCTACAAGAGGCACTATTATTCATACTAGTCAGTTTGTATTCAAAATTTGATCTGTGCAAACCTAAATTAGAATAGCTTTTTTTTCAATGGTTACAGATTGACTCGCCATTATGTATTTTAGATTACACACTCAATTCTGAGTCTTGCCCATTTAATTATTTTAGTCAGTCTCATTAGTCAGTCGCTTTCCCCGCATATGTTCTGATCCAACTTATTCCAACCTCCCTCTTCTCCCTTTATATCATGACATTATTACAATTTTATATACACCCAACACTTTCAGCACATCTTTTAAATATCCCAAAGCCATTTTTAACACTATTCACCATAAAAATTTCTTCCCGAATTCCGGACACTACGGGCCATATTTCATGTGAAATGCTGAATTGGTTCTCAGCCACTGACAGAAAAACATCTCAGAATCATGAAAAATCCAATGTCATAGGAATAGAGAAACCCGTTGAATAAACCCCCGTTTCTATGGGTTTCTCTATTTCTTACTCCTCAAGTACATATTGTGAATAACTTGTAAAAAGTAGATCTAATCAGGGTTTTGTGTGTGTTGAACAGTTGTATATAGCGCTATGCAATGTACAGGTAGCCGAGACAAACAAATTTGGAGATATCAAATCTGATATTATAGTGATTATCAGCCATATCTGATCAACTGTATTCTTTCTAAGAATGAGTGGCTCAGATCTTGAATGGTCTTGTATAGTGTGTACGAAATAGCCATCCAAGTAAAAATTAATGTTAATATTATAGCTCAATGATAGCAAAGGAAGTACTAGTATTCGAGATTCCTCAAGTTTGAGAGGAGCTGGAAGAAGAAGAAACAAAGCTTAACGGCACTTTGGGCTCAAGAATGCCATTTCAGTGCCAAACAAGGATATAAAAGTAGTATCAAGAATTATAAAACCGCAAGTTCTACAATTAAAAATTTGTAGTGAACGGTAAAAGTGTCCTTCATTAAATTTTCGCGATTTGATTATGTGCTGAGGAGCTACACACTAGTGAAAGTATTGTAGCTGCAGCCGTTGAAACCCATTAATATATGTCCCTAGGCAAATAAAAAATAGCCCAAAAGCTTAGAAAGGTTACTGGAGAAAATGTACTGTAGAGAGCACTTGTTTTTTTTTTCTGCAATGCAAGAAATTTGCTACTTTGAAGTTCCAACGTCAAAGAAGGTCAAATTCAAAATCAGTCGCCCAAAAAAGTGTCCAGGGAATGGATGAATGTTTGAATGTGCATATCCCCGCATTTGTCACACACCTCAGAGACGGTCGCCGTCTGCCAGTAATCCCCCAGACGTCTGCAATCCTGTCTGATTGACGCTGTATACAGAAGCTGAGAAGGACATCGTCCTGTCAATTGTCAAGTAATAGATAGGAAAAAAGAAGGTACCATTGTATAAGTAGAAAAAGAAGACATTCCTACTGGAGAAGGCAAGTTTACAGTAACCGCTCACGTTTTCAAGCTCGAGGTGCACCGTCAGAAGGCAAAGGATGATAATTTCAGAAATCCCCTTCCTATTTACAGGTTCCTTTAGCTCCTGAAGCAGCCAACTTCAACAAGACTTACCCAGCTAATTCATTCCTCAAAGAAACAACATTATTTGTGTTTGAACTGTGTCCACGGTGTACTGATGACAAGTAGAACCAAATGTCATAAAATGAAAGATATAAAACCATAGTTTAACGATGGACGTTGAGTACATGAATTACAAACGGACTGCAGGTAAAAAAAAACACTGTAGTGACCCGCTCTCCCATTCCTTTATAATGTAAACATAAACGTAAGAAAATCAACAAGACTACACAAACTTTCTTCTCGAAACTTTCTTAGAAGATACATGCATACCCATGAATGATGAACGGACATGGTTCTAAAATGAGTATTACAGACCTTGTACAAATTGAAGATCATAGACATCATTTTTACACGCGTCAGCAAAACAAAACTTGGTATATTCAACATCACAGACAAGCTGCTGTTGGTATGTACGTTTTGTAATATATGTATATACGAATAGACTTTCTGCGAGAGGATTACAATGGGCAGATCTACCTATTTTACTACACACCTTGGTGCAATGCTAGCTTCACTAGCATTACCAGTAATTCGCAGCACAAAATAATCCTGCGACTCGGAATGTTTTGAGTGTACCTTTCTCAGGAGAAAAAAGTCACAGAATGACATTTAAAAATGGCAATTATCTGACATACAATTATGCTTAAGTTTAAGTGGTCATTCTAGATGCCTTGATGGCTATAGATGGAGGTAGTAAAATCTGATGCCAAATGGTTGTGACTCATGATTTTGCTACCTTTATATTTACATAATAATGGGAATGGGAACTGACCCTTCCCGATTCCCTATTATTATCCACTGTTCATCCTGAAATAAAGGAAAGTATATTGGTCCAGAAAGTCTCAATGGTGAACTTTTCTATGGGTGGACAAAGCACACATCCACTTGAATTCTTTTCCACATATTTCACAAACATGCTTGATATTATGATGGACGCTATCTATGTGCTTTTTGCGATTGTCCTTGGATGTGAATGTCAAGTCACAATGGGCACATTTGTGGACAATCCCTTCGTGGACAGAAGATACATGTCTATTCAATGACGACAACGTTGTATAAACTTTGTTACAATACCAGCACGAGTGTCCCCCAATTTGACCTCTCTTGCCTTCCAGCTGAGAGGCCAAGCGATGGATTGCGCCGGCGTCATCATGGTCAGAAGTGATATGTCTTTTCAAACAGGACAGTGATCCATACACCTTATCACATGCCGGGCAGGTAATTCGTTTTGTGTGCTTTCTATGAGTGTCATATCTGTACGGCAAAAACAAATATTCGTTTCATGGTAAACATGATTTCAGTCGGAAAACGATATGTACAATGAATCCAAAATGTACAATGAATACAGGCCAGCGAGGTTTGATCAATATATTTACAATTTTAAGTAATGTTTCAAGATGTCAAACTTACTGTGTTTTGAGTCCTTCGGCATCAAAACCGGTCCCATGATGGAACTGCAGAAGAAAAACGTTGACAAGTTGGTAACAAAAAATATTCAAGTGCACGGCAAAAATGTTCAGAAAACCCGATACAATGGTTTCACACAACGCCCTGGCACTATCGAGATTTTCCAGAATGTTAACCAAATGAAGATCCTAAGAACAACAATATGCATCAGTAATAGAGGAAATGATCCTCTGAAAATTCGTCGTGAGTGATATCAGAAATTCCGTGGATAATCAGGAACGGAATCTATGTAAAACAGCAACAAATTTATTCATTACTATTGATTGGTATCTGATTATATGGTCACGTAATTTAGTGTAAATTGATCTTGTTTGTGTTCCAACTGTGATCCGCTATTCGCTCACACAAACCCATGTCTTGTGAATCCCCTTAAACACCTGCACCATATTGCGACTGTACCTAGTACCCATCAGAGCTTGCATGTATGTTGCACTTGAACGAAATCTTACAAAATTATGATATATTCGAATAAATTGATATTGTTATCTACACATTAAGATATGGTACATCTTTGACGAAGGTCATGCCCCTAAACCGTAGCTGCCTAATGGCTGGTGAATACAATGAATAAATTGAGAACTCGGTCGTCTGAAATAATTGATCTTACAAATACGTTAATCATGTAAGTCATTGACGCTATAGCCGATCAGAGAACATCATTATTTGCAGGCACGCGTACAGCTTATCAGTTTGGATTTGGTCCGTCAAGCGCACTTCTTCAGGCGACAGCACAATATTTCCAAAGCCTCTGCGTTTTCGGTCAAGTACAAAATATGGATACGCCTATATGTCACACCAAACTCCCAGTTGACGGGAATAAAAAACTGACACAGCTGACGGGAGAAAACATGTGTATGTCTGCACAAATGTAAACGACGTTCAGCTAGACTGAGAGAGACGGACGGAGAAATCGTCTGCATTTTACCAAAAAGGCGGGTTGGGTAAAGAAATATGAGAACTGTGGATCTTTCGTGCATTTCCAGTATACTTTTGGCATTCTTGGCAAATTGTCATGGTTTTGTTGATGAGCATGGATATCATGGGTATTCTGGATATCCATAATGTAATTATTCAATCTGCAGTATAACAAACGTGTATGTAGTATCCTCCAATGTTATGAATCTAAATGTGTCTGTTTTATATAATCGTATCAGTGTGTAAATTGTTTCAAGGTGTATGTTTACGTTCTTTCATTGTGAATGGAACAATCTGGAAAGTGTTATCCATGGTGTACCATATTGTCAATTCACACCATGTTCATCTCTTTATGTATATTTGTCAATACCTGGGCTTTTATACCAGAATTAATAAAATTTTAATAAAACTGTGCATGTCCGTTTATTTTTATCAGATACCTAGATATCATAATTACGAATTATTATAGTTAAACATTCATGAATATGGACAGTTCGGGAATTATAAACTTGACTTCACAGCATCGATCGAAGCACATGTTTCGATATCTAAATTATCCACAAAGCATCAAAGCATGTAGAATATTGGAAACAAATATTTTTTTTTTTATATGAGTCATATTTGTAGAAAATGTATAGTACAGCTATCACCTCTCCTTGTTTACTTCAATGGTAATTTGAAAATTATGTCCCTGTGAGAAAGACATCTGAACACAATGATTCTATGAACAAACATCAATTGTCACCACAGCAAGGCGAGGTACATGATATTACACGAATGCTGTTCTTGGCAAATTATCATATGAATGAGTCAGAGTGTGGAGAGAGTCAAATGGTGATAAACGAATTCTGCAAAAAATTCGACGATGTCAATGGAGTAGACGATGCGTCCTTATCTTTATGGGATTTCATGTGCCTTGCCATATTCGCCCTTGAAATAGACTTTCCGCATATGGAACACCTCGGTAACGCCGAAGAATTATGGTGAATTTTGATGTGGTCTTCCAAGCTCCGCCTGTAGACATATGATCGTCCGCAGTGCCCGCATGTGAAGTCTTTATGCTGGAGAGAAAAGAAAAATATAATTTATATATCGATAGTTACCATTTTTTAATTCAGGTATATTTTGTACCATAGGTATTGTGATATTTAGTTTCAAAACATATATCGCGCTTGTCAGATAAAATGATCATATAATTTTTCCAACGAGAGATAAATAATGGAAGCTGAAATATTCATGTGTATATTCTAATTGGCTGAAATGAGTAGAAGAATGTGGAGTTTAGTGGAACTTTTGGCTGAAGAAGGATATTTCAGTGCCAAACCACAATACAGAAATGCAATAAGGAAATGTATCTAGTTTTAGTATTGACTAATTTTGGTTTCGTTTCGTATTCCTAGTTTTACAAAGTAACTCGATGTGCAGCCCGCCAGTCAGTAGATGTACTCGTTTCGATGGAAGGAAACGATGTGGACCACACCCGTCTCTATAATCCTGTCCATAGCATCTCAGTGTTGTACTTACGGCTACAGCAGATAACCCTGAGTAAGGTTGTATGTCCTATAAGAGCCCGTGACATGACCAGTTGATCACGCACTGACATTTCGTGTACTGGGGTACAACGACCAAGCGTTGGTCTGATTTTGTGTAACTTGTTATGAACCTGCTCATCTCAGAATGATGGCCATTCTGCGTACATGTTCGTGGGGGAGAGCAGCTCCAAGTAAGAATGTGGCACCCTGGAAGATGTGACGTCCATGTCAAGAGCTTCCCTGACAGCCTTGTGGACAAGCTATTTTCATGAATGTCCACATGTCCTCACCCAACAAGAAACTACGAAATTATGCCTTTGAAAAGAATATAGTTATGGCGAAATATCCAGGTTAGAGGATCCTCAATGTTACGATGCTATATAGCCTTCAGGGCTGATAGAGAATCTCAGCAAATGACAAAGGAAGAAGTACATTCAATTATACACTCTGAATATGATACTGATAGGCCTGGGCCAAGAATAGTGCTCAAATTCATATCGAGTCACACTCGCAAGCGGTGGAAAAAAATCTGTCCGAATCTCATTGGCAATTATTGTTCCATGCAGTAATATATGAAAATAATGAATTTATGAGTGACCTACTTGTAACAAAAAAATACTGTGTGTGTAACAATGAAACTTAAAACAACTTTTCATCCTAACTAATTGTTTTTATGAAACCCTTATGGGCGATATTTGTCCACTGATTTATTCAACTATAATGATGAGATTATGAGTAACACAAAAACATGAATGCAGATTTGAAAAAAAAAAGGTGCAGGTGTGTGTCATGGTGGTTTTATATCATAACCATTATTAAATGCAACAACTTACTATATGAATGCAACAACTTACTATTGCCCCAAACTACTGACATGAGATCCAATGGGCGACAATAGGTGACCCGAATTCCATTAGCGAAAAACAACTTTTTGAAATTTTGATCTCGTTTGAAAAAAGGCTACGTTTTTATACAGCATTCGAGTGCGAAGTTAAGAGGACCATCTCAAACATGCAGGCCACTCTTGATGATATGTCCGAGGTCATATATAGCACGAAGCAAGTTGTCAACAACATCTGCAAGAAGATATCAACCTCTGGGACAGGGGAGTAGCCAGAACTTCCCGAAGATATTCACCTTAATCTCGTTGACTTAGATGCCCTGATTGATTTGGGGGACAAGCTCAATGACAGAGCAACAAGGAATGTGATGGTAATAGTTGTGAGGTTACCACAATATATTGTGAATCAATTTCTGGTTCTCTCGCAAATACATGAAAACAAGAATTCTCTGTCTGAATCTTCCCCTTCATATTTTGGATTGTTGATCTTGTCCAAACTACAGGTTGCATGCCCTCGTTCCAGATATACCATCTTGCACTCAATGGAGGATGTTCACCAAAAGGCAGTGACCCACTGAGTGATGATTGTTGCTATCAACCACAAGGTGGCCTTGCTTCATAACTGGAATGGGAATAAAAGCCGGAAGGTTGGCAATTCTCCAAAAAGAGCATTTGAAGCGTTGCAGTTGTGCGATATGATTTTAAGTTCAACGTCGACAGTCGACTGTGACTGCATGTACTAGGGCTGTGGTGGTTTCTCAGGCAGGCAAAGAAAAGATATATGATAGTAACTGACGCCAGTTTAAACGGGGTAACTGGGAAAGAACACTGTTCTGTCAGCATGGAAGATTTGGAATAAAGCATCTTAGAAGTATATCTTTGTATCTTTCATATGTCCGTAAACTTGAAAGGACTTAAAAGGTTACTAGTAATTCAATAGCAATCCAGGGTAACGTAAAGCACCCCAGTAGCAGTGATAAATTAATTGAACAAACAAACGAACAGCGAGAACTTTACAATCTGATCGTCTGCTGGATATTCAAAACGGAAGCCAATCCTTTGGAAAGGAGGGGGCAATTCAAAATGAGTAAAAAATATCACACAGTTTCCATAGACACGGAGAACAGGATCAGGGTAAACATTAAGTGTATTGGCACATAGCAAAATTAATGCCATAAATGTAACCAACTGAAGTTATGTTGATTAGATATCCATTTCAGCTAACTGAATCTCGAGGTTTTTTTATAACTCTTAGCGCGTGGACGACTCAAATGACATCAAACGTTCGATATATCATACACTGCGCCTTACTAGCGATCTTACGTTTGCCTGACGGTCCATGCCACGACGGACGACTGAATATAAAATCAGCCAATCGGAGGCCGCAAAACGGTTGGCTGTAGACGGTCATGCTTCGGTGATCGCGAGGAAGACGGTCACTTCTCTTCGTGTAGTTACGAATCATGCAAATAAGCACTGAATATCAAATCAGTTTTTGCAACAACTCAACTCGCACACGATCAACCCAAATGAACCATTTGAGTGGTGGATAACACTTTATAGAATACAAAGCTGATAAACTAATAAACAAAATATCCCACGCAAAACGTGAAATAGTTTCTTCGATATACTCTTCGATAGGCCTACTGATCCTTCACTGAAGACATATTATTTGATCGTCTCGCACATTTGTCAATACTTATGGAATATTGACTAACAACCACCAAACGTTCTATTTGAGCAACGTATTTATCCAGAAACTGACCCAAGTAGGTTATGCTGTTTCTTCTTGTTTCAATTAGGATTTAAACAGTGACTGGGGTTGAGTGAGGAGCCACCCCTGGGCTTGATGCAGCTCTCTCAGTCTGTGGGTCTCCCATCCAAATGAATTTTGTCCACATCAAATTTGTTCACGGATTTCCCCAAATATATAGGCCTATGTGGAGACATATGAAAACAACAACTCAGCCCAGGCTTCTATACTTCTAACTCGTTTACACTGTTTTTCCCTGATATTTTTGCGATGCTAAACGGTATCGTTCTATAACTTGGCATACTTATATTATACTACGATACTACAATATTCTACCGAATTACAGATTTCTATCGCGAAAATTGAAAAAGTTGGCAATCTACCCAAATGTTAAATTTAGCCCTGTCATTCTGGGTCCGCGTTTAAGGTGCATTTGCTCGATTTTGTAGCAGTGCAATCTTTCGAAATCGACATGTTTGTGTAGAATACACCCCACTGTGATTTCTGGTCCAAAATAATCCTCGAATATGCTCAGATTCTCGAGATCCCGTTTTTTGGCTGAAATTTAACATTGGGTTAGATTGCCAACTTCTTCAAATTTTGCGATAGAAGTCTGAAATTTGGTAGGAAATTGCCGTTTAGCTTCCAGATGGAGTGTGCCAAATTGTAGAACGATAACATTTAGCATCGCGAAAATATCGTCAAAAACCAGTGTAAACAAGTTAGAAAAATCAGAGTATAACACAGCATGAATTGAGCTGCTCGCTTACAGAAAAAAGTGGCCCAAGTAACGTTTGCTACTTGTTCCTCTGTTTTCAATAAGGATTAAAAAGGCGTGAGACGGGTTAAATGGTCTTTTCAGTGGACGAGTAGTATTACGGAACAGCGTACATCACTCGGGCCGAAAACTGTTCAACCATGACGGTGGTGTGTCAAGTGATATTCAGTACTGTGAGTACTGATTTACATCATTCGTAACTACAAAAAGAGAAATGACCGTCGTTCTAATGACCATCGAAGCATAACCGTCTTCAGCCGTACATTTTGCGGCCTCCAATTGGCTGAATTAATATTCAGTCGTCCGACTTGCCTTGAACCGTCCAGCAAACGTAAGATCGCTACCACTACTCGTCCACTAAATGAATGTCATTTAATCCGTCCGTCACCTTTTCAATCCTTATTGCATATAGAAGAAGGCGCAGTGTATGATACTTGGGCCAAATTGGAGATATGTTCTTGTGGCAAAACGGGATGCAAGATATTCGGAACATCCAACAGACGCCTTGAGCATGTGATCGCTGCCAATGAGCCCTGTAAGTCATGTGCCGCCACGGTGTAATTCTTGTGACAAACAAACATACACATTTTCTTTAAATGAGTAGAACTCCAATTACTCAGGTAATACAAAAGGTGTATACTAGTTGGTCAATAGAATCACAGCTTGAAGTCACATTAAAAAAAAACAGGCCCTGTGTCGATATACGACTTCAAATCAATGCGGCCACCTTCACAGGCTATAGCCAGGGATCCTATAAGATCCTTTCTCTAACGGTGACACCAGCAAAAGGTGTAACATCTCTATGTAACATACTCTGTACTGACCTCGAAAAGACATCTCCTGCTTGTGCGTTTTGAGGTGTCGAGCCATGTTTGACCGCAATACTGCCTTCCCGCAGATATAACATTGAGGTACTGTAGAGGAATGTCCATCATGGAAAGCCATGTGATCAAGAAGACTTTGCCTGTAGACATACCTTTTTCCACACACTACACATTCGTATCCCTTAACCTGAAATGCATTGATCACTCATTAGCGGAGTCAAAATAGGTGGTTGTTGACTCATAATATCAATCACATTCTATAGAATCGAGCATGTGTGGTGGTGCCACCTAGAGTATTATGTAATGGATAAATATTGTTACTGACAATGAAATCATTCTGGATATGAAATGAATGATAAACATTATTCAATTAAATGTTTTAGATACGCTCACTAAGACGACCACCGTAACGAGCACGGTAACGATAAGTGTCTTATTTCAATTAATGTGAAGTAAAACCGAATGAATGAATGATTGTATAAAGATTAACCGCACTTTGGCTCAAAAAGGCCATTCCAGTGCCGAACCAGACTGAAAATTACAAAAAAAGAATGTTAAGACCTAAGGTTCAAGTATTAGGTTTTATCGTGGAAGGTAAAAACAATGAGATAGCTCGTGGAATTATTGAATGACTAGAAATGAATAACTAGAAGAACACTTCTACTTCAACTAGAAGTAACACTTCATATTTCACACTACTAAATTCACACTACCAGAGCACAATAACATTGGCCTTGGCCTGCAACAGTCGTTTATGAAGTGTAACCGGGATATGTTTTTCATAACATGTTAGTATATATTCTAATCACTTACTTTACCTTATTTTAATACCAACGATTTATGTATTGATATGATTTTTGTATGTAGATTGTGGGGATTCAATGTTGAGTTTCCAAATTTGCTAAATTGTTAACTATTAGTACATTTATTAAAATAGTTGGATGGCTCGATCGCCGGCAAGGGTATATGGCCCACAGGTGCGGGTGTTGCACCATCGAGTGAAATTCTGGGGGCGGGGCCTGCGATCGAGGCATGGAACCAGCCAGAAGTTAGTGTTCTACCCTTTCTCTACTCAACATTTTTTATTCTATAAAAGGTCTTGCAGGAGCCCGAATCTCCTTGAATAAGTCGTCGAATAGGTCGAACATTCGAAACTATATTGTCAACTTGTTCTGACCCGTGCACAACCAGAGAATAACAGCAAGCCTCCATTTCATTGCAAGTCGGTTAAACAACAAAATACGACTCGGTCACAAACTGGTGCCATGACCAGGATGCAGTAAAGATTCACACCCGGAAAAAGACAAGAACGATAAAGAGACGTCCAGTACACTATAGAAGATCACCAACAAGCTGGACAATAAGAGCGCCTATAGCCATACGAAAAACTGATGGGACTTGTGAACGGATGTCTACAGCACGTACCACGTTATTAGGAACTATTTGAGACTGTTATCAATTTAATTACTAGCCAGATACAAACATGGCTCCAAATCAGGGCCAGAGAGACCCCAATCCGGTCTCCTTGCCGAATGAGGACCAACTCACCACTCGGGTGTTACATGAAAGTTTCTATCATCTCCAGATTGAGATGAGGGTTCAGACATTGTCAAAACAAATAAGAGATTTTGCGGGAGAAGAAGAAGAAATAAAGTTTAACGGCACTTTGAGCTCAAGAAGGCCATTTCAGTGCCAAATAAGGATATAAAAGTAGTATCAAGAATGATAAAACCGCAAGTTCTAAGGGAGAGGGGAGCCGCCGGTTTAAAAAGTGGATATGAATTCATCGACAAACTGACGATTATAAAAGTAGGAAACATCTATAAAAAAAAACATTATAAATTTTGGGATTTTATTTATATTCCGCGAGCACATGTGAAAAAAATGGAACGCCCTGTGTGTTTGAGAAAAATTTTAGAGACCAATATATTCTACACATCTTGCAAGCACGCATTTTGCAAAAGTTGTACTTACGAGTGGATGAATATTAAAACGTCTTGTCCTCTGTGCAGACAAGATATAACCAGTGACTACTTCAGTTACAATTTAGTGTTTTACCAGGATACATCGTATTACGATTCGGAAGAACTTTTGAGTGAAATGTGAGAATGGAATTTTAAAATCGAATGACCAAGGTTGAACGTTTTACAATGTCGAAAATTTTCATAATAATTCGTCTAGACTGAGTACGAGCTAGTCTGTATTGCAGGCAAAAAAACCGACAGGTGATTTACACTATACATGTATACGTTGCAAAAACTAAGAACGCATATGGCATATCACGTCCTTGAATGAGACAACCCTTTCAGATGGCATTAAGACGACACACCTAAACAGTGCATGGGAAAATTTTTTTGGAGGTTTCTAATCTATATTTTGGCGGGTAATGATTTTTTGGCGGGAGTCTCTCTAGAACCTTCTACTTTTTTATATTCAATTCATTAAGAGGCCTGTGCCATTAAGACGACACCTGAACAGTGCATGGAAGATTTTTTTTGCGGGATGATTTTTGGCGGGAGTTTCTCTAGAACTTTCCACGATTCATCTTCAAACCAATCAGAGAGGAATGACATATGCACGTGATATTAGGCGCCAAAAATATATAGGACACAAATTGCCTATAAATTGACTCCCAATCAACCCGAAATCAATTCCAAGGCTTGAAGCAAGGACCAGCCACTCTGACTCGACACACTTGGAAAAGATTCTATTTGGAAAAGATGGAAGCACTCAAGGTAAATTTACGTTATAAAATTAATGTAGTAAATTTTGTATCTACTATACGGGAACAACTGAATTCTAAAATTTAATATGTACGATTTGGACATGTTAAATTTATAGGGAAAAAGAACAGTGTATTTACATTTTCTGAAATTATTTTCATATCAAAATAATATTAGATAGTGGATTCTAAAATTTAATCAGCATGATTTGAAATGTAAAAATTCATAAGAAAAAAATTATTTTCTGAAAGTATTTTCATGGAAAGTATTATCAGGCAGTGAATTTATATATTTTTTTTCAAAAATATTTTTTTCCAGACATTTACTGTCTCGCCCAGACTTGCAGTCAAAATACTGGTTGCTCGAAACGGGCAAAACTATGCTCTTTTAGAGCGAATCACGAGGGACGGAAACACCGTCGTTTTATTCAAAGAGGAGGGGGAAAAATTTGCAAACGAAGCCCCGCGTCTGCAGAAAAAGCTGAACAGAGGGGAGGAGTTTAGCGTGGTACTGAACGAGTACGATACCAAATTCGGCACGGTCAGTGCTTTTCACGGCACCTATTATTTAGGTGTCGTTATAAAAAATCGTGCCTCTGGAGATCGCGTCAGAGGTAGAGGCTTCAACTTTATAGGCAAGGAACTGGAGGAATTCCTCAAAATTCGGGAGGAGTTCCTGACAACTCTAGGAACTCCGAAGTCTCCTCAGGCACCCGCTTCGCCCGATGCACCCACCTCCCCCACGCTGAACTCCTCACCAACTTGTCCATCACCTGAGTCACAGGGACTCGAGATCCTCACACAACACCATCTCCGTCTCTGCTGGCTCGCCCCTTCAGCAGGTTCGCGCGCCAGACCTACTCGTTCTCTTCGCCTTTGGCCCGCCCACTTCCATCTATGCATGAGGACGACGATCATAACAACGAGTTGTCGCCGCCATCGCCAGGTTTGATAATTTCCGACACTCCCCCAAAGGCCCCCAGACGTCAAAAGCTTTCGTTACCGGTCAGACGGAACGTCCTCAGTCAGCCCAAGAAGTTAAAGTTTTAGATAAAAAATCTGTGTGTGTGTGTGTGTGTGTGTGTGTGTGTGTGTGTGTGTGTGTGTGTGTGTGTGTGTGTGTGTGTGTGTGTGTGTGTGTGTATAAAATATATAAGTCCCTGTTCTTGTAGCGAAACATCATTTTCTTAAATATATTTCATACTGTGAACATGTATGATAGTCACTTCGTAAGATTTTTGTTAGAGGCTGAGCCCAAACAATTTATTGCTGTTGTCAAAACGTTGTCCACCAAACAGAAAAAATGTCTCCAGGAGATCATTGTTAATTTATTGGCTGATAATCTAGATGTAAGTCGATCTCAGAAAAAGCAATTGTATAATTATAAATCTATTTTACAACGTATGAGTCGTGGTGTTTTTCCAAGCCCACGTATTTTGTATAAAATATTAGTTATGTTGAAACCTACCTTATCAGATATATTGTAAAAATGGCAGGAAAATTTGTTTTATTGCCTTACGATTAATATCAACGATTGTCAACATGCGATAAGCCATCTGATTCTTGTCATGTTCCCCTAATGTTGGACAAGGACATGATTTTAACTCTAGGAGCTCCGAAGTCTCCTTAGGCACCCGCTTCGCCCGATGCACCCACCTCCCCCACGCTGAACTCCTCACCAACTTGTCCATCACATGAGTCATAGGGACTCGAGATCCTCAGACAACACCATCTCCGTCTCTGCTGGCTCGTCCCTTCAGCAGGTTCGCGCGCCAGACCTAGTCGTTCTCTTCGCCTTTGGCCCGCCCACTTCCATCTATGCATGAGGACGACGATCGTAACAAGAGTTGTCGCCGCCATCGCCAGGTTTGATAATTTCCGACACTCCCCCCAAAGGCCCCCAGACGTCAAAAGCGTTTGTTACCGGTCAGACGGAATGTCCTCAGTCAGCCCAAGAAGTGAAAGTTTTAGAAAGAAAATCTGTGTGTGTGTGTGTGTATAAAATATATAAGTCCCTGTTCTTGTAGCGAAACATCATTTTCTTAAATATATTTCATACTGTGAACATGTGTGATAGTCACTTCGTAAGATTTTTGTTAGAGGCTGAGCCCAAACAATTTATTGCTGTTGTCAAAACGTTGTCCACCAAACAGAAAAAATCTCTCCAGGAGATCATTGTTAATTTATTGGCTGATAATCTAGATGTAAGTCGATCTCAGAAAAAGCAATTGTATAATTATAAATCTATTTTACAACATATGAGTCGTGGTGTTTTTCCAAGCCCACGTATTTTGTATAAAATATTAGTTATGTTGAAACCTACCTTATCAGACATATTGTAAAAATGGCAGGAAAATTTGTTTTATTGCCTTACGATAAATATCAACGAGTGTCAACATGCGATAAGCCATCTGATTCTTGTAATGTTCCCCTATTGTTGGACAAGGACATGATTTTAACATTCATTCCTGACAAGCAACGTTCCAGGGCTCAGTCTCTGTTATCATGCATATCAGAATTTATGAATTGGGACGAAAAAGGGCAAATTTATAATGACATGTCAGTTATTCGTAATTCCCATATATCTGACTTATTGCGTGCATGTTTATGTAACTTCACCAGTGTTCAAAACATTAGAGGTATAGACCGTTTCTGTCACATTTTGTCTCAAAACAATTTCCCCTCCACTTTGATTACGAATGTTCAGCTGCGAAAAAAAATAGAAGAAATGAAAACTGTGACATGTCCAAACAAAAAAAGGAAATGGATATCGCTACATTAACATGGGTTTATCTATATGATAAACATTGTAACTGTTTGTTGTATCGTAACATGTGATTAACATCTTTTATGTACGTGAATATTTTCATGTGAATATTTCATGTGTGTATAATGATAACAATAAAGTAGTAGGGGTCTTTCTGTCCCGAAAGTCGGCAGACGATATTGCAATAAATCTGTATCTGTGTTTTTTTCCTCATTATTCTGTAAAACAATACCATATCAATTTGTATCGTTGTGGAACTTTTCAAGTTTTCAAGGTCCTGATTTCATTTGGGCTAGAGTACTCCATCAGTTCGCATCATCAAGAAATTGAATCTTCAACTTTTATATTTTTTATGCTTTTGAGAATTTCTGTAGGTTTTAACATCTGTGATTACTGCATTTGCCTAAACACTCTTTATGTAAATTGTACAGGACAACAATTAGCAGGACAAAAATTCCCTACCATCGGATTATCTTATAGAATTCTTCATCTTCAGGAAAATTATTATTTGGATCAAAACACAACTGAAAATTGGGTCAGGAACAGCCGATTGGACACCGTTAATATAAGAGAGACAAATTTGGAGTGATTTGACACTAGAAATGCCAATAATTTAAAAGTAACAATATACTAGTATTGCGTCACACAAGAAAAAAAATCGATGACAACAGACAGCACTCAAGAAAAAAAATCGATGACAACAAACAGCGCTCAAGAGAAAAAATCGATGACAACAGACAGTGCACAAGAAGAAGGAATGGTAACAACTGGCCTGATGTTCCCCACTGAAGACGACGAAGACCTTACGTCAACGTCCAGACAGCGGGAGGTAGCGCTTACGTCAGCGACAACGATCGCTGATTTACCATCTCCTTTAGATTTGCCGGCGCCCTGGTACTGGATGCACCTGGGGTTGTATATTTTATTGGGTGTATCCATCCTGATTGGTCTCTGCGCAAGACGGGGTGAGTATAAAACGCAAAATCTCAACTCAGGTGGTTTTTCATGCAAGATGTTTTTTTACGTATTTGTTCTTTTGATTGGATTCGAACTTGTTTTATGTTGCCCTCCGTGTAATTGCCTGGACGGATACATGATCAGACAATAATTTTGAATATTGTGGACACACTTGTAGTATATGGAGATGACTTTTGTTCTTGGCAAAATTTACAATTAGTACACGTGAACGAAAATCCTCTTTGAACTGCACATCAATTTTAGCAAATTTACGTTGTGGTAAATTCAATATAACAGGACAGTGCGCAAGCTTCATTACTTCAACTACTACACATCCAAAATCTACAATCGTCACGTGAACAATTAATTATCAGACCTCGGTCTCATCTGCAATCGTTTCAACGGGAAAAATAGTGTCTACAATTGTTTCGTCGGAGAAAATCACATTTGATTCTCTGAGTAGTTCAGACAGTGATGTCTCTCAGAGCTATTCTACAATAGCTCCATCTGAGGAATCCGTAATAAGCGATGAAAATTTTACAATAATTATATCATCTGTAATTTCAATTTTGGGTCTTATTTTACTGCTTGGTATCTATATATATTGTAATCGGAAAAGGCATAACATAACACCTAGACTGGAGATATTCCACAACTCTGCCTACGTGAGTACGTTTATGTTAGGTTCGTCAACGTTGTCAGGTATAATCATTCAACATTTCGAGTACATGTGCGGTTATTTTTTTTTTACACAGGAAGGACCAGAAGGCCCGGAAGTCTGACGTAAGTAACATTGATCTACATTTATTTCTTATTTTGGTTTAAGTATGAACAAATTTCCAATATAAAAATATTTCCATTTACCGAAATTTAGATCTACAAAAAAAAAATTAATTACCAACAAAAAATATTTCTATCGTCTATCTTGATCTACATTTCTCCTTCAGTCCATCTGAAAATGAAATATATGTCATTTTAATTATTTTGAATCTGCATAGAATAGACTAGGTTGGGTTGTCATGGCAATGCGTGCTCTGATCTGATCATGTGACTTGTATTTACAAAAAGGCGGAAGTTTTGTATTTGTACTAGAGGTCTAACTAGGAAAGTAGAAAGTAAACATCGTCAACTGATCAATCATGGATATTTGCAGCGTATGCGTGTGTGTGGGTCTGTATTTCGTTAACTGTAGGGATCTCGGATTATCCGAGGTCCCTACCATCAACCAGGCCCTGACAGAAGGGAGCTTTGTGGATTTTCCTTTCAACCCCCTACCTGTTGACCAGGTAAGTCGGCTGGCCGACGTCGCCAGAACCATGCCGAGCTACCACTTCCTGGTCGACGCGTTGTGTGATCCGACCAACCTATGAGGGGGATGGACAAAGTAAACTGGTAGATATCTAGTTATAATTTTTAGATTAGTATAATGATATTTCTAGATAGATCCTTTTTTTTCATGATTTTTCAGTTTAGTCTGAAACAATATCTCCAAATTTGCTATTTTAGTTTTAACCCTCTTCTGACTGCCAGGGAGAAGACTGAACCGAGCGGGACCAGCCCCTTCTGCCAGCAGACCCCTGACCCTACACTCCCCCCCCCCCCTCCCCATTCACTGGCCCCAGCACCACCCCTCCCTTCTCTGGCCCCAGCACCACCCCACGCCCAGACTGATGGCTGGGAGGTTGCATTTTTCTCTTCAACAGTGGCATAACTGGGTTGACTTCCCGAGGGAGGAGATATCGATTCCAACATCTTCATCGCCTCTGGGAAAGAACAATTCCTTTCTGCTTTGATCTTCTGCACTTGTTTTTCACAGGACCACATGGGACAACCCTTTGAGGAAGCCATGTGGTCATCCTTACAGTTAGCACACTGGACTTGTTGTTGGCATGAATCACCGTCGTGGCCCTCCTTGCTACATCTGTAGCAGACCTGAGAGCCACGACAGGAATTCTGACCATGACCATATTTCTGGCACTTGAAACACCGCAGAGGGTTCGGTATGAACAGAGTCACTTTGATGTTCAAGTAGCCAGCTTTGATGGATTTAGGGGGAGTCGGGCAGCTGAAAGTGAGGATGACCGTGTTGGTCTGCACAGGCTGACCATCCTTTCGGATGACTATTTGCCTGACAGCCAACACACCCTGAGACTTGAAACAAAGTATTATTTCAAATTAAATTTTCTGATTCTACTGGGATTTGACATAAATCCTGTACCAAGAGACACATGGAAAATGTACCAAGATATTTGTCGAATCATTGATCATATTATCTTTATTACTGCACCAAATGCTGTGAATTCTATATCCTCTTGTTGCGGTCAAAGCCCAAAAATTATGTACACGACCGTCTGCCAAGCGCGACATAACGTTCCTCCCAGCCCGTGGTCAAAGCCCAAAAATTATGTACACGACCGCCTCCCAAGCACGACATAACGTTCCTCCCAGCCCGTGGTCAAAGCCCGAAAATTATGTACACGACCACCTCCCAAGCGCGACATAACGTTCCTCCCAGCCCGTGGTCAAAGCCCAAAAATTATGTGCACGACCGTCTCCCAAGCGTGGAATAATGTTTCGCCCAGTCCATGGTCAAAGGCAGAAAATTATGTGCACGACCCTTTACCAGCTTTACGTTTATAAACAATATAAAACGACGAACCAGTGGTCAACGGTTGCAATATGCTAAAGACACGAATATAAGTCCATTGAAAACATGATATGTGTGCTAAATGAAGTCTATGATCATTTTGATGTTCAACAAGTTCCGGGACTTTCTTCATAAACTTTTCATATCTTGAGCTATATCCATGACATTCGACATATGCACTGAATATATTGAATAGTTACAATAGTTGACAAACTTTTTTTTTGAATTTTCAACAATTTCCATGGGTCAAATCGTAGTCATAGCATAGCACGTTTCATCGGAGGTGCCGGTGCAGGTATAAATCCCGCAGTATACAAAGATGCATAAAACTGCGTGTTCAATTAATTTGCCAGGCTATCACAGGCGCCCACAAAAAAAACACGGGTTCTGCTATATCACACAACTCCACCAAGAATACTAAACAATTGGCTAGTGTTCTTGACTCCACTCTCAACAAACTCCGCCCTCCTGCTCATCACAGCCAATCACCTCCTCTCTGGATCCTAATACCACTACGACGTACATACAGCGTTTCGAACCCGCCAGGGCAGATACAATCCAACCCATTATCACACGATAATTGTTTTTCTAGCCCTCGGTGATTGTGTACACTAAGCCGCTTGACAGCCTACGTATATTTTTCATTTCATTCAAGGGAGCTTGAGTTTGCACATCCCCTATGACTCCAGCTGTTCGAACATATATATATATTAATGTAATGAACTGTTCAATCCAATATTCATAATATTATGTGAGGAGGTTACTATACTCTGATTTTTCTAAATTGTTAACACTGGTTTTTGACGCTATCTTTGTGATGCTAAATGGTACCGTTCTATAACTTGGCATACTTCACCTCGTAGACAAACTGCAATTTTTTGTCAAATTTCAGACTTCAATCGCAATAATTGAAGAAGTTGGCAATCTACCCCAATGTTAAATTTCAGCCAAAAACGGGATCTCGATAATCTGAGCTTATTCGAGGATTTGATCCTGTTTACATCCACCAGGATTCGAAGTATTGTTGTAATTTTAGACCAGATGACACATTGGGGTGTATTCTACACAAACATGTTGATTTTGAAAGATTGCACTGCTACAAAACCGAGCAAATGCATGAAATTGTGTGCGGACCCAGAAATTAAATGACAGGGCTAATTTTAACATTGGGGCAGATTGCCAACTTTTTGCCAAAGTATGAAATTCGGTAAATGATTGCCGTTTGACTCCCAGGTGAAGTATGCCAAGTTATGGAACGATAGCATTTAGCATCGCAAAAATATCAGCGAAAAACTGTGTAAACGAGTTAGAAAAATCAGAGTATAATGCCCGAATGAACGGCTTCCGTGACACACTTTGTGCCCATGAGCGGTGACCAAGCCATACTTCACACCTTTACTTCAGCACCCGAGATTGACTTTTGTCTCTCACTCTGCACTCTTTCATGCACATTTGTGCATCATATTTTCCACAGAAATATCCAATATGTATCTTTGTGAAAAAAAATTGTTACAATCACACATTGATATTGTACAAAATGAATAAGCTGAATATCCCTGAATGTGAATGGGCTGAAATTGTCGTGATCTCGATATTATCGTGATTGTCGATAATTATGAAATGGATAATAGCAGCAAAAAAGGCCGATGTTATTAATATTATTAACGTTTATTGATTATTAATAACGTTTATTGATGTATGATTTGGTTAATGTCTAACGAAAACATCACGAACTGCAGCGAAGGATTACCTATCATTGTGAACAAAGCGATGAAGATATTTTTTGAAATTGGATTTCTTTCAAACTTCGTTTGGGATCGGTAATCAGATCGTATCTTCCGATATCAATCCTTCAATTTTAACAGACCACTCGATGATAACCGTCTCGCTACAACTGTCGTATGAGCACCGAGTATCGGACGCTAAACTCTTGATATGTTGATACCATAAAGCTATCATAAGTTGTTAATAAAACATTGATAAAACAGTGCCAAATAACAATAAAGAGAAACCATCCGCATTATGGGAGATACTGACATTAAACATAGGAGAATCTATACGATACCCTGCGCGAAACAAAAGAAACGAATATTTGAATGCTTTACAGCGGCGATTTGCTTCTCGAGGAAAAAAAAAGACTGCAAAAAAAAAACTGAAACAGAAAGCATCAGAGATATAGTTTCTGTAAAAAATGTATATCAATCAGCTATAATATAACTCCGATTAACTACTTTCAGAGCAAGGTAATTTGGGATGAAAAGGGCGAAAAAAACTACCCGTTTCTTCTTAAACCTTGAAAAAAGAAATACGAGCTGCGTTAAAAGACTGGTAAACTCTCGAAATACAGTGACATAAAAAATGAGATACTCGAGGAAATTACATCGTATTTCGCCAACTCATATTCTAGAGATGGGACAAATGTGAAGGGTGGCTGATTGAGTATGAAATACTCAAAATGCTCGAAAAATGTAAAAAATAATAAAACACCGGGCTCCGAGGGATTACCCTCAGAGTTATACATTGTTCTGGGTAGATTTGAAGTCTTGCATAATTTTCGTTCCAAATGCGGTCTACGAGGATGGTATATACTATCCAACAGTCAGAGAGAAGGGGTACATTACTACCAAAGAAAGATAAAAAAAAAAAACACAGTACACATAGCATGATTAGCTACCCATAACGCTCCTGAGACACAGGTTTATAAACTAGCCACAAAAGGCATATCTAATAGGTTATATGTTGTCATTCGAACATTATAAGCAGTGATCCGTCTGTTCAATAAAACAGGTCCATAGGCCAGAATATATTTAGACTACAGAGCTTGACGGATTATTTTTTAGAAACATCTAATCTCCTCCGTGTTAATGGGAATAGATTTTGAAAAGGCGTTCGATTGTTTCGATTGACCTTTCACTGATAACAGTTTTTATTTTGGTGAATCCCGTCATAGGTGGGTGAATACACTTTATTCCAGCTTTGACAGCTGAGTAGGCCTAATTAATGACGGATGGTAAAGGAATTCACACCAGAGGTAGGTGCAAAGCAAGGTTGTCCCATCGCCCTATATACCTCTTCATTATTTGCGAGGAAAGCCAATTTGTGGATCATATATTGCTGACATCCCATTATTATCTGCAATGTTTCCAACATATTATGTTCATATATGCCAAAAAATTGAGTCGTTTTCAGGTTTGAAAGTGAACCTGGATACAGCCGAAATAATGCCCATCGGACCGATAAAGTATAACTAAGAAATAATACTCCCAGAATTAGGTTTCAAGTGGTCCACTGGATCGATTAAAAATTTAGAAGTAAAATTTTATCATGATTTCCGAGACACTATTGAACAAACTCTGTATATATGGTAAGGTGGTAATCATAAACGCATATTTTATTTTTATGTCACCTTGTGTCTGTCCTACCATCTCTGCCATACAGCTTATTGAAGCAAATTGTATAAATTAAATTCTAAAAGTATATATATAGAATAATACGGCAGGGGACACCAGACTCAATTAAAAGACGCGTTCTTATTATCATACAACTCGGGTGTTCATCGCTGACATTCACTGCGAAGACCACACACTCAAAATGGATCAAACATAACAATTTCAACTGGTCAAAACTGGCATACAATGAACCACCAATAAATAATGTTCTGTTGGGAAAGTTATTTAGGCCCAAAATGCATGCCTGAATTAACACCACAAATGACACGTAACACTATTACTTATTGGTTTGATTACAAACATTAATATGTGTCTCAGCTCAACGATTATGGCAGTGAACTGGTCTGTGGAAACTCTCTCATATTCGTGTCGTTGGTGCACCTGTCTTCGACCACATGATAATAGAGAAACGTGTACAATCATACGTTTTGCTTGATGAAAGGCAGTTATTTATGACATTTATAGCTTCAATACTAAATACAACCTGGATATACCACTCACTCTATATTATAGTATAATAACAGCTATACGACACTCGTGAAAACAATTCGTGAAACGAATATTGGATATGCAAATCAAAAACGCCATAGAATGAGGTCCTCCCGACGAAATGCGTTTTGATCAAATATCGTGTAAACATGTCTACAGAGAAATGATTGATAAGCGTGATAAGCAATAAGCGTGCTGGTGAAATCACCGGTCACAAAAACGGCAGGCTTATTTCGGACCAGATACGACTACTGATCAGTGTTAACAAAGTATGTATGAAAACACACATAATACATAATTTATCAATTTACAATTAAAAATATTGCACCATATCTTAATAATCAATGCTCAATAGGACGGTACGCACCGGATGCCCCACCTGGATCCGTTATTAAACATAGTAAAATTGGAGCGTGATGTGAGCGATCATAGGAGAAAGCACATCTTGAGTCATTCGGAGACGCCAGTGATAATTTTGTCATACTTCCTATACCTTCATAAAGTAAATTTATGGATAATTCAGATAGGGTGAATAAAGACCTGATAAACAAATCTTGAAGGGTTCCGAAAGGTTTCCAAATATTCATAATTACTTTTTAAACCCGTTCTCTTTTACATACAAAGTTCACTGCGGTTTCTGTTGAGAGATAATATCAATGCGCATTGTAACACTTTCAAATCATTACTTTCTTTCTTGGATAAAAGTACAAGGCAAAAAAACTGATAGCACTATAAAGCTGAACATGATATTTAATTTGTTATCTAGATGGGGTATGTTTATATTTATACTAATACTGTGAAAGCTCGAGTGACCAGCGAACAATTTACTACTCTCATTGAGATACAAACCAGTCTAGTCCCAGAGGGGTAATTGCGCTTGGTATGGTTCCTGGACATTAATTTGCCGAGGGTCACGGTTGTAATCACACCAACTTGGGAGGTATTTCTGTACCAACAAGCTGCACTCAATAGACAGATCGAGATGAGCGCTGACACCCCCCCCCCCCCCACAAGTAACCACCTAACGAGGGTCATATTACTATTTCTCATTAAGCCAATCTAATCCCAGAGGGGCGATTTTGCTCCGCATGGTTCCCGAACATCGTTCTGCCGAAGTCCGTGGCTGTAATCACCTCACCTTGGGAGGTATTTCTGTACCAAGCTCTATTCCATAGACAGATCCAGGGGCCCGTTTCTCGAAGTACACGCAAACCTTGCGAGCGGTCGCTGACCCGACGCAGAGGGAAAAATCCGTTTCTCGACACGCACGCTGAATATGCGAGGCCTCGCAGGCGCAGAATTTCTTGCGTGTGGAAAGGACTCCACGCAGAGCTATCGAACCCAGCGCAGATGTGAATCGTACTGGCATTTTTGTTATTTCGGCTGCTACTAGCTTGCTGCTAGTACTGTCATATGCTCGATTTATCCATCTGATCAATCATAGTTTGTCTTTTAACCTATTTTTATGAGACCACAGGCATATGTGTAATTGACTTAGAAAAAGAAAAAAAAATTCTGCCAATATCACTTTTTATATCAAATGATGACATTAGAATGTATGTGAGAAATGAACAACACCAAACCGCTCACCATCATCGTATACATATTTGAATGTAATGTCACCAGGCTCGGCATGTACACGCGTTCGTAACAAAGATCGAATATCACAGATTTTATCATCAATAAGGAATAAGCATGTACACTAGGGTGCTTTATTCCCACCCTTTTTATCATTCTGTCCACTCGTTTGCAGCAGTTTAAATTTGTAATTGTGAATCAATTATATATGTCGTGAAAAAATATTGCGTTCAGAAATTCCGCGTTTCTAATAAAAATGCGAAAATCGCGAATGTTGATGGACGCGAAAAATAAAGAGGTTCACTACGGTGGCTGATATATGTCATAGTTCTATTCTTTTTTTCTTCATTCATTTACGATACTTTCCAGAAGGATGTAATACACAATACTTAATAATAAATACGCGTACCTAATGTTTAAATACGCTTACTTAATAATAAATATGCGTACTCAATATTAAAAACACCTACTTAATATTAAATAAGCGTAGTTAGTATCATATATCAAAATTAAAGCTGCTGCCTTTGAATGTATGCAATATTTTTTTCAAAACTAATTTTTCGTTAGACACATCTAATGCAATATAACAAAAAGTGTACTCAATGATTTTGACGATTACAGTCTGTCCGATTTGTCGTTTCATCCATTTTAGTGCCCAATTTGTACCGGTTTTGTAAATAAACAAACGAAGTGTATCCATCAAACCCGAATGTAAACAAAGGCCTAAATCGTGCTTAAAAGTCCACATCGAGTACATTTTCCAGTTCGTATGTGCAAATATAGTGTAGTTGTGAGAAAATAATCAGTGATATACCATGATGCGCTTGGAATTGTCAGTCTATCTCGCACTTCTATGCTTTGTTTACATCTGCGTGTGATGGATACAGTTCCTGTATGTACGCTAGAACCGCCTGTTTGAATGAGCAAAATTTCCCTGAGGACTGGTTATTTTCATTACATTTGATGTGAGTATGTTTCATTCAGTTAGTTTAGCATGTTTAACATGAAATATAGCTTTAAAAATATACTGACTGGTTTCGAAGGCAGCTGCTTTAATATTAAATACGAATATATAATATTAAACACGTGTATTCAATAATGAATACACGTACTCAATGCTAAATACACGTACTCAATATTAAATATGTGTACTCAAAGTTGAATACGTGTATTTAATATTAAATACCATACAGTCAGATATTCTTTTTTTTTTTTTGCAGCACCATGCTGCCTAACATATACCTCGTTTCAAGAGACATTTTGAAAGGCTTACAGCTGAAAATCTATCTCTGAACAGTGATCTGAACCACACTAAATAGTTTTGACGTCTGCCACGGAGTTTTAAGCGTTTGTGAGTATATGTAGGGGAGTATGGGGCACAACACTCCCTCAAGCAAGAATTAATAGACCTGGGGTCATGTTAGGCATGTTAGGCATATATGGTACTTTCTTACTGTTAGCCTATTCAGTTTTAAATACATAGCTTAGTAAAGCTGTACACATATAATAACAATCGGGAATAAGTTCAGGCGCGCCTTCAGATAGAAGCACTGGAAGCACGTGCTTCCAGTAAATTTCTTAGGAAAAATTTATCTTAAATATATTTATTATAGAAGGCTCTTCTGATTGGATTAATGAAACGGTGAAAACTTCTAAGCTTTTTAGTAAGTACTGTGGCGCTAATATAAAATGATGGAATAAGTGGAAAATAACTCGCGAGATTGTTTAGTGTAACGGCACACCGTTAAAGCCCTTGTTTATCAACCCTGAAGACGAGAACTCAATAGTCACTTTTATCAAATCATTTAAAATTAGTTGAATTGATCAGTGAACCGATAAAATAAAGGGTCTGACATATCCCTGACCCTATCTCCAGGCAGAGCCCTGTGAAGTTGCACTCCAGTAATTCAGTAATATTGACAAATAAACACATACAAACCAATCAATATACAAATGGATATTGATGAAGCATTTCTTGTGTGACTTATGCCTTTTTGTAGCATTTATGCGCCCTGTCCCTGATTGGCTAATCCGTTCGCGTGGTCGGACAAATACTTCTAAACAGTCAACAGACACAGCGGTCGCCGCTGAGATATCACACTTCCCACGGTTAATCTCCAGTATTTGAGTACTTTTGTTTGATTTCTAAGTCTGTAAATGACACATACTGGAAGAAATAAGGCGACAGAAGATATGAACATAATTAAAACTGTGTCGATCGTTTAGAGGATCCTTTTGGGAAATAATGTGGCAGCGAAAATATCGCTGCCATCCGTCGTGAAAAAACGTATGGCGATTTCCCTTAGCTGTGCTCAGGGAATTAGTTAATATTTCCGGTTTAGGTTTTCCTTAAGTATTGATAACATTGGCTAAATTATGGTGTGTGTCATCAAAGCTAAATTATTTTATTATGGTAAAAACTGTGGTAACCAGGGATTTACAACAGTCTATCTGTAATGATAATCTACAATGGTTATATCTATACAAACAACTTAACACTGTCGAGCCGTATACTATGAAATATTTTGCTTGACCGACTTCATGTTTATGTTGTGGACAAAACATTATGGTTCAGATGATATAATCAGGGTCCCAATATATGAAGAGAACCCATCACAGAGTACCTAGTAACCGCTAGCTTCTGGGGCCCTGGGCGAATATGTCCTGTCCCGATCGTATCGGTCCTTTGTGCTTTCAGTTTTTCAAGTCCCGGGGGCGCGCCTGAATAAGTTACAGTATAAACCGGGGAAACGTTATTCAAACCTGAAATATTTTTTAAACCGCTAATAAGTAAGACTGAGAAAAATATTCAAATAAGAAATAAATTATTGTCTATCCCTCCGTTATGGTGTTAATGTTTTACCCCGTTTCAAAAAGTCTGAAGTATTTATTTATTTTGAAATGAATTGGAATTCCCAAGAATGAATTAGTTAAATAAAAATATTCATTACTGATTCATATAATTTTATACTTTTTATACTTTCTATACATAGATTCAATATTCCAAGTTTGAATAATGTTTATTCGGTTTCAATAATCGGTTCCAAGTTTGTAATGAATATCATTTTCCCGAGTCTCAAAATTTTATCCCGCTGAAACACGTGATGCAAGAATGACTGCCCTGGTACACCATATGGTCGGCCAATAGGGCAGATCCATCAAACGCATTTGACGTGTAAGGGACTATAGCTTAGATACATCCATTTGTTCAAAATAAACTAGGACACAAAGGTACTAGTATTATTGGCTACTTTATACATATATTCATATATTACATATATATATTAGATCTATATTGACCTGGTTTATTTCCACAAAATCAAACGATATAACTAAGATTGTAGGGGCCTAGTTACTGTGTCATTATATCTATAGGCGCGTTTGTTGGATCTGCACAATTGGGCGATCGTATGGTGTACAAGGGCTGTTTGCATGAAATAGGAAATTGTCAAGGGTGATTGACTGACCAGTAGGCCTAATGATAATGATTAGTCATAACATTTTTACTTTCATAAATATATGTGATATCACTTTCTGCCACAGGAGTCGAAAAATGTACTGATTAGGCCTATATCTACCCTGTGTTTGTTTCAGAAGACTGGTAGGCCTACACATATAGAATGCCCAAACAATAGGTCTGTATAGCCCTCCCCTACCATATTTTACGTTTCTATGGTAAACATGTTCCTTTGCAAGTGAGGAATGACCTGCGACCCCTTGCAGATTTTGCCAGTACGCGCTGGCTCAGCGTGGGGTTTGCGTGGCCGTCGGGAAACGCACGCAGATTCTATCTGCGACCGGTCGCAGAACCCAGCGCAGATTCAAAATTTGCGTCAGCTTCGAGAAACGGCCCCCTGATGAGCGTGCACCCCCCCCCCCCCCCCCTCCCCCTCGACAATCATTGAACCTCGGTCATATTGTTGGGCAAAATGACCTGATAGCTATTTACGACGGGCGTAAATGTATAGATCCAAAACTATTAATATGGCTTAGTACAATTGCCCTGTTTTTCTTGGAATCGATGTACAATGACTTTTGGCAGAAACTCTCTTTATGTATTTCTGGTGGTGTGAATAGTGACAATGGGGATTTGTCACACTTGCCCTGATCTAGGTGGTGTGAACATACTTGCAGATTATGTGCAGATTGATATTATATTTCAAGTCTTATTTCGTGTCTGGTGTAAAATCTTCGAGTTTGGTGATCATATAGAAACACACCAATCCATGATAGATAAAATGTATTCGTTCGAATCACTGATGAGTACCAAGTAAACGTTCCCTTATTTGTAGGGTATCTGAATGTTTCTCAACTTTATCTGTATTATATATCCACACTCCCCAAAAATGTTTTCAACAAGTAATATTATTTCACAATCATACACATTATCATGTCTACAAAACAGAAACTGTCAGATGATCGAAGTATTACTAAATCATGATGTCGAGCTAATGAGGCACATGTTTGACCTTGAAAATCGGCCAAAGTCATCGAATATCTAATACTTTGGGATATTCCCGTAATAATGGTATTTCGTCAGAAACCTTGTTGGTTATCAGGTTCAGAAATATTAAATTGCATTTTGCAATATTATGGTAAATGCACATACTTTTACACATTACTATATGTTTGAGGGGAAGAACAACATCGTAAATAAAATATGAGCCCTACACAATACTAGATATCTTGAATACTTGCCGAAATAACTCAGGGGCCAACTCAGGGGCATGTACACTGAAAACCTGCACGGATATAATGTATCTTCATGTACTGTAAAACAAATAATAGTTTCCATTCTTGGCGTATTCTCAAGTATTAATGTGGCACTAAGTATATTGACAATGAACTAAGATAATTTTATGTCGATTTTTTCAGGAGAAACTGAACACATTTATATATATTAAAAACCATCAGGGGGACGTATCAAGAAGTGAACCCCAAACACTTCACCCTGCAGGCTTAAACTTCAGATGGTTATGTAATATATATAAATGTATTTTCAGCAGTACACTCCATCGGTTCACGAACTGAAAATAGAAGACATGTCAGTAACACGAACTAAGGATGTATTTAATTACTGTATCGAATATCGGGATATTATTTATCAAAATTGGTGTCTACTTAGACATGTTTGCGTGGTCAAAACTGAGTAAACTGTATCCTGTGAACTTTCAAATAGTGACTGCGCCGGAGCTTGTCAGAAATAATTCATTCCAAAGGCACACAAACTGTCTTAGCTGCGAGGCTCGGCCGTACAAATACTAGTGACTAGCACAAAGTGAAAGTCAGCCGCAAGAAACAGGTACATTGCGAGCTCATATTCGATATAACTGTGACTGACAATGAGCGGGGAGAACGGGGAAATGGGAGGGATGTGTTGAAATTATCAGATTATGGGGATCTAGTGCCTGTACATGTAGTACAGCTATAAAATACTTGTCAGTCCTTGTCATGCTCCAAGTGTTCCGCATTCAAATAAACCGCCACCCACGATAATCTAAGCCACACACACAGTTGGCTGGTAATCATTTTCTCAGAGCCTGTCGTTGCCATGCCAACAGGTAGGTTTCGTGCTCCGCGGTCTACACTTGTTGGCCCGGGCTCTGGCTTTCACGCACTGATCTATACAACCCTGGTTATAGATCAGTGCTTTCACGTCACGCTGAGCGGTCATGCAGCAAAACTTCCACACCACGGGGGGGGGGAGATTATGGGGGGGGGGGGGTGGGGAGGCTAGGGAATTATCACATTCCACGGGGTTACATTGCTGCATGAGAAACACGCGATGGACAGGGTGTGTGGCCAGGATTAAGATATGTTTAGGCTGCACTCTTGTGCTGGATTTCTGGATATGACTTCCTCAACACACATCTCTAGTATGATTTTCATGACGAAAACTTTGTTAGTTATCGCGTTCAAAACATAAATTGTGTTTTTCCACATTGCCAACATTGGAGCGCAAGTGTGACTTTGAAAAATAAACCAAGGTCACCCATCTTCGGAGTCGTCTGAAATCTTTTGACTTAGATATTCTTGAGACCCTTCAATTAATGGCCCATTTAATGCAAAACATTCAGAGTGATTCCAGCCACTATTTTCAAGAATTAGTAGATGGAACATGTATTATTTCTCTCCACGAAAAAATGGCTCTAAATAGAACATTCTCAACAAATATTTACTGAGAATTTCATCTAGTGTACTTATATGGTCAGGCGTTGGTAACATTGTCAGAACGAGAACAAGTAAAGGTAAAATACGCGGATTGATGACGGATTTGCTGCCACTAATAGTTTGAGATTGACATGTATATGTTTCAATGATGTTTTTACAGTTGTTATCTTTTTGTCCGAATCCGTCCATTTCTTTGATGTCGCAATGAAACACAAGCAGTTTAAAAGATAGAAATGGTGATTTATAAAATTGGGCACACGTCTCATAATTTCCCAATTTGAAAGCTTGAGTTTTATCGACATTAATTTTCAAGCCCGAATTCGTGTTCAATATCTTTGAAAGTTTCCAGTGACGTACATCTGCATGGACTGTGCACATCCATCCATGCAAGAAAAGTTTCATCCGTATTGGCCTGTTTTTTCCATGTTTGCCAAAATGAACCCTTGTCAAAAAGAAATAATACCGTAAAACTTCTATTAGATGCCGTGTTCCTAATAGACGCCGTGTTCTGATAGACGCCGGGGATTTAGGTAATTGAAATTAATAGACGCCGGGTCTACGTACATAGCAACGTAAAGATACTAATATAGGCCTGGTAGAGAAGAAATATATCTATATTTATCACACACTATAAACTATAATTAACCTTTTCTGTATCACCCTACTTCAAATTATTCTGTATCACTCGCTGAGCCACATCGGGCCGAAACTACTTTTTTTACGGCGGATTACGTGAAGATCGTTATTACATAAATGAACAACGTGAAGTTAAATATATGAAAACGATCCTAGACTTAGCAACCGAAAGTCACCAAGCCGACTGGAGATTTTCTGGACATCACAGCAGGCATATTCATGGATATTATAAAAGTAATATTTAAGGAATAATGTATAGATTTGGAGTAATTGTTGCACAATAAACTTCGAGGGCAGGGTGATATGGTCCCGAGACGCCGAAGGCGTCGAGGGCTATATCACCTGTCCCGAGAAGTTTATTTTGCAGACAATTACGACAAATCTATACATTATTTCTATTCTAACATGGTAAATGATTGTTAGGAAATAAACGTTACCATGGCTACACAAGTTTGTTGCGGTCATGACGTTTTTGTAGGCCGTTGCTCCTGGAAACGAAATCTGATATAGGCCCTAGGGCCGTATATCAACTGATATAACACCTTTTGAAATGACTGAAATGCTAAGAGCCGTCTGACGTCACCATGTTAGAATAATGATCATTCAAAATCTACGACAATATCTAGAATTATGTCTGAACAGTTGTGTGTGATAAAATAAAAACCACGCTCGTGTGTTTTCCGCAAAAAGATATCGGTCTCGTTTGGTTTGGCGGATGAACACAGAATACACTCGTCCTTCGGACTCGTGCATCCTGAATTCATCCGCCAGACCAAACGAGACCGATATCTTTTTGCGGAAAACACACTCGCATGGTTTTATATATTTATTGATGCCATAGAAACGAAAATAGAATACATCGCTGCATGTGCTGTAGAACAGATACTAGATCAACGTCAACGCGTCCCAGTCGATAATTTCCAGCTTTTAAAATTTGACCTGTCATCCGATTTGTCATGTCGTAACACAGGCCTCACCAATTACAATAAACGCCGGGTCCAGACAACGACTGAAATCAATAAACGCCGGGTTCTAATAAACGCCGGGTTCTAATAGACGCCGGGTCTAGAGTGTAACTGAAAGCAATAGACGCCCGGGCGTCTATTAGAAGTTTTACGGTATATTGCGCCAGGGGTTCTATTGCCAATAATCATGCAAGGAGATCACTTTGTCGACATCCACGACCCAAGTTAAAAACTATGAGTAATTGCGATTGTTTATATAACACCAAACCGGGATATTTCCGTAAACGAAATCAAACCATTTGATAAACATTTGACCAGAACTATATTTTCTTTGAAAAATTCTTTAATGTATGCATGACCATCATATATCGAATCAGATACCTTTACAAAATCGATAAGTAATAGTATATGATCTTGTTTGCTGTCCTTCAGATGTTGGATTAAGTCAAACACGAAGCGTATGTTTGTTCAATATACGTTTTGGTGTGAGCCAATGATATGTGGCAATACATCTTCCATTTGGGCTGCTAAAGTGAATATTTCATGGTCCACATTCAAAATTGAAATGAATGAAATTGGTTCTCCAATTTTTAAGAAACTCCCTAGGTTAACCCCCTTTTGGAATACATGTTATTAATCTCCTCTTTCGCGTAATGTGCAGTTCCCCTTTTCAAAAGCCACGTACCTAATTAATACTACCAAAACATTACCTATATCATCCCAAAATACAATAGAAAATTCTAGTCTGGAATTCCGTCTATACCGGGGTGTTTTACATTTCTTCATCGATTTTATCACCTCTTTGATTTCGTTTCTTTTCATATTCCCCTCACATGATTTTTTCAAATCTTCCGTTAACTTGTTGATCAAATCCGGATCCACGAATTTGTTAGATATTTTATTAATTTCCTTTTCGACTCCAGAGGTATACAAACTAAAACAACATTTTCTAATTCCTTCCAGTATAACATCTGGTTCTCCAACCAGTATCCTTCAACCAACGTTCTTTCTTTCCCAGATTAGTATTTTTCAGGTTTCTCCTCTTCTTTCGCCCATTGTATTTTAGAAATTATCATTTGTGACTTCACTTTTCTATATTCTGCCAGTTTTGTTGCAATGCTTCGATTTGTGACTGTAAGTTTACATTTTGCCCTTTCTTTGATCAAGCGTTTCCATTTGTTTTAAAATATCTGATTCGCATTTGACATTTTCTCTCTTATAATGCTGAATATATAGTATATTGAAACTTTTCTTATTTCCATTTTAGAGCTGCAAAGAATAGCTGGTCACTGTAACTGAAAACTGTAACTGGTAAATTACTTTAACATTTTCGCTATGGATATACCTTAATTTTCCTTTCGATATTTCTGATGTAGTGTATATAGTTCCTTGTACAATGAATGTATAAAACTTTATATAAAGTGTGGTATATGTGTGACAAAATGTGATATCTCAAAATCATTCTTACTGAGCTGGTTAATGAACTCAACCATTTAACTTTTCAAGTCATATAACATTTATTGATAAAGCATACACATCGTAACTATTTCTATTGGGTACAGAATAACCTCAATCTTTCAGGCCTATAATCTATAAGTCAATTTTTCGAGTTTTTCACAATTGGTCACATCCTCTACTGCTTCCCTTATAGCATTTATTTTATTCATGCAAATTACATAAAATTCCACCCCGACGTTTATATTGAAATGCTACAAGCCTTCAGCCACAAATTCGATTCGGTGATAATACGCCAATATCGTTCCACAATCCACATTATCGATTGGTCTTCGTCTATACAGTTGAAGCATAAATTTGATGTTTTCTTCAGGGATTGTGGGCAACTTACCTGTGTAAATGAACTAAAATTTTCGACCAGCCTCAAAACATAATACCGTTGTTTCAACCGTCTTTTACATTTGATGATGATATCCCAAAAACTTTTCAAGTTATTGAACGGATATGATACCAACAGCAAAAGCACGACCTTTAATTCCGTTTAAGAAAAGAAGTTTAACTCCGACCTTTATATCATTCTAGAAGGCTAACTTTGGTGAAAATATTTTAAACCTTTCCTTGTTATTCAATGGACACTTTCCTAATAGTAAAATGATGAACTTGAAGTATGCTTGCCGCCTTCTTTAATGGCGGCTATCTTGCTTATGCAAAGTAGCTGAAAGTCAACACCGATTGTGGAATCTACCAAATTTGGTTACGCATGACGTATCAAAATCTTTACCAGTTATTGAATCGACATGCACCAAGTTACCAACAGCCAAAAAAATGAATTTGGTTTTTTTTTAATTGCAATCCAAGCAGTGCGTTACAGTATTAGTGCAGATATACACTCGCATCCGTAAACATTGGCTAAGTATTGGACAAATCAGATTTATGAAGAATTGGGCACCATTTACGTCTCATTCTTTCGGAGTTACAAGATTTTTCAATGTTACAAACTTTGCTTATTTCTGTCTCCAGACAATCAAAAGTCGGGCAGGTTTGTAAACATTTACATCTATATATATATATATATATATATATATATATATATATATATATATATATATATATATATATATATATATATATATATATTTTTTTTTTTTTTTTTTAAACACCAATATCAATGTATTGAAGAGACTAGCAAATTCAGAATCAGATTCCACGTTATACACCATCCCTAACAACATATATTATTGGTTATTTTACCAAAGATAAACTCCGGCAATAGACAGGAAGTTAATGATTTAATCAATACCTGTGAAACGTGACATTGGAAAAACAGATGTTCATAATATTCAGTGGCTGATTTAGGCCTACATATACTCGGATTTTTCTAACTCGTTTACACTGTTTTTCGCCAATATTTTTGTGATGGTGAACGCTATCGTTCTATAACTTGGCATACTTCACCTAGGAGTCAAACGGCAATTTTCTACCAAATTTCAGACAGCTGTCGCGAAAATTGAAAAAGTTGGCAATCTACCTCAATGTTAAATTTCAGCCATAAACGGGATCTCGAGAATCTGAGCATTTTCGAGGAATTTGTCCTGTTTACATCCATCAGGATTCGAAATATTCTTGTAACTTTGAACCAGAAGAAACACTGGGATGTACTCAGTCAAACATGTTGATTTTGAAACATTACTCCGCTACAAAACCGAGCAAATGCACAAAATTATGTGCGGGTCCAGAAATTAAATAATAGGGCTAAATTTAACATTGGGGTAAATTTAACATTGCCAACTTTTTCAATTTTCGCGATAGCTGTCTGAAAGTTGGTAGAAAATTGCCGTTTGACTCCCAGGTGAAGCATGCCAAGTTATAGAACGATAGCGTTAGGCATCACAAAAATATTAGCGAAAAACAGTGTAAACGAGTTAGAAAAATCCGAGTATAGCACACACGTGTCATTATCACTGATCTTCCAGAGTTTTAAATGTACTTGTTTTGGCGAAATTCTCCGTAGCAATATATATTGAAATGAAAATAAAGTAGAGTCCCTTGTAGCTTGGAGTGAGACAGAATAAAGTTTACCCCACTTATCTTGTTCATAGGTTTCTTGAAAAAATTCACACCATTTAAGGGCGTTCCTGTGGTTATGTTTCCCTCTCAATTCTATGAGCTTCCAGTATAACAAATTGCATACTCTTTCTATTCCTGATACCTTTTCAAAAACGTCATTATTATCGTATATATCTGATCCGTCATCAATAGATGCAACAAACGATAAAGTACTTCTGTTTTTCACATCAAAGATATCCCTCAGCAAATGACAACCTTTGGGATCAACCTTTTTTGTCTGATATATTTAAAATTACAATTTTCCATGAAATAACAATTCCATAATGGTCTTCTGTATACTACTTCAAAAGTATACACGTTAATGAAATCAGCCCAGGTTAGGATAAAATGTCTCCAAAAATGTACCCCAAATTTTTTATTTGCACGGGATTTTAAAGAAAGCAATTCCAAATATAACAGCAGATTTAAGTCTTTTCCCCAGCGATCGTTTTACCCAGCTTTTGCCAATAACCATTTACATGTCTCAAGCCCAAGACAGCATTAAAGAATAAGTAAATACCTACGTATATATTTGATCCGTCATCAATAGATGCAACAAACGATAAAGTACTTCTGTTTTTCACATCAAAGATATCCCTCAGCAAATGACAACCTTTGGGATCAACCTTTTGTCTGATATATTTAAAATTACAATTTTCCATGAAATAACAATTCCATAATGGTCTTCTGTATACCGGTACTTCAAAAGTATACACGTTAATGAAATCAGCCCAGGCTAGGATAAAATGTCTCCGAAAATGTACCCCGAATTTTTTATTTGCACGGGATTTTAAAGAAAGCAATTCCAAATATAACAGCAGATTTAAGTCTTTTCCCCAGCTATTGTTTTACCCAGCTTTTGCCAATAACCATTTACATGTCTCAAGCCCAAGACAGCATTAAAGAATAAGTAAATACCTACGTATATATTTGATCCGTCATCAATAGATGCAACAAACGATAAAGTACTTCTGTTTTTCACATCAAAGATATCCCTCAGCAAATGACAACCTTTGGGATCAACCTTTTGTCTGATATATTTAGAATTACAATTTTCCATGAAATAACAATTCCATAATGGTCTTCTGTTTACCGGTACTTCAAAAGTATACACGTTAATGAAATCAGCCCAGGTTAGGATAAAATGTCTCCAAAAATGTACCCCAAGTTTTTTTCGCACGGGATTTTAAAGAACGCAATTCCAAATATAACAGCAGATTTAAGTCTTTTCCCCAGCTATCGTTTTACCCAGCTTTTGCCAATAACCATTTACATGTCTCAAGCCCAAGACAGCATTGAGGAATCAGTAAATACCTCAATATTCGTAAGCTTGAGGCCACCTCTATCAATATCCTGTGCAAGCTGGTCCAACGAATTTTTCACTTTCCCCCATCCCATAAGAAAATCTCGATGCTTTTATTATACATCGTGAAAAACTCCCCTGGAGGGCACGGAAAAATGGACAAAACATGTATAAAAATTGGTACAGTGAGTGTTTTTATCACACATACCTTTCCCATCAAAGATAGTTTCTGTTTCTGATAAACATTAATTATTCCATTCATCTTTGTCATTTTTTCCATCAAATTCAGTTTGGCCATATCAGACAGTTTTGAATTAAAACGGATTCCTAATAAGGTGAAATATTCCACCCATTTCAAACCAATATCTGGGCACAATATTTGATTACTCCCAGCCTCAACTCTCAATCAAACGGTGTTTGTTTTGTGAACATTTAGCTTTAAGCCCGAAAAGTGAAAAGTGTAAATTGTTTCAATAGATATATGGATCTGCGCAGTGATCTGTCGGTACCATCTAAAAGTAGAAATATGTCGTCGGCATACTGCCCTATGACATATTCTTGTCCACTTCGATGCCATTGATATTTGGATTATATAAGAATGCCATATATTATATATGAAATATATATGAATGCCAGAATATGACATATTCTTGTTTATCCACTTTGATGTCATTGATATTTGGATTATATATGAATGCCTTTGACAATTTGCCAGAGGTTCGACACACAAAAGAAAGAGATACGGTGACCAGGGATTTGTTTGTTTCTCTCATAGTGGCCATTTTATATTTTTCAAATTAGCTCAAATCCAATATCAGTATTTATATTGCAACACTCTAACTGGCTGTCCAAATTAGTGATGATATCTAGGCAACTTTCTAAGTTATGATTCGAACAATTTCAAGGCAGATGCCTCACATATCATGCCCCGCGAAAGCAGCAGTCCAGGGGGAGATAAAATGCAGTATATATCTTAAATAGCGGTAACAAAATTCATGTACTATCCTTAAATGAAGCCTGCAATACTGAAATATATTCAATGAACAAATTATTCAACTCAATTCTTTCAATCATTAATATTTTTTTCTCAAATGAATATTTGTTCTCAAAACTGGTACTGGGAACATGAGTAAAGTCATATAACATCGTAACTTATTGTGCATAGATGCATCTTGGTGATGCGAAATACTCTTAAATATGAAAATCAATAGGCTTCGTGCCCTCAGACTACGTTATCGGCATGCCGATGATAAAAAAGATTAATTAGATTAGTTAATCATTTGATAGTACATCAAATATTTGTATCTATTAACCATATCTCTCGGTTGAATATACATGCATTTTTGTCAGTAAAAGGCTACTTTTATAAAAGAAGAGCCTTTATCCGTTATAATAATTACAAATAATTCATAACTACTACAATCTTTAATTCTTTGGATGTTCACTTTTTATTGACCCAAAAAATGACAGTTTCTCGAGTATTGGATTTACCACACGAGACTATAACGTACACAAACTGTATCTATTGCCATTTATTCTTGGAAAATATGCCACGCTGCACGCATCAATCTTGAAATGAGCCACGTGATGAGCAATCAATCTCTACAAACAAACGCCAATTGTTACCCAGACGCATTCTTATCGCACGTTCCGCATGCATTTTAATCCGGTCTAAATCAACTCTGAAATCATACATCGTTACCGCTTCTCATCAGAAAACAACAACCAATAAACATACACGGGGCATTACTCGAGTGAGGTTTTTGTGGAAATAATCTATTAATTTTATTTAAAGAACTCCGGACCAGCGCGTACCTGGCACCAGATCTCTGGAGCCAATTATAGGTCCTCAGGGACTCCAACGACCTGCCAGCTTCCCCGGGGCGACCAACGGCCCTCGCGTTAATGGCTTTTGGATTTCAAAATTGTTTCTCTGCCGCCCTTCGCATTGCGCGTTTTGCTGTTGTAGCGGACACACAACTTTACTACGGAAGCGTTAATTGATCATCCACTAAACCACATAATTTTTCACGACCTAGCGTGTTCAGCAGCACGATAAGACGTCTTGTCATGTTAAATATGATGGCAAGTTGTCATGTTATGAAAATCTTCTAAATGATAATGACAAGGAGGCATACTGTAAAAGTTTATCACGACAAGACGTCGTATCATGACAATTATAACGATATAATGTCTTACTCTGAAAATTTTTAACCACAAGAAGTCTTAACATGAAAAAATATGACGAAAACACGTCTTATTGTGAAAAAATATGAGTGCAAGACTTCTTAACATATAAAAATATAACGATATGTATGCTGACTTACCATTATTTTTAACATGACAAAACGTCTTCTTATGATAACTTTCACGGAAACACATGTTCACATGATATTTTTTCATGGTAAGATGCATTGTTGTGATAATTTTCATGATAACACGTCTTGCCAAGAGGATTTTCTTACTTTTCACAACATAACAGCTTACCATGATATTTATCACGAAAAGGCAACTTACTGTGATACTCAACACAGCAGGTCGTGAAAAATTATGTGGTTAAGTGGATGATCAATTAACGCTTCCATACTTTCCCACCCTCCCTCCACTGTCATTTTCTCGGTTCTTTTTTTCCTATAGTTGCAGAGATTGAACATTTTATATCTAAAAAGATGCTTATCACTATTCTGATTGTCTAAACGGATTTTATCATTATGCGTGCTATAATCAGCATACGTTTCATTTCACTGTTCATTGTGCGGCGTTAGCCGTACTATATCTGTTAGTGTAATTTTGACCCCATGGTACTACTGGTGAGGAACTTGTCCATGCGTGGACTTATTGCTACCGAATTAAGTCAGCGATGACATTATCCATATTTCATGTCACAATCTCAGATTACAACAAAGTTAAGTAGCAAATATTGAACAAAGAAAACATACACCTTTGTCATTTGTGGAAAGTGCAACTAAAACCCATTTTGGCAAGAATAATGGACGAATCGACAAACAAATGCGAGTAATAATCAATTTTCGCATGGACAAGCTCTGCACCAGTATTGGAGGTATTATGGTAGTGTAAGGCCATCTACGAGAATTGTTCTCTGTGAGAGGGAAGTAGAGAGTTATTACAATACGAGTTCGAGTTACAATACGATCCGAGTTCATTGTTTCATATTGTTATCAAAATAATCAATAGGCTTTAAGTTGATTTGCAAATATTGTGTGAGTGAAAACACACACCATAGTCCTTTGTGGAAAGTTCAACCAAAACACATTTGGGCAAGAATAATGGGCAACTCAACAAAAGAGCAGGTGAGAATCAATTTACCCATGGACATCAAAATATTCGACAGGTTGTCATAACGTTCAGGTTCACAATTAGAAGTTTTATATCACATGGAAACAAGACCCACAATATTTTGTTTGGTTGTTTAACCAAGAAATGTGTTTTGTGTCTACTTATCCTTGATTTTTTTTTGTGTTCACTCAGCCTCGAGTACTGGTTCTACTCTCCTTTGTCCCTGTGGCCGTACACGTAACCTCAAGTTCTGCTGTTGTGATGCTTGTTTTGCATACTGTTACATGATAATTTGCCATGGTTCATTTATGCGCGCGCAAACGCTTACTAGTGGAGCTGTATAGTTAGAAGTTGTAATAAAGCTCTCTGTTTCCGCTCACGTCCGGCTTGTTCTTCAATTGTCAAACTTTGAAGTAGTCGTTAGTGTTTTGGGGCGTGGTAATCAGGAATTACATCGGTGATCCATTGCCAGATAAATAAAATTTTTATTACCGTCACTTGTCTTAGCGATACAAAAGCAAAATTGGAATGAGATGAAAAGCAGATTTTCACAGGATTGCCCCAAGGTATGATTGTAAATGTTTTGTGCACCTTCAACGCCTCGACAGCGCCAGGAAAAATTGACACCAGACAGGGTTAATTATCATGGAATGTAGGGTGAACTCTTGCATGTGTACATCAAAGAGTGTAATACGTTGTATCGCCTATAGTTCATACACTTTACCGCTGCTCTCACGTAAATGTGAAGTATAAATTAGGAAGCATGCCTATCCCGATATTAGTATCTTTATTGTGGCAAAATTCTCAGGAGGGACGTATTCAAATATTATAAAAACAGCCCCTGGGCTGACTTTACTTTTGAAAATAGTGGTTTAAAGGAAATACCAAAGCAATTCCTTCAAAAGTTTTTTGCTTTAGTTTGTATTAGGTTTCACAACTCATTCATGTCTGATAATGGCACAATAATGCAAGTATTTTAAGTTTTAAATGAGTGATCCCAGCCCTGCACAACAAAGAGAACACTTTGATGCTATGATCCAGTTCAGATCTGTGACGCATGAAATGAACGCACCGCGTCGTAAGTTTGTGCCAAGCATGGTTCATGGATGTGCTGCCCGAGTCGGCAATCACAAAATCAAAGAAATCTAGACTGTTTCCTGTATTGCACTATGTGTAATAATAACGCGAATCGGTTTATTTCTTGAGATATTCAGGATTGTGCAATATATTTACTGGTTCAAGGTGGTCAATGCATTTAGACAAGCTTTCCAGAAGAATTCGATTTAGCCCTCCAGCATAGTGTGGCTTGTCCGTCTCTGCATGTTATTTCGAGCGGGGTTGGATTGCAGGGCAGCCGGACTTACGGTACTCTGCTCTGATTGGCCAGTTGATCTGCCAGGACCTATCTAAGGCAATTAGCCTTCCAGCATAGTGTGACTTCTCCGACCAGGCTGCATGTTGTTTTGAGCGGGGGTTGGATTGCAGGGCAGCCGGGCTTATGGTACTCTGCTCTGATTGGCCGAGTTGATCTACCGTACTGGTCACGCCGTTGAAATATCCCGGGAAACTTTGTAGCCGAAGCAGTTTGCGATATCCCTAGCCTACTTATCGAACGCTCACGATATGGAATCAGGCAAATACCTACCCTGGTGGAAGCGTCGATGATCAGTGTCAGGGCAAATTTGGTGCGTTCGGGTGTTTAATGCGTTATCCAGTTGAACTGGCCCACAAATATATTGACACACGCACGGATGTCTGAAGCGAATCAACTAGCTAGTATAATGTTTAGTGGATCACTGCAGCCTCGTATGCGTGTGTCATCTGTACATGAAATACGTGTTGTATGGCCGTTGGCTGATAAAATATTGGTGAACCATTTGACAAATTTCACACCTGCATATTTTAACATATTACTTATTTTCCTTTAGATTTATGTGAATACATTACCAATTACTATTCAACGAACTAGCTATTCAGCAATGCCTACAGCCTCGCACTTCGCGATCTATGAATGTACATTTTCTCGTCCTTTCTCCATTACCGAATCATCGAACTACACCCACAATGTAAATAATAACGTTATGACAAATGGTCGTGTACATAATTTTCGGGCTTTGACCAGCGACTGGGAGGAACGTTATGCCGCGCTTGGGAGACGGTCGTGTACATAATTTTTGGGCTTTGACCACGGGCTGGGAGAAACATTCTGCCGCGCTTGGGAGACGGTCGTGTACATAATTTTTGGGCTTTGACCACGGGCTGGGAGAAACATTATGCCGCGCTTGGGAGACGGTCGTGTACATAATTTTCTGGCTTTGACCACGGCAAGAGGCAATAAAGAGAAATGCATGATCACTGAGACACACTCCTGAATTGAAAATCCGGGCTTCTGGTGTAGTAACATAGATAACATGTTCAATGTTTTGACAAATATCTTGGAACATCTTCCATGCCCCTCTGAGTAAAGGATATATGTTAAATCCCAGTTGCATCAGAAAATTTAATTTGAAATAATACCTTGTTTTGAGTTCATCAAGCATCTCTTCCTCACTTACACTTACCAAGTCCCGAAAACGTATAACCCCTTTACTGGTATTTCGTGTATTATGGGGAACTACTTTTATGGGAACATTAACCAGCATTGTTGATCTTGAAAGATTAGTGGACTGGGCCCTCCTTGCACATTCCACAAACATCTGCCAGCTCTCCAGCGAGCCCTTTCAATCCCTTTGCAATTGCAAACGGTGACAGCTTGCTCACTGGTTTACTGGGGTCGTCAGATCTAATAACCAAAAACCTATAGTTGGGCATGTACGGGGGGTCCCTTTGCACCCCCCCCCCCCCCCATGATCCTCCAAAACCAACTTTTTTCTCAAGGTTTTTTAATACTAATAAACATTACATATGTCTCCGGTTGCGCATCCATTGCAAAAATTGGTTTTGGGGCCATTTTTCAAAATGGCCGCCCCGCGAAATCTCGAATTTTGAGATTGCTTCACTTTAAGCTGCATAGGTCTACAAAATAAAATCTTTGTTACCTTTTGCTGCTCATTGTAGGGGCCTTATACATTGCACATGAGAAAACAGTGGTTAAATAAACATTTATACTATGAATATGTCCATAAATCCAAGATGGCCGCCAAATTTAGATAATTTTTCACTAAAATGTCCATAACTTCGGACTGAGTCAACCTAGGATGTTCATTTTGGGGTCTATATCTGGGTTTTCATATACAGGGAATCCATTCAGACCAAAATAAATACAATCAAGCTTTATCTTTTGATGCATGTACACCTGCACACATGGTACACGCTACACATTCATTTAGATATCTCTCGAAAATAGCCCCCTTGACACCCTTATGGTCTCAATTGTGGATCTTGCTTGGATATTTCTGATAGAGACTTTTACTGATTTGCAATCCCAATAAATCCTTGAACAAATAGAGCTTGATTTGATTAGTTTTGTTAATTAACAGAAATCCAAGATGCCTGCTAAACACACCCCGAAAATTCAAGTTCGTAACTAATCATGCTAATTGTGCTATAAAGATGTGTGATACATACTTTCAAGGGTATTTTGGTATGTAGATTCCATTTTTGGTGTTATTCTAGCTATATAATATCAATTTAAAATGATAACAGCATCTCATTGAGATGGAAAGCAAATAAAAACATATTGTTATTTGAATTTATTCATACACTTGTGCATTACGCATTACTCACCAACATGCTTGGGATATTTTTTATATCACAAACAGAGAACAATAATGTAGAATATCTTCATTGGCTATCTTAACACATGAACATGATGGAACATGTTACTATGATATTGGTACTGCTATATTGGCTGAATTGACTTATTAACTGATGATGTCTTCACCATTACCCTGCATTCTCTTGCAGTACAACAACATTGTCTTGAGCTGTCCGACATCATACCATTCAACATCCTCTATCTCAGTTCTGGAAAATTCTACATCACTTTTGCCACAATAGTCTCACTCATTGATCTAGTCTCATTCATTGATCTAGAGGCACCTTCGTGTACGGGTTGCCACTCTCCTGGGGCTGAACAGTTGTAATGCAAGTGATGTCGGACAGCTCAAGACAACGTTGTTGTACTGCAAGAGAATGCAGGGCAATGGTGAAGACATCATCAACTAATATGTCAATTCAGCCAATATAGCAGTAGCAATATCATAGTACCATGTTCCATCATGTTCATGTGTTAAGATAGCCAATGAAGATATTCTACATTATTGTTCTCTGTTTGTGATATAAAAAATATCCCAAGCATGTTGGTGAGTAATGCGTAATGCATAAGTGTATGAATAAATTCAAATAACAATATGTTTTTATTTGCTTTCCATCTCAATGAGATGCTGTTATCATTTTAAATTGATATTATATAGCTAGAATAACACCAAAAATGGAATCTACATACCAAAATACCCTTGAAAGTAAGTATCACACATCTTTATAGCACAATTAGTTACGAACTTGAATTTTCGGGGTGTGTTTAGCAGGCACCTTGGATTTCTGTTAATTAACAAAACTAATCAAATCAAGCTCTATTTGTTCAAGGATTTATTGGGATTGCAAATCAGTAAAAGTCTCTATCAGAAATATCCAAGCAAGATCCACAATTGAGACCATAAGGGTGTCAAGGGGGCTATTTTCGAGAGATATCTAAATGAATGTGTAGCGTGTACCATGTGTGCAGGTGTACATGCATCAAAAGAAATAGCTTGATTGTATTCATTTTGGTCTGAATGGATTCCCTGTATATGAAAACCTAGATATAGACACCAAAATGAACATCCTAGGTTGACTCAGTCCAAAGTTATGGACATTTTAGTGAAAAATTATCTAAATTTGGTGGCCATCTTGGATGCATGCATCAAAAGAAATAGCTTGATTGTATTTATTTTGGTCTAAATGGATTCCCTGTATATGAAAACCTAGGTATAGACCCCAAAATGAACATCCTAGGTTGACTCAGTCCGAAGTTATGGACATTTTAGTGAAAAATTATCTAAATTTGGCGGCCATCTTGGATTTATGGACATATTTATAGTATAAATGTTTATTTAACCACTGTTTTCTCATGTACAATGTATAAGGCCCCTACAATGAGCAGCAAAAGGTAACAAAGATTTTATTTTGTAGACCCATGCAGCTTAAAGTGAAGCAATCTCAAAATTCGAGATTTCGCGGGGCGGCCATTTTGAAAAATCGCCCGAAAACCAATTTTTGCAATGGATGCGCAACCGGAGACATATGTAATGTTTATTAGTATTAAAAAACCTTGAGAAAAAAGTTGGTTTTGGAGGATCATGGGGGGGGTGCAAAGGGACCCCCCGTACATGCCCGACTACTAGGCCAGTTTGATGACTGTAATTCTGTTTCCGGATCAGAATCCGAATCCATAACTCGTTTTTTTAGTTTGTTTTTTTCTCGAATCCGTTTTTTGAAGGTTTATTTTTTCAGCCATATTGATATAGAAAAACTTCATCACCCATGCTCCCAACCCACCACGGAGCCCAACGAGGGGACACTATCCAGTGCCAGCGATACACGGGTGACATACTCTCACAAAAGTAGCGGCTATGTCCCAGCACAGCAATTTCCTGCTGTGCTATGTATCGAAACAGCCCTTTTCTACTTACGCTTGCTTGACCCATGAGCCACCGCCTTCAAATGTTGGATACCACTTCTAGAAAGTCGAGAAAGCAAATAATGAAACGGACGAAGTAGATATCAATGAAGACCGAATGAATTGAAGAATGAGAATGAGAGATTGAAAGATGCTTGGGTACCAACATGGGGCAAAACATGACCAGCCGATTGATCAGATCGGGCCAATCTGACCTCCCATCTAGGTGAAATAAGGGCCAAAGTGGTGTGTTTCAACCATCAGGATCCCGTCTTCCACCATCACGGGCTGCAACCCACGGCCAACAGGTTGCTCCTTTCAGTCGCCTCTCACGACAAGCTGGAGTACTGGGGGCCTATTCTTCCCCGGACCCCCACAGGGCGACTCGCTCACAAAAGTCCATAACTTGCTCTATGCATTGACACTTATGAAAACACTGGGAACAATACACTTTCATTCAAGTCACTATCGAGTTTCACATCATTGACACACGTGTGATGTATCATGTAAGGTAATCAAACCACATATATGTGTATTTCAGTGATGATAATCGAGTACTATGTGAATGTTTAATCTACAGGTACTACCACATGAACAATCACACAGCAACAACTGGATTATCACTCAGGTTTTTAGTTTTACACCAAAGAAAATTTGCCACAAATAGATACAGAAAATTTTAAAGTCATGGAGATAAATGGATCGACCTTGTGGTTTTGTATTTGCCCATCAAACCAATCTCCTCATGCGTCTCAACTTTGACAACTGGAGAAGGACTAAGGTTTCTCCGTAATTCGCGGAGGATCTGTCAACATGCTCATTGATGCTGTCCATACTTGAAATGTTGTGCCTGCTTATGGTTTTCGAGATCTGCTCTACTGTATAACCCTTTCGAACATATTTCACACTGATACTTGTAGATGCCCCGATGGTGATTTTCGTGAATCCTCAAAGCAGATTTGCTCCTCAATACTTTTTGACAAAACAAGCAAGTAAATTCCGGAGATTCGGGATGCCTCGGTGACTTTTGTGTAGATACCTGGAATAAAAGAACGTGGAAAGTTACACACGCTCAATCACATTGAGGGGTACATGAATGGTCGATATTCCATTTGTGTGATGTACGTACACAAAATCAGCATTCACGTGTATGTAAGTATCAATCTATTATTACCAATACAATCAGATTTTGATGATGACAATCACAAACGTAAAAAACAACATTTTGCAATAGAAACAAAGCCCGACCAAATAGTTTATCCAAAGACACACTGGCGTCATCAGGGGCAGACAGTGTGTTAAATGTAGTTGTTTCTACTGTACACCTGATGGAATTAGTATACAACTGCCCAACAACCTATGAAAATAATTTAGAAATCCGAAACTAACCCCATGGAATAGATACATGACAAGTACAAAAGTACCCAATCACAAGCATATATAGCTTATGCTATATATAGCATATAAGCATGTATATATTTTAAGGGTATACCTAATCTGCTAAGATACCCGAGCAACACGTCATCAACTCCTTACCTGGTTGTTTGCAGAAAGGTCTGCTTTATTGTTTAACGAGATTCCCGTAATTCATCAATACCCCCTTTCCAACATCGATGCATTTTCAGTGTGTATCCACGCTTTGGGGGTGGCAAATAAATAACTTGGAATTTGAAATCATCTCAGATCACGAATGTTCTACATGAAAAAATTCTCTTATTATCACACGAGGGCTACATCCTTCATATAGTGACCGAAGAGGCTAACAGGTGTGTGTTTTTTCATTACACAAAAGATGTTCCCCTAAACTAGATTATAATTAGTTTCATTAGTAAGGTATACAAAACGTTCACAGCTCGACGAATATTTTCATTTTGGACTACATGTACCTTATTGTACATATGTACATTGTTTGAGTGGATTTATAATTCGTCATAAACATACTGCGGCTGACAAAACATCAGTAATGGTGAAAACAACCCACCAGGTAACAAAAAGACGACAACAAACCTAAAAGCAAAATAAGACATCGGACAACACAACGCGTCACTCTCTCAAACAAATCCACTTTCCTTCACAGACAGGGAAATCAGGCCGAAGCAACCTGAAAGTGCTGAGACAAATCTTGAGTGTCTATTCTAATCAGTACAGCAGGAGTCTTATGACTCATATACTTCGTTTTTTTTCCTCCAGAACACCATATCAACCCTCGTGTCCCTCCGAACCTCACTGCCCCATTCTTCCGAGTATCCAGCTGTAGACAGACCGAAATCTACAACGTGTTCATGCCATTGCCGTGGGTATGCAGCCAACTACACGTGAAATGACAGCCATGCAAACCTCACTGATTTACTGATCAGGCAATCCATCAACCAACACTCAAAAACCCATACCTTCCGGTTCATCCAATCTTTTATTCTTCCATGCTCAACTACTTAATTTCATCACAAACCAATCACTTCATCTCAAAACGATTATAAAATCCTTTGATGTTGCCAACACGGTCATCATAGAGTCGAATACTCAAGACTGGCGAGTACCAACAGGTCATAGTATTTGCTCCAATAAACTCAGGTCAGATTGAAACCAAGTCTTGATCGCAAACTTCTTGCGTATGCTGCGGTACATATCATTCCTTTCAGTACCTTCACTTCCTCAGATATCTCTGATCTGTGGGCTATCAATTCTCAATAGCACTATCAACAAGTATCATATCAGTGGCAATCAGTTTTTTTTCCGAAATACAAAGGCCAAAAGCAGTCTGGACCAATCGGTCCTTCAAACCTAGAGCAGTGAATCCCATGTCCAATAGACCGCCGGCATGTAATTATACATGTACATACATGTACATCGTTCTCTGCAACCAGGAAGGAGCAGGCAGCACAGAGCATGTTTTTTCCTCAGATGAATACCAACACCCGATCTCCCACTCTCCATAACATGAGAAAATGAGAAACATCAATGTATTCAATCACAACTATTCAAATTAAAACCATGACGGAACCAAACTGTTTGTAATCGAAACCCAACTGTTCGTATTACAGACATGTATGCATTTATTACCTTACATTTTATGTTGTCTACTTCTATGATTAAGCAAACTACTTTTGAAATAGTACTGTTTGTCGCAATATTGACATTTATAGGCCTTTTCCATCATGTGTATCGCGCTGACGTGTCCACGCAAGTCAACCTCACTGTAGAATCCCTTTAGACAGATATGACAATTGAACTTGTATATGCCTTTGTGGTGATCTTCGTGAACCCTGAGAGCTTCTCTTCCACGCAAAGTTTTATTGCAGTATGAGCACTGATATCCTTCCGCAGATACGTTGAAGTCTAATGTCTGGTTGGTTTTCGTGCCTTTCTGTATTACCTGAAATAATACATGGATACTATTAAAAAGCTGAATAGTTATGAAGAAATCCAAGTGATTTAGTAGACTTATTAGACTTTTTTCGTGTCGGGGGTATTTCGAGGGTGTTTCGGGGTTAAGTAACGCAACTATCCCGTCTTCTCGGCACCCAGGGGTTTATTCAGTGATGCGTGCAGCTTAAAGCAAACTAATCCCGCAAGAGCGATTTCCAGTCGACACCCCACAGAGATTGAGGCCAAACAAAATTATAAACCAATTTATAGTGTCTAACTAATTTACCACTATTACTGTTCATTGTATTACAATCTCCGTGTGTGACTTATGCAAGGATTCTGGTTCATCGGGTCTCAGTAGCTCAATGGTCCAGTGTTCACCTCACACATGTTTTTGGCAAGAACGTGTAGTGTGTCACCGTCGAGATTTGAGTCGTTTGTTATAATTCGGATTCAAATTAGAAGAATTTGATATGTGAAAGCATATTTATATATGAAACGAATCACGTTCTATACACGTCGGGAGGGGTAGTCTGTTTTATATTCACATATGTTTCATTGGAAGTACAGACGGCTATATGCTATTCCTACGATAAATGTTGTATATCAGAGCAGTAAATGTCATTCGAATTAAAAAGCGCCGGTCAGCGTGTTTTTGGTCCTTTGGGGGGGGGGGGGGTTGGGGCTCACTGATTTTTTTGGTCTCACGTTACATATTTACATATGTATCTACTGACGAATGGATATCGATATAGATAAATCCATATTTTAGGAGTGATTCATGAATGATAGTTACAAAATCAGTATCATGAACGGTCAAATTTGACGAGTGATAAACTTATAGGCCTAATGATAGCCCTGTTAATACCACAGACACATATCTTGTCAGTGTCATTGATTTTGCTCCAGGTTACACTTTCTGATTTTATTCACATTGACACATAGAAACCAGCAAAAACTTTTGCAAAATAAAGCCGGATTGGACTGGCAAATGTATCGACCTATACACCAGCACACTCGCTTTTTTGTTCAGTTTTTTTTCTCGCAGCGATATTTTCTTGTCGTATCGAAACAATTCGTCTTGTAAACCACTGCCAGCATTGAGAATATTTGTGTGTAAAAGGAGAATAATACTCTGATATGTTTGTACACAATGGTCATCATAGTAAGGATATAGTATTGGCGTATCGCTTGAAAAGCTGAATTATTAATTGGCGCATCAGAAACGCATAATCAGCAAAAATTCTCACCCATTCATTTCGATAGCACGACTGTATTCACGTTCGTCATTGCTTCAATCTTGAAGATCAACTAATTATCTGACTGTAGCCTCACACGCGACATGTCAATGTTACGATTTCACAGAAACATGATCAGTTTGTTTTTGATACATTTATCACGTTCGGCCATGTTGATGTGCCAATTTCAGTTTCGCACCATGGCAGTGATACTGAATGAACACAGTTTCACACTGTTTTTTTTTTTTGCACTCTTCAGAATTCGTTGCTACAACCATGACATAGATCAGAATTTGGTCATGATGTCAATATGCAATTTCAAAAACTTTACAAAATATCCCATATTTTTCTGTATACGATTTACCGTGCGGTCGTTTCACGGATTCCGAGCTTACGAGTACATATTGCACTGTCCAAATTATGTAATAAATTTTGAATATTGTCAAATAATGATTTCATTGAATTTCAGAACAACGATCAAGACTCACTTCATTTTTTTGTCTCTAAATCATGAAACTGGCCGATTGCTGCTTACTAGCCAAACACTGACGATATTACCTAAGGAGGATGCCTGTGGGATTTTGTTACAATTCACCCATTATAACAGAACCCAGCTTTACATTGGATCCGAAAGTCTAAGACTGAGAAACACGAGAGTATCATTATAATAGTCGTACAATCATGAAAATAGAAATGTCGTAAGAAATGTGTTTATTACGGGCGGTCTATAATAGTGAATCCCCTGTCTTTAATTTATAGACAAGTATCTCAAAATCACACCAAAAGGTTTATTCTGGTGAAATCGACAAATTGTACCAACAAACTTAACGTAGTCCGCTACAAACAGTGAGGTAACGGAGAGTCAAAATTCAAAAGTCATTTCTAGAATATTATCTCGTCAAAATGACATTATTTTATAGAGTAAATGATCAGCATCCTAATACTGAAAAGAAAATAGGGGGTCACCGTTCTCGTTTCTTCTACATATTCGATCAAAATCACACATATTTACCTAAAATGACATAAATTCTGGCATTTTTGCACGTTTTTCGGTCCATATTCACATCTTGCATCGTGTTTTCCATGCGAACGGATACGGTGACCCCCTATTTTCTTTTTAGTTTTAGGATGCTGAACAGTTACTCTATATAATATATCATTTTGAAGCTCTAGATTTTGTTGATACAGGTATTTATTTTAAAAAAAAACTTTGACCCCCTTCCCTCACTGTCTGGAGCGGACTACCTTAAATAAATATAGAAATGTAAGATATTTTTTTCATATGTCACCAACTCGTGTTACATTGGTGAAACACATGAAGATAACCGGTTGTAATGGAACTGACGTTGACCAATATAAATCACCAACCATATTTCACCGTTGTCATGTTATTATTCGCACTCCATTATTTTTCCCCTGCAAATTAATTTAGCGTGTTTCGCCCAATATTAATAAAGTATTCTGATGTTGCACGATTTCTGAATGTCTGATGTTATTTGTGCATACAAAGATGAGAGTGACTGAAAGAGCAAATAACAGATACCTTAGGTGAAATATATCATATTTTAGCAATAAAATTTACAAAAGGTGATATGTTCAGGGTTGTCTAAGCCTGTAGGGCCCAATCTGTTAATACTACTCACCCATTTGATGTATACCATATTTAATCAATCTGGCACATTTTTAATTTTCATTGAATTTAGAAGAAAAAGTAAGCTGCGCTACATGCGCCCAAGTATCAAATCCTGCGCCTTCCTCTATATTCAATAAGGATTGAAAAGGTGCGAGACGGATTAAATGGTATGTTTTCATTGGACGAGTAGTATTAAGGAATAACGTACGGTATTTGGGCCGACTTTAGTATGCTTCCCATGAACACTGCGCGACAACGGGAAATATTTCATTTAATCCGTCTGACACCCTTCCAATCCTGATTAGAGAAAAAAGAAAATTCAGTATAGCATACCTCTGCTAGAGTTCGGTTCTATTTTGTGTGGCCTAACAGGCGCTGATTAATGAATCTGAGTTATATTCGCCACGCTTCAATGCGCAAAAACCCCTACTCACTTGACCGCGGTACTTCACCCCGAAGTACCCCCGAAACACCCTCGAAATAACCCCGACACGAAAAAAGTCTATTGAGGTCAACTGGGTCAAATCAGATACATGCAATAAATGTCACTGAGTGTGAATTTTATCATGAATCAATGATCCCTGCAAATACTCTCATGATTCGATTTTTTCCTGTAATCTTTGTCACTGGACAGGATATATCTGACGCCAGGAAACCAATTGACTTGCAGTTCAATCGTAAGCATGGAATTCTTGAACAAACGTGTATATATCTATTTGAAAACACGCCTCAACAGCAATCAGGTGGAAGCAGCCCGGAACGTTATACGGAACAATGACGCTCTTCATTCCCATAGGGACGGTGGTGGGGTGCTTAGGTTTTCATTGTGACACATATACGTGAAATTGATCTTCTCATCACCCTTTGCAACTAACTATAACGAAGGTATGTATATAATCTTTCCATTATAAACTTCCAGAGTGCGCCATGTTGGTAAGCAAAGGTGAAATTCATTGTACTTCGCTGTCGATTTCCATTGTTTGAGTTTCACGGCTTCGTTGAGAATAAACATGCATCAAGACAGTGCATCGATGGATTGTTTGCTAATCGAACATTTTTTCATCAGACGATTTTCGAGTTATTTGACTGAGCGAGCGTCCTCGAAATCCAACAGCATCGCATCACACGTTTTGGCTGTGCATAAAATTGGGTCATCAGACACTGATCACCATTTTCGAGAGAATTCATTCATAGTGTAATAAAATAATCTTGATTGATACATTTAAATCACGGGAAATTTAGCTAGATCTAGTAGCCTGACAGCTCAACAAGATAGTGGAAAATTTTCTCACAGAATTTCAAACAGATTCCCCCACTAATAGACAATTGAATCCATTAAATTCGCAACACACGACCCGATGTTGCCGTGTTTTCTGTCAGTCTCTCGCCACCCTGTCAGCAAAACTCGCCACCCTGTCAGCAAAAAAGGTATAAACTCATCATTGTCACTAATGATCACATTGTAATGAATTACAAACGATACCCTGGTTTGCTTCATCATAACAGTTCAGCACATCTCAAGTATTCTAACTTCCAGTGGTATGGCAACCAAAAGTGGACCCGAGAACGATAGTTCACCGCCATATTGATCAGGTGCAAAAGAAAATTCGTCAATCACGTGATATTTTCCCTTCATTACCACATTATTTCTGCTTTTTTATTGTTTTTATTTTCATTGAAAGTATACAGAGAGAACTGTTGCTTTGACCCGAACAAGCAACAGAACGGTCAAATACAAAGTGAAACGAAAATTGACTCCTCCGCCTCCATGTCACCGACCATTTTTGTCAGATTTAGTCAATTTGTCACCCATTGAACCTCACACAGGATGTACGGGCTTGCGTAGAGTTTGCACTATAAAACCAAACATAATTATCATCGACCTTGGATCAAATGACCTTGCTAACTTGGTCTACCTGACATTAACCTCTGCTTAGATAATCGCCACCAAAGCTATTGACCACGCCAAAAGCATTCTCGTTACGAGAACATGTTGTAGCCGACCACGAGGCACGGCGTCAGACCGTCGCAACTTGCAATGGACATGATTGTGTCAGAAAATGGGTGAGAGCCCTGGACAATGTATATGCGAAGGACCGTGTCAATCTTACGAAGAATTTCGTGGCTTGTATTTTGCATCTTAGACATGACATGGTACATGTCTCGGAGTCGAAGTGCTTCAGTGTTATGCTCAATCAAGGCGTGGTCAACTATGGTCATCAGCTTCGACCTCACGTACAAGAAGGGTATATTCTACAATGTGTGGTGAATTCAAACGTAATCTAGGGCTAACTAAACTTTATACGGCAATGAACACTGCATCAACAAGAAGATCACCTGTGAATAATTTACGTTGGTCATTGACACAAGCACAGGATGTTGTTGATGGGATTCATGAAACATGAGCATATTACCAAAACAATATTGAGAATTTACATATAACACTTTATCGTGGTATAAATTATACATATTTACAAATACTGCTTTGAAATAGAACGAAAAATATCTCCAGCATTGGATACACTTTATTCCATATCAATGACTACCGTAAGAACTACGACTGTTTGTAACAATACATAAAGATACACTTCACTTTAAAATTGCCGATAATAAAAATAATAAACCTAAATGTCTAATGATAGCAAACGAATATATTATGCACATTCACAAGTATTTGTCATTGTGTTCAGCGTTGTTGTTGTGATATATCACTTATCACTTACCATCAGCAGCGTGTAGTCGCTTGTTTAAGAGGCAGACTACAACTCGTTCAACCGTTTGAAGCAGACAAATTGACTTCACGTTGTGCACCTACATACTCAACAGTTCTATCTTGTTATCCATTTTGATATAGCCTACACTTTCCGGTTTTTTATGTCTGACACTTCGACATTTTGTATTTTATGGACGTGAATGAGCACAACGAGCCAAGCTACTCTCGGTCTGGGGGTTGGAGATGTTTTTTTTTTAATGTAGTGTTCCAGAATATTCCTGAGGTGTGGTTTACAACTTTTGGGAGGAGGCACTGTGAGCCCCGATAAGATACAATTTTGGAATACGTATTATTTAAGATTTCTGACGTCATGATGCTAATTTTTGTAAGATTATTCACATACAATTGCTTTCTTTTGTTACTAAGCAAGTACATGTAAGCTAGCACATATTCGCTTCTTTACATTTTATGTTGTCTGGTGATATGACTTAACAAACCACTTTTAAATGAGTACTGTTTGTCACAAGATCGACATTTATAGGCTTTTTGCATCATATGTTTTGCACTGATGTGCCCACGCAAGTCGGCCTCATTGTAGAATCCCTTTGAACAGATATGACAATTGAACTTGTATATGCCTTTATGGTGGTCTTCGTGAACCTTGAGGGCGTCCCTTCCACGCAAAGTTTTATTGCAGTATGAGCAGCGATATTGCTCAGCAAATACGTTCGAGACAACAGAGTCGCTGATGTTGGCGCTTGTCTGTGGTATCTGCAAGATACATAGGCATGTTTTTATTATATTCTGGGAGTGAGCAATATACAAAAAAACAAGATGCATTGTTTGGCAAGAGACAGATCACATGTATTGACGAACTTGGGTATGTTATAGTATATTTGTGATTGTTATGTTGTGTCCTAAAATATGATAATACGCTAGATATTTGTGAATGGAGCCATAGGCCTGACTGGATGAGGTATAACAAATTTACGATTTTTTTATAATGGAGAAGCCAGGTATTCGTTTCCCAATCTGTTTATTTCACATCTTATTGATATCCGACATACTACAACACACATTCTGTGTAAGCATTCTGCCTACTGACAAGAGCTATGGCATCAGCCATCACCATGAATACATTGAAAAGTATTCAAACAATAATCCGTGGTCATTGGAGCTCACGTTACACAAAATTACCAGCAAGGATGAACGAGTGTTGAAATTGGCGATTCATTGTAAAACTAGACGCTTCCGATCGCCTACGACTGCTTGGGTATATCCCCCGTAGCCTTGTCATCTCTGTTGCCCCAAATATATCACTGTCAAGTGTGAAAAACTAGAGCAAAGGCTAAAAAAGATTACCAGAGAAATGTTAAATCCCAAGTCACAACTGTTTTCTTTTCCCCACCAAAACTGCTGCACTGATTTTCCGAGGTTATTGAAGGTCGAATTCAAAATCACCACTGAAATCTCTTTATATGAATTTCCATTCGACATGTTTGATAAAATAACGAAAATACAGATAGATCAATCTTTTCACCTATTTATATTTCAACTCAGAATATTTTACTTACTTGGTTCCAAGTTGAAATTCAAAGTAAAATTTGACCAAAAATGCATTTCAAGATGACGAAATTGGAGCTAGATTGAACTTCTCACCATAAGTTATATTTCGATTCATAATACATGTATGTGCCAAACATGGTTTTAAGTTGAAATTCAAAGTAAAAGTTAATCAAAACTGCATTTCAAGATGACAAAATTGGAGCCAGATCAAACTTTTCGTCATGAGTTATATTTTAACTCATAATACCTGCCCAACTTGATTTCAAGTTGAAATTCAAACTAAAAGTTGACCAAAACTGCATTTCAAGATGACGAAATTGGACCCAGATCAAACTTTTCGCCATGAGTTATATTTCAACTCATAATATGTGCCAAACTTGGTATTAAGTTGAAATTCAATGTAAAAGTTGACCAAAACTGCATTTCAAGATGACGAAATTGGAGCCAGATAGAACTTTTCGTCATAAGTTATATTTCGACTTATAATATGTGCCAATATGCTTTCAAGTTGAAATTCAAAGTAAAAGTTGACCAAAACTGCAATTCAAGATGACGAAATTGGAGCCAGATCGAATTTTTCACCATAAGTTATATTTTAACTCATAATTTGTGCCAAACATGGTCTCAAGTTGAAATTCAAAGTAAAAGTTGATCAATGTTTTCATAAAAAGCTATTGTGATCAATAATAGACTCAACTAGCAAAAAAATAATGTTAACTTATTTGGTCACAAACATAAAATCTCTACTGAACAAAGCCTTCACCTTGTTGAGCCCAATAATAAATATTTCTTGTCTTAACTATTTTCATTGTGGTCAATAATAGACTTAACATGTAAAAATAAAGTTAACTTATTCGGTTACACCCAGAAATTTCTACCGGACAAAACCTTAACCTTGTTGAGCTCAATAATAATTGTTTCTCATCTTAACTATTTTTATTGAGGTCAATAATAGACTTAACTAGCAAAAAAAAATGTTTATTATTTGGTTACAGACATAAAATGTCTACTGGACAGAATCTTTACCTTGTTGAGCCCAATAATAAATATTTCTTGTCTTAACTATTTTTATTGTGGTCAATAATAGACTAAACTAGTAAAAATAATGTTAACTTATTCAGTACACCCATGAAATCTGTACTGGACATACTTTCACCTTGTTGAGCTTAATAATAAATATTTCTCATCTTAACTATTTTTATTGTGGTCAATAATAGACTTAACTATTTTTATTGTGGTCAATAATAGACTTAACTAATGAAAATAATGTTAACTTATTCGGTTACACCAATGAAATTTGTACTGGACAAAACATTTACCTTGTTGAGGTTAATAATAAATATTTCTTGTCTTAACTATTTTTATTGTGGTCAATAATAGACTTAACTATTAAAAATAATGTTAACTTATTCAGTTACACCCATGAAATTTGTACTGGACAAAACCTTTACCTTGTTGAGCTTAATAATAAACGTTTCTCGTCTTAACTATTTTTATTGTGGACAATAATAGACTTAACTAATAAAACTAATGTTAACTTATTCAGTAATATTGTCCTGTTTTCACTGAAAACTTCAGTTCTCCATTCTGAACAAGAAACCAGTGTCATTACCTTCCACTGTACAGGCTATTGGAATGATCGTACATGTCAAAATGGATATTTCAAAATTCTGTAATAAGTTAGGCTGTTAACATATTAATATTTATATGATCATTCTAAAAAACGATTGGTTTCGTGTGACAGCCCTTCCCAACAACACTTCCAAATATTATCGAGATTCGTCAAAAATTGCCAGCTGTAGAGCGTTCACAAGCCATGTGTCTCAAACAGGCTGTTTTCAATGCAAAATGTGTCCCCAAACGACCAATTCAGTTGCCACGGCAACCAAAATCGATTGGTGTCGGGATCTTACCATAATATATGTGCCTGCAAAAAATAATGGTGATCGGGTGAGAATTGCGGCCTGTAGCGCGTTCACAAGCCATGTGTCTCAAACAGGCTGTTTTCAATGCAAAATGTGTCCCCAAACGACCAATTCAGTTGCCACGGCAACCAAAATCGATTGGTGTCGGGATCTTACCATTATATATGTGCCTGCAAAAAATAATGGTGATCGGGTGAGAATTGCGGCCTGTAGCGCGTTCACAAGAAAATCTCTGCGGACGCGGGCGCGGACGCGGACGCGGACGACGAAGCCAAATCCATAGTATCCGCCGAACTTTGTTCGGGGGATACAATAATATTCGCACTTCATTGTTCATTGTGAGTTTGGTAAAACTCCGCTATGTATACAGGATATTGTTCCTTTAAACGTTTGTTTGTATGGAGAACGACGCTAGATCAAAGGAGAACTGGATCCAAAAGCACAAAAAATATTCAGAAGAAATCGTAATTTTTAAGCCACATACACGTATCTGTATCAGTGTTCATGATAATGAAATATAAATCTGCGTTCGATCCCAGACTACTAGACCGCAAATGCGAAACCAAGCAGCCACATAGCATTATATTAATTGATACATTTTAATAGTACTTCATCTGTCAAATCATAAAACTGGAGCAAACAGCAAATATTGACCATCCATTACTTTCGGAAAGAAGAAATAGTGTAGCGACGGTACAACATATTCAATATGCAATTTGACATACATACAATTAATGTGATATTTTCCATAAATTTCAAAAACCACATATCCTGAAGGACTCAAAATTAACATATATTAACATGATGGCTTTGTCGATACACTTATGACTCATTCATCAAACATTGATGAATGTCATGAGGTTTTGTTCTATCACAAAGGCAACAACAGTATAGTGAATTATCTTATTAATAAATCAAATCTTCATAAATGTAGTGCTAATATACACTTTTGAGATGGATCTTATATTGAATTTGAATACTTCAAGTGATCTGAGGTAAAATTCCGACACCAAAAATTACATTATATCACTTCCTTTATGTGCTCAAACTAAAAACAACGAATGGAAATGAGATGTGATCGGGACAACAGTATACAGCTATCAGACTACATTATACAAGTATATTGAACGAAATTAGGAGTACTCAGTACATACTCGGCGACAAATCAAACGACAACAATAATGACACCTTCAGGGTAAATGGAATTCATTGCCATAATATATAGAGGAAGATGCCTATAAATTGTGTTTCGAAATAGTATGAGTATTCAGATCATGTTTATTGTAGAATCCTTTCGAACATATCTTACAATATTCCCTATAAATTCCTTTGTGTCGATTTTCATGAACCTGATGAGCTTGTTTCCCTTGCAGTAGTTTACCACAAAAAGAACACTTGTAGCTCAAATGTGATACCTCGCCAACAGGGACGGGTAGACTTATTTTCTGAAAAGGAGAAAAGACACAGGTCATCACCAACCATGCACTGTTTACGAGGCACTGGTATTTTTGAAATACATTATTTATGTTTTTGGCGCACGTGGAACATCAAGTTGCGCTGGAGACTATACGACTTTTCACAATAATTACAAGAAAATGCCTTATTGTGCATATGTCTAAACTGTACATGTGCTTCAAGGTCTCTGGAATTATAGAAGCCTTTCTGACAAAAATCACATCGGAATCGAAAGATTCCTCTATGTTTATTCTCATGAACTTGAAGCGCGGCTCCATCGCGCAGAAGTTTGGAGCAATACCGGCAAGTGAATGGCCCATCTATTGATTGTTGTTCATCATTTGAACGTACCTGTGAATGAAAATAAGAAACCGTTATCAGTATACATTATGATGTCACGGATATCAACACAAAATATGAAATGAAAGCAAACAGTTCAATGAAAACTTTCGGATGACTAAACGTGACCCACGTAGCGTGCACTGCCCGTAATACTTCTCGTTCAATGAAAACAAAACATTTAATCCATCTCGCACCTTTCTGATTCTTATTGAATAAAGAGCTGGCAGTTCAAAATACCTGGGCCCAAAACGTATTCGGTAACGAAAGTGTACTTACTGAGAAATACAATCAGTTCATGCAATAAATCATTCTGTCAACTTCTGCCATTGATCACCAATGGAAATAGCACACCCCAAACGCCGTACCAAAACCATCCCGACCATAGTTTCCACAATGCAGAGCTCGCGATCGGAGATACCGGATATAACGTCATGCTGATACAACTCTACATATCGGACACACATGATGATGCAGCTAGAACAAAAATGTTACACCAGTAGAATGTCCACGAAAACATGGTTGACATATTGGAACTGCCCAAGTTCTGTGGGGTTTTTTAAAGGAAATATTAGAACGATACAGTGGCTTTTCTTGATCAATGGTCTTAACACCAACATTCTTCGAAAACCTGACTATATGTAGCGGCTTGACAAACAATTGCGCGGATAACTAAGAGCAAAATCTTTATTTTCGAATATAAAATACCATTCAACCCTGACATTCCCTCTACTTAATGTAGAGACAAAAAACACAGACAATTCATCAGTCGGACATATGAACAGACTTCTTGTGTGTCAACAGGTCCTGTTTGTAAGCAAATTCAACCGGACAATATGGGCATTTAAATTCCTTTATTCCAGTGTGTTTGGAGATATGCCCTCGTAGTTGGTTTGTCGACGTACAGCCTTTGTTGCAGTACGGACAGTGGTAACGATATATGCCAAGATGCATATTATTGTGTATTATCCAGCTCCATTTCTTCGTGAAAGACGCGTTACAAGTGGTGCACTGGTAGCCTGATACCGGCCTCTGTAAGGAAAAATGATAGTAATAAATGTATGATGATATGAATCTACATAAACATTATATGTTACTCAAATTCACGATGTGCTTGACAGTATACTAGTAGCAACCAACGGATGATTATAAAACGTAGTGGTGTTGGTTCAGATAGGCAGATTTTACTATAACATAACTAGTGAGTGGACCCAGGCAATATTTATTTGATAGGTTACAAGCTCTTTTATACATGTATTAGGCATCACTGAATACAACAATGGACCAAATCGTTGACAATGTACAGGCATGCATCATAGGAGATGCTCTATCGATATTGCATTCAATCTGTTTAATATTACCAATTTTACACCAAAATTCGAATTTATCAAACGCCAACGACAACACAAAAAATACATTCCTGTACCAGACACAATCAGTGTTGCTACTGCATCGATAGCAATGATGCTGACTTTCTAGAAATGTCGAGCGAGTCCTCCTTGTCGCCATTCTTGCATATCATTTTGTCTTCTGATGTTCCTCGTGATTTATGGTGTAGTTTATGATAGTATTGAAATGCTTTACATGCTATCGACTAGTCCATGTTTCTTCAAACAATGGGCTTTCATTTCGTGTTTGTATCTGAAGCTTTTCCTGCAGGTGACACATTCGAACTCCTTGACCCCAGTGTGCCATGAAATGTGGCCTTGCAACATGGACTTCGACATGAAACCCTTTCTGCAATCAGGTTGAGGGCAGTAGTATCGATATATTCCTTTGTGTAGCTGTAGGTGATCTCGCAATGTTCCCGGTGCAGTGAAAACCTTGTGGCAGATATGGCAACACAAAGATGCATGCAGCTGCAATATCGTAGAATCAATACATTAAAGAACATATAGGTAGATAAATACTAACATTATAATCGATACAAACTTTTGATACTTTCGATTCCAAAAATAACAGAAAACTACTGGTTAATTCGTGATTATTTTCAATGTCCCGAACTTTGGACAAATATTGGAGTGTGGTTCAGGTTCATTGCTTACGAATCCACGACGTTATTAACCCTCACATCGTAACGTGACATATTTATACTGTTACAAAAGGTATACTGGATTGATCTTTTGTCCATGAACCAGTTGTATTGTGCGCATTGACTTTGAAAAGTGCAATCAGCGAATAATTGACGATGTTAAGTGTGTTAAATAAACAAAGAATATACATGCTGTGCTGTATCACCCTCCGCGATCTGTCAACTGTTACATTGGGTAACAGAGGTATGCATGCAGGCAAGCGGATAGACAACAGAAGTGTGTGATGGAACCGGTGATCTGCCGCTACAGAATGGACATTGAAAAGCATCACACACCGCTGAACTGTCGGAACGAAGAGTACAAGAAAGCCTGCTAATACTGTCCAATATGATACCGAGCCAGCTAGTACTGTCCAATATGATACGAATAAACCCTGCTAGTACTGTCGAGTATGACACCAAGCCAGCTGTACATTTACCACATATGCAACCGAAACACGACCAGCATCAGATACTATCAACGTTCTGCAGAAACTGCTCAGCACACCACAGAATAATATCACCCCAGGATGTCACACCAAATTAAATCAACAGACTGTGGAATGGTTGCCATCACGCTAGCACCCAGTATTTGCCACGGGATTCCACCCGAACGGTGTTGATTCAGGCAGAGGGACAAACACGAGGAACACTTCACAATGCCTGACATCACGAGAGCTCACGTCATTCGCATCAACCAAGAAACGTCAGGTCCAACCACCAGTGTGAGAGAGCTCAGAGTGAGGACACATATTTGACTGTCAATGTGCGATTCGTGTTTGTGTGTGGGCCAAATAGAATCAGTGGGTAAACCTTCTGATGAGCAGCGTTGTTTGATCTTACCATGCTTTTGCAAACCAAACAACTGTCCATTGCTCACTATTAGATTTGCTTCGTTTTCACAGAACCTACTAGTTTATTCTATGTTCGGGTGATTCTCTTCCTTGATAATCAGTGAACCATACATCCTACTAGTAGGTCGCGATCAAGTCCCATTGCCTAATATGATTTTGAAATACTCTTTTTTAAAACACATGTTCGGTATGTTTATAATTTATTTATTACCGGGTAGTATATTTACATGGTTTATATATATTACCATCAACCTTTGCGATGTGAATACTTCCAAATTACCAAGATAATATTTTGGGCTTTATATTCCGTAGTCCTCGAGTACATACTTCCACGCCATGTAAGGTCATTCCACAAATCAACGAACTTTGGTAGCTTATGAGCTGTACATTCTGCAATATGCACATTTTCCAATAGATTGTCATCAAAAGGCTGTTGGTTCAACTATTGATCATTATCACACGATAAGCCTTTACACGTTTTCATGTGTGTCTTCAAAACGTGTTTATAACTGAATTCTTTGAGACATGAAGGACACTTGAATTCTTTCACGCCAGTGTGTTTTGACATGTGTGCTTTGTACAAACTCGAAGAGCTAAATCCGCGTTGACATAAGTCGCAGTTGTACTTGTAGTTGCCATAATGCCGCCCCAAATGCCACTTGGCCGATTCTTTACCGTTCATTGACAGCCCACAGACGGGGCATGTGTACTGGCCATCTTGAACGGGTATCTGAAATATATATATACGTCATTGAGAAACAAAAATGCAGTTTATTTCGTATCACAATTACTATACAATATACAAGTACATCCGCTGTGAGAAGCACGTGGACGCGATAGGGCTTACACTGAACACCTGCCCCCAGAGGACAGCTCATGTTACTGGAACCGTCAGTCTGGACAGGACCTGTGAATGGCTTGATAGTAATGGAAGACTAGTGTTAACTGCAGAGGCTTTAATGAAATCCTCAAATTCACGAGGGCACAACAATTAAAACTGATTCCAATGTCCACGGTGACAGTGGAGGAGCAGCCACACTTCTACCAGTCAAATTTGTTCTCCATCAATGACAATGGGGACTGCTCCTACTGGAGAGTGATACTCAAACTCATCGCTGTGGCAGAACTGCACGAGCAGAACTGAGCATGTACTGCCCAGGGATGATGGGACCTCCATGAGGTACCTGAAGCCAAGATCAAACCTGGCCATAGGCAAAACTGAGCATGTACTGCCCAGATGTGTGATACTAGTATTCTAGACTAAACACCGAACGACCTAATAAACTTGGTCCCCAGCCCATACTAGGCCTACTCTTCTTCTCGATCCCTGCCCAACGAGTCCAATACCAAGTCCATCTCACTCTTGAGATGGACACACTCTTGCTGCTGGTCTACGAGATATATGAGGATGGCCTGACCTTCATCACCTGTAAGAAGGCAGCCGTCCCAAGATAGCAACCCAAGCATGTATCAACCCATCGCCACAAACACACCAGTACAAGATGTTTCCGATGATACAAATATATACAGTGGTCCCCCTCAGATAAGACCTACCCTTCTGCCACAAAATTAAGGTCTTATCTAAGGGGATGTCTTATTAGAGGGGTTCATTTACATGGTAAAGTCATCCTAGCGCCACAAGAAAAAGTCTTTACAGAGGGGGAAGTCTTTATTGAGGGGGTCTCATCTGAGGGGGACCACTGTATTTATGAATATGTGTACATAAACAGGACAACAGTAAAGTAACCGATTGACTATTCCATTCAGTAATGAATGTACCAATACATTCACAATGGTGTTTAACCTCGAGAGGAATGTAGTGCTTTTACATGTTCTTTCAGTTCTTGTTTGTATCTGAACTCTCTTTCACATACAATACACTTGAATGCCTTCACACCCGTATGCCACGACATATGGCCTTCCAAGTTAGCGACGGACATGAATCCTTTATTGCAAGTCCCACAGTAATGAGGGTATACTCCTCGATGGCGGTCCTCGTGTCGCTTGAGGTCTCCTTTTCGAGCAAATGCTTTGCCACAGATATTGCAGACGTGCACCGTCGTCATCTTCTGAAATCATAACAATGGAGTCTGTTTATAGCGACTTATCATTGAGCCGACATGAATAATACATGTCATTTCAGGAAACGTTAGTTCCTCTGACCTTTCAACATCGTGGAGATATCTACTCATACCAGTACATGGTCTGAATAACAACGAAAGCGGAACTCTTGCAAGGACTGCACAGCGCTAAAGAATATGTGACGCATCTCCCATTAACATCCACGTTAACCATATAATGCGAGCTATAAGGAAAATCTATCTATCACTATTGTCCAATACTGAATGCCGACTCTTTGTATGATAATCTCTGTATTACATGTACCTGGTCCCAATTTCTTCTTTGTGCGTGTGTTATTGCTTACGTAAGGACCACGCTGATAATTGCTTTTTCTTATTCCATTCAATTATTATCATACGGTTTATATCCTCCTCTTCTTTATGCATGTACACGTTTATACAAATACAGCTATCCAATAAGTGCTTATAACAATGTGTACATCCATCAGTACATAAATGGATGTTAAATTAATCCATTCCAGTTCCAAGCATTTATTACTACGAGGTGTATGTATGCTAGAACCTTCTTGGGAGCACAACACCGTGCATTTTTCTCATATGCTTTTTCATGTCTTCCTTGTAGGCGAACTCTTTGGAACAAACAGTACACTTGAAATCTTTGATGCCTGTATGGATACTGAGGTGTCCACGAAGTCCGCTAGTTGACATGAAGCCCCGCTCACAGAACTCACAGTGGTAAGGGAAGTTGCCTTTGTGCCAGTTCTCGTGCGATTTCAAATTGTTTTTCGTTGTGCACACCTTTGAGCAATAGGAGCATCTATACCCAGAATCAACCTGCAAGAACAATCAGTTATTTCATGATACATTTCAGCCTGCCATAATGATGGGTATGTTTCCTTCTTTTCAATGCATGGGTACGTTAGAATTCACATTGGCTGGATGTTACATGTTATTATTCCCCCAGCGTAATGAGCCATGCTGAATTGCTGGTGTTTCATAGACATGAACAGAAGTAGTTAAATGTTTTCGTTTATTATTCAACAAACTTGTTATTTTACAGCACAGAGTATGAGCGAAACACAAGCACAACGACGAATTACCAGAAAAGAGTACCACCATGTTTCCCACACAGAACAATCAATGGGCCACTGAGGATCTAACTATTCATATACTAAAACAATACTGAGGGTCTACTTTTGAATTCCATCTATGTCTTAGCCAATTTTGGACTTTGTAGTTTGTGCACTTTAATCAGATGTCGCTTCAAAGCTTCCTTGTATGCAAATTCATTGCCACAAATATCACATTTGTACTCCTTAATCCCAGTGTGAATATACATATGGCCCCTACGAGCGCTTGTCGACCAAAACCCTTTGGAACAGTAAGAACACGGATATGGATATTGATCCCCGTGATTGGAGTCTCTGTGACTTTGGTAACTGGCTTTTGATGAAAATGTTTCCGGGCACCAAGCACATGTCCATTGTTGCCCTATCTGCAAATAATAACGACATAAATCATGACGATATCTCAACTCCACACATCCGTCATATACATTGTATAGCGTAATAATACATAATATACAGACACATGCTTGATACAGCAATTGAACATATAATTACAAAAATGTGTTTTGTTTCCTTGATCAAATATTAAAATGGTAGGCGTTGGTGAAGGATTACGATCTTCAATCGGGCACATTTTAGTGACAGTGATGGCATAACCAGAAGAATCTAACACTGTAAACAGTGTACTTTACCAGTGTAACACTAGACACATCGCAGACAATCTGTCGATTTATGATCTTGATACAAAACCAAAAAGTATATAGTATTTTCATTATAGCTAACTAATACGAATGGAAATAATACACACTGGAAAATGAACTAGACGTTCGGGTCGCAGATAACCACGTGGGTGTTTCCCCTAACATCGTATCATCAATGTCGCCTCATATCAGCAGTTACTTCAAGACAAGAAGACAGACAACTATTCCCACATTGTGTTTGTTACTGTTCCCCATATCAATGTAAGTATCAATCTATTACCACCAATACAATAAGATTTTGATGATGACAATAACAAACGTAAAATACAACATTTTGCAATAGAAACAAAGCCCGACCAAATAGTTTATCCAAAGACACACTGGCGTCATCAGGGGCAGACAGTGTGTTAAATGTAGTTGTTTCTACTGTACACCTGATGGAATTAGTATACAACTGCCCAACAACCTATGAAATAATTTAGAAATACTAGTGTGTGTCAAAATAATACAAAACCTGAATATAGATGACATGCAATCGAACTGAGATGATGCCTCATAAAGAACTTCCAAGAAGAAAACTGCGGTGGACTTTGGATGACGGCCACAAAAGCAAAGTATCTACCAAAAAAAGTTTGGAAGTGGGATTTCTCTAGAATTCGAATGTAGCAGTCCAATCACATTTTCCTTCTTAATACTCAACCACTGGACTTCCAATATTCAACCTCTGGAACACACGAATACTAACAGCCCAATGGATTAAATTCTCCATACATACCTATGAGCACTAACATGGGACATGCCTCCGTGTTTGCTCATATGTTTTTTCAAATTGCCCTTGTAGGCGAACTCCGCTCCACAGACGTCACATTTGAATTCTTTTACGCCAGTGTGTATGGCTAAATGGCCTTGATGTGCCTGTGCAGAGTTAAATGCAATTTCACATATTTCACATTTGAACTTGAAGTTTGCCGTATGCCATAGCTCATGATTTTTCAGATTTCCCAGTGTTGTGCACGGTTTCGAGCAAACAGAACACTTCCAGCCAGGGAACTGAAAAATAGATTTAAAAAACGGGATTATATGGGTATCAGGATGAATTATTTGAGATAGTATGAACTGCACGTTTATTCTTTTGCAAAATGTGAATCTGATTTATCAGATATTATCATTGTTCGTGGCAACAGTTCAAGGTGCGGTTTCAACAGCCTGCAAAATTTCTCCTAATCTAAAACTATTTTTAAAAAACACACAAGGAGATATTTCAAGTGACTAACTTATCTCTCGAAACATGTTTTGAGACACTCATCACTAGACAAATGTATCTAATCAACCTATCACAACCTAAACATACTTCATGTTGTGTTTGGGAAGTTATCTTGGTAACAACTCTTCCCAGTTCTATTTTGTATGGAAGCTAAAGCTCACAAACGTACATTTTGTCCCCCAATAGAAATAAATCAAGGATCACAGGATTTGGAGTTTTCTCTGTTGCTGCCTCGCAAATGCAATCCACAGTGAGCTCCTTGTAATATCCACCCAGCGAACACCCGGAACATCCACATATAAATCATGACTCGTAGGTGTAGCATACGTGGGTAGTAAACAAACCAATCATTGTAACAGCAGATTCCACGACATACAAGCAGTTAAGGACGAAATTTAACCTGGGAAAAATACAGCGGACTTCTTCGCTAGAAAAAAAACATGAATCCTCATCACACTAATACATGTTCAAATGTAATCTTCACGGAGTTCAGTACATTCAATCCTTTCAATCGAAGTTCAATGTTGTCTCCACCACCATATCATCAGTTTTTGTCAACATGAACAATACACATAAACAGTACTCGTGTGTTTCGCACAAGAGTCTAGTCAAATAACGACTACTATTATGATCTATTTTGGCTTCAAGTTTCGTTTCAAAACCGACAAAAACACATTCGTTTGCCATATCCATACAATATCATGCTATTTTCTCCTGACTCTAGGGAGGTTCATTTTGTGGACGCTCATCAAGTGTGATTTCAGTCCACCCTTGTACGCAAATGCTATGCTACATAGAGTACACTTGAACTCCTTGATACCAGTATGAGTTGATAAATGTCCTTGAAGTGATGTTGTTGACATGAAACCTTTGTCGCAATAGTCAAAGTTGTAGTAGAAGTGCCCTCTATGCCAATCTTCGTGGATTTTGAGATTACTCTTCGTGCTCCAAGTCTTGTCACAAAAAGAACATTCGAAACTCGGTTTTCCCTGAAAGTAGATTGTTGGCATTTCATTATTTTTATTCCAGTGAGTCTCATGTCTCAATGGTTTCATTGATGATATTATCAGGACCAGTGACCTCATGATACTATTATGTACCATGCTGTTTTTAAATACTGTAAATTGATGCCATTTTCATTCCATTGGATTGAAATGAATGTACGTGGCATATATATTAATCTACATGTTTATTGATGTAAGTCAGTCATGCATAATCACATCAGAGTTGAGGTATACCCAGTGATCCAATCACATTTGTTTCCCATAGCCATTTCATAACAATTCAAGATGTCACTCGACAAACATATATAGACATAAGTATTGTACTAATAACTGAAAATATATGTATTGTACTAATAACTGAGAGTTTGCATCCATCGCATCAATTACATTAAGAATGTATCATAATCTATTCCACAATGTTCGATCGGAAATATCTAATCTGGTGTTAGCATTGCAGACAGGTGTCCATAAACCACCAAGCAATGGGTGACTATGGTATTCATGTCTCCTCATCAACCCGGTGACTTAGGAGATGGTCCTTCAGCTGTCGTTTGTATCTGAAGTCTTTGGAGCACATCGTGCACTTGAATTCTTTAACGCCAGTGTGCCAGGACAGATGTCCCCGCAGGTCTGACGTGGACATGTATCCTTTCTGGCAATACGGACAATAATACTGATATCTGCCTTGGTGCCAATCTTCGTGTTTCTTGAGATTTCCCTTTGTGGTACAAGACTTATTGCAAATAGAACAAGAATACCGTGAGCGTCCACCCATCTGCAATGAGAAAAAGTATGGTTTGTTGTATTATGTAAGACTGGGTATGAATTGTACATGCTACATAAACAAGGTAGTTTTGGACGCATCGTGTGTAAATTGTTTGGGAAGAATGAGTGTTGTACAACAGTCTATATTCATGCCTCAACATCCGAATACTGGTAAATTTTATTTCATTAAGTCAAAGCTCTACAATTGCTGCATGTATTTCGCTGATAGTTGGCGTAGGGAAAATGTGATATTGAACGACAGATTATCGAACAGAGATATGTGTACCAGATGTAGTTTAAAAATCACATCATGCAATGGCTTATATAGGCTATGCTAAGTTATATTTGTACATGAGATATCCCGCTGCATTTTCACATCAAATTATTTATGCAATTCTATGTGCGTATCATCCTTTCAATCATATATAAAGACATACCGGTATCTCTGATTTCAAGAATTTGTTTTACAATTGGCAGAGAGATGAAACAAATACAAACCGTGCTACCCTATAAGCAATCTGAGCAACACTTTGGGTCCAACAACTTCAATGCCACAACATATTTTATGGGGGGGGGGGGTGAATTTAAATGATGAAACCCGTTTCCACATAGTTTGTGCAAAGCCAAAAGGGCCTAAGTATCATACACTGCGCCTCCCTCTATATTCAATAAGGATTAAAAAGGTGACAGACGGATTAAATGGCATGCATTTAGTGGACGAGTGGTATTAAGGCGCAGTGTATAATACTTGGGCCGATAAGAAGATTGCCAAGTTGGCCCAAGTACCGTACACTGCTCCTTAATACTACTCGTCCACTGAAAACATACTATTTAATCCCTCTCGCACCTTTTTAATCCTTATTGAATATAGAGGACGGCGCAGTATATGATACTTGGGCCGAAAAGTTGTGAGGTGGATTGAATGCTATTTTTTCAGTGGACGAGTAGTATTCCGGAGCAATACAAGCTGTGTGGGCCAAATATATAGTGGCGTGCCCAATCTCCTGAAGGAAATTGAGGGCTTTGTAAATATTTTTTGCTGTTCTCTAATACTACTCAACCACCAAACCAATGCCATTTAATCCGTCTGTGACCTTTTTAATCCTGATTGAAAATATAAATACCAAATCGAATATATACATATAAATCCCAAATGACTGCAATTCTGCGTACAAATACATATGTGGATAAGCAGCTTGAAATCAGATTACGCAAACCCACGATAGTATCATGGCCCAATTAAAACCTGTCTCGGCAGCTTTGTCGGTGCACTCATTTCCAGAAATGTCGACGTGACTGGGTACTTTATTTGGAAGAGTTTGCATATCGTAGTGGGAAGTGACATAATTACTCATACAAGCCGGATAAACAATCCAAAACCCCATGAGAATTCCATACTTATGTATAATTGTAATTTTTTTTATTTACACGTTTCGGCCCAAGTATCATATCCTGCGCCTTCCTCTATATTCAATAAGGATTAAAAAGGTGCGAGACGGATTAAATGGTATGTTTTAAGTGGACGAGTAGTATTAAGGAGCAGTGTATGGTACTTGGGCCCAAGTGGCATTGGTGGTATTCGAGTTGATGTGTTCTGAGCATACTCCTGTAGCGAAATTTTTCGTCACACAACCCACACGTATATGACAATATCCCAGTATGCAAAAACATGTGTCCTTTCAGGTTGTCCATTGAAAGACACCCTTTGTTACAATAAGAGCAATAATGTGGGAAAATCCCTCTATGTGTGTTTTCGTGTCTTTTCAAATGACATTTCTTTGTGAATCCTTTGTCACATAGCGTACAGCAGAACTGGTGTGATCTCTGAAAGTAAATTCCAGTAAATTTTCAATAATGACACAACAATTTGTGTAACTAAAAAAGTTCATGTTTTCGGAGAGGGTGTGTGTGTGTGTGTGTTTAGGTGTTTGATTGATAAAGGTAGCATGCTGCATTTGTGAAGTTAGCTACATTACCTTTTATTCGAAGAAACCAGTTTGATGTATAATATTCATTTATTGACAAAGCTGACAAAGTGCAATAGGAACAGAACATTTAGTATCAATCGCTAGGTCGTAAAAAATAAATGAAACAATAACTTTGTTTCCTGGCCAACTCAACAACATAAACTTACTCCCATTGAACATACGAAATTAGAAACCTTGACCATGACTCCAACATAAGCGGTTCTTGAACAAATGCAACTGGTATAACATGATAAATACATACAAATAAGGTGCTAATATGCATATACTGGCGGAGCAACACTAAATATCTTTTTAAACAAAACAAAAATATTTCTAACCAGGATACAGTTCCGTTTCGTGATCTTCCTTCAAATGTTTCCTCAAATCTCTTTTGTACCGGAATTCATGTCCACATTGTTCACAACCAAAAGCCATTTGTCCTGTGTGTATATATAGATGACCCTTCAGATCATCTGCTGAGGTGTATCCTTCGTTGCAGTAGGCACAGCGATGTGAAAAAATTCCTTTGTGGGCATTTTCATGGCGTTTCAAGCTCCCCTTTGTAGTACATGGACAATTACATATCGAACAGCGAAACCTATACTTCTGCAAACGAACGAAAAATTGATTTTCAGATTAATATCCACTCCTTGTCATATTTTCGCCACATTGCGAAAAGGGTGAAACAGCAATGGTTCACATACTAGTCTATACATACGTTTGTGCGCATCATTGTAATATCCTAAACACATACCGTCAGCGACTATGTTATCGACTGAGAGGAGTATCATTATTTTGGCATCAAATGTCAAGTATCCGTATCCTAGAAATGAAATAACTACCATTATCTGTCACAGTCCCGGATTGTGTCCTTTGTATGCGTTCCAGACGCACAATAGCAAATAACACCTGAATGTTCCACTGGTCCATAAAGTCAATTCAAACTTCCCTCCGCAAATACGTTCATGAATATTGAATGATGGGATGTCATGAACTATGAGAAAGAATACTGTGATTTCTCAATCCTCTCTTATATTGGAAAGGTTCTCCACAAATTTCACATTTGAAGGCCATGACACCAGTGTGAAGAAACAAGTGGCCTTTGAGGTCGTCGGCAGAAAGGTAGCCTTTCTGGCAGAATGGGCAGTGGTTTGCATAAATCCCACGATGTGCATTTTCGTGTCGTTTGAGGTTTCCTTTGGTGGTACATCCCTTGTTACATATGGAACACATGTACTGGTACCTCTGAAAGTATATCAAATATTCACTTTTAGACTGCAATGGCTGTATAAATGATGAAACATGTGCAAAATACTGCACGATCAAAGTGTGTATTCCTTGTGTGGATCCCTGGAGTGGCTTGAGATGTGATTTATCAAGGCTTTGTTCCTATTCAAAAATTCACTTATTTTAGGGTTTCTACTGGCCACTCTCATAATCACCATATAACAGTTGGTATAAATTGATGTGTACATTTCCTCAGAAAAACTCTATTCATGGTTTGAATAACAAAAACGCTACATGTACATACGTACACGTATATTCAGTAAACGTTAACCTTGCTAATGTAGTATCAAAATCGCTGATGCTCCTAATAATTATACCCACATTCAGACATTGGATCAGTTTGTCTGAACGAAAGACGGATCATCAATATCGTCTCAAGCGTTCAGGAAGCTTCCCAATGGAACAAATGATCAAAAACTCAGTACACAAATCTTTTGGCGGGTATAACTGTCTTGGGAATATTCCCGACACAAATAACACAAATGATCCGTACATTTTTATTGGTCCAACAACAGTGAGTATCACCAAGAAATGAATATGGCGAAGCTATATCACTTATTTGTGGAAATCCAAATTATGCATTCGTAGTGATCTCTTGTATTGAAATGTTAAACAACACAAGTCACATGAAAAAGCCATGACACCAGTGTGTTGATACAAATGTCCTTTCAAATCATCAGCGGACTGGTATCCCCTGTTGCAGTAAGTGCAGTAATGCGAAAATATTCCGCGATGGGCGTTCTCATGTCTTTTTAGATGGCTCTTTGTGGTGCATCTGCAATTGCACATCGAACAGATGAACTGGTACTTCTGAAAAGAATTGTTATAATTTGAAAGTGATGTGATTCAACACGATGAAATGTGTTTCACAATAAATATAAATCCATTACATGAATATACTCTGATGGTCATTTACTTCAGCTCTAAACCACCCACTTCCTACAGTTTTAACTTTTCATACCTATCTTCCAATTCTCGCGATATCTCGGATCTCATTATCTATTCATCAGCCTCGATTTAATTCCAACACAAGTTAGAGTCACCAAAATGTTTTCCGTTTTTCGAAATCTGAAGGATATCAGCAATATTAACCTACTTCATGTGTTTTTGATGAACAATGTACACGGCGTTATTAGGACATTCTTTTGTTACCCGTTTCGTAAAGGAAAATTAGGATTTCGCACGGAGAAACTCGAACATTACACACAAGGAAGACGCCATTTTGGCTCGAAACCTCTCGTTGGACAGTCGATTTCGTGCAGTTTATGCACTGTGTAACAAGGTCAACTTCATCCACCAACTGGATGAACTCAAAAACTCGCTTAACGAAATATACCTAACATCACCACTAAACATCATCCTCATCGACATAGGATCAAATGACCTGGCAAACTTTGACTGCGACTCGCCACTGCGGCAGTCAAATTCGCCCAGGAACTTATCGACGCAGTCCTAACAGACGTTGTTGTACTAAACAGTGTTGCACCCCGTGAAGCAAGACTCACTTCCGACTCCCCTAGTGTGTTTCAAGACAAAAAAAACTGCTATAATATCCACATCAAAACCATCTGCCAATCAAAAAATAACATTCACTACAACAAAATCCGGGAGTACCATCGAATCAGGACAAGCTCTTTCTTCACACCACTCATCTGACGGCATTCACCTGACATCATCAAGCGCCCGACGCCTCTACACGGCCCGAGTACACCACGGGCTGCTGCACTACAGCCAACGTTAACACTGAGGTGCTTCCCAGTCTTTATACATGTACAATTCTGCCATTTATTTATCCCGCTGCCTTTTTGGTTACACCATTTCTTATATGCATGTAATCTTCCTACCCCCCCCCCCCCCCCCCCCCCGCGGTTAATTTAGTTGACCTCCACCAGCTCCTCTTGTTTCCAACAATATTTTCAGCCACTATATGTTTTTTTGTGACAGTTACATTAACCCTTCCATAATTCACAATTCATAATCCACCCAATCGTTCATCTTGCCTATGTTCCTCGGCGCATATGTACAAGCTTTGTCCCCTTGCCGCCTATGGGCCAAGACCTATTGTGTTATTCGTTTGTTGCACAGAGTCTGTAGATAGGTTTTGTTTCTATGTAGTATTGCTCATATCATGCATTCGCCAAATCAATTTACTTGTCATCACTGTAATATATATGTTCCATATTCAGTCTGTTATGTTCAAAATGTTCATAATTTTGCCTCGTTATATATCATATATGTGTGTATATTTCGTGTACTACTCGTTACTAATATTCTCACTATTTCTGTCATCGTTTATATCACTCTGGTTTATTTTCCAAATATGTTATGTCAACCCACATGTGGTCCGAGTCTTCTCGTCACACTAATTGTTCCAAATAAATATTATTAAAGGTATCACCGAGTCGTCTTTCTGTGCGAATAAATCATATATATTCTCATTCTTCATACAAGAAGAATCAGAATACATCACAACATAAATATATTTTTATTTATCTGCCCATAAACTTGATAATTACATGTTTGTTTGGATTATTAGTAGTCGAACATATTTTTGTATCCTTGGAAACGTCAAAAAAGTGCAAACCTTACTTTTAAGTAATAGTGATTTAGAGTAATAACTTATTATCAACTACTTGATTGACTAAGAGTAATTCGGGATAATTTAGCAATCACTCAATAGTGGGCTGGAAAACATATAGATGAGCGATGAGAAATTCTTATGAACGATTGTTTCGTGTCATTTATTCTTATCGAAAGGAAACAGTTGCAAAACGGGCCAAAATAACTTACGATCTGCGGTCATTCATTCAGTGTCGATTTGAAATTTGAAAATGCTGCGGAACTCTTTGTGGAACTATTTAGTTTTTTGGTGTACTATACTACAACACAGAACATATGTATACTACAATACGCATTTCGTTTATTTATTTCAAAACGCGAAATCACCCCATTATAAAAGATTGGTAGATTCCAGGTGCTCATCGGTAATGCGAAAACCTGTAAGTTCACAGGAATTTCTCACCGAACAGAACTTCCGCTTCATATCCCTATGACAGTGTATATTTGTGACCAAACATAGAATGGAGTCCATAACTTTATTGTTTCGAGACCAACACAGACAAAACAGACCAACAACGGATTTTGATGTTTTATGACCATTTCGTAACTATCGTCGAAAAAGATTGATTATGGACTTTCAGTATATGGTCTCTTAGTCCATACTTGTACTGGAATTGTTCCCCACACGTTTCACATTTGAAAGCCTTAACGCCAGTGTGCAGATATAGGTGTCCTTTGAGATTATCATTGGAGAGACAGCCTTTATTGCAGTATGGACACGTTTTTGCAAAAATTCCTCGGTGTGCATTTTCATGCCTCCTGAGGTTCCCCTTCGTGGTGAATATCTTCTTACACGCAGAACACGGAAATCGATACTTCTGAAAGGATATTAGACACGAAATAGCACTTAAATAAGTTTGAAAAACAGAATAAAACTCGTAGTCATTTATGTGTGCTCCATTGAATGCTGAAGGTTTTCACATGCCCAGAAAGAGTAAGTTTGAAACACAGAATAAAACTCAGTAGTATGTGTGTGCTGCATTGAATGCTGGAGGTTGTTCACATGCCCCCCCAAAAATGGTTACACATATCGAACCAAACGTTCAAAGATAACCTTCACATATATAACATTATGTCAAAGCGTTGAATTCGGAAGACATTTTCGGTATATTAATGGTAGGTGTAGATAAAAGCATATTTTATTAGTGCAAAAGTATTGGGCATCAAACAGAACACAATATCCTGAAAATGCAGACATATTACAGCATTATGTATGATATTTTTTAACGTGTAATCGCAGTGTATTTTTGTAACGAAATTGTTCTCCACAGATTGCACAAGCAAATGCCATTACTCCAGTGTGTATGAACATGTGTCCATTCAAGTCATCTGCAGTCAAGTATCCCTTTTGACAATAACTACAGCAATGTGCAAATATTCCCTTGTGGGCGTTTTCGTGACGTTTCAGACTCCCCTTCGTGGTGCATCCTTGCTGGCAAATCGAACATCTGTACTGGTATTTCTGCAAATATAACCATCCGCTTCAGTCAGTCTTGAGATCTACTGTTATAGTAGACACAAGTATTCTACGTCTGAGAAACAACATATACTTCTAAGTGTTGATCACAACATCATGCGTGGACTTTAGCAAGATGAATTCTAAGATAGGATTTGTAGCGAAACTGTTCGTTGCACAAATTGCAGCTAAAAGCTTTCACTCCGGTATGAGAATATAGGTGGCCTTTCAGATGATCGGCGGACAGACATCCTTTATTGCAGTAAGAGCAGTAATGCGAATATATCCCTTTATGTGTGTTTTCATGTCTATTCATCGCCCTTTGTGACGCACATCCTTTATGGCATATTGAACATCTGAATGCAGGATACACCTGAAAATACAACCAACCATGTATGGACTTGACTGGACAGGTTGCAGTGATTTCAATAAATAGTATCAATTCATGGGAATATAATCAAAATTGCCATACCAGCAATCAATAGCCTCTCATCCACTAACACGCGAGTTCTGCTTTCTAGTTGAGTGTATGGGTCTGAAATGTCTGATTTTTACGTTTTGTCTCGCAATGTATGGTATAAAAATCACATTCAAGTCAGCAGACCTCGTGGGGTCTGGCTATGAGAATTTATATAATCTCGATATGAGCTCTTTCGCAGCATGTGAAATTCCGATAGCATACGTCAGATTTGGCATGTATTCATTCTTCTCATATATCCACAGGAAATGTATGATGGAGAAGACAACACAATTCAAAGGAATGTGTCAAGTCCGATGTAACTATTCCAACTGGTGCACTTCTCAAAAAGGCCTGACTTCTGCACTACAGACATGATGTCGGAATGCCTTTTTGAATCGAAATTCAACATTACATTTCTGGCATGAAAAAGCCTTGACTCCAGTGTGTTTGTATAGGTGTTCAAGTAAATCAGTTGACGCCCGGTATCCTTTGGTACAATATTGACAGTTATACGGGAATATACCCCTGTGTGTGTTCTCGTGGGCTCTCAAGTTTCCTTTGCTTGTGCAGCGTTTGTTGCAGATAGAACAAAAGAACGAAATCACCTGTAATAAAATAAAAATTTTATTAGCTACTTTTCACTGGAGTTATACCTGCAATATGTTCCAAATGGGTGGGAATGCAATAATTCATGTCACTTCAAGATAATCAAACGAAGTCATCATACAGTCTCTGATTTCTAACCCATTCCCTATCAATGCAAATATATTTGCCGATAGAACCAGAGATAACAAACATGTATTGAATTCAATAATCCACGTGCGGTCATTACCATAACATGCAGGACATTCCAAAGAGTTATCATTAGTCCAAAAGTATTTTTTATTGAGGAACAGACTTCAAAATACAGCTTTTGATCAACCATAAAACTCACAGGAATTGAAATGGCATATAATTTTCAAAGCAATCTTTGTCCTCTGTCTGGTTATTTTCACATAGTTTGAAGTTTCGTGAAGGGAACTATTTTCACATAGTTTGAGGTCTTCGTGAATGGAATTTATCCATGTGTGATTTTAGAACTGCTTTGTATTGGAATTCTTCATGACACAGTTTACAGGAAAACGCTTTCACTCCAGTGTGGAAGAACATGTGGCCCAACAGATCATTGGAGGCCCGATAACCTTTGCCACAGTGTTTACAGTTGTAGGGAAAGATGCCCTCATGGGTATTCTCATGTGCCTTTAGGTTACCCTTGTTCGTGCAACCCCTCTGACAGAATGAACATCTGTACGGATATATCTGAAAGTAGACAGACCCCAAGATGTATGAGACATCCAACAACGGGTGTTTCTAGTGATATAAACACAAGTTCTTCAGTTCCTCAACGGCGGTTTTATGGTATAATCTACTTGTGGCAGGTCAAGTTTGATCCATAGGCAACTGGATTGATCATCCATGGATATCACACAATTCCTGAAACTAGTATCACAATTTTCTGGTGGAATTCATTCTTGTTCTGATACACAAATAACAGTTTGAATGAAAAAATCCCTATCGCAATGTTGATCACAGTCTCTCAGTGTCATTACATCACATGGTTAGTCATTGCTGTCATATCCCCCCAGAACTAGCACTGTACTTCTGTGGGACTATGACAATTGTCAATGCTTTCAGAATGTAGTCAGGACATCCACTGTTTCACACAGGAGCAAACAACCAATACAACGACTCGGAACAGTCTGTATTTACCACGAAAACTATGAAAACTGAATGACATTCAGAGCTATCGAACATACCGGGAACCTAAACACTAAACTCAACATAAACTTAACATCCGAACATGTGTAATATTTATGACTTGAAATTTGTAATATTCAGTTGAAAGCCATACACACAAAACATTTTATACATATAAAGGAACTATTGTTACTGTGGATACTTTGGTTTGATATAAGTTTTTTTAGCAATAGTTGTGTATGCCTCTCAACATTCATTATAATATTTGTTTAATAAACCGTGTGTGTCTGTGAAACATGGGACATTGATGTTAAGAAGAAATTGAATTTTACTTCTATTGTTCTTCACTTTTTTGTTCTCAACTGTTACAATCAAGGTCCCATGTCTTAACTTTTGTTCGATGTGAGTAAGTCATCGTTTTCCCCAAATGATACAATGGCAATCTGAATTCACGATGGAAAGGATATTTTATACATGTATGATATACCTGTATGTAAAGTTTTATATTACAGGTTGCCTCAAATTCTGGGAAAAACCATGACTTGCAAATTGTTTTATTGATCAAAAGCATCACATATTTTTGCAATTCTTGTGAGAACCTCATGTATAAGCACATACATGCTGAACTAATTTTAATGCCTTTATGAACAGTTTATGTATTTTTGTAATCACACACCAGTACAATGATGTATGTACACATAACTGAGGTTTTCAAAAGACTGAATCAAAATGACCCAACATATTATATTGTAGAGGAATTGTTCAATTTAAGGTGCTCAGTGTTAATCAAATAATGCAATGCTACTAGCCTTAAATGTTATTCTTAACAACAAAATGTTATCTTAATGGAATGTTATCTTATATATATATTGCACAAAGAAGAGGAGTACAGGCTACTTACCTTGAGTAAATTTCCAAATTTTTGAGAATATAGTGCAGGGGATTTCAAACTCCAGATACAACAAGTGATCAGTTTCTACATTTTTACAGTTCTTACAGTTTTTCCTCACTAAAAACAACCACTCCACCTGCATTATATGCTCAAATAGGTTGCGAGAAAGTAGTTTTTACCCTCAGCTAATTGGTAATACAAGCTGAATCTTAACTACTCACACCTACCAGTATATCCATGTATGAGAACTACTAAGTATACCAAATTCCATAGCATGTTGCAATCTACCAATCTTTCCAAAAATCTTGTAAGACTTACCAACCCTGGCAATGTTGCATCCAAATGTCCAATGATCAAAATTTAGTGTGTTATTTCCTGTAAATTATCAAGTACAGTGGATCCTGTGTTTTAAGACCACCCAAGGGATCCCAAAAAGGTGGTCTCTCATGAGAGGTTCATTTACATGATAAAAGGCCACTTGGGACCAAGTGGAGCAGTCTTAAAATGCAGGGTGGTCTCTCAAACCAGGTGGTCTTTAACACAGGATCCACTGTACATGTATTATGATTTTCTTTAATCATTAAACAATGAAGTAACAATCATTGTCAATGACATACCGTACACTCACCTGATGACCATGGTACTTTGGACATAAGTCTGTCTAATATGTCAATTTCATTAACCTCATTAACTTCTTTAATTATTCCTGAACTAACTCTCAGAAGGAATTACATGTATGTTGTTAAACCAAGAACGTGTTAGACAGGGCGTACATCCATTAGGCACCAGAGTCAGAAATCAATCTAATAACACAGACTCATAGTGTACTTGCATCTCCTCATAACCACATTCGGGAGAATAGAATCTAGATAAAGATTATTTTTATAACACGAAAATGAACTGGGGGAGACAAGCGAGGAGATGGGTTCGCCAGTAGTCTGTGATTTGAGGTCCCATACTGAACTTACAAGCAAAGAAATATATGCAATAGAAAATCAAGATGCCCACCTGTTGTTGAGAATCGCCCTCGCCTTGTGGCATCATGGCTCCACCCTGCTGAGATAGTTGCTGTTGTTGCTGCGAGTTGCTTGGCGTCCTGGGTCCACGTGGTACGTAGAGTCTCCTCTGCTGTTGATTAAGTTGCTGCTGTTGCTGATTGTGAGAGCTCCACATTCCACTGCTGCCTTCCCCTGCATCCAAAGGCGTCAGGTTCATTTCCGCCAGCGAAGGAAAGTTCTGGTCCTGCTGCGAATCCGGCTGCATCCCACCAGAAAAGTTTTGGAATGAAGTTCCCATACCTGTAGCCCCGACATCTTGTGACTGGGACCAGGAATTGTCATCAAGTTCTTGTTTGATGAACACAATGTCCTGGTCACTTTCCTCCTCTTCTTCATTCTCCTGCTTAACACGAACACGTTTCGAAGATGACTCTGCTCCCGAGAGACGACTAGATTCCTCATCAGACACGCCAGATGATCCTCCATCTTCATCACCAGATCCATTTTCCCCCGCAGAACCCTCTCCAGACTCATTTTTGATCCGTCGTTTTCTCCGACGTCGCTTGTGTTCTTTGTTGCCTGAAGCGATGCCCTCGGCGGATTCCTCACCGCTGCTCTCACCAGATTTCTTGCCTTCCAGCTGTGGTTTCTCTGATTTGACAACCTCCTTCACAGAGATGTAGAACAGATCATCTTCATCGACTGTCACACCAATCACTGCATCCACACAGAACTTGCTCTTGAAATTAAGCCCATTCTTACAAAGGAGGGTGATTGTGTCTTTGAGCAATCCCATAACACGCTCTTGGTCAGACTTCAGGACCATTGTGAATGCTGTGGAAAAAAGCAAATAACATTTCTCAATATATGCAATGCCATATAATTAGTTAGGCAAGAGTGCCACTAGGGACAGCACAAGTACTGGAGCACTCGTCATCGAGTCGAGTCAGAGCGAGAACCAAGATTTAAATTGATAACTGAGTACTCATTGAAAGAATCTATGATATTTTTATATCACTTAATGAACGCTCAACACCATGACAAAATGTTGGGAAAAGATCAAAATTCATTGTTGACATTGTTTCGAACAGGAATTGGTTGCACCACCTGTCGAATCACTTATGCAATGATATTTTACATGTGAGTGACTTAATACTTCTTCTTCTTCTTCCAATAAAGTACATTCCTCATAAATGAGTATTGTCATACCGTGCGACGCCGATGCAGCAGCGGAAAGTGATAAAATCTGCTATGTACAGTTAAAAACATCAGGTGGCTTTACTGGCGAAGGTGGAGGTCTTGGATCTTCTGCTTGAAGGTATCCAAGTCCCTACTGTCCACTACCTCCTGGGTAGTGCATTCCAGAGTCGAACCGTGTCTGGGAAAAACGACCTCTGGTGACTCTTCAGACGAGAGCGAGGGATGGTGAAGCTACAGGTGTTGCAATTCCAGGAGGATGGCCGCAGTGACTGGGTGTCGAAATTCATGCTCAACATCGACAAGGTCTCCTTGGATGCGGTACAGCATTGTCACTTTGGCTCTAGCTCGTCTTTCCTCCAGGGTCTGAAGTTCGAGACTCTCGCACATGGATGTAACGCTGCTGTATCGACTGTAGTCCCCTTTGATGAAGCGTGCTGCTCTGCGCTGTACGCCTTCGATGAGGTCGATGTGATGCTGGTTGTGGAGATCCCACACTACCGACGCATACTCCAGAACTTGCCTCACGAGGGTCTTGTAACACTGTAGCTTGACTTTTGGAGGGCATGAGCGGGTGTTCCTCTGCAGGAATGCCCTGGTGCGGTCGGCGTTTTTGGTTGTCGCCTCAAAGTTCACAGTGCACTTGCTAAAGGGCAGTGTACAGTAATTCGCTCAGCCAATCAGCGAGCGTTCACCTCACTTAGGCAATTTAAAAGGAAACTGTTGTTAAACATCGCCTCATATATTTTTTTAGGCCAGACTTCTGGACGAGTGTATATTCACCTGAAAAAACGCAGTGCTGGGAGATAATGACCCGGTTTTCAAGGCAGTATCTTGTTGGCGTTCTTCTCAGGAGCTGGGATATCAAAGGGGTTTTGCATGGGCATCAGTACCCATAATTTTGGGTATTTTCACCAAGGGTCCATTCAAGGCAGAATAGCGAAAAATTCCCAAATTTTAATTGTAAATTTGCCGTTTATTGTTATTACTCACCTCTAAACTACTACATGCTCCTTTTCGATCCTTTGGATCGTTCTGGATAGAAATTCGCGTACTGAAAGCAAGGCACGATTGTCTGCCTGCATGACTCGAGCGCTCCTTTTGCCGCCAAAACCGCCGCGCATAGGCGCGCGCAGCTGCGCAGAAGCTTCACTTTTCTGTCCAAAAAACGACAAAAGGAAGCCCCTAGCACACAACTGGCGGGGATGGATGGGAGGGCCTTTACTGTAGTAGTTTAGAGGTGAGTAATAACAATAAACGGCAAATTTACAATTAAAATTTGGGAAGTTTATTTTATACATCACCAATCTAAACTACTACATGCTCCTTAGAATCAAAGGATAGGCGGTGGAGCAGTAGTGCTAGAGAGTCATGAAAACAGACGATAGTCTTGATTTCAAGCGAATCGCTAAAATGCTACATTTTCGATATATCTTTAGTAATATAATAAAGATACTCACCTAGCGGTGCGATCGCTTGCCTCCGACATGCACGAATTTCTTCTTCACCCATCGGTGGAAAACGGAACTCTACTTGAGACCGTAATCATAAAGAACTCAAACACAAACACAAAGTGTTGCTTATATACACGTGCACGTTAAAACCAAGACTTTTCTGTCCAGCTGGTTCAAACAACAGCTTGCGCTACGACCAGCGGACCCAGTCTAAATCTGGACGACTGGTCCTGAAGTTCGGCAGCATTGGACAGATAGAACCCGATGAATGTCGTAGAATTAGTCCACATTCCAGCCCTCACGATATATTCCAACGGAATATTCGACCTGGCCGCCAAAGACATCGAGATGTGTCGGATTTGGTGGGACGATATTTTGTAAGTGACTCGATCGTCAGCACCTGATTCCGCATAGACAGTCCTCACTACAACCTTCACCCATCGGGATAGTGTAGCTGTGGAGATATCCGTAGCCCTGTTAGGCTGATAGGAAATAAATAATCGCTTGCGATCTTTCCTGATCGATCTGGTACGATCGATGTAGATTTTCAGCGCTCTTACCGGACACAATAGAGCGTCCGGCTCATTTCGTCCTACGTAACCGCCCAGTGACGGAATTACGATAGGGGAGAACGCTTTCCCGCCCTCAACTGCAGCACGTGTTTTAGGCATAAAATCACGTACTGGGTATAAGCAAACTGACCCATCCGCGCCAAATGCGACTCGCGATACGTCGATCGCCGCGACATCTGAGCGTCTTCGACCACTTGCTAGCATAACTAGCAGGAAAGTCTTAAGAGTTAACCTCTGCAAGGAAACTTCCTTGAGAGGCTCCCAAGGTGCTTTAGTAAGACAATATAGCACAAAAGCCATGTCCCAATCCGGTAGAGTAGGAACTCCGCGTGGCCTTTGCGTCCTAAAGGACGCCAAGAGATCAGCAAGGATACGATTATTAGTTAAATCGATCCCCCTAGCACGGAATACAGGGCCCAGCATGGACCTGTATCCCTCGATCGTAGTAGGCTTCAAATTAAGCCTATCAAAGAGATAGCAGAGAAAGTCTAGCACTGCATTCAGAGGGGCAGAGAGCGGATCAATGCGCCTTCCGTTACACCAACGTACGAATACTCTCCATTTAGCCTCATACGTTTTAGAGGAGGATCTCCTATTCTTTCTCGCGAGATGTACGGACACCTGCTGAGAAAATCCTGCCTCCTGGAAGGATCGCTCGATAGCCTCCAGACATGTAATTTGAGCACGTGGACGGAATCGTGAAATATATCCCGCCCCGGTTGCTTCAGCAACCTGTCCTCGATCGGGAGCATAACTAGCAGGAAAGTCTTAAGAGTTAACCTCTGCAAGGAAACTTCCTTGAGAGGCTCCCAAGGTGCTTTAGTAAGACAATATAGCACAAAAGCCATGTCCCAATCCGGTAGAGTAGGAACTCCGCGTGGCCTTTGCGTCCTAAAGGACGCCAAGAGATCAGCAAGGATACGATTATTAGTTAAATCGATCCCCCTAGCACGGAATACAGGGCCCAGCATGGACCTGTATCCCTCGATCGTAGTAGGCTTCAAATTAAGCCTATCAAAGAGATAGCAGAGAAAGTCTAGCACTGCATTCAGAGGGGCAGAGAGCGGATCAATGCGCCTTCCGTTACACCAACGTACGAATACTCTCCATTTAGCCTCATACGTTTTAGAGGAGGATCTCCTATTCTTTCTCGCGAGATGTACGGACACCTGCTGAGAAAATCCTGCCTCCTGGAAGGATCGCTCGATAGCCTCCAGACGTGTAATTTGAGCACGTGGACGGAATCGTGAAATATATCCCGCCCCGGTTGCTTCAGCAACCTGTCCTCGATCGGGAGCATAACTAGCAGGAAAGTCTTAAGAGTTAACCTCTGCAAGGAAACTTCCTTGAGAGGCTCCCAAGGTGCTTTAGTAAGACAATATAGCACAAAAGCCATGTCCCAATCCGGTAGAGTAGGAACTCCGCGTGGCCTTTGCGTCCTAAAGGACGCCAAGAGATCAGCAAGGATACGATTATTAGTTAAATCGATCCCCCTAGCACGGAATACAGGGCCCAGCATGGACCTGTATCCCTCGATCGTAGTAGGCTTCAAATTAAGCCTATCAAAGAGATAGCAGAGAAAGTCTAGCACTGCATTCAGAGGGGCAGAGAGCGGATCAATGCGCCTTCCGTTACACCAACGTACGAATACTCTCCATTTAGCCTCATACGTTTTAGAGGAGGATCTCCTATTCTTTCTCGCGAGATGTACGGACACCTGCTGAGAAAATCCTGCCTCCTGGAAGGATCGCTCGATAGCCTCCAGACGTGTAATTTGAGCACGTGGACGGAATCGTGAAATATATCCCGCCCCGGTTGCTTCAGCAACCTGTCCTCGATCGGGAGCATAACTAGCAGGAAAGTCTTAAGAGTTAACCTCTGCAAGGAAACTTCCTTGAGAGGCTCCCAAGGTGCTTTAGTAAGACAATATAGCACAAAAGCCATGTCCCAATCCGGTAGAGTAGGAACTCCGCGTGGCCTTTGCGTCCTAAAGGACGCCAAGAGATCAGCAAGGATACGATTATTAGTTAAATCGATCCCCCTAGCACGGAATACAGGGCCCAGCATGGACCTGTATCCCTCGATCGTAGTAGGCTTCAAATTAAGCCTATCAAAGAGATAGCAGAGAAAGTCTAGCACTGCATTCAGAGGGGCAGAGAGCGGATCAATGCGCCTTCCGTTACACCAACGTACGAATACTCTCCATTTAGCCTCATACGTTTTAGAGGAGGATCTCCTATTCTTTCTCGCGAGATGTACGGACACCTGCTGAGAAAATCCTGCCTCCTGGAAGGATCGCTCGATAGCCTCCAGACGTGTAATTTGAGCACGTGGACGGAATCGTGAAATATATCCCGCCCCGGTTGCTTCAGCAACCTGTCCTCGATCGGGAGCATAACTAGCAGGAAAGTCTTAAGAGTTAACCTCTGCAAGGAAACTTCCTTGAGAGGCTCCCAAGGTGCTTTAGTAAGACAATATAGCACAAAAGCCATGTCCCAATCCGGTAGAGTAGGAACTCCGCGTGGCCTTTGCGTCCTAAAGGACGCCAAGAGATCAGCAAGGATACGATTATTAGTTAAATCGATCCCCCTAGCACGGAATACAGGGCCCAGCATGGACCTGTATCCCTCGATCGTAGTAGGCTTCAAATTAAGCCTATCAAAGAGATAGCAGAGAAAGTCTAGCACTGCATTCAGAGGGGCAGAGAGCGGATCAATGCGCCTTCCGTTACACCAACGTACGAATACTCTCCATTTAGCCTCATACGTTTTAGAGGAGGATCTCCTATTCTTTCTCGCGAGATGTACGGACACCTGCTGAGAAAATCCTGCCTCCTGGAAGGATCGCTCGATAGCCTCCAGACGTGTAATTTGAGCACGTGGACGGAATCGTGAAATATATCCCGCCCCGGTTGCTTCAGCAACCTGTCCTCGATCGGGAGCATAACTAGCAGGAAAGTCTTAAGAGTTAACCTCTGCAAGGAAACTTCCTTGAGAGGCTCCCAAGGTGCTTTAGTAAGACAATATAGCACAAAAGCCATGTCCCAATCCGGTAGAGTAGGAACTCCGCGTGGCCTTTGCGTCCTAAAGGACGCCAAGAGATCAGCAAGGATACGATTATTAGTTAAATCGATCCCCCTAGCACGGAATACAGGGCCCAGCATGGACCTGTATCCCTCGATCGTAGTAGGCTTCAAATTAAGCCTATCAAAGAGATAGCAGAGAAAGTCTAGCACTGCATTCAGAGGGGCAGAGAGCGGATCAATGCGCCTTCCGTTACACCAACGTACGAATACTCTCCATTTAGCCTCATACGTTTTAGAGGAGGATCTCCTATTCTTTCTCGCGAGATGTACGGACACCTGCTGAGAAAATCCTGCCTCCTGGAAGGATCGCTCGATAGCCTCCAGACGTGTAATTTGAGCACGTGGACGGAATCGTGAAATATATCCCGCCCCGGTTGCTTCAGCAACCTGTCCTCGATCGGGAGCATAACTAGCAGGAAAGTCTTAAGAGTTAACCTCTGCAAGGAAACTTCCTTGAGAGGCTCCCAAGGTGCTTTAGTAAGACAATATAGCACAAAAGCCATGTCCCAATCCGGTAGAGTAGGAACTCCGCGTGGCCTTTGCGTCCTAAAGGACGCCAAGAGATCAGCAAGGATACGATTATTAGTTAAATCGATCCCCCTAGCACGGAATACAGGGCCCAGCATGGACCTGTATCCCTCGATCGTAGTAGGCTTCAAATTAAGCCTATCAAAGAGATAGCAGAGAAAGTCTAGCACTGCATTCAGAGGGGCAGAGAGCGGATCAATGCGCCTTCCGTTACACCAACGTACGAATACTCTCCATTTAGCCTCATACGTTTTAGAGGAGGATCTCCTATTCTTTCTCGCGAGATGTACGGACACCTGCTGAGAAAATCCTGCCTCCTGGAAGGATCGCTCGATAGCCTCCAGACGTGTAATTTGAGCACGTGGACGGAATCGTGAAATATATCCCGCCCCGGTTGCTTCAGCAACCTGTCCTCGATCGGGAGAACACGTGGTACATCGATCAGGAGGGACAGTAGCAGGGGGAACCACGCCTGCATCGGCCAGCATGGCGCCACCAACAGAATCTCGCACTGAGACCTGGCTACTTTGTGCAGCACTTCTGTTAGGAACCGAGTTGGCGGGTACGCATACCCGAACATCCCGTCCCACGACTGAGACATCGCGTCCACAGCCAGTACCTCGCTCTCTGGCAGAGGTGAGAAGTAGACCGGGAGCTTGTGATTCCGAGAGGTTGCGAACAGGTCTATGTTCGGTGTCCCGAACGCCTGACAAACGCGCCGAAACACCCCCGGATGCAGACTCCACTCCGTGCCTATGATCTTGTCCGGTCTCGACAGAGCGTCCGCTAGGACATTTCTGTGACCCGGCAGGTGCCTCGCCCTGATAAACAGACGGTACTTGAAGGCAAACCTGATCAGACACTCGGCCTCCAAACAAAGCTGACTCGACCGAGTTCCACCTTGTTTGTTTATGTGCGCCACTACTGTGCTGTTGTCTGTGAAGACCAACCACTTCGTCCCTGGGGGACTCTGAGGCCCCCAGATCTCGAACGCACGTCTCACCGCTCGCAGCTCTAGGACATTGATGTGCAACGCCCTCTCGCTCGTGTTCCACACAGCAGAGAGTTCGTGCTCGTCCATATGAGCTCCCCAAGCCAATTCTGACGCATCGGTGAAGAAGGTCCGATCGGGCAGATACTCCGCGAGTGGCATCCCTCGGAAAAGATTCCGATGGTCCCGCCACCAATGCATTGCTTCCCGAGCACGATCGTCCACCGATACGACTTGGTCTAGTCGATCGGTGAGGATCCGCCATTGCAACGCTAGACACCATTGAATGGGTCTGAGGAAGCACCTGCCGAACGGCACCTGTTTCTCCATCGACGCCAACAGACCGATGATGGACAGAAACTGTCGAGCTGTGATCGACGACTGCGTCAGCGCGACCTCCATCGCCGCAATCGCCTTGAGAACTCTCTTCCGCGGAGGAAGAGCTACTCCTCGCTCTAGATCGTAATCTACCCCGACATACTCGAACCTCTGTGTCGGGGACAGATGAGACTTCGCCAAGGCTGGTCGCCAACCTGAGGACGAACCCGGATTGCTCTATAGCCTGAGACGGGGAGTCGGCTATGATTAACCAATCGTCGATATAATGGTGGAATTGAATTCCAACCGATCGAAACCTGGCTGCCATCGTCCTTACGATACGGGTGAACACGTAAGGGGTGGTGGCTACTCCAAAAGGAAGTACCCTGAACTGATACACCGAACCCTCGAAGGCGAACTTGAGGTATCGCCGATCGGCTGGGTGTATTGGCACATGTAAGTACGCGTCCTTGACGTCAATACTGACTGCCCACTTCCCCTTGGACAGAGCTTTCTGGACGGAAAGCGCCGACTCCATCTTGAACCTGGGTATGATCAGGAATTTGTTGAGGTTTGACAGATCGAAAACGGGACGCCACCCGCCTGTCTTTTTCGGCACTAGGAAGATGAGAGAATAGAATCCTCTCTCGTCCTTGACCACCTCGATCGCACGTTTCTCTAGCAACTGCTGCACCTCGTGCTGCAGAAGCTGAAACTTTTCCCGATCGCCGGGCATAGGGAAGAACCACGCTTTGGGTCTGATCGGTGGTTTTCCAGCCTCCCATCTGAAGGTGAGACCGAACTTCACCCATGCCACGACTGAATTGTCTGACGACGCCAGATCGCTCCAGTTCTGGACGAACTGAGCCAGGCGTCCCCCGACTGGACCAGGTTGTGGAAGATCGAATTCCGACAGAACTGAACCTTCCACAGAGCCTACGCTTTCCCGCAACGAGTCACTTCTTACCAGAAGCTTTCCCTTTGCCCTTGAAGCGACCACCCCCTTTGCCTCCGCGCTTGCCATCCCCCTGGGGAGGGGGAGGCTGCGCCCCACGAAAGGGCGGCTGCGTAGAAGCGGGTGCATGTGGTGCCTGAGGTTGGGCAGGCTTCTGACTCTTGGTCTTCTTGCCTGTCCCAGACCCCGCCGACTTCCCAAGCAAAGCCTTGGCCATAGCCTCATCCCGGAGATGTTCCCGCATGACGGAAATATCCGATCGAGAGAGGTTGGCGTAGGTATAGCCTGAGAAAAGCGGCCTCCCACGTAGCTCAGCGACGTCCGTAGCGGACACGTCAAGCAGACGGAGATCGGCATCACGCATGGTCACACTCAGCAGCATGGACCACTCCGGCCAAGACGCCGAGTGCTGCATGAATGTTGGCGCGACTCCCCTCCTCCAGATCCGCCTCGTCCACAAACTCCTGAACCAAAGTGGTCAGGTGATCTGTCAACGAGAGCTGCCCCATCAATTGATGAGACAGCGTCTGCCAGTGAGAAAGGCGAGCCTTTTTCACATAAGCTGACCAGACCGTACCCTGCTTCCGGGAAAGCAGGTGAAGGTTAGGGTCTTCGACCGGGACGGAAGTCTGATGTCCACCCTCGGACTCTATAGTCCGATAGGTGTCGATCGACTCAGGTCGAACACGGCTAGTCGGGAATGTCGACTCCGTACGAGCCACATCCTTCTTAGCCGTAACTCCCTTGTTGATCTTGTCGAAGGACTTGACCAACGCGGGAGCCACAGGGAGCCGGATCGGCCGACGAACTGGCGCCGACGCGAACCTACCGGTTCCCCGTGAGGGCCCTGGAGCATCGATCGGCAAGTCCATACGCCTTGCAACCGACTCCAAAGCCCACCGGAAGTTAGAACTCCCGGCCTGATCGGAAGTCTCATCCTCCGAGGAGGACGTCTCCTGATCAGCTTCCACTCGACCCCCCCGATCGTTGGACCTCACAGGTCCGATCGAAGACCTCGATGACCCCAAGGGTACATCAAAGGACGGGCGAGGGAATGCCTGCTCAGCGATCGCGCCCGTCCGGCGACTTACATCCGCGTACACAGGACTTGAGTGGCCCTGAGGAACGACCCCAGCACCACCCGCCCGATCGTGCCCTGATCGAGGACCAGGAGCACGACCGTCAAGTGAAGACTCCCGATCGCACGAACGATCGAGAGCCTCACCCCGAAACAAAGGGAACTCTCCCCCCTCGAACCTCGAGACCGAGGACCCGAATGAGCCATCCAAAATGCTCCGCCGATCGAAGCCCGAAGCCTGATCGTCGCCCACCGAGAGGTCGGACGAAGCCTGAGCCACATCGAAAATCGATGTGGTCTCAGTACCACGGCGCTTAGAGGAAGCACGCTTCCTCTTCTTGGAAGGCCCCGGGGAAGAGACGACGGACCCCTCCACCTCGATCGGCTCCGACTGAGGGACGACGAAGGTGGAGTGCGGTTCCTTGGCTGCTTTCGCCTTGGCAAGAACTGAAACCTTCTTCTTAGAAGATTTCGACTTCTTGCCAGCAGGGGGAGCAAGCTCTCCCTGCGACGAAGGGGCAGCCGAAGAACCGGCCGGGACTCCCTGTCCAAGCAGGGAAGAGAGACCCGGCAGGAGGGGACCCTGAAGGGACGATAACGACTGTGCAAAGAAAGATTGCACAGCCGCGTTGACCATGTCCTGTGTTAGCCCCAGGGGCTGGCTAACACCGGACGCAATCTGTGCCGTCACAGGCGGAGTCTCCACCTCCATGGGCGACTGGCGGACTTGCGGAGCCGAAGCTTCCGCAAGCCTCAAAGCATCCCGACGAGCCAACGAGGCTTCGGAATACTTTGCAGTCGCCTGCACGAAGGAAGAGGGACGCCAGAAACGACACAGATCACACCTCAAATCCTCCATAGATACCGGGCCATGGTCTAAACAGTCGAAACACAAACTGTGTTTCTCCCCTCCTCGGAGGGTATTGACCAGACACTTCGAGCATGGACGTTCGTCCATGGCACCGGTACCAAGGGAGGATTGTGAAGTCATGATCACACAAGGGAACTAACCACACACAGTAACAGGGCGGGCAAAATATGCAAACCTGAGACCGCGCTGAAAAAAGAACCCTAAGAGGACTACGAATATATAAACTACAGTATACGTATACACAATATATACAGTAGAAAATTTTTAACGTAGAACTATTGATAGATGTAAACAACAAGTACACTATCAAGTACGACGGATGGACGATAATAGGGTGAACTGGCTATACAAATCGCTGACGATCTAGCAAGTAACAAACTATCGACCGATACTTATCCAAATAGACACAAAACGATGTCTATGAACGTGGCAGGTGAAATTCCGTAAGAATATATCGCAAAAGTCTAGTTTGCAGACTAAATTCTACGAATTCACCGGGAACCAAAATCCAAAGCTGCCAAGCAAAAATGGCGGTGGACAGAAAAGCGAAGCTTCTGCGCAGCTGCGCGCGCATATGCGCGGCGGTTTTGGCGGCAAAAGGAGCGCTCGAGTCATGCAGGCAGACGATCGTGCCTTGCTTTCAGTACGCGAATTTCTATCCAGAACAATCCAAAGGATCGAAAATTCCCAAATTTTAATTGTAAATTTGCCGTTTATTGTTATTACTCACCTCTAAACTACTACATGCTCCTTTTCGATCCTTTGGATCGTTCTGGATAGAAATTCGCGTACTGAAAGCAAGGCACGATCGTCTGCCTGCATGACTCGAGCGCTCCTTTTGCCGCCAAAACCGCCGCGCATATGCGCGCGCAGCTGCGCAGAAGCTTCACTTTTCTGTCCAACAAACGACAAAAGGAAGCCCCTAGCACACAACTGGCGGGGATGGATGGGAGGGCCTTTACTGTAGTAGTTTAGAGGTGAGTAATAACAATAAACGGCAAATTTACAATTAAAATTTGGGAAGTTTATTTTATACATCACCAATCTAAACTACTACATGCTCCTTAGAATCAAAGGATAGGCGGTGGAGCAGTAGTGCTAGAGAGTCATGAAAACAGACGATAGTCTTGATTTCAAGCGAATCGCTAAAATGCTACATTCTCAATATATCTTTAGTAATAATAAAGATACTCACCTAGCGGTGCGATCGCTTGCCTCCGACATGCACGAATTTCTTCTTCACCCATCGGTGGAAAACGGAACTCTACTTGAGACCGTAACATAAAGAATACAAACACAAACACAAAGTGTTGCTTATATACACGTGCACGTTAAAACCAAGACTTTTCTGTCCAGCTGGTTCAAACAACAGCTTGCGCTACGACCAGCGGACCCAGTCTAAATCTGGACGACTGGTCCTGAAGTTCGGCAGCATTGGACAGATAGAACCCGATGAATGTCGTAGAATTAGTCCACATTCCAGCCCTCACGATATATTCCAACGGAATATTCGACCTGGCCGCCAAAGACATCGAGATGTGTCGGATTTGGTGGGACGATATTTTGTAAGTGACTCGATCGTCAGCACCTGATTCCGCATAGACAGTCCTCACTACAACCTTCACCCATCGGGATAGTGTAGCTGTGGAGATATCCGTAGCCCTGTTAGGCTGATAGGAAATAAATAATCGCTTGCGATCTTTCCTGATCGATCTGGTACGATCGATGTAGATTTTCAGCGCTCTTACCGGACACAATAGAGCGTCCGGCTCATTCCGTCCTACGTAACCGCCCAGTGACGGAATTACGATAGGGGAGAACGCTTTCCCGCCCTCAACTGCAGCACGTGTTTTAGGCATAAAATCACGTACTGGGTATAAGGAAACGGACCCATCCGCGCCAAATGCGACTCGCGATACGTCGATCGCCGCGACATCTGAGCGTCTTCGACCACTTGCTAGCATAACTAGCAGGAAAGTCTTAAGAGTTAACCTCTGCAAGGAAACTTCCTTGAGAGGCTCCCAAGGTGCTTTAGTAAGACAATATAGCACAAAAGCCATGTCCCAATCCGGTAGAGTAGGAACTCCACGTGGCCTTTGCGTCCTAAAGGACGCCAAGAGATCAGCAAGGATACGATTATTAGTTAAATCGATCCCCCTAGCACGGAATACAGGGCCCAGCATGGACCTGTATCCCTCGATCGTAGTAGGCTTCAAATTAAGCCTATCAAAGAGATAGCAGAGAAAGTCTAGCACTGCATTCAGAGGGGCAGAGAGCGGATCAATGCGCCTTCCGTTACACCAACGTACGAATACTCTCCATTTAGCCTCATACGTTTTAGAGGAGGATCTCCTATTCTTTCTCGCGAGATGTACGGACACCTGCTGAGAAAATCCTGCCTCCTGGAAGGATCGCTCGATAGCCTCCAGACGTGTAATTTGAGCACGTGGACGGAATCGTGAAATATATCCCGCCCCGGTTGCTTCAGCAACCTGTCCTCGATCGGGAGAACCCGTGGTACATCGATCAGGAGGGACAGTAGCAGGGGGAACCACGCCTGCATCGGCCAGCATGGCGCCACCAACAGAATCTCGCACTGAGACCTGGCTACTTTGTGCAGCACTTCTGTTAGGAACCGAGTTGGCGGGTACGCATACCCGAACATCCCGTCCCACGACTGAGACATCGCGTCCACAGCCAGTGCCTCGCTCTCTGGCAGAGGTGAGAAGTAGACCGGGAGCTTGTGATTCCGAGAGGTTGCGAACAGGTCTATGTTCGGTGTCCCGAACGCCTGACAAACGCGCCGAAACACCCCCGGATGCAGACTCCACTCCGTGCCTATGATCTTGTCCGGTCTCGACAGAGCGTCCGCTAGGACATTCCTGTGACCCGGCAGGTGCCTCGCCCTGATAAACAGACGGTACTTGAAGGCAAACCTGATCAGACACTCGGCCTCCAAACAAAGCTGACTCGACCGAGTTCCACCTTGTTTGTTTATGTGCGCCACTACTGTGCTGTTGTCTGTGAAGACCAACCACTTCGTCCCTGGGGGACTCTGAGGCCCCCAGATCTCGAACGCACGTCTCACCGCTCGCAGCTCTAGGACATTGATGTGCAACGCCCTCTCGCTCGTGTTCCACACAGCAGAGAGTTCGTGCTCGTCCATATGAGCTCCCCAAGCCAATTCTGACGCATCGGTGAAGAAGGTCCGATCGGGCAGATACTCCGCGAGTGGCATCCCTCGGAAAAGATTCCGATGGTCCCGCCACCAATGCATTGCTTCCCGAGCACGATCGTCCACCGATACGACTTGGTCTAGTCGATCGGTGAGGATCCGCCATTGCAACGCTAGACACCATTGAATGGGTCTGAGGAAGCACCTGCCGAACGGCACCTGTTTCTCCATCGACGCCAACAGACCGATGATGGACAGAAACTGTCGAGCTGTGATGGACGACTGCGTCAGCGCGACCTCCATCGCCGCAATCGCCTTGAGAACTCTCTTCCGCGGAGGAAGAGCTACTCCTCGCTCTAGATCGTAATCTACCCCGACATACTCGAACCTCTGTGTCGGGGACAGATGAGACTTCGCCCAATTGGGGATCCAGCCGAGGCTGGTCGCCAACCTGAGGACGAACCCGGATTGCTCTATAGCCTGAGACGGGGAGTCGGCTATGATTAACCAATCGTCGATATAATGGTGGAATTGAATTCCAACCGATCGAAACCTGGCTGCCATCGTCCTTACGATACGGGTGAACACGTAAGGGGCGGTGGCTACTCCAAAAGGAAGTACCCTGAACTGATACACCAAACCTTCGAAAGCGAACTTGAGGTATCGCCGATCGGCTGGGTGTATTGGCACATGTAAGTACGCGTCCTTGACGTCGATACTGACTGCCCACTTCCCCTTGGACAGAGCTTTCTGGACGGAAAGCGCCGACTCCATCTTGAACCTGGGTATGATCAGGAATTTGTTGAGGTTTGACAGATCGAAAACGGGACGCCACCCGCCTGTCTTTTTCGGGACTAGGAAGATGAGAGAATAGAATCCTCTCTCGTCCTTGACCACCTCGATCGCACGTTTCTCTAGCAACTGCTGCACCTCGTGCTGCAGAAGCTGAAACTTTTCCCGATCGCCGGGCACAGGGAAGAACCACGCTTTGGGTCTGATCGGTGGTTTTCCAGCCTCCCATCTGAAGGTGAGACCGAACTTCACCCATGCCACGACTGAATTGTCTGACGACGCCAGATCGCTCCAGTTCTGGACGAACTGAGCCAGGCGTCCCCCGACTGGACCAGGTTGTGGAAGATCGAATTCCGATAGAACTGAACCTTCCACAGAGCCTACGCTTTCCCGCAACGAGTCACTTCTTACCAGAAGCTTTCCCTTTGCCCTTGAAGCGTCCACCCCCTTTGCCTCCGCGCTTGCCATCCCCCTGGGGAGGGGGAGGCTGCGCCCCACGAAAGGGCGGCTGCGTAGAAGCGGGTGCATGTGGTGCCTGAGGTTGGGCAGGCTTCTGACCCTTGGTCTTCTTGCCTGTCCCAGACCCCGCCGACTTCCCAAGCAAAGCCTTGGCCATAGCCTCTTCCCGGAGATGTTCCCGCATGACGGAAATATCCGATCGAGAGAGGTTGGCGTAGGTATAGCCTGAGAAAAGCGGCCTCCCACGTAGCTCAGCGACGTCCGTAGCGGACACGTCAAGCAGACGGAGATCAGCATCACGCATGGTGAGATCCAATTGTGCGCCCAGGTGCGCACTGTCACGCTCAGCAGCATGGACCACTCCGGCCAAGACGCCGAGTGCTGCATGTATGTTGGCGCGACTCCCCTCCTCCAGATCCGCCTCGTCCACAAACTCCTGAACCAAGGTGGTCAGGTGATCTGTCAACGAGAGCTGCCCCATCAATTGATGAGACAGCGTCTGCCAGTGAGAAAGGCGAGCCTTTTTCACATAAGCTGACCAGACCGTACCCTGCTTCCGGGAAAGCAGGTGAAGGTTAGGGTCTTCGACCGGGACGGAAGTCTGATGTCCACCCTCGGACTCTACAGTCCGATAGGTGTCGATCGACTCAGGTCGAACACGGCTAGTCGGGAATGTCGACTCCGTACGAGCCACATCCTTCTTAGCCGTAACTCCCTTGTTGATCTTGTCGAAGGACTTGACCAACGCGGGAGCCACAGGGAGCCGGATCGGCCGACGAACTGGCGCCGACGCGAACCTACCGGTTCCCCGTGAGGGCCCTGGAGCATCGATCGGCAAGTCCATTCGCCTTGCGACCGACTCCAAAGCCCACCGGAAGTTAGAACCCCCGGCCTGATCGGAAGTCTCATCCTCCGAGGAGGACGACTCCTGATCAGCTTCCACTCGACCCCCCCGATCGTTGGACCTCACAGGTCCGATCGAAGACCTCGATGACCCCAAGGGTACATCAAAGGACGGGCGAGGGAATGCCTGCTCAGCGATCGCGCCCGTCCGGCGACTTACATCCGCGTACACAGGACTTGAGTGGCCCTGAGGAACGACCCCAGCACCACCCGCCCGATCGTGCCCTGATCGAGGACCAGGAGCACGACCGCCAAGTGAAGACTCCCGATCGCACGAACGATCGAGAGCCTCACCCCCAAACAAAGGGAACTCTCCCCCCTCGAACCTCGAGACCGAGGACCCGAATGAGCCATCCAAGCTGCCCCGCCGATCGAAGCCCGAAGCCTGATCGTCGCCCACCGAGAGGTCGGACGAAGCCTGAGCCACATCGAAAATCGATGTGGTCTCAGCACCACGGCGCTTAGAGGAAGCACGCTTCCTCTTCTTGGAAGGCCCCGGGGAAGAGACTACGGACCCCTCCACCTCGATCGGCCCCGACTGAGGGACGACGAAAGTGGAGTGCGGTTCCTTGGCTGCTTTCGCCTTGGCAAGAACTGAAACCTTCTTCTTAGAAGATTTCGACTTCTTGCCAGCAGGGGGAGCAAGCTCTCCCTGCGACGAAGGGGCAGCCGAAGAACCGGCCGGGACTCCCTGTCCAAGCAGGGAAGAGAGACCCGGCAGGAGGGGACCCTGAAGGGACGATAACGACTGTGCAAAGAAAGATTGCACAGCCGCGTTGACCATGTCCTGTGTTAGCCCCAGGGGCTGGCTAACACAGGACGCAATCTGTGCCGTCACAGGCGGAGTCTCCACCTCCATGGGCGACTGGCGGACTTGCGGAGCCGAAGCTTCCGCAAGCCTCAAAGCATCCCGACGAGCCAACGAGGCTTCGGAATACTTTGCAGTCGCCTGCACGAAGGAAGAGGGACGCCAGAAACGACACAGATCACACCTCAAATCCTCCATAGATACCGGGCCATGGTCTAAGCAGTCGAAACACACACTGTGTTTCTCCCCTCCTCGGAGGGTATTGACCAGACACTTCGGGCATGGACGTTCGTCCATGGCACCGGTACCAAGGGAGGATTGTGAAGTCATGATCACACAAGGGAACTAACCACACACAGTAACAGGGCGGGCAATATATGCAAACCTGAGACCGCGCTGAAAAAAGAACCCTAAGAGGACTACGAATATATAAACTACAGTATACGTATACACAATATATACAGTAGAAAATTAACGTAGAACTATTGATAGATGTAAACAACAAGTACACTATCAAGTACGACGGATGGACGATAATAGGGTGAACTGGCTATACAAATCGCTGACGATCTAGCAAGTAACAAACTATCGACCGATACTTATCCAAATAGACACAAAACGATGTCTATGAACGTGGCAGGTGAAATTCCGTAAGAATATATCGCAAAAGTCTAGTTTGCAGACTAAATTCTACGAATTCACCGGGAACCAAAATCCAAAGCTGCCAAGCAAAAATGGCGGTGGACAGAAAAGTGAAGCTTCTGCGCAGCTGCGCGCGCATATGCGCGGCGGTTTTGGCGGCAAAAGGAGCGCTCGAGTCATGCAGGCAGACGATCGTGCCTTGCTTTCAGTACGCGAATTTCTATCCAGAACGATCCAAAGGATCGAAAAGGAGCATGTAGTAGTTTAGATTGGTGATGTATAAAATAAACGGAGCATGTAGTAGTTTAGATTGGTGATGTATAAAATAAACTCCCATGTGTCGTCTAATATATTCATGCTTACCACGCGATGCCCAATACGTTGAGGGATAAAACTAGCATAGTGGTTACAGGTGCCAGACCTCATACAGTGGTGTCCTATTACAGTGGATTGAATTTCACAGTCACTTATCTCACACACAACTGTCGTACATTGAAAAAATCAATGAATAATTTATCAGAGGAACATGAAATCTTGATATTACTGAAGTCAATTTATTTCCAGACTTAAAATTTCTGTGCGAAAAACCCCGATGAAATTCAATCCACTGCAATAGGACACCACTGTAATAGGTCTGGCACCTGTAGGCTGGGACTTTTTTTTAGGAAGGTGTTATGGACCGTCAAAGTAAGATCATTTAACATTGAGTTGAATGGCCAATATAATTAATATACTGTAACCTAAAGCATAGAGGCAAAATAACATCGCATAAGTTATTCGCTAGGTGGCGCAACTAGTTCTTGTTCGAAACTGTCAACAACAACTGAAATTCTGATCGAGTCACAACACCCGAGGGAGCACATGTACAATGGCGTGGGCAATTTTCTCCCGGGTGAACTGTCACACTGAAAAGGGGTGATACTATTTTTTGGGGGTGGAGATATAAATGGGGGTTTGTAATTTAGGGGGATACACTTAAAAGAAGGGTGGCTTTCATTTTCGTCCTGTTCCTCCGACTCCATTTCGCACCCGTTTGCCGTCCGTTTGTCGGTCGCCGTCAACTGTCATTTAATTGCTATCTATATGTTGTATTGAATTGCTCGTGATGTTGGTGTTTGTGAGTGTTGCAGATCCGTGCCGACGGTGATTCGATCCCGGGTCCCCTGGCGTGGAAGTCCCGTGCACTGCCCCTGAGCGTGGGGGTGGAAGCCAAGTTTGGAAATCAGGTCCGAAGTGGATGATGTACATATAGTTTGTGTGATGTATTCATAAAATTGCACCACGTGTATCTGTTATCAGTGGCCATCGAGTTGAGGGGTTGTGGGCCTTTGGAGCCATAGAAAGCGGCAGCGGGAAGGTGCGCATGGTCCCTGTAATTTCGGATTGTTGGCGTGCCTATGATTGTTTGTCTGACGAAGGCTATAAACACTTCCGTGTCAACCATAGCGTTAACTTCAAAGACCCTGAAACGGGAGCCCACACTAACACGATAGAAGGTTCTTGGCTGCATGCCAAGAAAGTGTTTCCCCGTTATGGGACGTCAAAGGCACTGGCCCCGTCCTATTTGACGGAATTTTTATGGCGATGGCTAGTGAAGCGTCGGGAGGAAGACGCCTTTGAGGCGTTCCTCCGCGCTGTTTGTAGAGTGTATACGCCTGCGACATTTCCTGATGTTCCCCAATAATATAGCGGCAGACTGCGGACATTCCCATGGCTAAAAAAAGTAACCCCCAAAGCAATGGCACCAATATAAATGTATGTTTTCAAAGCGTATACAAGCTCTGTGTTTGGGCACATTGTGCTGTACATTTTTTGACGTGCAACGAGAGTTGCACGTACAATATCAATACAAGAGTAAATGACCCCCTTAGTGCAGGTTCTTAGCAAAAAAAATTGTTCACATTGTGATAAAAGCATGAAACTTTGCAGAGGGGTAGAGTATCACTCACTGATCAAAATAAGCTAGGGAGCCATCCTCAATATGGTCTGTGGCGGATATGGCAGCCATTTTTCTTTTTGCAGTAAATCGACTTCAAATGGCCGGTTCGCGAAATTCGTTATTTTCACCTATGCCTGCCAAATATTATCCAATATCCACAAAATTGGTATCAAACTGACCGGAATAACAAGGCCAACTGAACTATAACGAAAAAAGATAATTATAATGAATGTTCTGCAGCAATATGTAAAAAAACTCAGTTTTTTGTTTGAATTTTGCCAACTATTCACGGATCTCATGGTCGGGCATGTATAATAGGTGTGTCTGCATCCTCTCCTCCCCCTCCCCCCGATGATTTTCTGAAATAAATTTTTTTAGTTAATTTCGAACATATTACTGATTATTGATACTGTTTCTAGAGAACCATCGCTGGCAAATATGGTTTTCTGGGCCGTTTTCAAAATGGCCACCGTTGAATACTCTGAAATCATGTTTTGGGCTATATCTCAGCTTCTGTTGCAGGTAGAGACATGGTTTCGGTGTCTACACCTATGTTTTTGATATTGGGGAATCGAATTTTATCAATGCTGAGTACCTGTGACTGTTGATTACTTCAGAATTATGAATGGCTGACAATGAAACTGGCGAAAAGCACATTTCCAACCATGGTGTGAGTAGAAATCCTAAAAGAGGCCGATCGATAGTAAAAAGCAGTTCCATTCCCACATATCAAGCTCAAAGGTAAGAATCAATTTACAGAATTAGTGCCAAGGTGGATTCTTTTGAATTCCTGGATACATGACTCGATGATGAATGTGATTGTGGTCTCTGGAAAATATTGCATTTTCCTGGCATTTACTTAGTAAGATGGTGAAAATACAAATGAACTAGTATTTAAGGTCTGCATAAACCATCATTATCAGTTGTGCATGGAATGCAACACTTTTTACTCCACAGAAATCAAATCCAAGATGGCCCTCAAGGCCAACAGATAATTTCTGAATTTAAGCAAGGCCTCTGCATAAAAATTACCAGTAATGATAAAACTAAACAATCCAATGATAGACCAGTACGAATCCTGTAATTTCCCTTCTATTGCATTGGAATCAAGGCACCAAGAATGCCAGTAAAGTTCACTTCTACCACGTGTTTGTTGATCTTATCAGCTGCCATTAACATGGGAAATATCTCTGCCTCAATATCCATGCACCAGTTTTGTTCTACGTGGCAAATGGAGCATGTTCATTGTTGATTGGTTTCCGGTTGACACATGAGTTGCCCTTTATGTGTGATACAGTAATGACATGTGATTTGTTTGTCCAAAACGATATGACAGTTACCTGAAAGCAATGCAGTAGCTCAAGATAAATGTTTTATGTCAATGATAGATTTGACCTCTAGTCTCAAGAATGATTACACGGCAAATTTGGAATGGCATTTATATGTATACATTCCAAGTTAGACCTTTTTGCATTCGCAAAATTGACAAGGGTTTGTGCAATGACATTTGACATCAAGAACAAAGACATCCCTGACACAAGATATTGTGGTTAACACGAGAAATTTCTTGCCGTCTTTCTCATTCAATCCATGCCCAGTCATATATAATGAATTCCTGAAACAAGTGATGTGCTAGAACAACATCTCAAAAGACCTCCAATTAAGGACATGAACTAGATCCCATTAACCGGTAGGGGCTGTTCAAAACACCACAGACCATGGATGGACTGAAACAGACAACAAAGATGGTTCCCATCTAGACCATAATGCCTTTTGTCAAGGATGTCTTTGACATTTGTGTCAAATGCCACTGCACAAAATATAGTTCACTTTGCGAATCCAGAAGATCCAAGTTGGAATGAACATGTATATGCCATTGCTTATTTGCTGTGTAATCGTTCTTGAGACTGGAGGTCAAGCTGAGATAATTTATCGGGAGCTACTGCATTGTTTTCAGTTCACTGTCATACCGTGCTGCACAAAAAATTACACATATTTCTGTGCCATACATAACATGCACAACTAATAAAGATGGCTTCTGCTGACCCAAAATACTGGTTCATGTGCATTTTTGACTTTCTTCCCAGGTCAAATGACAGAAAACTGCACTCTTTTTTAATGACTACAAGCGAGCGTCGCATTCCTCATCAAATCATGTGTCCAGGAATTCAAAAGAATTCACCTTGGCACCATTTCTATAAATTGATTCTTATCTTCTGAGCTTGTTATGTGTGAATGGAATTGCTTTCACTATCATTCTGGTCCCCTCTCAGGGTTTCTACACAATATCATTCGCACCTTGTCAGACATTTTTAATTCTGAAGCAACCAACAGACACAGGTACTCAGCAATGACAGAATTGGATTGTTCAGCACCAAAAACATTGGTAAAGACACCAAAATCATGTCTATACCAAAGAGCCTAAAATACCAAGAGCGGGCACTCAGTCGTACTCAACATAACTCACAAGATATTGCCCGATAGAGACGTCGTGAGCAGTGAGTGAGCTGGTCGCTCCTTCTGTGGCGATGCTGGTCTTTTGTTTTATTGGTCACTATTTAGTCGAATGGAAGTGCCGCCTCTTGGTATTTCAGGCTCTTTGGTATATACCTGCAATAGAAGCTGAGTAATGGCCCAAAATATGTTTTCGGCATTTTCGATGGTGGCCATTTTGAAAAAGGCCCAAAACAACCATTTTCGCCAGTGGTGGGTCTCTGGAATCTCCCTAATAATCAATAATAGGATGGAATCTAACTAAAAGAATTGATTTCAGATGATCATGCGGTGAGGGGGTGCAGGCACACCTGGTGGACATGTCCGACTACGAGATCCATAGATAACTTGTCAAAATTCGAGCAAAAAAAATGTTTTTGGACATATAGCTGTAGAATGTTCGATATAATTATTTTTTCTGTTATGAGTGGGATGGTCTTGTTATTCCGGTCAGTTTGATACCAATTTTGTTGATATTGGGTAATATTTGACATGCACAGGTAGAAATAACCAATTCCCCAAACCGGCCGTTTTAGGTCGATTTACTGCAAAAAGAAAAATAGCTGCCATATCCGCCACAGGCCATATTGAGAATGGCTCCCTAGCTTATATTGATCAGTGAGTGATACTCTACCCCTCTGCAAAGTTTCATGCTTTTATCACAATGTGAACAATTCGTCCAAAATTATGAGCTAAGAACCTGTACTACCTTCATTGTCCCTTGCTTTATGTGGAAGTTGAATACAATAGTTTTGGATATGTGTACAAACGTAAAGTAATAGATTTATTGGTAGGGTGGACATGTGTTTGAGACTACTTAGAGTAATATAATGGTAGGCAGCCTAGTGTGAACGGCTAGTATGGATAGATAGACGTGATATGGGTCCGTGAAATTATAGATTAATGGGTACAATCGGGAATGGAATATGGAAGTGTGTCAGTGTATTTGCGTGTTGCACGTGGCGTTTTGGGAAGTGTGCTCGCACTGTTTACTTGTTACTAGTAGTATGGTAGTGGCTTATAATCATAAACAGTTGGTGTCCCGGCCAACGATCCCCCCCCCCCCCCCCCCCCAAATTACGCAATGCGCAAGTGAAGAAAGTGCGTTAGGCATGTGTAGTGATGAGTGCTACTCAAGAATGAGCATGCTCCATGGCGCGCACTGTGTTTGATTGTGCACGTGGAGGGACTGCGGCCTTCCACGTGCAGGAGCGAGGAGCACATGGTGTGTTTATTATTATATGATAATAAGGTCAGTGAGACCATAGTGAAATCTTGTTTGGTCACGAGATTTCGCTTAACATGGATGCCTCCAGGTAGGGGTAAAACGTAGTTTTGAAGTATCCAGAAAGCCGTGATAACCTGCATAGAATGAAATATGTTATGCTCATAAGTTGTATAGTAATGGTATAGATTCAAAATCCATTATTAGATTTGGAATTGAACGATTAGAAATAGGGGTGAAATTGCCCACGTTATTGTACATCCTAGCCCACCCGAGTACTCGAGTCACGAAATCTGTACTTGTGCTGACCCTACAATTCAACCCGCAGTGCTGAGTCGGGGGGGGGGAGGGGGGGGGGGGGGAAATGAGGGAGCACAGATTTGCAACAAATTGAACAATCGACGTAAAATTTTAGCATTTCTTGCTTACAAACAACACCTAATCTAATCCATATACATTCTATACACACTTTTCCACATGAACAATGCAGAATTGATAGCTCACATTCAATTTGTGCACATAAAAACCTGTTCAAATTTCTGTAAATTCGAACACACTTCTCTTGCAGAGAATAAATGGCGTTCTTCTAAAAAGCGTCTAAAGGAAATATCATTACGATGCACCAGCTAAATTTAGGAAATCGTGAAAAGTCGGTTCACTTATGAACACCATCGTACCTTTGCAGACACCGCCTATGTAATAGCTATGTGTATTGCTCTTTTTCTTTCCAATGGAAACACTATGCAGCCACAGTAAATATATTAGGCCTACATTTTTTATTATCAAGATACCTCATGTAGGCCTACTGTATATACCTCATAAATCAATATTTCTGGTTCGTGAAATTTCAACTGAGGTATCGCGATCGAAGTAGCCTCGACCTATAGCCCGGCCATCATATTCAATTCAATTCAATATCATTTATTTCATCATCAACAATACACGAATATCCAAACATGCAAATACTGTATAAGAATGATGAAAAGGAGAAATAAAAGAAGCTGAAGCTTTTGGAATTCTCTCCCCTGAAATACTTGTTAAGCTCAATACAAATGTGCAGATATTACCAAAAAGAAAAGAAAAGGAAAAGAAAAGGAAAAAAAACTGAATTAATAAACGATGTGACTTATATTATTATAAAACTTTAAGAGAAATGTAATAAAAAGTAAATAAATAAATGGTTGGTGTGTTTTGATACAATTGAGCAACATTATCACAAATCAAATATTTCGGGCAATACTACATATAAGATAATATATATTTCTGTTTAACAGCTTCTTTTAATTCATTTAGCGATTGAGCAATTTTTATGCTGGTCTCAAGATTATTCCACAACTTTACACTACTTATACTAATAGCTCTCGATCTCAACTTGGTTTCACAAAAGTTGACATTCAAACTATTATTTCTACTAGACCTAGTTTGGTACTTATGGACATTTTGGGTTTTAGTGAATAACCTGCTAACATTTGCAGGTGAAGTATTATTATTAGCACGATACGTAATGACTGAAATTTTTAGCTTGACAATATCAACAAACTTCATATCAACAAAAAAATATCAACAAGTCATATCGATTCGATTTGATTCATTTGGATCAAAGGTGTACAAAGACATACAATATATTGTGGCGATTTTGCCCTAAGATCGCGGCAGGTGATTGTAAAACTACATGCCATTTATGTGGCCTTTTCTGTCTTGGCCTTGTTTTGTCACGCTCCGTTCGAGCGGGCGTTGCTACGGCGACGCATTGTAATTTACGTTATCCAGTAAACTATAACAATGGTTTGATTACGCTTCGCGTGCAGCCTCTAGTTTCTGGTATTATATATACACTGGAAGCGACTCGGTCGAGGAGATTGTCCAAGGTCTGGTGACAGGCTGCACTCGAAGCTCGCAATGAGCTTTGAGTTCCCTGGTCATGAGTAGTGGGCTCTTAGAGCCCTGGGGACGATTTCCATAGGGGGGCCCGGGCTGGGGGAGACAAGTTGCTGACTCGGGAGCGCAAGCCCTGTGGATCGCCAGTTCTCTCCCTTCCCGGGACGGTGTGACATAGGCTCTGGCCAGTTCGTCGGACTGTACGGGGTTCCGTCCCTGAGGCAGACCGCGGCTCGCCAGGCCCCTCCAGCTAACACCGTGGTGATGAACCAGTTTCTGAACGGTGTCCGTAGGCCTGGGCGTGTCGGGTGGGCTGTTACCTGGTTACCGTAAATGCTAGAGTGGTTACCGTGTCCGCAGTGACCTCCGGTGAGCGGCGCGGCCGCAAGGATCCGGAATAGCGGATGCGCGTCCGCAAGGACTCGCGGTGAGAGGACTATCCTCGAGGATCCCGAAGAGCGGACGATAGTCAAAAACTTTACAATATAAAAGATGTGATGCCATGGAATAATGTAGTGGGTGGTACAACAAGGATCGAGGATAACACGTGGAATCGTCAGAAGTCGTGAGGTCCTTGAAAAGTCAGTGGTATGAATGAACATGGGGGAATACTATAGATGCTTTGCTGTGACGTCACACCAGACGGCAAAATCAGTGTCCAAGTCCAATGTTTGTTGGTTCTATCTGGTTGTTTTGTGATTTCACTGGGAACGTTGCCGTCCGGTATGGCGTCATAAATAGAGAAGAATTACGTATGACGTCACTTGCAAAGCATCTATTTACTAGAGAGAATTACAATTGACACCAGTGCTGGTAATACAGAAATTCATTTTGTTCAGTTGCTAATGATCTGTATCTTAGGTAGTTATACACAGAGGATTTGAAGGCTGGTTTGGTTGGGATACTCTTGATAGACGATGGTAGATCATTCCAGAGCATTAATTGTTCCGTGGTACGCGAAACTATATGAAGCAAAATAACCTGACACCCTAGGAAGTACAAAATTCCCAGTAGACCTACGTAGATTGTATGTAGTGAGGTGATCCTGGCGAGTAAATTTATCCAACAATTTGACAACAAATATGACGGGGCTGTACAATAAACAAATTATACATATGACCCAACATTAGCTGAAACCAATTCGTAGTAACCCTACTTTGTCAAGTTCGGCTGTTAAACATGGGGATATGTGTATATTTAAGGTAAGCTTAAAAGCGACGCTTCAAGTGACGTTATACATGAGAGAGACTCATGTAGAAATTATACATGCATGCTAATGCCTAAACTGTAGAATTCACTGCAACTGTGACCATTGAATTGTAAGCATTTGCTGTAATTATGTGGCTGTTAAACGTGAAAATAGGTGCGATGAGCAGATGTTATACATTAATAACGGACGTTATATGCATATAGATGTACTACTTGACATCGGTTCAATAAGCGGAGCTGTTTCGCTGCATGTACGCTGGCACTACTAACCGCAAAGAAAACAAACCAAAAACCTACTCTCCTTGAACGTTATTAAGAACTTACAAAAAAAAGCCGATGAACGATGGAACATGATTTCAAGTAGCCCTAATGTTTATGATATTCATTTACCACAAATACATGATATATTACTCAAAACAGAATATAAAATCAGTATCCATAGTACAAGATTACCAATAATTTGCCAAAAAAACAACAACAAACAATTGAGTTTCCAAAATTTCCCAAATCCTATCCAACAATCCTGTCTCGATCTTGTTCCGGGATATTCAATGTCCTTCGATCCGATCTCCATGATGCTGTTCCTCTCGTGTGACTAATACAAGACTCCATATTCGTACAAAACCTCTTTCTTCGTATATTATGGCTTGAGCTCACTGCTCCAAACTTGAGGAAATACATGCACCCACAATGAACTGTAATGTGTCATAATTCGTAATACATAAATCACAGTCTGCTGCCCTATACATTAAAAAATACATTGTAATAATTTTATTTTATTTAATAATTTTTATGTATTTATTTATTTATTACTTTATTTATTTATTACTTTATTTATTTATTTACTTATTTATTCAGGCTGAGGCCGAACAGTACAATAGGTGACATAAAAATATGAATAATGTACATACAAGTAATTACAAGTGGTAATATTGTACTTTATTCATGGACAACACACTGAAGTGGAGATCGCTTATTCCAGTCTGATCCATAGACTCAAAATAAGATGTGATTGGAACGGTTGATTTAATGTAAAAACTATTCATTTTACACTGCGAAGCAGCAAGAGGGTTTCCTCGATGCACGTACAGAAGATTGATATAAGGAAATACGCGAAACTAGAAAAACAAATGAAACAACCTAGGTCGAGTTTATAGGTATATGAATAATAGTTTTACAGGCAACTGGTTGACTTGCTGAGTTTCAAACACTCACTACTTTGAATAATTCTGATCACAATCTTGGTAATCTTTATGCCATTTCATGCGAGACCCCCCCCCCCCCCCGTGTACAACATTTCGAACTGATTTGAGATAAATGAGATATGCGGGAATGGATAGAGCAGATACATTTATACGGTTGTATCATATTAAAAGGGACGTATATAGGCCTATGGACGTATCCATGTCTCCTTCTTGACGCAGTCTCCTGACATGCTGAATTTTATAAAGCGTACACACTGGGCTGCCACCTGTGAATAAACTCAGAAACTAAAACTAGGAACACAAAACAATTGTCGTCTTTGTTCTTTTGTATGGTACATGACATCTATTTGCATATATACCATTTATGAAAAACTTTGTATAATTCAACGAAGAACTAATTTGAAACAACAGCATCATTTGTCGCAATTTTCATTTGTCGTGTTTTGTAGTTAAGCATAGGCGATAATGTAGGATTTTGGCAAGACAGTAAAACGCTAAATTCTGGTTTTTGACTGTCACGTCTTGGGGTTATACGCGACTCGGCCGCCTGTTGATCAGCTGGGTTACTGATGACTTTTGCAAAGTGGTGGTAGTCATGCCATTTTTAGATCATTCATGGATTGCAGACGTGTTTTTGTCACCTTACTAGCAGACTAACTGACTAGGCTCTGCTGGTGAGCGCTGATCAGCTGTGAATACTGATATTACTTATTAGCTATGCCTGAAATACCTGTATATGGCGAATTAGGCCGTGTTGTGTTTAGCCAGGATCAGGCCGAATGTCCTGGGCCTGTATTCTGGCTATGTTGTGTTAGGACTTTGTTCAGTGTCCGCGAGGTTTCGAAAATGTCTCAGGCAGCACGGAATATTAACACACACACAAATTTCAACACAAGCCAATATTCAACACACAAAACACAAATTATTGTGTACATTTCAAGTGGAAACCTGTTCTATGGATGTCAAAACAAAGAGAATCCCTGCACAATATATTCAAAAGAAAATCTGGTATTATTGCTCATTATTATCCGACATTGAAGTCAAGAGAATTTTAAAGAGGAACTATCTAAAAACATTGTTTAAACGCTGTTAAATGACCCAGATATTCTCTGTGTGTTAGTGCCAAATTTCATGGAAAAGTTACCCACACGCGGACACTAACAAACTCCTAACACAGGTAAATTACAAACTAATTTGTAGTTTTCAACATTGTGCTCGTGGCTCAGCAGATGTTGTGGCTCACTTCGTTTACCCTACCAGCTTTGGCAGCCAAGTCACATGTATAATCCCATGTCATGCCACGATAGATATATAGATCTAGTTGGGATGCACCCAGTTTTACAATATTTTGTTGAGAGCTCCACAACTATCCACGATAGGGTAAAAATTTGGTGAAGATGAAGTATGTTTTCGGATACAAACAAAAATATCTAGATCTATCAGCATTTGAATGATCCGCAATGTGTATTCTCACACTTGGCCATGTCCAATGTCCATAACTGTCCGATAGCTTGATCCGAACACCCAAGATCTTTCATTTATACATGCATGTGGACTCAATGTCAAGCCTGAATGTCTTCCAGTTTTGACTGCTAATATGAAATGTGTCATCTTGGCCTACCCGGTATCCATTTATTGTTTTAAGATATCTTCTTTTTTCTATGTTGCAGCAAGATGCTTTGAAATGAGGATGATGCTTGAATCACTGGTTGCATGGCATTCCCCAGGGCGAGTGCATGTGCTTCTACTGGTGATTGGAATAGCTGTAGGCATCCTGAAGATACTTGATTATGGAAACGTTCTGTATGTTATGGGAGTGGTGTGCCTTGGTATTGCTGGTGCCTGGTTCGGACTCGTTTATGTGGTGTGCTCTGGAAAGTGGTACAGCATTCCATACCGCAATGTGGAGAGTGAGGCAGCTCGGTCCTTCCTGACCAAACTGATGGTAAAAATTTCTCGTCTTAAAATGCTGATTTTCTCCGTGATGTTCTTTACGAGTTTATCTTGTTGCTTTGGAGGTTCTTGTTAAACAGCAAATCGATATGACATTCATACAAGCGTACTAGCTTTATTGTGACAGATAATGAGCTAATGTGGAGACTGGTGAGCATAAAACATTTTATCCGCAAAGCAAAATAAATATTGGAATATTTTCTGTAATTCTAGTGACATTTATCCAATACACAGAACCACCGTGCCCAGTTTAGACCTTGCAAGAGGAGGATGGTCACCACAGCCAACGTGGATCACGCCATCCAAGAAATACTGGACCTGGTAACAAGGGATTTCATACTGAGCTGGTACCAAACTCTGGGGAGTGACCACGACCGATTCAAACATCTGTTTCAGTAAGTACTGTGTTATTTCTATAGTTGACATGTATATTCTCTACAGCTCATACCACTGTAACTGGCTGTGCCTTGTACATGTAGATCTGCATTACGGTACCGAGCATGGTTCCTTGGTAAAACGAGCTGATGTTTGTATCTAGAATCTTCGATAACTGCCGAAATGCCTTTATGGTTTTAGCAGAATTTTTTCGCTCTTTTTTTTTCTTCCGCCACTTTTGGTTTCCGGATGATAACTTTAGATTGCCTTGACGGATCCTCGTCAAATTTTCACCACAAGTCAGAAATGATATGTGGAAGAACTCTATTCTTTTTGAGCCGGATCCGAGGTCCGTGAGGATGAAATCAAGGCTAATTAGGGCATTTCGGGCCGAAATGCCCTTATGGTTTTGTCTGGGGTTTTTTTTTTTTTTTTTTTTTTTTTTTTAAAACTTTCCGCCGTTTGGTTTCCGATCAATAACTCGGGAACGCCTGAACGGATCTTGTCCAAATTTGCACCACTGGTCAGAAATATTACATGGAAGACTCCTATTGTTTTGGAGGCGGCTCCGGGGTCCGTGAGGTCCGTGAGGATGAAATCAAGGTTGATTTTGAAACTTGGTTTCCGAGCGATAACTCAAAAAGTATTCATGCAATGGCAAGTATTCTATGCATGGGAGTTCATATACCACCTGGGAAGAACCCTATTGATTTTGGGATCAATCTGTCGAACGACCTTTGACCTAGAGCTCGGAAGAATTTTTGCTGATTCATCCTTGAGGCTTTCATGTATATCTCGGAAACGGTGCGTCATAGAGCGAAACGGAGCTCAATTTCGGCCTCCTCGCACTAGACTAATTAGTCTAGAGGGTATCTTGGGTCGAATCGACCCCTGGTGTCGAATTTTTTTTTGCCGACTCGGCACTTCCTGTTTGGCCGTATCTCGGAAACGGTGCGTCGTAGAGCGAAACTGAGCTCAATTTCGGCTTCCTGGCACTAGACAAACTAGTCTAGAGGGTATCTTGGGTCGAATCGACCCCTGGTGTCGAATTTATTTTCGCCGACTTGGCACTTCCTGTTTGGCCATATCTCGGAAACGGTGCGTCGTAGAGCGAAACGGAGCTCAATTCCGGCCTCCTGGCACTAGACAAACTAGTCTAGGGGGTATTATGGGTCGAGACGACCCCTGGTGTCGAATTTATTTTTGCCGACTCGGCACGTCCTGTTTGGCCGTATCTCGGAAACGGTGCATCGTCGAGCGAAACGGAGCTCAATTCCGGCCTCCTGGCACTAGACAAACCAGTCTAGCGGGTATTATGGTTCGAGGCGACCCCTGGTGTCAAATTATTTTTTGCCGACTCGGCACTTCCTGTTTGGCCGTATCTCGGAAACGGTGCGTCGTAGAGCGAAACGGAGCTCAATTCCGGCCTCCTGGCACTAGACAAACTAGGCTTATGGGTATTTTGGGTCGAGACGACCCCTGGTGTCAAATTTATATTCGCCGACTTGGCACTTCCTGTTTGACCGTATCTCGGAAACGGTGCATTGTAGAGCGAAACGGAGCTCAATTCCGGCCTCCTGGCACTAGACAAACTAGGCTTATGGGTATTTTGGGTCGAGACGACCCCTGGTGCTGAATATTTTTTCGCCGACTCGGCACTTCCTGTTTGAGCGTATCTGGGAAACAGTGCGTTGTAGAGCGAAACGGAGCTCAATTTCGGCCTCCTGGCACTAGACAAACTAGGCTTAGAGGTATTTTGGGTCGAGACGACTTCTGGTGCCGTATCTTGAAAACGGTTCGTCGTAGATCGAAACGCAAAGATGCCTAAGGGCGGGGTATGTCACTTAAACTTTGACCACGGACAGTTCCAGAGTCATCATGGTTCTAGACACGGTCTCTTAGGTATATGTTAGCTAGGAATAGAACTCACACGAAATGCCCCAAGGCATCTTCAGGCCTTGACGTCTAGTTTTGAGACTTGGATTCCGGACGATAACTGGAAAAATATTTACGCAATAGTTGCAGAACTCTGCATGGAGGTTCATATGCCACCAGGGAAGAACCCTATTGATTTTGGGATCGATCCGTCAAACGACCTTTGACCTAGAGGTCGAAATAATTTTTTGCTGATTCATCCTTGAGGCTTCCTGCATATCTCAGAAACCGTGCATCGTAGAGCGAAACGGACGTTATTTTCGGACTCGTCGCCCTAGACAAACATCTCTAGGGTGTATTATTTTTTTTGATCCGGCTCCGAGGTCCGTGAGGTCCTTGAGGATGAAATCGAGGCTGATCTTGAAACTTGGTTTCCGGACGATAACTCGAAAAATATTCAGGCAATAGTTGCAGAATTTTGCACGGAGGTTTATATGTCAACAGGGAAGAACCCTATTGATTTTGGGATCGATACGTCAAACGACCTTTGACCTAGAGGTCGAAATAATTTTTTGCTGAGTCATCCTTGAGGCATCCTGCATATCTCGGAAACGGTGCGTCGTAGAGCGAAACGGACGTTATTTTCGGACTCGTCGCCCTAGACAAACATGTCTAAGGGGTATTATGGATGAACTTTGACCTTGACCCGAATTTTTTTTGCCGAGTCGGCATTTTTCGTTTTCGTCGATATCTCGGAAACGGTGCTTCGTAGAGCGAAACGGACGTTATTTTCGGACTCGTCGCCCTAGACAAACATGTCTTAAGGGTATTATGGATGAACTTTCACCTTGACCCGAAATTTTTTTGCCGAGTCCGCATTTCTCGTCTTCGTTGATATCTCGGGAACGGTGTGTCGTAGAGCGAAACGGACGTTATTTTCGGACTTGTCGCTCTAGACAACATTTATCTTATATGTATTATGGATGAACTTTGACCTTGACTAAAAAATTTTTTGCCGAGTTGGCATTTTTCGTTTTCGTCGATATCTCGGAAACACTTAGTCGTAGAGCGAAACAGACTTTTTTTTCGGACTCGTCGCCCTAGACAAACATGTCTAAGGGGTATTATTTTAACGGTAAATTTTTTTGCGGAGTCGACATTTTTCATTTTCGTCGATATCTAGTATATATTATAAATTAATCATCACACCGAAATGCCTCCCAAGGCATCTTTAGGCCTTGACGTCTAGTTTTTAGGTTACCGGACCTTTGGTCCGATAACCTATTGGCATAGCGTTGCGTCCGTCCGTCCGTCCGTCCGGGCGGACGAGAGTATGGTTGTGTGACTAGAAAAGGCACACAACCATAAGTTGTGAGGAAATTTCTTCTTGTGTGCCTATTTTGGGGAGTTGTGTGCCTATTTTAGATAGGAAATTTAACATGTAAAAGGCACACAAGAAGGTCTCGTCCGCACGTCCGTCCGTCCGTCCGTCCGTCCGTCCGTCCGTCCGTCCGTCCGTCCGTCCGTCCGTCCAGCCGTCCGTCCGTCCGTCCGTCCGGCGTTAACATTTTGATCTTTAAAGTTAACGATCGAATCTTTCTGAAATTTTGCACAAAAATGCCTAAAAATATTTTGAGAAGGAGGTATTTTTTTTGTTTTTTGATTTTCGCATTTTTTTCAAAATGGCGGCCGTTTTTGTTGAAAAACGCTCAATTTTGTACTTTGACGGCCATTTTCTCAAAAACTGTCTGATCAGTTTTGAGTTTTTGGTTTCAAAAGATTCCTCTCATATACCTCTGTGATATGTATAAGTTTGGTTGCCCTAAATTCGCCGGTTTCCGGGTGGCGGCCATTTTGAATTTTTGGCGGGTCGGCGAAAAAAATTTTTTACGCCCCAAATCGCTTTACTATCCATTTTGGGCCATTTCTAGGGCAAAAAAAATTTTCACCCTTTGTAAAAAAAATTTTGGACTTTTTCGGCACTTTTTTCCTTCATAATGGGAGCTGTCCGGGCTGTACTCATAGAACGCTTGATGATAGAGCTTAGAAATTGGCACTTTCAAATGGAAAGTCATATATGGCGACTTGTGTGGTGACCTTGAATTTGACCTTGGATGACCTTGAAAGGTCAAAACAGCCATTTTTGGGTCGAAAAATGCTCAAATTTGCATTTGGTCTGTATTTTCTCAAAAACTCTCTGGTCAGTTTTGAGAATTTTGTTTAAAAAAATTCCTCTTATATACTTCTGTGACGTGTATAAGTTTTGTTGCCCTTGCTTCGCCGATCTCCGTGTGGCGGCCATTTTGAATTTTTGGCGAGTCGGCCGAAAAAAAATTTCAAACGATTCCACCCAACATATAGAAAATCAAATGCCGCACTCGTACATGTAATGGTAACATCGAAGTTCATACAGATGACCTTGATTGGTAAATCCCAAGGTCATATGTTTACACTGCGAACCTTCATTGGTAAAAGGTCTTTAACTGCCAATGCTACCATGGCCAACCAAAATTGTCCGGTAACCTATCTTAGCCTTTGGGCTAATTTTTAGGTTACCGGACCTTTGGTCCGATAACCTATTGGCATGGCGTTGCGTCCGTCCGTCCGTCCGTCCGTCCGTCCGGCGTTAACATTTTTATCTTTAAAGTTAACGATCGAATCTTTCTGAAATTTTGCACAAAAATGCCTAAAAATATTTTGAGAAGGAGGTATTTTTTTGTTTTTTGATTTTCGCACTTTTTTCAAAATGGCGGCCGTTTTTGTCGAAAAACGCTAAATTTTGGACTTTGACGGCCATTTTCTCAAAAACTGTCTGATCAGTTTTGAGTTTTTGGTTTCAAAAGATTCCCCTCATATACCTCTGTGATATGTATAAGTTTGGTTGCCCTAAATCTGCCGGTTTCCGTGTGGCGGCCATTTTGAATTTTTGGCGGGTCGGCGAAAAAAAATTTTTCGCCCCAAATCGCATTACTATCCATTTTGGGCCATTTCTAGGGCAAAAAAAATTTTTCACCCTTTGAAAAAAATTTTAGACTTAGAAAATTTTCGGCACTTTTTCCCTTCATAATGGGAGCTGTCCGGACTGTACTCATAGAACGCTTGAAGATAGAGCTTAGAAATTGGCACTTTCAAATGGGAAGTCATATATGGCGACTTGTGTGGTGACCTTGAATTTGACCTTGGATGACCTTGAAAGGTCAAAACAGCCATTTTTGGGTCGAAAAACGCTCAAATTTGCACCTGGTCTGTATTTTCTCAAAAACTCTCTGATCAGTTTTGAGATTTTTGCTTAAAAAGATTCCTCTTATATACCTCTGTGACGTGTATAAGTTTTGTTGCCCTTGAATCGCCGATCTCAGTGTGGCGGCCATTTTGAATTTTTGACGAGTCGGCGAAAAAAAATTTTTTCGCCCCAAATAACATTACTATCCATTTTGGGCCATTTCTAGGCAAAAAAAAATTTTCACCCTTTGAAAAAAATTTTGGACTTGGAAAATTTTCGGCACTTTTTTCCTTCATAATGGGAGCTGTCAGGACTGTACTCATAGAACGCTTGAAGATAGAGCTTAGAAATTGGCACTTTCAAATGGGAAGTCATATATGGCGACTTGTGTGGTGACCTTGAATTTGACCTTGGATGACCTTGAAAGGTCAAAACAGCCATTTTGGGGTCAAAAAATGCCCAGATTTGCCTTTGTAGATGAAATGCTTGCAGATAGAGCTCCTGTTTGCATTATGAACATATAGGAAGACATATATGGCACAACTAATGATGACCTTGAACTTGACGTCAGATGACCTTGAGTGCCAAATGTCTGACTTGGAATGTGTAAATTGACCTGAGCGGCCTAAACGATTCCACCCAACATATAGAATATCAAATGCCGCACACATACATGTAATGGTTACATCGAAGTTCATACGGATGACCTTGATTGGTAAATCCCAAAGTCATATGTTTACACTGCGAACCTTGATTGGTAAATCTCAAGGTCTGTTACCTGCCAATGCTGCCATGGCCAAACCAAAATTGTCCGGTAACCTATCTTAGCCTTTGGGCTAATTTTCATGTTTATATGTTCTTGCAGGGACTTCATATGGCAGATGATGGAGGAGTTCACAAGACGTTTACAGCAGGTTGATTTCTTCAAGTTCTGCACACAGAATGTTGTGAAAATTCTTATGCAACATTTCATTGAAATCAGACTGGCAAGGAAGAGGTACATCCACTAAATGGCACCTTTTATTCAATACGAAACATATGTTTATTAAGGCCTTTATGGTTTTAGCAGAATTTTTTTTTTTTTCTTCTTCTTCCGCCGTTTTGGTTTCCGGATGATAACTTTAGATTTCCTTGATGGATCCTTATCAAATTTTCACCACTAGTCAGAAATGATATGTGGAAGAACCCTATTCTTTTTGAGCCGGCTCCGAGGTCCGTGAGGTCCGTGAGGATGAAATCGAGGTTTTTGGTTTCCCGACAATAACTCAATAAATATTCAGGCAATAGATGCAGAACTCTGCGTGGAGGTTCATATACCACCAGGGAAGAACCCTATTGATTTTGGGATCAATCCGTCAAATGACCTTTGACCTAGAGGTCAAAATAATTTTTTGCTGATTCATCCTTGAGGCTTCCTGCATATCTCAGAAACGGTGCGTCGTAGAGCGAAACGGACGTTATTTTCGGACTCGTCGCCCAAGACAAACATGTCTATGGGGTATTTTTTTTTATGATTCGACTCCGAGGTCCGTGAGGTCCGTGAGGATGAAATCAAGGCCGATTATGAGACTTGGTTTCCGGACGACAACTCGAAAAATATTCAGGCAATAGTTGCAGAACTTTGCACGGAGGTTTATATACCACCAGGGAAAAACCCTATCGATTTTGGGATTGATCCGTCAAACAACTTTTGACCTAGAGGTCGAAATAACTTTTTGCTGACTCATCCTTGAGGTTTCCTGCATATCTCGGAAACGGTACGTCGTAGAGAGAGAGAATAAACGGACGTTATTTTCGGACTCGTCGCCCTAGACAAACATCTGTAAGGGGTATTATGGATGAACTTTGACCTTGACCCGAAATTGTTTTGCCGAGTCGGCCTTTTTCGTTTTCGTCGATATCTCGGAAACGGTGCGTCGTAGAGCGAAACGGACGTTATTTTCGGACTCCTCGCCCGAGACAAACAGGTCAAAGGGGTATTATGGATGAACTTTGACCTTGACCCGAAATTTTTTTGCCGAGTCGGCATTTTTCGTTTTCGTCGATATCTCGGAAACGGTGCGTTGTAGAGCGAAACGGACGATATTTTCGGACTCATTGCCCTAGACAAACATGTCTAAGGGGTATTATGGATGGTCTTTGACCTTGACCCGAAATTTTTTTGCCGAGTCGGCATTTTTCGTTTTCGTCGATATCTCAGGAACGGTGCGTCTTAGAGCGAAACGGACATTATTTTCGGACTTTGGACCTAGACAAACATGTCTAACGGGTATGATGGAGGAACTTTGACCTTGACCCGAAATTTTTTTGCCGAGTCGGCATTTTTTTGTTTCGTCAATATCTCGGAAACGGTGAGTCGTAGAGCGAAACGGACATTATTTTCGGACTCGTTCTCCTAGGCAAACATGTCCAAGGGGTATTATGGATGAACTTTGACCTTGACCCGAAATTTTTTTTGCCGAGTCGGCATTTTTCGTTTTCGACGATATCTCGGAAACGGTGCGTCGTAAAGCGAAACGGTCATTATTTTTGGACTCGTCACCCTAGACAAACATGTCTAAGGGGTTTTATGGATGAACTTTGACCTAGAAGCGAAATTTTTTTGCCGAGTTGGCATTTTTCGTTTTCGTCGATATCTCGGAAAACGGTGTGTCGTAGAGCGAAACGGACGTTATTTACGGACTCGTCGCCCTAGACAAACATGTCTTAAAGTTATTATGGATGAACTTTGACCTTGACCCGGAATTTTTTTGCCGAGTCGGCTTTTTTCGTTTCCGTCAATATCTCGGAAACGAACGTTATTTTCGGACTCGTCGCCCTAGACAAACATGTCATAAAGTTATTATGGATGAACTTTGACCTTGACCCGGAATTTTTTTGCCGAGTCGGCATTTTTCGTTTTCGTCGATATCTTGGAAACGGGGTGTCGTAGAGCGAAACGGACGTTATTTTCGGACTCGTCGCCCTAGACAAACATGTCTTAAATGTATTTGGATGAACTTTGATTTTGTCCCGAAATTTTTTTGCCGAGTCGGCATTTTTCGTTGTCGTTGATATCTCAGAAACGGTGCGCCGTAGAGTGAAACGGATGTTATTTTTGGATTTGTCGACCTAGACAAACATGCCTGGGGGGGGGGGGGGGATGGTATGATGGATGAACTTTGACCTTGACACGAATTTTTTTTCGCTGAGTCGACATTTTTTATTTTCGTCAATATCTAGCAAACGGTGTGTCATAGAGCCCATGGCAAACATGTTTTAAATATTACGAATTAGTCCTAACACGGAAATGCCTCCAAGGCATCTTTAGGCCTTGACATCTAGTTTTATACATCAATCTAAACAACTACATGCTCCTTTTTGATCCTTTGGAAGGAAAGCATGATCGTCTTCCTGTATGACTCATGCGCTCCTTCACATGCTCATTACTTTCACTTCACCATTCATAATTTTGTAGAACGACGAGTAACTCGCCCAAGGCCAAGCTGGTGCTGCACCCGTGGCTTGCCAGCGAGGCTCAGGAGCTGGAGTTTCTCCGCCAGGCTGCGGAAGTCTTCCTCATTCACCTCCTGCCAAAGGAGTACACCCAGTGTCTGACTGTCCGACACATGTGCCGCGAGATTCTCGCTTGCTCAAGTAAGTTGATCTCTTCAATTACTTTATATTGAAAAGTGGAGACAGTACATTGTGTATGTTGTGAAATACAATACAGTCTGAAGTCGCATGCCAACTTCGTGAAACTTTTAAGGAATCTAATTCATTACATTTGGTCTATATTGTATTAAATCATATGTATTTGTATGAGTATAAACTGGTTTATAAAATGAATTAAATAAAAAGAATCAGAAAGCTATAGTTTCTGAAAAAATCAAATCATACTGGTATTTGATTCCCAGTTCAGACAACTCATGGGCTGTATATGTTCCATCTTTCAGTTTTCAAGCCGTCCATAGATATTATCTGTGATCCTGACTATTTCAACGAGAAGGTGCTCAGCTGGTTGCTCTACCGAGAACGACTCGCCCAAGAACACAAACAGACTTACACATACGCTCCGACATATGAAGACTTCATGAGAATTATCAGGGAATGTGACGATGTCGAACATCTCAAGCACATGAGGTCAGAGTGAGACTGCATATCCATAACACTTTGAGCTCAAAGTGTCATTGAATGATATTCATTCACTCCATGGCGAAAAGCAGTTACCAGCTCATTGATTGAAAATATTTCACTTTGAAGGTACAACATCATTTCTGAAATCATGCAAGCTACAACAATCAATAACCTGAAAAGAGCACAGGGAATTGATGTTGGTGAGTACCATATCCAAGTGATGTTTTCTGACATTTCAAGTTTATTTTTTGAAATTATTACCACATTTACAAACAAATCCTTTCTAATGCCTGTTGTTTGTCATACAGATGAGGAAACTGTGCCAAAGGGGCGATCGAAGGGGGACCTTTTGAAGGCTAGAAACTTGAAGCGTTACATCAATCAGGTAATGGTTATGTAGAATTTTAATAATAAAAAAAAATATGAAACCATTAATGTCTGGGCAATTTCTACATTTTAAGTGTCATTCAGTAAAAAATTCACGTTGGTTATGCAGCTGACAGTGGCCAAGTCATTCTGCGAGAAGAGAATCCATACTCTGGGAGGTCCAGACTACAAGGCTCCAGAGACGTCTCACTCCCCCGCACACGACATTCCTGGCAAAAAGGTGAAATAACGTTCTTCAGACCAAGTCTGTGATTGAATGTTTGCTACTTGTAATCGTGTTACTGGTTACAAATGGCTACTGGTTTGAATTAGGGCATTTCGGCACGAAATGCCCTTATGGTTTTGTCTGTTTTTTTAGCTTACCGGCCCTTTGGGCCGATAAGCTATTGTCGTGGTATTTCGTCCGTCGTCCGTCGTCCGTCCGTCGTCCGTCGTCCGTCGTCCGTCCGGGTCTGTAACTTTTTTTTGACGTGATGAATTTCCCCATAAATTTGTCAGAACATACCTTGGGCCAGTATCTAAAGACGTTTTTTTAATTTTTTTGATTGAATCGTTTTTGCCGATTTGGCGGCCATTTTTGACGAAAAATTGCCAATTTTGGACTTTGGAGGCCATTTTCTCAAAAACTGTCTGATCAGTTTTGAGATTTTTGTTTCAAAACATTCCTCTTATGTACCTTTATGATGTGTATAAGTTTCGTTGCCCTTGAATCGCCGGTCTGCGTGTGGCGGCCATTTTGATTTTTTGACGGGTCGGCGAAAAAAAAAATTTTTGTCCCAAATCAAGTCACTATTCGTTTTGAGCCATTTCCAGCAAAAAAAAAAAATAAAAATTTTTTTGCCCATTGAAAAATTTTTTGGACTTAGAAAATTTCACCCAATTTTCCTTCATAATGGGAGCTGTGCAGAGTAAACTCATAGAACACTTGAAGATAGAGCCTAAGTAATGGCACATTCAAATGGGAAACCATATATTGCGGTTTGAGTGATGACCTTGAATTTGACCTTCAATGACCTTGGAAGGTCAAAACGACCTTTTTTTGTCGAAAAATGACCAATTTTGGACTTGATGGCCATTTTCTCAAAAACTGTCTGATCAGTTTTGAGATTTTTGTTTTAAAACATTCCCCTCATGTACCTCTATGATGTTTATAAGTTTTGTTGCCCTTGAATTGCCGGTCTGCGTGTGGCGGCCATTTTGATTTTTTGACGGGTCGGCGAAAAAATTTTTTTTTGTCCCAAATCAAGTCACTATTCGTTTTGAGCCATTTCCAGCAAAAAAAAAAAAATTTTTTTTTGGCCATTGAAAAATTTTTTGGACTTTGAAAATTTCACCCAATTTTCCTTCATAATGGGAGCTGTGCAGAGTAAACTCATAGAACACTTGAAGATAGAGCCTAAGTAATGGCACATTCAAATGGGAAACCATATATTGCGGTTTGAGTGATGACCTTGAATTTGACCTTCAATGACCTTGGAAGGTCAAAACGACCTTTTTTTGTCGAAAAATGACCAATTCTGGACTTGATGGCCATTTTCTCAAAAACTGTGTGATCAGTTTCGAGATTTTTGTTTTAAAACATTCCCCTCATGTACCTCTATGATGTGTATAAGTTTAGTTACCCTTGAATCGCCTGTCTGCGTGTGGCGGCCATTTTAAATTTTTGACGGGTCAGCAAAAAAAATTTTTTTTGTCCAAAATCAAGTCACTATTCGTTTTGAGCCATTTCCAGCAAAAAAAAAAAAAAATTTTTTTTGGCCATTGAGAAATTTTTAGGACTTAGAAAATTTCACCCAATTTTTCCTTCATAATGGGAGCTGTGCGGAGTAAACTCATAGAAGACTTCAAAATAGAGCCTAAGTATTGGCACATTCAAATGGGAAATCATATAATGCGGTTTGAGTGATGACCTTGAATTTGACCTTCAATGACGGCCTTGTAGCGCATGACACACCGGTACCCGTAAGATCACCGAAGTTAAGCAACGCTAGGCGTGGGTAATACATGGATGGGTGACCCTGTTTGTGCATTCACCTGCGCTGCTGTATGCTGTTCACCCAAACAGTATAATTGGGCACCTGGCAATAGACAGAGATGGCAATTGTGTATGCACAGTTTCCCTGCGCCAAATAATGGCTGCACATGGAGCTGTATGCCTCCCAGGAGGTTGAGTATGTGTCGGAGTGAACAGGTCTGCCGGGGATAATAATTGTGCAGTCAGAGAGACCGACTTGAGTTGGTGATCCTAGACTATAAAATGCTCATTATTATAATGACCTTGAAAGGTCAAAAACGATGAAATTTGTCTTTGGTGGCCATTTTGTCTAAATCTATTCAGACAGTTTTTCTCAAAATCATGTATAAGATTCTCTTTATGTACCTTTGTGATGTGTAATTTGATTTCGTACTATAGTCCATACAGAAAATGTGTTTCCAGCAACATTTACGAACATTTTTTGACAATTAGAGTTCAAGATCAGTGTAACAATGTATATGTTGGAAAATCAATACTCTGCGTTTCTCATGATTGCCGGTAAGCTACAGCACCCTTGGTGCTATGTTTTTGTTTTTGTTTTTGTTTTTTTTTCACTTTCCGCCGTTTTGGTTTCCGATCAATAACTCGGGAACGCCTGAACGGATCTTGTCCAAATTTACACCAGTGGTCAGAAATATTACATGGAAGACCCCTATTGTTTTTGAGCCGGCTCCGGGTTCCGTGAGGTCCGTGAGGCCTGATTCAATGTTTATTTTCGGACTTGGTTTCCGAGCGATAACTCAAAAAGTCTTCCTAAAATATTCTGTATAACTGTGCATGGAGGTTCACATACCACCAGGGAAGAACCCTATTGATTTTGGGGACATTTCGTCGAACGACCTTTGGCCTAGAGCTCGAAAGAGTTTTTGCCGATTCATCCTTGAGGCTTCTATGCATATCTCGGAAACGGTGCGTCGTAGAGCGAAACGGAGCTTAATTTCGGCCTCCTGGCACTAGACAAATTAGTCTAGGGGGTATCTTGGGTCGAGACGACCCCTGGTGTTGAATTTTTTTTCGCCGACTCGGCGCTTCCTGTTTGGCCGCATCTCGGAAATGGTGCGTTGTAGAGCGAAACGGAGCTTAATTTCTGCCTCGTGGCACTAGACAAACTAGGCTAGGGTGGTATCTTGGGTCAAGAAGACCCCTGGTGTCGAATTTTTTCTTGGCCAACACGGCACTTCCTGTTTGGCCGTATCTCGGAAACGGTGCATCGTAGAGCGAAACGGAGCTTAATTTCATCCTCCTGGACCCCTCCTGGCACTAGACAAACTAGTCTAGGGGGTATCTTGGGTCGAGACGACCCCTGGTGTCGAATTTTCTTACGCCCACTCGGCACTTCCTGTTTGGCCGTATCTCGGAAACGGTGCGTTGTAGAGCGAAACAGCGCTTAATTTCGGCCTCCTGGCACTAGACAAACTAGTCTAGGGGGTATCTTGGGTCGAGACGACCCCTGGTGTCGAATTTTCTTGCGCCCACTCGGCACTTCCTGTTTGGCCGTATCTCGGAAACGGTGCGTTGTAGAGCGAAACAGAGCTTAATTTCGGCCTCCTGGCACTAGTCAAACTAGGGTAGGGTGGTATCTCAAGTCAAGAAGATCCCTGGTGTCGAATTTTTTTTCGCCTACTCGGCACTTCCTGTTTGGTCGTATCTCGGAAAACGGTGCGTCGTAGAGCGAAACGGAGCTCAATTTCTGCCTCGTGGCACTAGACAAACTAGGCTAGGGTGGTATCTTGGGTCGAGAAGACCCCTGGTGTCGAATTTTTTCTTGGCCGACACGGCACTTCCTGTTTGGCCGCATCTCGGAAACGGTGCATCGTAGAGCGAAACGGAGCTTAATTTCGGCCTGATGGCACTAGACAAACTAGTCTAGGGGGTGTCTTGGGTCGAGACGACCCCTGGTTTTGAATTTTTTTCGCTGACTCGGTACTTCCTGTTTGACCGTATTGTGGAAACGGTGCGTCGTAGAGCGAAACGGAGCTTAATTTCGGCCTCCTGGCACTAGACAAACTAGGCTAGGGTGGTATCTTGGGTCGAGAAGACCCCTGGTGTCGAATTTTCTTACGCCCACTCGGCACTTCCTGTTTGGCCGTATCTCGGAAACGGTGCGTCGTAGAGCGAAACGGAGCTCAATTTCTGCCTCGTGGCACTAGACAAACTAGGCTAGGGTGGTATCTTGGGTCGAGAAGACCCCTGGTGTCGATTTTTTTTTCGCCGACTCGGCACTTCCTGTTTGGCTGTATCTCAGAAATGGTGCGTCGTAGAGCGAAACGGAGTTTAATTTCAGCCTCCTGGCACTAGACAAACTAGTCTAGGGGGGTATCTTGGGTCGAGACGACCACTGGTGTCGACTTTTTTTTCGCCGACTTGGCACTTCCTGTTTGGCCGTATCTCGGAAACGGTGCATCGTAGCGCAAAACGGAGCTGAATTTCAGCCTCATGGCACTAGACAAACTAGGCTAGGGTGGTATCTTGGGTCGAGAAGACCCCTGGTGTCGACTTTTTTTGCTCCGACTCGGCACTTCCTGTTTGGCCGTATCTCGGAAACGGTGCGTCATAGAGCGAAACGGAGCTTAATTTCGGCCTCTTCACACTAGACGAAGTAGTCTAGGGGTTTTATCGGGTCAAGACGACCCCTGGTGTCAATTTTTTTTTTCTCCGACTCGGCACTTCCTGTTTGGCTATATCTTGGAAACGGTGTGTCATAGAGCGAAACGGAGCTTCGCCTTCTGGCACTAGACAAACTAGTCTAGGGGGTATATTGGGTGGGGACGACTCCTGGTGTCGAAATTTTCTTCGATTCAGTGTTTTCGGTATCTCAGAAACGGTGTGTCGTAGAGCAAAACGGGTGTTATTTTTAGACTCGTCGCCTTAGACAAACATGTATAAAGAATATCAGGGATGAACTCTGACCTTGACCTGAATTTTTCTGCTAATTCAGCATTCTTGATTTTAGTCGATATCTCAGGAACGGTGTGTCATAAAGCAGAACAGACAGTCTACACAAAGATGCCTAAGGGGTATGTCAGTTGAACTTTGACCACGGACGTCTTCAGGATCATCATGGTTCTAGACCTGGTCTCATTGTTATATATTAGGTAGGAATAGAGCTTCACACGAAATGCCCCAAGGCATCTTTAGGCCTTGACGTCTAGTTTTGTATGTGGTCTGATCGTCATGCATATTATCAAGCAGTACTGATTTTATACAGGCATCTTTAGGCCTTGACGTCTAGTTTTGTATGTGGTCTGATCGTCATGCATATTATCAACCAGTACTGATTTTATACATATTAGATATATCAGTCCTGTCATATGTTGGTATTTGTTTGTCACAGGTGCTGTCATTCTCTGTGATTATGGAAAATTGGGGTGCCAGGAATTGTTTGCTGACATTTCTGATGCGTACAGAACAGGATACCCTTCTGAGGTATGTTGAAAAACTCATGTAATGTATACACTGTATTGATGTTGCATTCTAACCATACAGCTACAGAACAGATGCACTATTTGAAACATTACAGGTTTTGGCTGGCAGTGGAATCCATGAAGCAACATCCAAAGGTGAGGAAATTGCACCATTTGCTTGGTTGACGTAAGGATCCAGTGTGTTGCCCTGAGCGAGATGATATTTATGGTGTTACTATTGTGCTGTCTAGGGCCAGTGGCACCAACTGGCGGGAGACTTGTACCAGATGTACATAACTCCGACTTCCAGCGTCGTCCGAGATAACCTACAGAGGGCAGCAGTTAAAGACATGGAGGCATTCATGCTTGGAAACACTGTATGTATGACCATGTTACTGGTACATGGCATCGAAAGATTTCAGGGAAAGATTTTTTCATGGCTTCATATTATTAGACCTTATGGGGAAAATTATAGTACATGTATGTACATGGGCTTATGATATTATGCCTCATGGGAAGATCTCGATTACTAACTCAAATATATCAAAAATTTCCTGAAATGTTAGCAGAGATGTGTGGCCTGAGTAAAGCATACATTTCATTTTTCCAGGGGCCTGAAGCATTCTGGGAAGCACAGGCCAAAATTTTCTCAGTACTGGAAGAGAAGCACTATCCGTCGTTCATCCTGAGCGACCTATTTCACCAGTTCATGATGAACGGGGAGCAGAACTGGCAGCATGTTGACAGCTCAAGTATGACCTACTTTTTTATCTAGCTTCCCAAGTTATAATTTTGTGCCTTCCAGCAATTTTCTTTGTTCATTAAAACAAAAGTTCTGTGTATTGTTTGTTCTGAGTCATGATCACGCGCATTACAATGTTGGTGCTTTTGACCAGGTCCCAGAACTGAAGAGTCATCCGATGAGAAACAAGATGCCAAGAAATCTAGATCTTCCAAGAAACATGCCAAACACATCACTGCCCACCACACGTATGCTCAGGAAAAGCTTGCCAAACTAAAAGACAAGCTCGAAAACAAGACCCAGGCTCTGAAGGCTCTGAAAGCTGGACAGAAGTTGGATGAAAAGGTGAAATGTTGAATTTACACACTGAGGCATTACCATATTGTTGTTATGACTATGATGACATTTTCAGCATTTCTTTGAGTCCATTCATTGAAAGATAACACCTCATTTAACATGTAGAATAGTCTGATAATCTCATTTTACAGAATAAAAAGATCCAGGCTGAGATGGAGAAAGAAATTCAAGATCTGAAGACGGAGAGGCAACAGCTGGAGTTCCACATAGAACGTACCGAGTACTGGGCCGAGCACATTGGCAAGTGGCAGGCACAGGTCTTCAACACAGAGGTCAGCAGGCTGACATATCTCCCATTTAAACATAAGATACATGTATATGTATGACAGGGAAGCAATGTCAGAGAGAAAAGTGTAGTTGTTTCCTGGAGGGAAAAGTGTTTCGACAAAATTAAATGTGAGAAAAATCTCAAAATTCCTGCAAAGATTTGTGAGTCCGAGGGATAATATCATATAGTTTTCTCCTCAGGTGATCCAAGAAGAAGGCAAGTTGGTTCCATACTTCATCCTTGTGGTGCACCAGGCAGACTCGGACACTGTTGACCCTCAGAGCCAGGCTACCAGCACTCGTGGCTGGGTTATATTTAGACGTCTTGCAGAGTTCCACGAATTCCATGGAAAGCTGCTTCAGGTTTGATTGAACCCTACATTACATAAGGGGAAATACGATAAGATATGAGATACTCGGTTCATGACATCGGAAGTTAGACTAGCCTCAAAAGTTTATTTGCGAATTCCAGATTCTGCCCATGCTCAAGCAGAAACAGCTGCCCTCGGCCAGCAAGTTCAAAGCGAAGTCGGTGGATGCTGCTTTTCTTGCCAAGTCCAAGGATCTCATCCAAGACTTTCTAGATGTATGTACTACTTGGATGACATCCTCTCTACTCGTTCTCATATTTGGGTGTTTTGAGCTTGCCACTTTGGGTGTTTTGGCCTTGCCATTCATGACGGGAAATTCGTAAATGAACTCTCAATGCAGCTGATGCCAGTGAAATAACTCTTGTTCAAAAACTCAAACTGACTTGTTATATGTTACTGTCTGTACATTGATTTCATTGAGTATAATGTTCCATTGCCAGTTATCTAAAGTTCTGTAAATCTCTCCATCTGTAGGTAGTACTGGAGGAGGAGAGACTAGCTCAGAGTGAGATCGTGTTTGCGTTCTTCAGTCCAAGTCCAGAACATCTCAAACAGAACCCAGACACCAGCAAGTCCAAGGGCTCCTCATTTCCTGGGCTCTTCAAAGGGTAACAGCAAATTTGAACTGCTGCATGAGACTTACATTTGACTTGTACCTGTATCTGTTCCTGAAAAATCAAGCTAATGGTCTACAACAAAACAAAATAAATATTTCAGTATTCCAAACAAGTCCCAAGTCGACAGTGATAGCGACGATGACTTGCTCTTCATCGCTGATGAGGATACAATGTGAGTATACTATGCTGCTATAAGATATTGTTTCTCTGTACATGTCTATTATAGAGGTTTGTAGTAAATATCATAACAGGCTAAAACTTCTTTGATGACCTGTATAACTTATTTAGGCATCCCGATTGAAAATCAGGAGGCCTTATGTTTTTGTCTGTTTTTTTTTTTTTTTTTTTTCTTCCGCCGTTTGGTTTCCGGATCATAACTCTTGAACGCCTTGATCTATCTTTCCGAAATTTTCACAGCTCATCCGAAATACTTTGCTCGTAACCCCTATTGTTTTTCGTCGAGATCTGAAATCCAAGATGGCCGCCAGCGGCCATTTTTGAAAAAAAAATCGGGCGATTCCTGTCAATGTCATAATTTGATTCAGGCAATTTTCAGGGGAAAAAAAATTTTGGGGTGTTTTTTTTTGGGGGGGGGGGGGGACTTGGAATTTTTCCCTCGCCTGCACCCATGCAGATGCTGCCTCTCCATGCAGCCAGATACTTAAAAGCCTGGTCAGTCATACAATCAATACTATAACTGAGCCGTGCTACTGTATTCACAGACTGCAGCCTGCATGTCCAGCATGAGGCTAGGCTCTGCCCTCTCAGCCAGTGCAGTATATGAGAGCCCTGCACAGTCAAGCCTTACAAGATCAGCCAGTCTGTCCAGCACAGCAATAGGCTCTGCCCCTCTCAGCCAGCCCTGCTTAGTCATGCCTGACAAGTGATACAGCAGTATAGCTAGCAATGTCCAACATGACTTAAGGCTCATATCCATGCATAATCGCCACTCCCCCCTCCAAAGCCTGGTTTACTAGTGTGTGTACATGGTAAAAGAATGAAATTCCACCCCACAGAAAACAATGGTTGGTTAATAAGCCAACACACATGACAGGACATGCTTGTGGAATGATTTGCCCTGTCTAAATTTATATTGTACAAACATGTATTGTTTGAATGTTTTGTTATTCAACTCTATTTCACATGCAATGACCAAATCATCATTGTTTTAGTTAGCGGGAAAAGTTTGGCTTTGGTTATAATTTGAATGCGAAAATTCCGCTGTGTTGTACAAGTTTTGAAATCACAAAATTGGCCAAGATGACGAAGCATTCTTTTAGTCACGCATCATTTTACATTTGACAGGAGCACCTGAAAAATATCACGGAATATCCTGATTAAATATACTGGTACTCTGAATAATATCGGCTGGGTAATTGTCCATTCATTTTGGGTGGCAAAGATCTGGTGGACCAAGTTGTCCAGATGATAGACAGCATTACTGGTAAGAAACTGTCTGATGAGCTCTCACTCTTACCCACATACAATGGCCTATGTATTCTGTTTTAGGTTACCGGACCTATGGTCCGATAACCTATTGCCGTCACGTTGCGTCCGTCGTCCGTCCGTCGTCCGTCGTCCGTCCACATTTTTATCTTTAAAGTTTACAGGCGGATTTTCCTGAAATTTTGCACAAAGTTGCCTAAAAATATTTCAAGAGGGGGTTATTAGGTTACCGGACCTTTGGTCCGATAAACTATTGGCATGGCGTTGCGTCCGTCGTCCATCCGTCCGTCCAGCCGTCCGTCTGTGCGTCCGTCCGTCCGTCCGGCGTTAACATTTTTATCTTTAAAGTTAATGAAGTTTGGTTTAAATCTGCCGGTTTCCGTGTGGCGGCCATTTTGAATTTTTGACGAGTCGGCGAAAAAAAATTTTTTCGCCCCAAATAACATCACTATCCATTTTGGGCCATTTCTAGGGCAAAAAAATTTTTTCACCCTTTGAAAAAAATTTTGGACTTAGAAAGTTTTCGGCACTTTTTTCCTTCATAATGGGAGCTGCCAGGACTGTATTCATAGAACGCTTGAAGATAGAGCTTAGAAATTGGCACTTTCAAATGGGAAGTCATATATGGCGACTTGTGTGGTGACCTTGAATTTGACCTTCGATGACCTTGAAAGGTCAAAACAGCCATTTTGGGGTCAAAAAATGCCCAGATTTGCCTTTGTAGATGAAATGCTTGCAGATAGAGCTCATGTTTGCATTATGAACATATAGGAAGACATATATGGCACAACTAATGAAGACCTTGAACTTGACGTCAGATGACCTTGAGTGCCAAATGTCTGACTTGGAATGTGTAAATTGACCTGAGCGGCCTAAACGATTCCACCCAACATATAGAATATCAAATGCCGCACACATACATGTAATGGTTACACCGAAGTTCATACGGATGACCTTGATTGGTAAATCCCAAGGTCATATGTTTACACTGCGAACCTTGATTGGTAAATCTCAAGGTCTGTTACCTGCCAATGCTGCCATGGCCAAACCAAAATTTTCCGGTAACCTATCTTAGCCTTTGGGCTAATTTTTTTTAGGTTACCGGACCTTTGGTCCGATAACCTATTGGCATGGCGTTGCGTCCGTCGTCCGTCCGTCTGTCTGTCCGTCCGTCCGGCGTTAACATTTTTATCTTTAAAGTTAACGATCGAATCTTTCTGAAATTTTGCACAAAAATGCCTAAAAATATTTTGAGAAGGAGGTACTTTTTTGTTTTTTGATTTTCACATTTTTTTCAAAATGACGGCCGTTTTTGTCGAAAAACGCTCAATTTTGGACTTTGACGGCCATTTTCTCAAAAACTGTCTGATCAGTTTTGAGTTTTTGGTTTCAAAAGATTCCCCTCATATACCTCTGTGATATGTATAAGTTTGGTTGCCCTAAATCTGCCGGTTTTCGTGTGGCGGCCATTTTGAATTTTTGGCGGGTCGGCGAAAAAAAATTTTTTCGCCCCAGATCGCATTACTATCCATTTTGGGCCATTTCTAGAGCAAAAAAAAATTTTCACCCTTTGAAAAAAATTTTGGACTTAGAAAATTTTCGGCACTTTTTCCCTTCATAATGGGAGCTGTCCGGACTGTACTCATAGAACGCTTGAAGATAGAGCTTAGAAATTGGCACTTTCAAATGGGAAGTCATATATGGCGACTTGTGTGGTGACCTTGAATTTGACCTTGGATGACCTTGAAAGGTCAAAACAGCCATTTTTGGGTCGAAAAACACTCAAATTTGCACCTGGTCTGTATTTTCTCAAAAACTCTCTGATCAGTTTTGAGATTTTTGCTTGAAAAGATATTATATACCTCTGCGACGTGTATAAGTTTTGTTGCCCTTGAATCGCCGATCTCAGTGTGGCGGCCATTTTGAATTTTTGACGAGTCGGCGAAAAAAAAATTTTTCGCCCCAAATAACATTACTATCCATTTTGGGCCATTTCTAGGCAAAAAAAAATTTTCACCCTTTGAAAAATTTTTTTTTCACTTTTTTCCTTCATAATGGGAGCTGTCAGGACTGTACTCATAGAACGCTTGAAGATAGAGCTTAGAAATTGGCACTTTCAAATGGGAAGTCATATATGGCGACTTGTGTGGTGACCTTGAATTTGACCTTGAAAGGTCAAAACAGCCATTTTGGGGTCAAAAAATGCCCAGATTTGCCTTTGTAGATGAAATGCTTGCAGATAGCGCTCCTGTTTGCATTATGAACATATAGGAAGACATATATGGCACAACTAATGATGACCTTAAACTTGACGTCAGATGACCTTGAGTGCCAAATGTCTGACTTGGAATGTGTAAATTGACCTGAGCGGCCTAAACGATTCCACCCAACATATAGAATATCAAATGCCGCTCACATACATGTAATGGTTACATCGAAGTTCATACGGATGACCTTGATTGGTAAATCCCAAGATCATATGTTTACACTGCGAACCTTGATTGGTAAATCTCAAGGTCTGTTACCTGCCAATGCTGCCATGGCCAAACCAAAATTGTCCGGTAACCTATCTTAGCCTTTAGGCTAATTTTTTAGTTTTTTGATTTTCGCATTTTTCTCAAAATGGCGGCCATTTTTGACGAAAAATGGCCAATTTTGGACTTTGGCGGCCATTTTCTCAAAAACTGTCTGATCAGTTTTGAGATTTTTGTTTCAAAAGATTCCCCTTATGTACCTTTATGATGTGTATAAGTTTTGTTGCCCTTGAATCGCCGGTCTCCGTGTGGCGGCCATTTTGAATTTTTGACGGGTCGGCGAAAAAAAATTTTATTTGTCCCAAATCGCGTTACTATCCATTTTGGGTCATTTCTAGACAAAAAAAATTTTTTCACCCTTTGAAAAAAATTTTGGACTTGGAAAATTTTCGGCACTTTTTTCCTTCATAATGAGAGCTGCAGGGACTGTACTCATAGAACGCTTGAAGATAGAGCTTAGATATTGGCACTTTCAAATGGAAAGTCATATATGGCGACTTGTGTGGTGACCTTGAATTTGACCTTGGATGACCTTGAAAGGTCAAAACAGCCATTTTTGGGTCGAGAAATGCTCAAATTTGCACCTGGCCTGTCTTTTCTCGAAAACTGTCTGATCAGTTTTGAGATTATTGTTTCAAAATATTCCCCTTATGTACCTTTATGATGTTTATAAGTTTTGTTGGCCTTGAATCGCCAGTCTCCGTGTGGCGGCCATTTTGAATTTTTGACGGGTCGGCGAAAAAAATTTTGTTTGCCCCAAATCGCGTTACTATTCATTTTGGGTCATTTCTAGACAAAAAAAATTTTTCACCCTTTGAAAAAAATTTTGGACTTGGAAAATTTTCGGCACTTTTTTCCTTCATAATGGGAGCTGCCAGGACTGTACTCATAGTACGCTTGAAGATAGAGCTTAGATATTGGCACTTTCAAATAGGAAGTCATATATAGCGAGTTGGGAGGTGATCTTGAATTTGACCTTTGATGACCTTGAAAGGTCAAAACAGCCATTTTTGGGTGAAAAAATGCCCAAATTTGCCTCTACAGATGAAATGCATGTAGATAGAGCTTCAGTTTGCATTATGAACATATAGGAAGTCATATATGAAACAACTGATGATGACCTTGATTTTGACCTTGGATGACCTTGAGTGCTAAATGTCTGACTTGAAATCTTGAAAGTGGCCTCTGAAGCATAAACTTTTGCACATACAGGTTAGGATTGTGTATAAGCCTGTAAAAGAGTCATGTATAAATGGCACATGAACTTGACCTTAAAGACCTTGAAGGGCGAATCTCAAAATCTGAAATTGGCCTCTACACACGAAATACTTGTTGATAAAACTTTTTTTTTTGCCGACTCGGCACTTCCTGTTTGGCCGTATCTCGGAAACGGTGAGTCGTAGAGCGAAACGGAGCTCAATTCCGGCCTTCTGTATTATGAACATACGAAGTCATATGCAGCATACCTGATGGTGAGTTGGTGACATTGAGATTCACAAAGATGACCTTGACTGGTAAATCTCAAAATCACATGTCACCTACAATGCTTGAAACCAAAATTGTCCGGTAACCTATCTTAGCCCTTGGGCTAATTTTTCTCAGTCCAGTATGACCATTTGAAATGATAAGCACAAATTGGGGGATGCCACAAAGCCTATAGGCTTTTATGTCTAGTTGTTTATTATAGAGGTTCGTAGTAAATATCATAACAGGCTAAAAAATTCTTTGATGACCTGTATAAACTCTTTGTTATATGCCTATATCTTACCTCCAAAACACATTACGGGTTATGGCTTATTAGCCTTACTGACATAGGAGTTCTCCATAGAGAGAACCCCATTTCGAAAATGGGCTAGACAATGAATTGTCCAAGCCACTAACCCACGTGACCGGAACGTGACGTCATTCTCGTCTCCTATGGCTGCTCTACCACTTTGGATTTGCCTTGCTGACATAACTTCGCTAATTTTTAGGTTACCGGACCTATGGTCCGATAACCTATTGGCATGGTGTTGCGTCCGTCGTCTGTCGTCCGTCGTCGTCGTCGTCGTCCACATTTTTATCTTTTTTGTTTACAGGCGAATTCTTCTGAAATTTTGCACAAAAATACTTAAAAATAATTCAAGAAGGAGGTATTTTTTAGTTTTTTGATTTTCGCATTTTTTTCAAAATGGCGGCCGTTTTCGACGAAAAATGCCTGATTTTGGACTTTGGTGGCCATTTTCTCAAAATCTGTTCAGTAACTTTTTTTCTTTTTGATACATAACACTCCTCATATGTACTCCTATGATGTCTATAAATTTCGTTGCGCTTGAATCGCTCGAAGTGGGCCATTTTGCCCGCAACTCGGCCCAAATGGGACTTTCCCATGTTAAATTCTCCTATGCTTTATAATGGGACACATTATGCCTAATATCTCACTTAATATTGAGATTAGAGACTAGGAATCAATTGTGGACATATAGGAAATGATATATGCTGAATATTCTCGTGACCTTGAATTTGACCTCTGACCTCAATTTCAAGGTCAGAGCACAAAATGGCTGATATCTCGCGTATTATCGACTCTACAGCTTAGGAATCAATTGTGGACATATAGGAAATGATAAATGCTGAATATTCTGATGACCCTGAATTTGACCTTTGACCCCATTTTCAAGGTCATAGGACAAAATGGCTAATATCTCGCTTGTTATCGACTTTACAGCTTAGGAATCAGTTATGAACATATAGGAAATGATATATGCAGATTATTGTCATGACCTTGAATTTGACCTTTGACCTCATTTTCAAGGTCACAGGACAAAATGGCTAATATCTCACTTATTATCGACTCTACAGCTTAGGAATCAATTGTGGACATATAGGAAATGATATATGCTGAATATTCTGATGACCTTGAATTTGACCTTTGACGACATTTTCAAGGTCATAGGACAAAATGGCTAATATCTCGCTTGTTATCGACTTTACAGCTTAGGAATCAGTTATGAACATTAGGAAATGATATGCAGATTATTGTCATGACCTTGAATTTTGACAAAATGGCTAATATCTCACTTATTATCGATTTTACAGCTTAGGAATCAATTGTGGACATGTAGGAAATGATATATGCTGAATATTCTCGGACCTTGCATTCGACCTCTGACCTCATTTTCAAGGTCCAAGGACAAACTGGCGCATACCTTGGTCCTCTATTGACTGTATGGCTTGGGAATCAATTGTGGACATGATATAGAAAATGGTATACACTTAGTATTTTGATGACCTTGAATTCGACCTTTGCTCCTTCATTTAAGGCCACAGCACAAAATTGCTGATATCTCGCTGATTATTGAATTTACAGCTTAGCAATCAACTGTGGACATGATATATGCTTGATGTTATATATGCTGAATATTCTCTTGACCTTGAATTCAACCAGTGACCTGGCTAACATCTAAAATATTAAACATCGTCCGGTAACCTATCTTTGGCCCTTGGCCTAATTTTTAGTTTTATCGTCTTACGAACGCTTTTTTTTGCATGCCTTTTTGGATTTTCTTTTTCCTCGCTCTTTTGGCGTGCTTCTTGTGGATAGTTTCCGCTCCTCGGACTTCTTTTGGTGTTTGGAGCGCGGACTCCCCACTCGCCGTGATGCGCCGCTGCGCCCAGTGCGGGCAACAGCTTCCTTCGTGGGAAGTACACCAGGAGTGTATTGCGTGCCAGGACCCGGTGCATACGGACCAACTTACGTGCGGTTTGTGTGAGGGCCGTTCGCGGGAGGAGTGGGGGCAGGTTCTTGGAGCTGTTCTCGAGCGGAGAGACAAGCTACTGTCCCGTCAGGCATCTCCAGCCCCGTCCTCTTCGTCTTCCGTGTCTTCGGCCAAGCGTCGCCGCCGCCAGGAAAGGAAGACTACTGCCCTGCTGGGCAAGCTGGATCATACACTGGTTTGCCTAGGAGTTAAGTTTTCCTCCCCTTCCTCTTTGTTTTGTTCCGCGGGTGATCTGCTGGTGGGAGAGTCGCACTCGACACACGGTGGCGCGCCCCGGGAGTCAATTTACTGTGAATATCATGTAAATTCAGCGGGGATCCTGTTTACCCGTGTCATCCCTGGTGTCACCGGTGAACAGTTGCAGAGGCCTCAGTTGCAGAGGCCGGCCCCCGTGCTACGGGGGCCGGGCTCCGTCCGACGGGCATGGGGTCCGGGCCCTGGGGTGCGGATTCTCAGTGCTGTCCGGGCCCTGTGCACTCGACTCTCAGTGCTGTTTCTGCCCTGCCGTTGCCTACTCGGGGTCCGACCCTGGGTACACGCTGTGGACAGCTGCTTCCATGGAGAATTCTACCGTTCTTTTCTCTTTGCAGAGTTCTTCAACGTTGACTGCCTCTTCGGCCTCTCCCATCGTGATGACTAGCTCGGCGGCCCAGCCTTCCCTGCCAGGTCCCTCTTCGGTGGTCTCTTTGCCCCCCCCCCCCCCCCCCCCCTTCGTCTGGAGTTTCCCCAGCGGTTCCAGCGGCGGATGTGGCTAACATCGTTTCGGCTGTGTTGGCAGCCCTGGGCGCCCGCGCGGGTGTGTCCCTTCCCCCCACGTCGGATGCTTTACGGCGTACTCTGGCCTTGGAGCCTCCCCAGCAGTTACCTGCGGAGATCTTCGGGGAGGAGTTTGACGAGGACTCGGGGGAGGAGTCGATTGCGTGCGGGCAAGCAGAGGCTACCCCTTCCGTGCCTCTGGCGCCAGTTTCGAGGAAACGCCCAGCGTCCGTAACGGCTTCCGTGGCCCCCAGCGACAAGCGTTCTCGTCTGGATGCCGAGTCGGCTGACAGTGAGGATGGAGAGGAGGACCTTTCTTTCGATCACAAGCTAGATCTCGTGCGCTCTACCTTGGAACCCACCCTCTTCACAGCTGAGCCGAAGCCCACAGTGTCTAAGCGGCCGACGTCTCTTTTGGCGTCTCAGCGCTCCCCGGAGCGTCAGCCTCGACGGGGTCTCCCCATCCCAGACGGGCTCAGAGAGGAGTTTTCGCGGCGCCGCACCGAGACCCTGGACCAGGGAAAGACAGAGTTGGGGAAGTTTCCCCGTCGACCCCCTTTCCACAAGAGGAACTATCTTCCATCCAACCCGGACTACCTCGACAAGCCTGCAGTTTTCCCCGAGGCGGCGTCCCAGTACCTTGGTGACAAGGCTTGCCCGTGACACAGCAGCCGGAGACCTTGCTTTCTCTGAACCATGCCGCCCGAGCAGCTACCTGTGTGTCCTCCCTGGGAGACTGGTTCCGTACCGCCAGCTACAGAGTGCCCTGACGGCCCTGGATGCCTTGGAGTCTCCTCAGCCCCAGTTAGCGTCCCTAGGGGACCACCTCCATTCAGCGTCCCAGCTCCTGGAGTCCTGTGACCTGGCGTCAGCTCACCGTATGGAGCAGTCCACGTACGTGGAGTGGGTTCTCCACTTACTGAGGAGGGACGACTTCCTGGGCCAGGCCAAGTTTAAGCTCCCCCCGGCCTTAGTGACGGAGCTACGCTGTGCTCCGCTTGTGGAACCAGAGGCAGCAGCTGCTCTTACCTCTTCTCCACCCCTCTTCGCCGGCCTGGAGTCCAAGCTGCTGGCAGCTCGTGAGCTGGCCCGTCAGGAGGAGTCTGTCTCAGCGAACAAGCCTGACTGAGACGATTGCCAAGCGCCTGGCTTCCCCTCTTCAAGCTTACGCTCCACCTTCTTCCAAGCCATCCCTGGCCAAGCCCAAGGAGAAGAAAGAGAAGAAGCCCTTTCGGGGGACCCCTGCCGGCAGTAAAACGACAAAGAAGTCTAAACACAAGGGCAAGCCCAAGCCAGCAGGGGAGAAGAAACCCTCCGCCCCCTCAGCAGGTGAGTATTCCTCAGAATCAGCTCCCTGCGGTGGACCCTGCGATACCCCGGGCTGTCACACCTTCTTTCCAAAATTCAAGCGAGCCAGTAGGGGCATGTCTAGCAAATTATTGGCGAGAGTGGCAGTCCCTCGGAGCCAGCCCGTGGATCGTGTCGGTCCTTCGCAGGGGCTTTCGCACCCAGTTCAGTCAACGTCCTGCACTGGCTCTAGAGCCTATTCCGTTTTCTCTTCCCGGAGCTCACGCCAAACGGTTAGCGCTCTTGCTCGAGATCGCCGATATGCTGGCCAAGAACGCGCTCGAAAAAGTCAGAATTTCCTCTCCAGGCTACTACAGTATCCTGTTCTTGACCCCCAAGAGCTCAGGCGGTTGGCGCCCCGTGATCGACCTGTCCGCTCTAAACCGCCATGTCAAGACCCCCAAGTTCGCCATGGAGACGGCGGAGTCGATCCGCTTGTCTCTCCCAAAAAACTCTTGGGTTGTCTCCCTGGATCTGAAGGATGCGTTCTTTCACATCCCGATTCGGGACGACTGGATTATCTTTCGCCAGTCCCCCGAGACTCTAACCGGGCACTTACAGTGGGTCCTGGACTTGTGCAAACGCATAGGCCTGTTGGTCAACCTACAGAAATCCGAGCTAACGCCGGCCCAGGACTTTGTGTTTGTGGGGTACCGCTACAAGACACAGCTGGGTATGGTTTTTCCCACGGAGGAGCGAGTGTCAAAGATACGGTCCTTGCTCCGCAGGTTCTTGGACCAACCCAGTCAGTCAGCCCAGACCTGGCAGTCGATGCTGGGGTTGCTGGCAGCGACCGAGAAGTTGGTCCCTTACGGTCGGCTCCACATGCGGGAATTGCAGATCGACCTTCGCGCTCAGTGGATAGCAGCCACGGGTTGCCCGCAACAACCGGCGTCCCAGTACCTTGGTGACAAGGCTCGCCCGTGACACAGCAGCCGGAGACCTTGCTCTCTCTGAACCATGCCGCCCGAGCAGCTACCTGTGTGTCCTCCCTGGGAGACTGGTTCCGCACCGCGGCGTACCGCCAGCTACAGAGTGCCCTGACGGCCCTGGATGCCTTGGAGTCTCCTCAGCCCCAGTTAGCGTCCCTAGGGGACCACCTCCGTTCAGCGTCCCAGCTCCTGGAGTCCTGTGACCTGGCGTCAGCTCACCGTATGGAGCAGTCCACGTACGTGGAGTGGGTTCTCCACTTACTAAGGAGGGACGACTTCCTGGGCCAGGCCAAGTTTAAGCTCCCCCCGGCCTTAGTGACGGAGCTACGCTGTGCTCCGCTTGTGGAACCAGAGGCAGCAGCTGCTCTTACCTCTTCTCCACCCCTCTTCGCCGGCCTGGAGTCCAAGCTGCTGGCAGCTCGTGAGCTGGCCCGTCAGGAGGAGTCTGTCTCAGCGAACAAGCGAACAAGCCTGACTGAGACGATTGCCAAGCGCCTGGCTTCCCCTCTTCAAGCTTACGCTCCACCTTCTTCCAAGCCATCCCTGGCCAAGCCCAAGGAGAAGAAAGAGAAGAAGCCCTTTCGGGGGACCCCTGCCGGCAGTAAAACGACAAAGAAGTCTAAACACAAGGGCAAGCCCAAGCCAGCAGGGGAGAAGAAACCCTCCGCCCCCTCAGCAGGTGAGTATTCCTCAGAATCAGCTCCCTGCGGTGGACCCTGCGATACCCCGGGCTGTCACACCTTCTTTCCAAAATTCAAGCGAGCCAGTAGGGGCATGTCTAGCAAATTATTGGCGAGAGTGGCAGTCCCTCGGAGCCAGCCCGTGGATCGTGTCGGTCCTTCGCAGGGGCTTTCGCACCCAGTTCAGTCAACGTCCTGCACTGGCTCTAGAGCCTATTCCGTTTTCTCTTCCCGGAGCTCACGCCAAACGGTTAGCGCTCTTGCTCGAGATCGCCGATATGCTGGCCAAGAACGCGCTCGAAAAAGTCAGAATTTCCTCTCCAGGCTACTACAGTATCCTGTTCTTGACCCCCAAGAGCTCAGGCGGTTGGCGCCCCGTGATCGACCTGTCCGCTCTAAACCGCCATGTCAAGACCCCCAAGTTCGCCATGGAGACGGCGGAGTCGATCCGCTTGTCTCTCCCAAAAAACTCTTGGGTTGTCTCCCTGGATCTGAAGGATGCGTTCTTTCACATCCCGATTCGGGACGACTGGATTATCTTTCGCCAGTCCCCCGAGACTCTAACCGGGCACTTACAGTGGGTCCTGGACTTGTGCAAACGCATAGGCCTGTTGGTCAACCTACAGAAATCCGAGCTAACGCCGGCCCAGGACTTTGTGTTTGTGGGGTACCGCTACAAGACACAGCTGGGTATGGTTTTTCCCACGGAGGAGCGAGTGTCAAAGATACGGTCCTTGCTCCGCAGGTTCTTGGACCAACCCAGTCAGTCAGCCCAGACCTGGCAGTCGATGCTGGGGTTGCTGGCAGCGACCGAGAAGTTGGTCCCTTACGGTCGGCTCCACATGCGGGAATTGCAGATCGACCTTCGCTCTCAGTGGATAGCAGCCACGGGTTGCCCGCAACAACCGGTCATGCTTTCTTCAACAGGGAAGGCGGTCATACAGTGGTGGATGTCCACTGCCAACCTCACTCGGGGCTCACCCTTCCGCCAGCCTCCTCCCTCCAAGCATCTATTTACGGATGCATCTACGGAGGGCTGGGGAGCACACCTGGATTTCAAGGAAGTGTCCGGGGTGTGGGCGGAGCCCGAAAGCTCGTGGCACATCAACCGCTTGGAGTTAGAGGCGGTTTCGCTGGCCCTGAACCACTGGGAGGAGGAGTGTGCTGGTCGTGCTGTACTGGTGTCCACCGACAACTCCACTGTCGTGGCCTACATAAATCAACAGGGGGGTACGAAGTCTGTTACCCTATGTCGACAGGCCACGACGCTTCTTCTGTGGTGCCGGGCTCGGAGCATTCACTTGCGAGCTCGTCACATCCCGGGTCGGTTGAATGTGTTGGCGGACCAGCTGTCACGCAGGGGGCAGATCCAGCCAACCGAGTGGTCTCTCCATCCTCAGGTGTTCCGACTCCCTGTGCCTCAGGTGGGACCGCCCTACGGTGGATCTCTTCGCGACCAGGTGGAACAACAAGCTTCCAGTGTTTGTTTCCCCGCTCCCGGACCCCCTTGCGATGTCCATCGATGCGTTGTCCACGGATTGGGACGGCCTGTTCGGCTATGCGTATCCTCCAGCGATTCTGTTGCCAAAAGTCCTGGTCGCCCCATACCAGCCTCAGCGTCCCTGGTTCCCAGAACTTCTGAGTCTGCTGATCGACCAACCTGTGGCCCTACCACCGCGGGAGGATCTTCTCAAGCAGCCCCGGGCACAGCTGTTTCACAGCCGGCCCGCGAGCCTGAGCCTCCACGCGTGGCTTCTGTCCAGCGATCCCTTCGCGCAAAGGGAGTCTACGAGTCCAAATGGCGAGTCTTCGCTGCTTGGTGCGATGGCAGGCAGGTTGATCCATTCAACGCCACTGCTCAGACCGTAGCTGATTTCCTCTTGGCGAAATTTCAGGCGGGCGTGGCTCCTTCGACATTAGCGGGTTATAGGACCGCTCTAGCCAAGACAATTCTGCCTCATACTGGCATTAATCTCGGCGAGGATCAAGATTTGAGCGCCTTGCTTAATAACTTCAAAGTTGAACGTCCGCTTGTCCGTAACTCAGTTCCGGAGTGGGATCTATCCTTGGTGCTGAACCGTTTGGCGTCTGCTCCCTTTGAACCTATGTCTTCCGCCCCCCTCAAGTTCCTTACTTGGAAGACAGTCTTCCTGCTGGCTCTGGCTTCCGGACGTCGCAGGAGCGAAATCCATGCTCTCGAGGATGGCCTCAAGGTCTCCTTGCAGGTCATTCCTTCTTTCCTAACGAAAACCCAGCTGGCGTCTTCTCCCCCGCTGGCCTTCACGATTCCGGCCTTGTCGTCGTCTGTAGGCCCGAATCTGGAGGAAGACTGTCTCCTATGCCCATTGCGGACTTTGCGCTTGTACCTTAAGCAGACAAAAGATCTCCGGGCTGGCAAACGGCTGTTGTTCATATCACATCAGTTGAAATTCCAACGGGACATACGTTCCGCTACCATCTCATCCTGGATTCAAAAATGTATCCGCACCTGCTATGATTTGGCCGAGTAGGACTCCGCCTGTTCGTTCAAGGTACGCGCCCATGATGTTAGGGCCATGGCGGCCTCTCTTGCATATATGGGACGGGTTCCACTTGATCAGGTCATGCAAGCATGTTCATGGCAATCCCATAACACTTTTACGTCTTTCTACCTTAGAGACCTGACGTGGACGGGAGGTGAGGGCTACCACCTCGGGCCCGTGGTAGCCGCTCGGAGCGTGGTCACCCCTTGAGGATGACGTGGCCCATCCTGTACATACGTTTTCCTGTACATACGTTGATGTTCCGTGTTGCGAGTTCCGGTTCCGGTTACCGTTCAATTGGTCTCCTATGTCAGTACGGTCGTACTCCTTAGTTCGGTATGCATCGCGACTCAGTTGTGTCGGCAAGGCATATCTTCTCATGTACATACGTTACTTGTGACCGGAAGCCAGTCACTCGACACCCGGAGGTAAGTGGTTTCTTACTACTTACTTTTCTGTTTAAACCATAAATGTATTGGGTCCCCTGAGGGCTCCCTACTGTGGTTCCTCCAATTATTCGGGGGAAAGCTTGCCCTGATCCCCTCTGGGGCTCTAGGGTCGAGCTTTTGGTTATGTCAGAGTTCTTTTTGGAGTACCCCGCCTCCAATTTTTATTCTGATTTTACCCGTAATGTGTTTTGGAGGTAAGATATAGGCATATAACTGGCCGTTTTATGTAAATAAAACTAGTGTTATATACTATACTTACCTCCAAAACACATTCAGAGTGCCCACCCGACCATCCCCACGTACTCCTTCTTGTTGGTTTCCTTAAATCGACGAGAATGACGTCACGTTCCGGTCACGTGGGTTAGTGGCTTGGACAATTCATTGTCTAGCCCATTTTCCAAATGGGGTTCTCTCTATGGAGAACTCCTATGTCAGTAAGGCTAATAAGCCATAACCCGTAATGTGTTTTGGAGGTAAGTATAGTATATAACACTAGTTTTATTTACATAAAACGGCCAGTTTATTATAGAGGTTTGTAGCAAATAACAAAATACCTGGTAGACTAAAGATTACTTTTGTGCTGCTTTCTTCAGTACGAAATCTAAAGGGAAGAAGGACCATGTCGCTGAACCTCTTTACCAGCTTATATCTGAGGTGTTTGAACTCAAGGGCATGTTCAAGTGGCTACGCAAGACATTGATGGTGTTCGTGCGTGTCACATTTGGCCAATCCATAAATAAGTAAGTGAATTCATCCTGCATATAGTCTGTTCTACTTCACGCGACACCTCCAAAGAACTGCCATGAATTATCCAATTCAATCTGAATTCACATATTTGTATAAATTTCAGGTTCATTCAATAAAGCATATTCATCACCATACATTAAACTCTATAATAAATACTTTTAAGAATATATCTACATAGTAAGATATTATATTCCAGACAGCTGAGGGAGACAGTACACTGGATATACTCAGAGCCTTTGCTCGTGTTCTACCTGAATCAGTATAGGGAGGCTTACTGGCCGGGCGGAGTCATGGCCCAGAAGCTTCCTCCGCGGACAACCAAAGAACAGATGGCGACGAGGCTGCAGGCCAAACAGGCCCTGCTCAGAAACATTCCTGGTATGTTGATGATGACAGCCCTTGTAGGCTTTCTTCTGTCTTGAATAAATTATTGCGAGTCACTGTGTGTGCAGTTTGATGTGTGTTGTGAAAATGTAATGAATTTTGATGTCACTTCCTGTTTTGTAGACGCCCTCAAGAATCTCGTCGGTGAGGCCAATGGGAACAGAGGAGTTGCGAAAATCTTTGAAGTATTCCAAGATTCACGTCTCAACAAACATTTGTTCTATGTATGTGTGTCACTCATAAATACGTTTCTGTGATCATGTAGCTTGGTAAAAATCCCATGCAGCAGAATTCCCTAAATATTTTCTCTCTGCCCGGTTCTTTTCCTCACAGAGCTTGCTTCAGGAATTCATGCTGGCCATGTGTCCTGAGCTGCAAGTCTACCAAGATCTGATCCGAACCATGGAGACCAGCAAGGCAGCCTCTTCACTGAATACACCAGAAAACCATGGTGCTGAAAAGCCCTTGTAACTCGGGACAACAAGGATCTGATGAGGGACTTCACGCCATGGATTGTTACTGCCATTTACTTACCAGTTGAAACCACCACAGCTTTATCAGCGAGACCTTTGGCTAGGAATGTTATTGTTTTGTATTTACAAATTTTTTTCAAACCGATTGTTCATTATTCAATCGTTCCAAGTATTACTCCGTTTTGTTGGACAGAACATAAACATGTGTTACGTTGTTGCTTGCCAAATATTATCCTCTCAATATTTACATGATTTAGTGTAGACAAAGTACTCAAGATACTGGAGTGAAATTTCAGTTAAAAATCGCCATTGATGATTAGTCTTATGTACATACTCGGTAGATACAGTACAGAGCTTTATAGTTTGTAGTGAAAAAGCTTTTGTGACATATCATGCCAAAGACTTGCACTGACAGGAGTGAAGGAATGTACCAGGAAAGTAAGACTTCTAATTTACAAATCGTCACATATGACTGGATGTATTTTTCTAGTTTGTTATGCACACTTGCAATTAAATTCGAGAGTATACAGCATCAAAATAAAATTGGCCACATGTGGTGAAAGTTTGGGTTGCAGTTGTCTTTACAGTAAACTGCTTTTATGTTGTTGACCAATATGCACCATCCATATACTCGTATTTCATAGGCTAATTTGGTGCGAGCCTTGAGCGATAATTGAACAGACAAAAAAATATCCAGGTATCAAACACTTCTCATCTTGGGAGGCCAGATGTTCAATAGTGGCTTGTTCAGCAATCAACACCCAATTGTCTGCATGAATTGAGCTCTGAAATCAGTAGTTCAACTACAGATCAAGTCTGATTAGGGTTATCATTTCAAAGGTGTGAAACTTACTAAAAAGTGCACTACTAGGAGTTTGATCTACATTAGAATTTATTTCCAGTTCTCGCCTCAATATACCTTTAACTAAATGGGTCATTGTATTTTGTATAGTACTCAATCAGTAAGCGAAAATTTGAGACATAGCACAAGAACTCTCCTGACAACTCAGTCACAAATTGCCTATGTGCAAACAGACCGCAGGATACTGGTCACCCAAACACCATTTATAAACTACATTACATTACATTATACATTTATATAGCGCATTTACTACAACCTATTTCTCGGTGTTTGCATTAAAGTTCATGTGTTATCTCCTGGATGCCTGTTTATAGGTTTTCGAGTAATATCGTGGACACCGATAAACAGACAATACATGACTCAAAACAATGACCAAATCAACTGACAATTGGGAGAGAAATGGACTTGCATGCATCACACTCAAGTTTCACAAAACACAATATTTGAGACGCCACACAATTTATTGACCAATTCACAACATTCCTATCAGGCATTATTGCAATAATTTAAAGATCATAATCCTTGGACAGCACAATGGTAAATGCAAAATTTCCTAGTTGCGGCAAGTTCTAGAGTTTACAGGAGGAAGCCATGATGTTGCTAGTTTGTCTTGCGATTTCATCTTCTGTAATTCATTCGTACACCCAGTCCTCGCTGCAGTTCGCCCAGGTAACGAGCTCCTCTTTCGTGAACCACAAGTTGATTTCTTTCTCAGCACTTTCAACAGAATCACTGCCATGACAAATGTTCCTGCAAAAGGGAAAATTCCGAACTCAACTTTGCATTCCAAATTTTACTGAACACACCAGTCGTGCAATACATATTTGTTCACTATTTGCAAAACTATGTTACTGCTGAGAGACCAATCGGGACTGACTGATGCCCACCTTCCAACATCGATGCAGAAATCTCCACGGATCGTCCCTGGAGCAGAGTCCGCTGGGTTTGTGGCACCAAGCATTACACGGCCAGTCTTCACGACTCCCTTGCCTTCCCATACCTGTTAGAAGTGAATGCTTGGGATTGACTGAAAAATATATTAGGGAATGTAAAGTAGGACAACCCATAGATCTATATCCAATCAAAATTTATCTCCACAACTTATTGAACTCACCATGGGCACAACAGGGCCTGAGGACATGTACTTGACGAGACCATTGAAGAAAGGCTTGGATGACAAATCGGCATAGTGCTTCTTCAAATGCTCTTCAGTCGACTGTGACAGGAAAATAAGTAATCGTCACAACACTTGTCAACAGTTTAATTTTGATATACGTTGACGGTCTGACAATCATTTGACATTGGGCGATAATGGGCGATTCATCCCATGCCAAGCCCATGCTAAAACCGCCGGGTGTTTACCAACTTACCCGACTGCATGACAGCTCGGCCCAAAGACAACTCGGACCTGGACAAGTCGGCCCGGAAAAGACAGCTCGGCCAATTGCATCGGACCACTCGGCCCGGGCTGATGAGACAAGTCGGCCCGCCGCTCACTTGACTGTAGTGTGATGTTACGGTTCAATTACTGAGTGACAACCTTTAGTGATCGCGCTCAACGATTGCAGAATAGTATATTTCAAATGATAGATCTATATACTTACAAATAATAAATAAGATGAATATCCACTATATATCCAAGAATATTTTGTATTCGAGATATATACTTATAAATAATAGATAATATATATCCACTTTATGTTGCGTGTCTTTATTAGTTATCTATAATTAAAACAACATGCCTGTATATGCGGAAATTTCAATAAACTTATAGGGGGCCTAAATATGGAAGGAAATAATATGGAAACTAAGAATTAATACGATAAATTCTTAACATGTATAGCATTATACATGTTGCGCATATTTCACCTTTAATTCACAACGAAAACCTACAATAGTGGGGCTTACACACTTGGTTGCACCGGTAGTAATCAAGTAGTCTGCGATCTAACTATTGTCTCCATGGTCGGTTGACAACTTGACACTGATTGCCAAGTAGATATTGGATAAGGTTAGCAGATTTCTGAGTTCTATTAAACACAATGGGAAGCTACTATCCACATCACAGAGATGTGGAGCTCTATACCTTTACCACCTTTGTTCGTTGATTTGACCGTGACTGTTTCATTAATTTGTTCAAATGTGATTGCAATTCAGTCATATTGCCCAGTCGACACAGCTATAGGCTGTCTCACTGAATACTCATGCCCCTCCCTCCGTCCCCACTGCGACACCTGAGCCGTCTCCAATCAGCCGTACAATCAGCGGGACGAGTTGTCCAATCAGTGGGACGAGCTGGGCCGACTTGTCCTGGCCGAGTTGTCCAGCCTGGGCCGAGTTGTCCTGGCCGAGTTGTCCCTGAGCCGAGTTGTCCAGTCCCCCCCAACTTACCCACATCATCTTCATGGCGACCAATTTGAAGCCTTTCTGCTCAAATCTTTTGATGATTTCCCCAACGATGCCTCTATGGACACCATCAGGCTTGATCATGATGAAGGACCGTTCCCTTTGAGCCATGACTTCGGAGCAAAATTGTGATAAAACTGAGAGCAGAGTGGCAACCATGCGCCTTCCTCGATGGTCCGTCGAAAAAGAGGCTGACAAACCACGTGAGCGTGCAGACCTCACGTGAGCGCGGGCACCTGGCGATGTATGTAGGGACGTAGTGACCATCGTCCCCGTGGAATGGTTTGTTATGACGCTTTTTAGTGTAAACGTGGCCGTTCAATTTCAAAGCTGGACTAATACTTGAAGGACAAACTCTACAAGTAACCTACAGTGGAGAGAATTATTTTTGTGGCCAGCGGAAATATGTTGGGATGGAAAGTTTATGTGATTAATAACCTTAATTTATTGGATTATATTGGTCATTATTCTCCATATAATAAACAAAGAAGAACACATCTATCGATGTATATCCGAGCACAGACATTCAATGGTTTTAATGTTGCCCAATGTTTTGGATCAAATTGATAGTTTATGCGTCTATTTTGATGTTAAAAAAAGCAATTGTCATCACATTTTATCACTTTTATATCTTGAACTTTATATCTTGAACTTTCGTAATTGTTCTGTCAACATCAGAAATTTAGCTCAATATTTTTGTTGCGCTACTGTATGCGTAGGTATTACGGTAAATCAACAAATATCGCAAAGCTCTCACAGTATTTGCGTTTATTCACAAGATTAAAATGTAAAACCTCATGGAAACAATCAGAAATATTATTTTTGAAAGTGATGTGAACCTTTTGTTGAGATTACTGTATTTAACAAAGGATAGCAGCATGAGCAGGACCGGGCCCACTCATATCTACCCTCCGTGGGTCTCATTTTAGGCAAACTTAGAAGACCAGCGCGATGCGCTGGCCAATAACGAGGGACCCGCTCAGAGGGGCATGTACAATTCATATCTTCAATATGACATTCCTATTTTTAAAAAAACTTCTCTTCAATACGAAATTTAATATTGGTAATTTTAACCAAAAAAATACCTATAAAATGGGTAATTTTTGGCCATATACAGCCCGTATTCATTCGAATAAATTTTTAACAAAAACGACAAAACAGATTTTTACACTTTCGTTTACCCACTGACTTTATTCGGTGTTATATTCCACAAAATTAGTGAATTTGTGAAGTCTGAATTTGTAGAAATTTTAGTAAATTTTGGTAAAATTATTTCATCTTGAACTGTATGGATGGATGCCTGTATGAATGTCTGCTACCTATTAACCAACATGTTTATACTATATAGGCCCACATATTATTTAAATATTTGATTTACTCTTCCTGAAAAGCTGAAGAAAATAAATAAATGAATTTTTTTATTACCTAAATGTCATATTACTTGTGGTCAGGGTACTAATTCATGACTATCCATGCTCTCTGGTTTCAATATTCACATGCTAATATGAATTGCATTATCAGTATGTTGTCAATTGACAAGTATCACTTTATTCTTCCACCATTTAAATTTGTAAGACATTATAAAACTACATGCTATCCGGTCGGTGGGGATAACTCTCGGCATCCAATTTCACAAAACATCTATATATAGACTACAATTAAATACAAATAAACATCTTCATGATTTTTCATACTTAATAATTCAGCTGTTATGTGTACTAATACACAACTGATAACATATGTTAATTTGATATTTCCCATCAGATTATTCAACTACATCATGCCACGATTTGTGATTTCATACAGAGTACAATATTTGTTCAGGGTACAATATTTTCTGACAATTTCGGAATATGTTTGTTGAATGCTGTTTACGGACAGATAGTTTCTTGAAATTATTTTACTACACACGAGTTCCATTGTACACAGTGACTTTGAAACATCTCATAGTTATTTGATTTATTCAAACATTGTGAATGAAACATAAATGAACTTTACTGCTAGGTAGGAACTTGTGTGTGGCCCTGAACACAAAAAAAATGTCCTTACAACTGATTGAATCGGATTTTTTTTTTATTAAAATGTTCAATACCAATCACTGGTATATTGTAGGTGCAATACAATCATGCCATAACAAAATCAATCAAAATGTCACTCAATGAAACGAACAAAATTGCATTTATAGTGCCAGCATCTATTTATTTATCGGCTCTGTGTAGAGGTGATTTTTTTGGTCTTCGCTTTCTTGTCTTTGTACCTATTTTGCCTTCGTTGTCGGGTCTGTTGATTCTTCAGAGTAAATTGTATGTTCTGGAAGCAAAAAAGGCTTTTTTCATTTATACTTTTATACAAATTTCAAGTGAAATGGCTGACTTCAGTCAGATATATAAATATCAATATATTTTTTAGCAGACTATCTCATTGAATCAAAGGAGCGCTCAAAAAAACGGCAGAGGATTTCATCTGATATGGACCTGCTCATCAAGGAAATCCATTATGACAGCGGCTCCAATCTGGAGTCCAGAGTCTTTCAGCTGCTGTTGGAAACTCGTAAAATCCAGAACCTGCAAGAACATAATAAATCTCATTATCTCAACAGGCGATATTTGCGAAAAGTCGTGGAAATGATGTAGCACCATTTCAGTCATCAGCACCACAATTAGAATGTTCGGTTTTCACCAGATCTTGAAATGTTTTTCTCATACCTCATAGTGCAGCATCATGATGTAGAGCTCGGGATGGGACTTTATGTAATCCCAGAGACACTGTTTCTTATAAGCAGCATCCCGTTTGGAGAGTTTCTGACTTTTTCCGCCATCAACGTCATTGTCATTTATAAGAATGCTCTCCTCGGGAAGGTCATCTGGCACTGATTCGCTGTAAAAAACATGAATGGTGATTTCTGCAATTTATAGAGAATTTATTCTAATGAAGACTGCAGAGCTCAGTTGGAATTGCCGTTTTTTCCCACTAAATTTTGTTAGAAATGAAGCCACATGTGTTTTTTTTGGAATTGAGGGTGACCTTCATATTGCAGAATCCATTCTCTGATATGAAGGTTTCTTTATTTACCTGTCCTGACTCCCAAAAGAACTGTCCAAATCGTCTGATTCACCGGAAGCGAGATCACGTTGAGATGCCTGAGAGTTCACACGAGTCCCTTTGGCTGGTCTTTGCATCTGTGAGTTGCTCGGCTGGGTAGAGGTCGGTCCTCCAGACCTGGATTTCCCTCGACCCCTTCCCCTCCCTCTCCCTCGACCTCCACCTCGTGAGGGCTTGCGAAGTACTGGACTGGCTCCCTGAGAGGGAGGGGCGACTGTCACGGGTTTTGGTGGTGGACTTCCATCGTAATCTGAATCTGTTTCATCTGTCATAGAATCCCGAGATGTTCATTTTATTTAAACTGAAAGACCTTTAAAGTTAAACAGTCAAGTGATACTACATGTAGAAGCTCAGATGCGATTGTCACAATGATTTAAACTCTTGTGATTAGACAGGAAGTTTGATTAATTTGAATATAATCATCAATAATCATCATTACAATGAACCTGTTCACATCACTTTCAACTCACATTGATGTGTTTTGTGATAGACGTCAGCCAGAAGAGCAACCATCTTCTTCTTCGGCAGGGGACGGACACCGATCTTCTCACAATTTTTCTAACAAATACAATAAGTTTATGCATGGGATTATGAACAGTCAGCATGAAATTTACAACCAAGAGGTTTTACAATGCCCATTAAGACATGATACTACCTTGAGATCAGGTGTGACCATGTCCTTGTAACTTGGCATGGGTGTGAATGGGGAAGGTGGCTCCCATTTCTTGTTGGATTTCTTGGTTTTCTTCGGTTTGCCGATGGGTGCAGATGAACTGACAGGTATCTGTCGAAAATGTAAAGCCATGAAAATGCAGCAAAAACATATGCAATGTTTTGTTTTTTTTCCAGGTTTTGGCTTCAGTTTCCTAGCAAAGAATTCATCGTACAAGTAACATGAGTGCTCTGAACTGAAAATCCCACCAGGAATATGAACATCCAAAGCCCAGTCAAACTATCAATGTGCAAAGATATATTCAGTGAATAACAAATACCATGTGTTTTCTGGTACCTGAGGCTTGTGAAACTCCACTGTGGGATCATTCTCGGTACTCCAGAGAATACTGTCATCAGCGTTCTTCAGGGCTAGACTGATGTCAGACTCCATGTCTGTAGGGGGGTCGAACTCGCCAAAACTATGATCAGGGGTCGCATGATTCCCTCCACCTGCAGGAATCCTCTGGATCTTGGTCGACTTTGGCGTCAACTGTGATAGTCGTGGATGCTGAAGGGATGAGACTTGAATTTCCACTGCCTGTTGAGAGGAGGAATGGTCGACCCGATGACTAGGCGGGGGGTCAATTTTGGCTGGAGGGGACATGGAAAAATGCAAGACGCCAGCATCATCTGGTGATGAAGGTAGGAATGGTTCATCTTGGGGCATCATGTCAAGGTCTTCATAGCCTTCCCATACATCTTCCTGGTTGTCTGTTTGGATGACAATATACAACAGATATTCATCAGGTGCTCCCACACACATATGTTTATGGATTCAATTACAAGTACTACAAGCCTGATACCACATCAAAGTCATGACTTTTAATGTACCGGCACATGTATTAGTATGTTATGAGATCATGTTAACAAGATGAGAATACGTACACTCCTGGTCAATGTCTCCCAGTTCTTCACCATCTGCCTGAGGGTTTTTACTTGGCGAGTGTTCAGTGTCAAGTTCAGCAGAGTCACTTTTCCTTGTTGTTTCTGTCTTTTGTTCCGTGTCTTTAACTACCAAGACATCCAGGTTCTCTTTGTCCTGAATGCCATCAATTTGTATGACATCCATGGAAAGTCCCTGCCCATTGGTTTCACTTTCAGAACTGCTAAGGTTCATAGTGAAAGACTGGTTTCTATCATGATCGTCAATATCTGGTAAAGTGTCATCCTGCTCAGAGGTGTGAGGCACTGCCAAATTGTCACAGTCATTCGCTCCCTCAGTCAAATCAACCAACAATTCAGAACTGTTGTCTCTACCTGAGATATTAATATCAGGTAGATCTTCATGTTCAGACATCGATGCATCTTTCAAAGAATGGGAACTACCGGCCATCCCCAAACTGTTCCTGTCAGGACTGGGAAGATCGTCTACTTCAAAAGTTCTCGTCCGTTTCGAGGTTTTCACCATGTTGACTTCTGGGGACACTTTAGAAATACGTCGCTTCCTCTGTGATTGGTTCACCGTCTCGTCACCAAAACATTCTTCATCGTCGGACATCATCACGTGGGGATCAAAGGTAGATTTGTGGGAAGAGACACTGGTATTGAGCTGATTACATGTGGAAGCCAAGCTGTGTTTCGCACCGATGACTGGTGAGCCGTAGTCGCCAACTTGAGATTTATAGCCTTTAATCTCGCCAGTGATTTTGATATCATCATCATCATCTCCAGAAGAGTTCCCCATGTCATTTTTTGCATTTTTAATACTATCACTATTTTCAATTTCCAATGGTTTCTGACTGGGAGTAATGTTTTTGGCAGGGGAGTCATCTGCTAAAATGTCAACATCACTTTTAATGCTGGATTCCAGGGAAGACTCAAACAGGTCATCCGCAGGGGATGTGATACAGGAATTCAATTTGTCAAGACTGTCTTGACATTGCCGAAATCCATTCCTCAGTGTGGAATCTTGAGAAATTTCTCGTTGCCATGGTGAGGAATCAAGTTTTTGCGATGTATCGACAGAGGCAGGCGATCCAAACAAATCTGGAGTCATTTCAATTTGAGAGTCAAATCTCTTATTTGGAGGAGTCTTCAACTGTGAGGTATTTCTAAAGCTTTTACGATTGCAAATGTTGACATTTTCTTCAAGTTCTGCAGTGTTTTTGAGTGTTTCTGCCGGACACAAAATGGAATCCATTGACGATGCCAGTTCAAGTCCTTCCATATCCACTTTACTGAGTTCATGAGCATTGCTCCGTGGTGAACTTCTCTCCTTTTTTTCACTGTTCTCCCTGAAAACTTCAGCTTCGCTGAATTCCTGCACCACCTCCATCTTGCAGTCGCGTTCATCAGTATCGTCATTTTCCTCATCACCCTCAGGAATGCATCCAATTTCAAAATTTGTTTCCGCAATCACCGGTGGAGATTTGAGGTCATCGACCATGAAACTTTCTTCCAACTTCTGCATCAGAGCTGCATTGATGCACGTGAAATCCGCTCCTGAACTTGGCGCTGAATTCTTGGGACTATCGCAGACCTCATCCGACGAATCCGAAGAGGAATCACTTTCCAAAACTCCACTGGTGTTGCTGCACTTTCGCTGTGACGCGACGAATTCGTAAAGTTCGTCCATCGCCTGTTCGTCGTCATCCTCTCCGCTCCGTACCTCGTTGCTATGGCGATCGTGAGCTGAGTTGTTACTGTCACTGTCAGAGTCACTGCTCCACACTTCGCTAAGCAAGTTCTGCAGAGTTCTGTCGATCAGTCTGTGAGACATTGGCGAGGACTTATCCTTGGAAGACTCCACAGTGTCTTCTTGTGAAGCACGCTGCCTCCCAATTTGCTGACATGCTTTCGCAAGCAATGGTAACTCAAACCTGATGAGAAAATGGAATGATTTGTAAAATATGGGTTGTATTATTGCAAGAATTGATATAGAAGAGCACTTGAAAATAGACGTCAAGGCCTAAAGATGCCTTGGAGGCATTTCGGTGTGATGATTAATTTATAATATATACCTGATATCGACGAAAATGAAAAATGTCGACTCCGCAAAAAAATTTACCGTTAAAATAATACCCCTTAGACATGTTTGGCTAGGGCGACGAGTCCGAAAAAAAAGTCTGTTTCGCTCTACGACTCAGTGTTTCCGAGATATCGACGAAAACGAAAAATGCCAACTCGGCAAAAAAATTTTTTAGTCAAGGTCAAAGTTCATCCATAATACATATAAGATAAATGTTGTCTAGAGCGACAAGTCCGAAAATAACGTCCGTTTCGCTCTACGACACACCGTTCCCGAGATATCGACGAAAACGAGAAATGCCGACACGGCAAAAAAATTTCGGGTCAAGGTCAAAGTTCATCCATAATACCCCTTAGACATACCCCTTAGACATGTTTGTCTAGGGCGACGAGTCCGAAAATAACGTCCGTTTCGCTCTACGAAACACCGTTCCCGAGATATCGACGAAAACGAGAAATGCCGACTCGGCAAAAAAATTTCGGGTCAAGGTCAAAGTTCATCCATAATACCCCTTAGACATGTTTGTCTAGGGCGACGAGTCCGAAAATAACGTCCGTTTCACTCTACGACGCACCGTTTCCGAGATATCGACGAAAACGAAAAATGCCGACTCGGCAAAAAAATTTCGGGTCAAGGTCAAAGTTCATCCGTAATACCCCTTAGACATGTTTGTCTAGGGCGACGAGTCCGAAAATAACGTCCGTTTCGCTCTACGACACACCGTTCCCGAGATATCGACGAAAACGAAAAATGCCAACTCGGCAAAAAAATTTGGGGTCAAGGTCAAAGTTCATCCATAATACCCCTTAGACATGTTTGTCTAGGGCGACGAGTCCGAAAATAACGTCCGTTTCGCTCTACGAAGCACCGTTTCCGAGATATCGATGAAAACGAAAAATGCCGACTCGGCAAAAAAATTTTGGGTCAAGGTCAAAGTTCATCAATAATACCCCTTAGACATGTTTGTCTAGGACGACGAGTCCGAAAATAACGTCCGTTTCGCTCTACGACGCACCGTTTCCGAGATATCGACGAAAACGAAAAATGCCGACTCGGCAAAAAAATTTTGGGTCAAGGTCAAAGTTCATCCATATTACCCCTTAGACACTCAGCAAAAAATTATTTCGACCTCTAGGTCAAAGGTCGTTTGACGTATCGATCCCAAAATCAATAGGGTTTCTTCCCTGTTGATATATAAACCTCCGTGCAAAATTCTGCAACTATTGCCTGAATATTTTTCGAGTTATCGTCCGGAAACCAAGTTTCAAGATCAGCCTCGATTTCATCCTCAAGGACCTCACGGACCTCGGAGCCGGATCAAAAAAAATAATACACCCTAGAGATGTTTGTCTAGGGTTTCTGAGATATGCAGGACGGTTTCTGAGATATGCAGGAAGCCTCAAGGATGAATCAGCAAAAAATTATTTTGACCTCTAGGTCAAAGGTCGTTTGACGGATCGATCCCAAAATCAATAGGGTTCTTCCCTGGTGGCATATGAACCTCCATGCAGAGTTCTGCAACTATTGCGTAAATATTTTTCCAGTTATCGTCCGGAAACCAAGTCTCAAAATTAGCCTTGATTTCATCCTCACGGACCTCACGGACCTCGGATCCGGCTCAAAAAGAATAGGGTTCTTCCACATATCATTTCTGACTTGTGGTGAAAATTTGACGAGGATCCGTCAAGGCAATCTAAAGTTATCGTCCGGAAACCAAAAGTGGCGGAAGAAGAAAGAAAAAAAAAAAAAAAAAAAAATTCTGCTAAAACCATAAAGGCATTTCTGCCGAAATGCCTTAATTACTGCCTTAAAAGATTAGCATTTTATGTGACTAAATATGGACAATAAGTACTATGATGACAAAGTAAGGGAGAGTGCTCACATTTCCGCCAGCAGCTTGGTTTCAAGCACCAGATCTGTCGGAATATCTATGTCGCCAGCATAGACATAACGCAGAAATGCTTCAACACTCTCCTTCCTGTGTGAAGGCAGGTACACCCTCGAGTCAGACACAGACTGGACGTTCAAGTTATGAAAATATGAATAGTCTCTTGTTATTGGTAATTATTGACTTCAAAAATGACTTTTGAGATCATGAAAAATTTTATATATTTGGCACAATAGTGTGATTCATAAAGGTGTAAAAGAAACCTCTATTATCATGATTATACGTCTACATCCAGCCTCAATTGACAGATGATGCATACATGATTCATAGGAATTCACACTATATCTGTAGGTGTTTGGAAATCTTGCAACAGACTACCTGTATCAGCGTTGGACAGCGAGTGTTTAGAAGCAGCGAGTGAGCCGGTACTGAGATATCCTCTCGACACACCATCGCCACATCACTGCCTGCCGGGTTCCCTACTAGTGTCGCTAGATCACTGGACAGGCTCTCTAAAGCCGGGACTTTTGGATTTTCAATCTGCAGATTGGGTACAAGCTATATTGTCCACACATGTATCAACTCATGATTCATGTGACATTCAAATTCATATGTCAATGATTTAGCCTTCTTGGGCTCTAACTAACTTCCTGCAGGTAATTTCTAAAGAGTTTTGATATTGTCATTTTGTCCCATATTCTTATCTTCATTGCATATCTTTCTTATTACCAGATTACATACTATAACAGATGTTTCTGCAGAAAGTCTCCTATCGATACCAGATGTTTCTTCAGGCAGGCTTCCACCATCTGGCAAGTTGAACTGTACTGTCCTGTTGAGCCTCGCGTGTGCCCTACTCGCTAGCGACATGTCTACTGTCTGGTTATGGTTACGGAGTCGGGATTCGTCCATGGTGACATCGACCGTCGCGTTGAGGTTGTCAGCCATTTCTGCCAGGATGAGGGCAGTCTGAGTGGATGCGAACATCGTCTGATCGGCCGTCTCGTTCAGATGTTTATTATTTGCTGGACTGCGTACTGGCTGTGAGGACAAAACAACATCTACTTAGAAAATAAAAAGACGAAATTTGGGACAAAGCATGAAAAAGACACAATATTTGAGAGAAGTACATTTGTGCGTACTTCCATGAGCAAGTGTTATGAAACATTTACTTTAAATATGAATTCATACAAGCAGCTATACATCCACAATATAGAGAAGAAGAAAATGGACCATAGGAAACAAATTCAAATCCGTGATTTATGCCAGCAGAGAAAGGTTAACAAAGTTACCTCTGCCCTGTTTTCCAGTGGCTTCCAGCCAGGGATGAAGCCCATCTTCTTCATCTTACTCCCAGCAGCCACAGTGGACGGTACAACTTGGGGTGACAGTTGTCTAACATAGAAGTTATTCTCCAAGACTTGATCAATCATGTGTGAGGTATCCGCAGCCCACAGGGACGACTGCACGGAAAAAAGAATATACATCATATATGAAAAACATTCAATGATTTATCTAGGAAAAAGTAACAGCCATGAAGCTACATTACAAATCTGGATGAAATCAGAACACACATATAAACCCCTTTATATAAATATCCTTAAATCTTTCAGAGACTCAACACGCTTGTACGAAAAAGTTTTGGAAAAACGTATGTAAAAGTGTCCACTATTAGATTAAAGACTGCAAACAAAATATCAGTATCAGTATTAAGTTTCATGTGTAATTTACTGACCTTGGTAGTTTCAGTTTCACTTTCACCAGTAGTCACATTTTGAGCTCTACTTTTCAGAAAGCGAGGAGTAGAGCTCACATCAAGTGATTCCTGCTTAAGAAAATTGTGACAAAACAATAAGTACACCCATAAAAATTTGAAATTATATCGTATCCAAAAAGAAAAGAACACTCCACTTGCCTGTGAAGGCAGAATATCTGCGACTTTTCCTTCAAGCTTTCGTGCTCGCGCCTCTACGGTGGTTGAAACTAGCAATGGAACTGGAATTGGTCTGAAACATCAAATTATACTCCCTCTAAGTTATCTCGAATAGGCTACATGAGTTACCAATGGTGCCTTTCACATCTTGTTTTGAAAACAAGTTCACATCTTGTTTTGATGTTTCAATAAACATTTACAAGTAAAACAAGATGTGTGATGTAGAACTCACGGAGCATTCTTTCCACGTCTTTTCTTGGGCGGTTTCTCCTTTGGTTTCGGCGACATAAGTACAGAGAAAGCATCTTTATCTTGCTGTGCTTGCACGGGTATCTCCGGCATGGGTGACTGCACAGTCTCGTTGTGGAGTGATTCGGACAAGGCCAGGGCTAACTGCGTCTGCTCGTCTAGTACACTGAAATATGATAAAATGGTCCCACTCATGCTCAGATTGTATTCAAAGGCACAGCTGAACTGACGAAGGGATGCAAGACTCCTTCGTGATAGCTTCAGCATGGTACACTGTTATTTATTTCGCCAGAATATTATTGAAACTGGTAGAATATTGCTCTTAAAAACTGTGCAAGATACCTGCATTGACACAGGATTCCATATTTGTATAAACTAGACGTCAAGGCCTAAAGGCCTTGGAGGCATTTCAGGGTGAAGCATGAAAAAAACAAAATGCTGACATGATAAGTTCCCAATGAGACCGTTTCCGAGATATCGACAGAAACGAAAAATGCCGACTCAGCGAAAAAATTTAAGGTCAAGGTCAAAGGTCATCCATCATACCCTATGTACATGTTTGTCTAGGGCGACGAGTCCGAAAATACAATCCGTTTCGCTCTACGACGCACCATTTCCGAGATATCAACGAAAACGAAAAATGCCGCCTCAGCGAAAAAATTTAAGATCAAGGTCAAAGATCATCAATAATACCCCTAAGACATGTTTGTCTAGGGCGACGAGTCTGAAAATAACGTCCGTTTCGCTCTACGACGCACCGTTTCCGAGATATCGACGAAAACGAAAAATGCCGACTCAGCGAAAAAAATTGAAGGTCAAAGGTCATCCATAATACCCTATATACATGTTTGTCTGGGGCGACGAGTCCAAAAATAACATCCGTTTCGCTGTACGACGTACCATTTCCGAGATATCGACGAAAACGAAAAATGCCGACTCAGGGAAAAAATTTAAGGTCAAGGTCAAAGGTCATCCATAATACCCTTAAGACATGTTTGTCTAGGGCGACGAGTCCGAAAATAACGTCCGTTTCGCTCTATGACGCACCGTTTCCGAGATATCGACGAAAACGAAAAATGCCGACTCAGCGAAAAAATTTAAGGTCAAGGTCAATGGTCATCAATAATACCCTTAAGACATGTTTGTCTAGGGCGACGAGTCCGAAAATAACGTCCGTTTCGCTCTATGACGCACCGTTTTCGAGATATCGACGAAAACGAAAAATGCCGACTCAGCGAAAAAATTTACGGTCAAGGTCAAAGGTCATCCATAATACCCCTAAGACATGTTTGTCTAGGGCGACGAGTCCGAAAATAATGTCCGTTTCGCTCTACGACGCACCGTTTCCGAGATATCGAATAATGCCGACTCAGCGAAAAAATTTAAGGTCAAGGTCAAAGGTCATCCATAATACCCCTTAGACATGTTTGTCTAGGATGACGAGTCTGAAAATAACGTCTGTTTCGCTCTACGACGCACCGTTTCCGAGATATGCATGAGAGCCTCAAGGATGACTCAGCTAAAATTATTTCGAGCCCTAGGTCAAAGGTCGTTTGACGAATCGGCCTCAAAATCAATAGGCTTCTTTCCTGGTGATATATGAACCTCCATGCAAAGTTCCACAGTCATTGCCATAACACTTTTTGAGTTATCGTGCGGAAACCAGAAACATTGATTTCATCCTCACGGACCTCACGGACCCCGGAGCCAGCTCAAAAACAATAGGCTTCTTCCACACAACATTTCTGACCAGCAGTAAAAATTTGCCGAAGATACATCGAGGCAAACTGAAGTTATCGTGCGGAAACCAAAAAGTGAAAAAAAAAGAAAAAAAAAAAAAAAAAGAAAAAAATTTTTTTTGACAAAACCATAAAGGCATTTCTGCTGAAATGCCTTAATTCCATACCTGATGGGTTCATCAAGCCGTTTTGGAATGAGAACTTGACCTCTATCACCCGTGGTTACGCCTCGACCTCGCCCTCTAGTTCTGCCCCTGCGAGCTTTCTGCTTGGGTCTTGGTCTGAATAGTTAGATATGAGCAACAACAGGGAAAGGACATAAGTATCGAGAGTTAATATATTATATTGTATACATAAGAGACTTAATGCATCTCACCGATTTTGATCATTGTTATCTGGCACACTGGTTGAAGCCGACTCATCAGCTTTAGCGTCTTTGGCAGCATTCTGAAAAGTTAAACTGAAATTACACTACCTCGATTTAGCTACTATGCCAACAAAATATGAGGCTTGAAAACCATCAGTATTTAATGTACTACATTTATCATACTCTTGAAATATCACCATGAATGCACAGGAAGCAATGTTTAGCTCACCGCATCAATACACTTGTTGATGTGCTCTGTTCGTCGCTTCATGCTCATCTTTGTTAAAGTTTTGCCGCAGATTTGACATCGGAATTCCCCATCGTCCACGGAGCCTCCTCCTGTGGCTGTACTGCTCGCACCCTGTACTGTGGTTTTTGATGCAGTCGGTTTCCCATCCAAGCAGTCGTTGACATGTATCTGCTGGTCAGCCGTAGAAAGGTCGCTGATGTCGTTCTGACAGATTTGACAGAGAACGAATCGCTTCTTGACTCCTTGAGACTTGTCGAGACCTGTGTTAAAAAGTAGCTAGGGTTTCGTATCTAGTCATGGAAATTTTGATCGTTCTAATCATAATTTTATATATTACCTATCACATATATTTAGCAATCACATGTAGATAACCATAATTTTACAGAAAAAAATTGTGCAGCTGCTGCAAGTTTTCTATCATAGTTACCAGCAAATACATACAATATAATTCATTCATTTACCCAAGTTGTTGTCGACATCTTCAGATTTGCTGCCTCTTTGGAATTTTTTCTTGAGACACACCGCAATGTGCGAACTGTATTTTTCTTTATCCACTGTCAATCCACATGTGATGCAAGTTTTCTCCCCTATTCTTCCACTATGCTTCAACGTTGTTTCAATTGTCATAGATGATGTGGATTCTTGACTTTGATGTTCATCATCTGAACAATCCACTCTGGGTTCGATTTTGATATCCGTTTTAATGGAATAAAACTTACTAGTATTACTTTCTCGGTCCTCGTCAGAATCTGGAAATGTTTCTGCTTTGACTTTGCCTATTTTTTTCTTGATGTTGTGTTTCTCGGCAACAGATTTCGCAACTTTTTTGTAAGGAGTCCAACCGCTTGCGAAGTCTGAGGTAAGGTCAGGGTCAACTTTTTGACTGTATTCCTTTGACTCTCCTCGTTTGCCTCTCTGGCTTCCCGTTTTGTCATTACGTTTCACTGCAGGAGGGTTCTCATGACGAGCATCTGCTCGGGCCCGTGCTCGCTGTCGAGTTTTCTTCTCCATTTTTGTGGAGTTTGCCACTTTCCAATCTTTGCACGATTCCGATAATACCGAGGACTCTTTGTCATTGCAGAACAAATCTTTCTAATCACAATTCATTCAATAATCACATATTCGAGTTGTTCTTGTGTAAGTTCCATATCATGCTCAATTGCTCATTCATCAGAGTTATCAGCCAGTTTACCAAGACGACGCTGAAATTTTTTTTCTCTTCTCTGGTCCAGTTTGTCATCAAATTCTCCAAATATTTTTTCAACATCCAGCCGAGGTCTGGAATTAAAATATAGTATGACTACCGGTAGTTACTAGCAGCAGTATGGACATTAGTATGAAATTATAAATCAAAAGTATAGAATGGAATAAATGCTGGGTCTTAGTAGTCTGGGGCCAGTTTCACTAAGATAGTGAGCTCAGTATGAAGTCCTTGTTACACAAGGGAACTACGCACTTTTAATGCTACAATGAGCATTCCCAATGATGGAGATCTTAGACTTAGTGATCGAGAAACACTCGATAATTTAATGAGGATGAGGATTGAGGAACGAGAAAATGATTGCTAATGAAATTATAATGATCTTCGTGAAACAAGCCCCAGGAATTTGAGGAAAGGCAGTGTCAACTCAACTACAGATGAGGGTATTTTTATTAACGTACTAGTACAGGCCACTGTGGTGTAAATGCCAATTAATGAGCGTTATGACAACAATCTAATTAACAAAATTTCACCTTCTAGAATGTGAGGCGAACAACAGAACCGTGCCGGTCAACATCACAAGCGCTCCTACGCCCATAAGTCGCCCAAATTTAGTTTTGCGGAATGGATTTTCTTTTCTCAGTTTGTTTACATCTCTGCCTAATTCCATCGCAGTATTTTGATACAGATTTGTGTTGAAACGAAGAAGATTTATCCGTACAGCAAGTTGACCGCCATAACAAGTGACCTTCACCTTCGCTATAAGTTACTTGGTTATTCAAGGTAAAATTTCTTAAAACTACTGTCATCATAACGCACATAATCTAATTCATGCAAATGACAGACATAGACATATTTATTGACCCATTATAGGAATTTGTGTGCTGGTACACAAGGCATGAAATGATAAACTTAACTACTAGTACATGTACGTGTTGAAAATATGAATAGACGCAGGGTGAAAACTCCTCCTATAACGTTGTGTTCTGCAGGGTATGGCACGCAGCCTGGAGTTAGACCTCATCGTGGAATACTGCAAAAGAGGAAACCTGCTTGCCATTATGGCACACACTATGTTATATACACAGTTGACGTATAGTGTGTGAGGGTCAGAAACACTGGCATCAATAAGCTTTGAAGCAATTTTACATATCCCATACAATTTCTTTTTGTCACATTGGAATGCAGAGTTCCACCACAGAACATGTACATATAGATACTCTCCACAACCGACGAGTAGAACGGCGAGCCATTATGGATGAACCAATGTGGAACGAATTTAGGAGACGTAAAAAGAATAATCGTTGATGACATTTAGACACGATATATTTAACGTGGTCACACCACGACAGTCTGTCATCGATCACGACGCCCAGGTACTTGAAATTACTGCAAATGTCCACAGGAGTCCCACAACTGCGTTAGATTGATCTGATACAAATAATAACATTTTCAATTTGTTTGAAATGTTCGCAGCGTTGCCCAGTTTTCTATCTGCCCTTCCATAATTATGTGCCTCACCGCAAATGCAAATTTTCCACGGGTTTTTTTTTTTCAAATTTCCCGTGCCAAGTTCTATATTGGGCCTGAAAACAGTTATAATCATTTCGGCCTATGTGCCCTCGAGCAGTCTATAGTAGGCCCCTACTCCTAGGCTACATCTTGTTATCGCCCATTAACACAGGGAGGAACCGTTTGTCTGATTCTATGGGCAAAAAGTCTGATTCTATGAGCAAACTTCTGATTCTAGGGGCAAATAAGCAAGTAAGCAGTGGGGCACCAGTAAAACATGATGGATCAACGACAAATTTCTCAACACAATCTGGTGGCAAATGTTCTGTTCACTCTATAAATCATTGCAGAATATGGATTATGTTCAGTTTCTTATGCAGTGTTCACCGTTGTTCATACATTTGTCGCACAAAAGTGGAACGGCCAGGTGGTGGAGCGGTTATCCATAATAAATCACTAACTGCAAAGCGTTCACACTAACCTACCTGAGTATCTGGACAAAGATTAGTCCAGTTGACATTCTGATTGTTACTAGATGTGAAAAAACAGCTACCTAATCAAACAAAATTGATCATAGATTAAAAATATCAGAAACAAACCTGATTCTATGGGAACAAACCTGACTCTATGGGTAGGTTTATATGATAACCATGAAACTATGGGCTACGATCTGTCATCCATGTTATTGACCTTCTCCTAGAAACAGAACATAAAATCAAACTTCAATACTATATTCATTCAGGATCAGCATCGAGAAGCTCTTAGTTCCATGGCTATAACAACACCCTACCCATAGAATCAGGTTCGTTTCCATAGAATCAGGTTTGTTTCTGTTATATTTATTATATGTCCATTTTTGTTGGATTACGTAGCTGACTTCACATCCAGGAACAATAAAATTTTAACTGGAATAATTGTCTTGCAATTGTGGTCAAGATATCCTGGTAAGTAACTGGAAGCGCTTTGTCTTTGGTGATTTATGATGGCTAACTGCTCCACTGCCTAGCTGTTCCACTTTTGTGCGACAGATATGAGAAGAGCGGTGAACACCACATAAGAAACTGAACATGAATCATATTCTGCAATGATTTTAGAAGTAAACAGAACATATGCCATCAGATTGTGTTGAGTAATTAGCCGTCGACCCAGCATGTTTCACATGTGTCCCGCAGCTTACTGGCTTATTTGTCCATAGAATCAGACAATTTGCTCATAGAATCAGACTTTTTACCCATAGAATCAGGCAAATGCACATAGAATCAGACAAACGGTTCCTCCCTGTGATTAACTGTCGTCAGTTAAAGCAACTGCCTTCGAAACCAGTCAATATGTTTTGAAAACTATATTTCATTTTAAACATGCTAAACTAACTGAATGCAACATACTCACATCAAATGTAATGAAAATAACCAGTCCTTAGGGAAATTTTGCACATTTGAACAGGCTGTTCTCGCGTAAATACAGGAACTGTATCCATCACACGCAGATGTAAACAAAGCTTGGAAATGCGAGATAGACTGACAATTCCACGCACATCATGGTATATCACTGATTATTTTCTCCTAACTACACTATATATGCACATACGAACTGGAAAGTGTACACGATGTGGACTTTTAAGAGAGATTTGAGCATTTGTTTACATTCGGGTTTGATGGATACACTTCGTTTGTTTATTTACAAAACCGACACAAAATGGGCATTAAAACGGATGAAAAGACAACTCGGGCAGACTGTTATCGTCAAAATCATTGAGCACACCTTTTGTTATATTGCATTAGATGTGTTTAACGAAAAATTGGTTTTGAGCAAAATATTGCATACATTCGAAGGCAGCAGCTTTAATGGTCGACATTTGGCCCACAAATTGTCGTTACGTTGCTTTTCGCCTTGCCGGACATTTGGGTGAAAAGCTAAAATCTAGTTAGTATGGAATTCCCATGACGAACCGCGAGCTGCGACCTGCGAGCTGCGACCTGCGAGCTAGTATAGAAACGAGAAATGACATTATAGGCTAGATATGGCTTATTCCGTAGTAAACCGTGGTTTAATACGGAAAATGTAGGGTACATTCAGGTTGAGCGGACAGCAGACTGACCGGGACACTTTTATGAAAACAATGTTTGTTGACTCCCTTACCGATCTGACTTTGAAACAGCTAACCGTTTAACGTATTTTGCGCACTTTTGGCGTCTCTAGTTACTGGTCGTCTGCAACAAGATATAGTTTGAGCATCGAATGTACAAAAATTGTCCATAAAAAGTTACCATACTGTAAAAAGTGAGTTATTTTTGTTAAGCTGTTCACAATCACAGAAAAAGTACCAGAAATTAAAACTTATATCGTATTAACTCCACGTCGGTAGCAGAGTATGTCTTCATTATGTGCAGTTTCAATTAGTGTAGATGAGCGATAATAGATGAGAAAACAGAAGTGTCCCGGTCAGCCTGAATACAACTAGATATAGCGGGACATCGAATTTCAGGTTGAGCGGGACACATTAAATGAGGTTTCTATGTTGTATATCAGATTTATTTTATCAGATTTATTTCAATTTATCCTGAAATGTATGGGACCAAAGACTAAGAAAGTTCACCGTGAGAAATACAGTGTTAAGCTCTCAAAAATCAGAAATGATCATTTTTCGACAACATGTGCCCAAGGGGAACATTGTTTTCTATATCTTCACAATTGATTCCTAAGCTGTAAAGTTTATAATGAGCGAGGTATTAGCCATTTCGTGCTTTGATCTTGAAAATAACGTCAAAGGTCACATTCAAGGTCACGAGAACTTTCAGCATCATTCCCTATACATGCTGTATGTCCACAACTGCTTCCTAAGCTGTAAAGTCGATAATAAGCGAGATACTTGCAAATTTGTGCTCTGACCTTGAAAATGAAGTCAAGGTCAAATTCAAGGTCATCAGAATATTCAACGTACAAAAATGTATATCATTTCCCATATGTCCACAATTGATTCCCGAATTATAAAGTCGATAGGAAGCAAGATATTAGCCATTCTGTCTTGTGACCTTGAAAATTATGTCAAAGGTAAAATTTCATCTGTATATTTTTTCTCACAAAAATACCGTTTTTGGTGCCATTCATTCTTAATGTTCAGCATCTGAAACAATATAATTGGTTGCACTTTCAGTATTTTTTTTTTTAGCATATTTTTGTTTTTCTTTTTGCAGTTATTAGCCACTACCTTGATGATTCATATAATCATGTTTCTAATATACAGTTTCACTGATACAATCATTGTAAGCCACAATTATAATAGTGTCCCGGTCAATCTTAAGGTACTGTCCCGCTCTGTCTACATTTTTCAGTTTCACCGGGACACTGAATGCATGTTTATAATTACTCCCGCTGTTCAAATTAAGAGGCACTGTTAGTTAATAATATAATGGCAGGCCGAAAGAGGGTTGATACTAGGCCTGTATGCATAAACATTTCAGCTGGGGTTCACTGCCTGTTACACATTGGCACAAGAAGCCTTATCTGTCCCGCTCATACTGAATCTACCCTATATAGACCTACCAAATATTTAGGTTGTATTTTGTTGCACACAGGTAGCACTTTGGTAACATGAGCTCGCAGGTCGCAGTTTAACTTCGCAGGTCGCAGTTTAACCTCGCAGGTCGCAGTTTAACCTCGCAGGTCGCAGTTTTCACCTCGCAGGTCGCAGTTTTACCTCGCAGGTCACATGTCTGTATCAGTTTATAGTCGCAGGTCGCAGCTCGCGGTTCGTAATGGGAATTCCATAAGTTTGCGAAACAAAAAAAATCACGCAAACTGAAAAAAAAATGGACGGAAGCCAACAATTTTTAATTGGCACAAACCTAGGAATCTTGGTGGATTGTAGCACTATTCATGGGCATGTAATTGGGCTGAACTAGGTGGATTGTAAGCATGAGATTGGACTAAAACTTCGAAAATCATAGTTTGAACATTTTTGCCCTCATGTAATTTAATAGTTTAGTTTTGTAGCAAGATGAAGTTGGCTCCCGGCCGGCCGGTTACCATTTACTTCTTCGACCGCAAAGTTGGCATACTGTGACTCTGTCTGTCTCATTGTTGGGTCGTTTTTAACTGGCTCACAGTACGGGGCGCCTAGTGTAAAGTAGGTGTTTTTGTCACAAAAATGGATTTTGTCCCTCAAAATTGAAACTAATAATTACAAAATCAGTTTTGTAGTCACACAATTTATTTTGTTTCACAAAATTGAGAATTGGTACATCAACTTCGATTTTATTTGACAAAATTAAATTTTGTTGGACAAAATTGAATTTTGTCACCACAGTGACCACACAATTGATTTCGTATCACAAAATCAAGAAATTATACATCAACTTCGATTTTGTTGGACAATATTGAATTTTGTTGAACAAAATTAAATTTTGTCACCACACAATTGATTTTGTATCACAAAATTGAGAAATAATACAATTTTGTGTCTGCTCTCTATGGCCTTCGCTAAACCCCTGCAAAATAAATGTATTGCTCCATTATGAACTCCAAAGTACCGCTAAAATAACACCGGAAGTGCTATAAAATCTCGATTGCTCTAGTCAGTATTGCCATATATGCCTAGGGGTGAATAGTAATCAATTCCCAGTGAAAAATATAGCAAATTTTACTGTGACTAACCCAAACAGAGACAATACAACTGAACATGGACGATAATATGCAACTTGACGTATTAAGAGCTCAAAATAGCTGCAGCCGCTCGATCGGCTAAAAATAAATTGCGTGCGCATCACAGCCGAACTGAATCAAAGTAAAGCCGAGGGCTTACATGGTGAAAAAACTATACTATTTATAAACAGGATAAGTGCAACTAGGCCTATATCGCATGGAATCAAAGATTATATCAATCGAATTAATTGTGTGTGTTGTTTCTCCCTATACTGTCTTAATATTAGCCTCTTCCTTTGTCCACGTGTTTATTTACATAACCTACATAAAGGGACCAATGAGAGCAGCTATTTCAACAGGAACGATCCCATTCAAACTGGAGCTTGCGCATAGGCCACAAATATGACTTTTATGATACAAAATCAATTTCGTCCGACAAAATTCAATTGATGTACCATTTCTCAATTTTGTGATAGAAAATCAAGTGTGTGATTACAAAATGATTTTGTAATTATTAGTTCAAATTGAGGGACAAAGTCCACTTTTGGACAAAAACACCTACTTTGCACTTGGCGCCCCGTTCACAGGTACCCAAGGCCCCTTTGTGCCGGGCACAGACCCCACTAATATCTTCCACAGGGTCAATAGGGATCGTTTGGAAGTGGTCATATGGTGGCGCAAAGGGGATGGCATATGCCAATATGCCGAAAACCACCAAAAATGGCAAAAACGAATATGTAACTGGCTCACAGGTACCCAAGGCCCCTTTGTGCCGGGCACAGACCCCACTAATATCTTCCACAGGGTCAATAGGGATCGTTTGGAAGTGGTCATATGGTGGCGCAAAGGGGATGGCATATGCCAATATGCCAAAAACCACCAAAAATGGCAAAAACGAATATGTAACTGGCTCACAGGTACCCAAGGCCCCTTTGTGCCGGGCACAGACCCCACTACTATCTTTCACAGGGTCAATAGGGATCGTTTGGAAGTGGTCATATGGTGGCGCAAAGGGGATGGCATATGCCAATATGCCAAAAACCACCAAAAATGGCAAAAACGAATATGTAACTGGCTCACAGGTACCCAAGGCCCCTTTGTGCCGGGCACAGACCCCACTAATATCTTCCACAGGGTCAATAGGGATCGTTTGGAAGTGGTCATATGGTGGCGCAAAGGGGATGGCATATGCCAATATGCCAAAAACCACCAAAAATGGCAAAAACGAATATGTAACTGGCTCACAGGTACCCAAGGCCCCTTTGTGCCGGGCACAGACCCCACTAATATCTTCCACAGGGTCAATAGGGATCGTTTGGAAGTGGTCATATGGTGGCGCAAAGGGGATAGCATATGCCAATATGCCAAAAACCACCAAAAATGGCAAAAACGAATATGTAACTGGCTCACAGGTACCCAAGGCCCCTTTGTGCCGGGCACAGACCCCACTAATATCTTTCACAGGGTCAATAGGGATCGTTTGGAAGTGGTCATATGGTGGCGCAAAGGGGATGGCATATGCCAATATGCCAAAAACCACCAAAAATGGCAAAAACGAATATGTAACTGGCTCACAGGTACCCAAGGCCCCTTTGTGCCGGGCACAGACCCCACTAATATCTTCCACAGGGTCAATAGGGATCGTTTGGAAGTGGTCATATGGTGGCGCAAAGGGGATGGCATATGCCAATATGCCAAAAACCACCAAAAATGGCAAAAACAAATATGTAACTGGCTCACAGGTACCCAAGGCCCCTTTGTGCCGGGCACAGACCCCACTAATATCTTCCACAGGGTCAATAGGGATCGTTTGGAAGTGGTCATATGGTGGCGCAAAGGGGATGGCATATGTCAATATGCCAAAAACCACCAAAAATGGCAAAAACGAATATGTAACTGGCTCACAGGTACCCAAGGCCCCTTTGTGCCGGGCACAGACCCCACAAAAACGAATATATAACTGGCTCACAGGTACCCAAGGCCTCTTTGTGCCGGGCACAGACCCCACTAATATCTTCCACAGGGTCAATAGGGATCGTTTGGAAGTGGTCATATGGTGTCGCAAAGGGGATGGCATATGCCAATATGCCAAAAACCACCAAAAATCTTCTACAGGGTCAATAGGGATCGTTTGGAAGTATACAAGTTGAATGTTCTACACTCTCTGGTTGAACACATTGACTGCCTCGTTTTTAGGTTATCGAACCCATGGTCTGATACACTTTTGGCATAACGTTGCGTCCGGCGTACATCTGTCCGTCCATCTGCACACCCTAGAGCGTACTTTTCAGGTGAATCTTCATGATTTAGGGGTAGTGTGCTAACTTCTGGGATGATTCGGTCACTTGTGACTTGCAGTCCAGAAGTGACGATGTTCTAAGGTAAAAGAGACATTCCTGGCCTGCATGCAAATTTTGGACACGCAACCCACAAGAGTGATAGACAAATTGGCCGTGTCTATTCTTTGGCTACAGAACCCCCTGTATAGCCAAACCTGTATGATGGTACACCTGGTGTCAAATTCAGGTGAGACTCAGTAATTTTCCATGATATCATCCCATTGGTCACATAGCATAAGATTAGTCAATCAGCTCGCAGCTCCAAACCACTTCCTGTTCCAGCCCATAAGTTATAGTCATATCACCTCACATGTTAGATGTGTTATGGCCAGGTCACCCGAGATAGATTGGTAGATAGATTTATTGATACCTGTCCATATTGATACCTATCCATGGAATACATGTACAAGGATGATGCAACACACAAACAGGATAGCCAAAGGCATTCAACATATACAATGCATGTCCAATACAAATGAGCAAATTTCGTTTTACACTCCACATTTGTTTGAAATTGCCATGATTATTGTAGACCACAAACATAAACATATTAACACAACATTGGTTCCAGAATTAGATTTGTGAAAATATAGTATTGTATAAACAGTATATTATCCCCTCAATGAAGCAGGGTATGTGATGTAACTTTACTGGACTTGAATTGTAGATTACAAGTATTCTGATAAGGAGGAGGTGTAACAGTGTCCATAGGTACAATGTATCCTGGTTACTGCAATTAATACATACCTAAAAGTTTGTTACAAGAGGCTTGCCAAATCATACAAATTGTCCTGCTGATAAAAATTTTATGCCTACATGTTCTGTCCAAGGTTTTGATAATATATTTTCAGTCACTGACATATGTTAAACTGAATTCACAAGTTATAGGCATATCACCCCTCACGGTATAGTCACATCACCTCACATATTATGACCAAGGTTTTGTTAATATAGTAGTCACTCGAATTTGTCCCCATATAAACAGTCAGTTGAACCCACAAGTTATAGTCATATCACCCCATATGTTAGATGTGTTATGGCCATATCATCCCACAAATTCTGCCAAAGTTTTGGACAATGTAGTTTCAGTCTATGTTCAGCTCAACTGACAATTTATAGTCATAACAACACATACGTTATGGCCACATCACCCCACATAACATGGTCATATCACCTCACATGTCCAAGATTTGGACAATGTACTTTTAGTCACTGTTCAGCTCAACCCACAAGTTATACTCATAGCAACCCACACGTTATGGTCACATCACCCCACATAAAATGGGCATATCACCCCACAGGTTTTATCCAAGGCTTTGATATCATACTTTCAGTCACTGGGTAAATTTCAGCTCAACCCACAAGTTGTAGAGATATCACCCCATGTTTTATAGTCACAATATCCCACATACAAATGTATTACGGATAAGGTTTAGATAATATGGTAGTAACTAGAAATTTGCAGCCCATATAAATAGTCCGCTCTACCCACAAGTTTTAGTCATATCACCCCGAATATTATGGCCACGGTTTTGATAATATTGTAGTCACTGGAAGTTCACACCAATATAAACAGTCAGTTCAACCCACAAGTTATGGTCATATCACCCCACATGTTATGACCACATCACCCCCCACAAAATGGCCATATCTCCCCCAGAGGTTTTGTCCAAGGTTTTGTCAATGTAGTTCCAGTCATTGGGTAAATGTTCAGCTCAAACTACAAGTTATAATCATATCACCCCACATGTTATGACCAAGGTTTTGATAATATAGTAGTCACTGGAAGTTCACACCAATATAAACAGTCAGTTCAATCCTCAAGTTATGGTCATATTACCCCACATGTTACGACCACATCACCCCCACAAAATGGCCATATCTCCCCCAGAGGTTTTGTCCAAGGTTCTGACAATGTAGTTTCAGTCACTGGGTAAATGTTCAGCTCAACCCACAAGTTATAATCATATCACCCCACATGTTATGGCCAAGGTTTTGATAATATAGTAGTCACTGGAAGTTTACACCAATATAAATAGTCAGTTCAACCCACAAGTTATAATCATATCATCCCATATGTGGGATGTGTCATGGCCACATCAACCCACAATTTATCTCCACATATGTACCGGCATATGTTCACATGCCACAAATGATCACGATGTCCAATGGCAAATGGTCGGTCAGTCTAGTCCAAAATGGTCAGTAAGTCTAAGTGGCAACTAATCAGTCAGTCAAGTGGTAAATGATCAGTCAGTCTAATGGCAAATGACCAGTCAGTCTAGTGACAAATGGTCAGTCAGTCAAGTGCCAATGGTCACTGTCCAATGGCAAAGGGTCGGTCAGTCTCGTGGGGAATAACCGGTCAGTCCAATGGCAAATGGTCACATTGTCTAATAGCAAAGGGTTTTATATCTAATGGCAAATGATCAGTCAGTCTAGTGGTCACATTTTCTAATGGCAAAGGGTTGGTCAGTCTTGTGGCAAATTACCAGCCAGTCTAGTGGCAAATGGTCACGTTGACTAATGGTGAAGAAATGGTCAGTCCAGTGGCAAATGGCCAGTCAGTCTGATGGCAAATGATCAGTCATTTTAGTGGCAAATGATCAGTCAGTCTAATGGTAAATGGTCAGTCAGTCTTGTGGGAAATGACCAATCAGTATGGTCAATTCATTGTGGGCTGACTTGTCCATACTTGTTGGTTGCAGCCCACAATTGCGAAAACTGCATCCCACAAGTATGACTGTTATTGCAGCTCATAAGTATGCAATCTACTCGACTCATCCCACATGCTATATCTGCAGCCCACAAGTGATGCATTCCACAAGTACGCTCTAGGGCGTACGTCCATCCGTCCGTCCGTCTGTTTTACGGGCGAAAAATACCTAAAATATTTCAAGGAGGTATTTTTTAGTTTTTGGATTTTTTTCAAAACGGCAGCCGTTTTCGACGAAAACCGACCAATTTCTGACTTTGACGGCCATTTTCTCAAAAACTGTCCAGACAGTTTTGAGAGTTTGGGTTCGAAAGATTTCCTTTATGTTCCTCTGTGATGTGTATAGGTTTTGTTGTCCTTGAATCGCCGGTCTGCGTGTGGCGACCTTTTCGAATTTTTGATGGGTCGACGAAGAACAAATAATTTCGGCCCAAAATGGATAGTAACGCGATTTGGGTCGAAATTATTTGTTCTAGGCAAAAAAAATTTGGACTTTTCGCCACTTTTTTCGTTCATAATGGGAGCTGCCAGAACTGTACTCATAGAATACCTGAAGATAGAGCCTAGATATTGGCACATTCAAATGGGAAGTCATATATATGGCGATTTGTGTGGTGACCTTGAATTTGACCTTCGAAGACCTTGAAAGTTCGAAACAACCATTCCTGCGTCAAAAATGCCCAGATTTGCCTCTACATATGAACTGCTTGTAGATAGAGATTATGTTTGCATTATGAACATATAGGCACTTTGGGAATATAGGTACTTTTGGAATCAAGGTCATATGTTTCCTGCCATGACCAAATCAAAATTGTCCGGTAACCCAGTTATGAGCTAATTTTCCAGCTCTCACAAGTATTATTTTCTTGCGATTCCAACCACAAACAAATCATCAACAATATTTTAGAAGACAGGAGACGTGACGCGTTGTTTTGACAACGACATCACTAATGTCCGTTCATTTAGTATATTCGCCAACATATTGGACTATACCGAAAAGAATGAGACACGTTGTGCTCTCCAACGAAATTTAAAGTGAGAACGGGATCAAAACCAAACTAATTTTGTAGGCTGCATTCATTGGTGACCAATATGTTTTAAACAAAGTCGATTTTTCTATTTTCTTATGCAGATTCAACATGGGAGGCTATAGCCATGTTTTGGGCCGCTGGGTGGTTGACTGCACATGAACGAACAGCCGTTACATGTATAGAATGAGGTTTTTCGTGATTGGTCATTTCAGGAGGTCTGACCAGACTCACGACCCATAAGAAATAGCTCTCTGTCCATAGCAACATCCATGTGACTTTTCTATGCTCTGTGACAGAATTTGTATACCAGAAAGATTATACTCGGCTATTTCGTTTCACAGACTTCAGTGCCTTCCGTTGATATATACCTTCACTATATTGTTGTGGGGCACGACCTGGGCGGGTAATGATCAGCTTACCAGTTGGCTGGAGCGATGCTATTCCCGTGTTGTCGGTCTGGTGTCCAAGTAACTTCTGGTTGTCCAGGTCGAGTTTCCGGCGGTTGTTACTGACACTCGCGAGGTGGCAGCACTTGCCGGGTGAAGTTCCCCAGACTAGACTGGTACGGTCAACCCGACTTGAATCAGGTATCCCGGTGGCAGGTCATTTCACCACATTCTCCTCCGGTTTCTTTTGGTGACGAGCAGGGTCTGAGGAAAAGTACTAGCTAGGACTAGTGCTGTGGAGGGTGTCGGCAGATGTTCATTCTGATGACCGATACTGGCTAGGACCAGTACCAGGAACGGTGCTGGCTTGAACCAGCACCTCGGGTCCCCAGGGACCTACAGCCGGAAGAACCGCATGGCGTTGCGGCATCCCAGTTCCATGATCAGGGCAGCTGGCAGGTTTTTTGCTTGTCCGACGGAGATGGCCACTAGATCCAGTTCCCAGGGATGGGCTGACTGATATGGAGCATCCGACTCCAGCAGGATGCGGTCCAAATCCATAGCCTGGATTAGCGGTGTTTGATCCTCGTCGCGGATTTTCTTCCCGAAGCCGAAGACGACATTGGGGAAGGCTGCCACACACAACGGCATGTCCTGCAAGCTATGGAAGCAGTGCACGTAAACTTTGTGCTCGGCAGGTACGACCTCCCCTAGGATTCGGATGCAGTCATCCCGGGCGGTGACAGAGTTGGCGCGATCCGGTCGGCAGTGGCGCGATCCGGTCGGACCTTTGAGAGAGAGTTCTTCGGGAGTTGGAATGTAGTCAGTCTCAATCCAAGTTAGCAGAGGACCTAGGGTCGGATCGCCAACTTGTGCAGTTCGCAACTCTTGCTTGGTGTATTTAGCTAGAGACAATGAATCTTCGGCATTGTTAGTTGGAATGTCTGTGATGTCAGTTACAGAACGGACTCCGATGGGAACAACGTCGTCAACGTCTTCTGTGAAGCGACCCCAGTTGTCATGTGCTCGACGACAATAAGAGCATCCCCCACAAGGTAGAGACGTCGGCGATTTACCAGCATCATAACAGTTACACACTGTAGTAGAATCCATCATTCTCGAAAGAACATCAGCATTTTGATGTTTTCGACCGCTGCGATGGAGGATTTTCATGTCGAATTGACTAAGTTCTTCTAACCAACGAGCCAGTTGACCTTGGGGATGTTTGAAACGCATCAACCATACGAGACTATGGTGGTCTGTTCTCACGATGAACATCCTGCCAAGTAGATAGTGACGATATTGACGAGTGAACATCACTATGGCTAGCAACTCCTTCCTGGTCGTACAGTAGCGTTTTTGTGCGTCAAGCAACGCTTTGCTAGCGAAAGAAATTTGTCTTTCAACTCCATTTTGAACTTGGTACAGAGCTGCCCCAATAGCTACATCAGAGGCATCAGTGTCGAGAATGAATTCTCCATCTTTTTCAGGGAACGCTAATACCGGATAGCTAGCAATGGCTTCTTTCAGGGTGACGAACGACCGTTGATGTTCAGGGAGCCAGTCTAAGTTTTCAGGAGCTTTAGACCCAGTGAGCTGATAGAGGCAATGTGAAATCGAGGCATAATCTTGAAGGAAATCACGATGGTAATTCATGAAGCCAAGAAATGCAGAGAGCTCTTTTTTTGTGGACGAACGAGTCCAATTTTCGATGACACTTAGTTTCTCCTTGGAGACGTGCACTCCTTCACCATTAACACGTCGACCGAGGAAGTCTACTTCTGTCTTGAAAAGGTGACATTTCCTGGGTTTGAGTTTGAGATTGTACTCCCTGAAACGTTTGAAGACAGTTTGCAGATTAACAATGGCTTCTTCTAAGGTTGCTCCCAGGATGATCACATCATCGAGGTAGGCTAGAACCTCCCTCCAGGTCAGACCTTGTAGGACCAGAAACATCCCTCTCTGAAATGTAGCTGGTGCATTGCAGAGACCAAAGCTCATTCTGTTGTGTTCAAATAAGCCATAACGGGTAATGAAAGCAGTTTTCGATCGATCCTCAGGTTCGATTTCAATCTGCCAGTAACCCGCAGCTAAATCGAGAGTGCTGAAATAATGAGCGCCACTTAATGTGTCGAGACAATCTTCTATTAGAGGGAGAGGAAAGGTATCTTTCACTGTTTTGGCGTTGAGTTCCCGATAATCAATGCAATATCGGACCGACCCGTCTTTTTTTCTGATGAGGACTGGAGCGGAGGCGTATTCAGAGTTGGAAGGGGAAATAACACCTTCACGTAACATACTCTGCAGATGTTGTTCTTCTTCAGCTTGGAAACTGATTGGTGTACGACGCATCTTCTGTTTGACAGGTGTTGGATCATGTAGTCGAATGTTGTGGCGAATGTCAGAAAAACAACCCAGATCTAGATCGTGACGTGCGAAGACGTCAGCAAAGTCGGTCAACATCGCGGCGACCCGTTGGTGATGTTCTGGTGCTAGATCAGTGATGCTGTCAGCGTAGAGCCCTCGTACATGCTCTGGCACAGGTCAGGCTTTGGATGGCATAATCACCGTTGGTGCACGGTAGGTTGTTTCCATTCCTGGGCGCCAGGGAAGCAGATTCTGCGGTAGCAACTGTGCGTCCCTTATTCAGTGTTATCGGGTCTTTCCCAACATTGATAGCTCTGATTTTGACTGGTTGGGTAGTCTCGACATATATTCGTGGAAGAAATAACGAGTCATGTTGACATGGTTCTATCAACATTGGCATGTCGACATCATGGACGAAACCACACGGTAACCAACAGCTTTCATTTGGAGGCAGTGTTATGTTGTTGGAGACAATGACTTGATTTACCAGCTGAGGTGCTGAGGTATTACCTTTTTTCCAGCAGGCGAGCACCTGCTGTTGAGCGGGTTTACCTAGTGTAAGCTGACAATGTTGGAAATCAATACTACTGTCGTATTTCTTCAGAAAGTCATTTCCGAGAAGCATGTCATCATTCAGGGGAGCAGTTACCAAGGTACAGTCATAGTTACGGCTGTTGATTGTTAACGGAATGTTAGTAAATCGTTTCCCTGCTACAAGTCCCTTCTTAAATGCGCTTCGAAGTGTCACGGTGGTGAAGTCAGAAGGCAAATTACAGTCATTTATTACAGATTCATTCAGAACAGTTACATCTGCAGCAGTGTCTAGGATGGCTTGAAGTTTCTGCTGATTTATCATAACTGGGATGATCATCGCACCACTGGACTGAGGCGTAGTAACTTGTGCTGTAGCGGGGGTAGTTGATGGGCCGTCAACGTCAACACTAGGATGTTGATGTCCCGGCATGGACGGTGAGGGTGTTGATGTGGATGTGGATTTAGGTAACCTCGCTGGAACCAGGTTGCTGTCATCCACGCTCAAAATGTTGGTTCGCTGATGGCCTTTCAAAGAGGTATGGACCAGGCCATGGCCGGAGGGCTTGGTCCAGTTTAGTTTTCCGGACTGGCTTTCTTCTGAGGACAGTCCCGTGCATAGTGTCCGATTTGTTGACATGCGTGACATTTGGAATCACGTGGACTAGATGATGGTGATCGGGCTTGGACCCGATTATACTGTGGACTATTTGGACGTGCACTATTGGTGCTCCTTGGAGAAGGAGATCTCTGTCTGGTGAGACAGGACTGTTGCTTGGAGATGTACGGTTTGTGGGAGTGTTAGTGGATCGTAATGATACCCCGGCGACGTCCAACAATTCGTCCTCAAACATTACCTGTCGTACAACAGACGGCTTTATATTGGCAGCGCGATAGTTTTGCTGTGTCCTCTTCATCAGCTTCAAAGCCTTTGGAATGGTTCGAGGATTTTTTTCCATCGTCAAGAAAGATGCCCTCGAGTCTTTGCAACCCCGCAAGAAAGCTTCCACGGCCATTGATTGAATTAAGCGGTCGTCTCCTGTTGGAAAGCTTTCCACCGCTAAAGCGTACACCTTGTCGGCGAAGTCGTCAAGAGTTTCAGTCTCGGTCTGCTTAGCCTGTCGTAGCTCCTTTCTGGTTTCCAGAGGAGTTTCACTGCGGCCGTAGCGCTTCTTGAGGCTTCTTATCAAGCTGTGGAAGTCCTGGCGTACAGCACGTGGTAGGTGTTGGACAAAGTCGACAGCTTTTCCACGTAAACAGCCAGCCAATCGTTCTCGCTTCTGACGGTATGTCCAGCGACCAGCTCTGCTAGTTTCCTTGAACTGGAAGTAGAAAGAGTTCCATTTCTTCAAATCTCCATCGAAAGTTTCCATCCGAGGCAGGTTTGTTGGAGTTGTGTTGCGATGTGCCCCGTCACGGCGACGACCGTGTCGGTGACCAGCATCTACTTCAGCTTCTGATTCCGTCGAAGAGTCCGAATCCTCTCCGTTTTGGTCCTCCTGTTCGCTACTATCAGATTCTTCCGAAGTTGAAGAGGAGCTTGCATTTTCTTCCTGCTTGGGTGGTTCAGTCTTGTGTGTTCTATGTCGTGTGTCAGTTTCCTTTTTCCTCGGTTGATCTCCCCTAGTATTGTGCTTGTGGTCTCGGGCCGGTGGGCTAATATCACGACCAGATTTCTTGGCAAGAGATTTACCACCTGGTGATGCTCGAGATTTCACCGGCCGTTGATCGGAAGTGGAATCTTTTGATTTCCAGACAGATTGGGCCTGGCTAGCACCAGATCGAGGCTCAGTCTTGACATCTGCTGATGACGTGGGATCCCGGTTTGAACCAGAACGCTTTGTGTTACCATAAATATCATTAGCAGGATATTGCGACATCATTGAAGCCAGAAATGGGTCCTGAGGGGTAGCCCTCGTAGCCCTCGCCATATCTATAGTTTCGGATAGACACTTGTTTAATAATTCTTCTGCGACATGAATTCTTGGATTGACTTGGATTTCGACTTGTTCATCTACGATCTAGATTCGTGAGTACGCACGTGAATCTGACATAAGTCTAGATATAATACATGTCTATTCGACTTATTGCGCGACTATTACGTTCAATATTCGCGTAATATTGAGTTTGGGAATCAGCACTCGTAACACTGTACTCATAACACGATATCTGAATCTTGAAACGTACGGGCTGGTATTCCCGTCGCCAACGAATACATATTCGAATATGTATTTAAGATAGAACCGGACTAGAATCCGATGTATTTTGAATTTTCCGCTAAATTGAAAAAATTGGAGATCTTCAGCAATGGCTGCTTGGGCGGAAGGGGCGATAGCCAATCAGAAATTGTTTCAGATCACGTGACTATTTGTTGATATCTCGAAGTTGCAGACGAAATTACCGCATTGATCCAGGAATTTCCTTGATAAATGCGTGTGAGAAGACACAGTAGGCGCAGAAGTTCGATCACTTCTGACACCAGTATTGTGGGGCACGACCTGGGCGGGTAATGATCAGCTTACCAGTTGGCTGGAGCGATGCTATTCCCGTGTTGTCGGTCTGGTGTCCAAGTAACTTCTGGTTGTCCAGGTCGAGTTTCCGGCGGTTGTTACTGACACTCGCGAGGTGGCAGCACTTGCCGGGTGAAGTTCCCCAGACTAAACTGGTACGGTCAACCCGACTTGAATCAGGTATCCCGGTGGCAGGTCATTTCACCACACTATCACCAAATAATTTTCGGACGGTGTATTTGCTATGTCTCACCGGTCATGAGCTTTTATGGTCATGGTCAACAGTCATGAGCTATAGTGGCTTGGGGACCCTATCAAGAATGTCAGCCAAAAATATAAAAAAAATGTTCATTGTGCAATTAAAAAAAAACATTCTACACAATGTCTTTCGTGTTCACATCTGAATGAATTAATATATAGGGGATCACAAATATTACAAAGATTGATAACAACGTATAAAATTGTCTCACGCGTTATGGTGCTTTGAGCATTCTGAGATGGCCCCTATCAACGTGAGCTGTGCCGGTCAGTTGGCTCTGTCCCAGTGCGGGCCTTCCCATGTTAAATCTCCATAAGAATAGAGAAATCGCCTTTGTTTAAAAAATATTGTTCACCAAGTTATTCAGCCTGCAAAACCAGTTTGGTTTTGATCCCGTTCTCACTTTAAATTCCATTGGAGATCACAACGTGTATCATTCTTTCCGGTATAGTCCAATATGTTGGCGAATATACTAAATGAACGGACATTAGTTGCGTGCCTTCACATAAACAGTTCCAGAAAACAACAAAATTGTTTATATTTAAATATGAATATATTGGAACGTGTGAATAGAACGAGTGTTTCTACTTCGAAAAAAGGTTATACTGGGGTTATTTTCTTTATTTACTATGAAAATAATGAAAATATTCATGTTTGCATTGCTCTAAACTGATTTCACTAGTAGTTTGTACATTTTTAGACTCAAATTATGTTTCATCTAGACTGATATGTTTGTCTGACTGAATCTCTAACATGATACATAAAAACACGGAGTATATTAGTTGGTACTGGTTATGAATTTTGAGTTGATAATGATGTCATTATTGAGGACATTATACGTGTAAGAGACCTAGGGCAAAATACAAGGGCGGTACGAGGCGGGGTGCCCCCATCATATATTTTCATGAAAAACATCGGTGATACCATGAGTTAGGTCGAATTTAGTATCTGCGTGTATTTTGTATCTTTGTTTGTGTTTTCCCCCCGAAACATGTACATACGACCTATAAATTGTATATTATTTATTTTGCATGCACATATATGTAACATAGTAATATAATAAAATGGTGATGCTTGCCCTCTTTTCGTTGCACAGGCTAGCATCCGCCGCATCCTGCATTTTGCGTCTTTGTGAAATATTTTCTTCACATTTTCAATATCTTAGAACCACAAAATTCACCTCAGAGTATTGGGTAGTCTGTATGGATTTCAGTGAAAATGGCCGAAAATGACATACTTCGTTGGTGTTTTGGGGTTAAACTGACCTATAATTTCACATTGAAGAGAATATTCAATCTAAAATTCCTGGTTTCAAATGCACAATGTCATATTGATGATCGTCAAGAATCTTGAAACAATTCGAAGGAATTACATAATTCAACCCCTCTGATCGGGTCCATCGCAGTATAGCTTGTCCGTGAATCAATTTAGTTATATATACTCATATACTATTTTGTGTCGATCATATACTCGCATATTATACTCTGATTTTTAGGTTACCGGACCTTTGGCCCGATAACCTATTGCCGTGGCGTTGCGTCCGTCGTCCGTCGTCCGTCCGTCGTCCGTTCACATTTTTATCTTTAAAGTATATGATCGAATCTTTCTAAAATTTTGCACAAAAATACCTTAAAATATTTCAAGGAAAGTTTTTCGATTTTCGCATTTTAGGTTACCGGACCTTTGGTCCGATAACCTATTGCCATGGCGTTGCGTCCGGCGTCCGTCCGTCCGTTCACATTTTTATCTTTAAAGTTTATGATGGAATATTTCTGAAATTTTGCACAAAAATAACTAAAAATATTTCCAGGAAAGGTTTTTTTTAGTTTTCTGATTTTCCAATTTTTTTCAAAATGGCGGCCGTTTTCGTCGAAAAATGGCCAATTTTGGACTTTGACAGTCATTTTCTCAAAATCTTATCAGTAACTTTTTTTCTTATTGATGCATAACACTCCTCCTATGTGCCCCTGTGACATGTATAAATTTCGTTGCCCTTGAATCGCTCGAAGTGGGCCATTTTGGGCCCAAACTCGGCCCAAATGGGACTCTCCCATGTTAAATTCTCCTATGCTTTATAATGGGACACAATTAAGCCTAATATCTCACTTAATATTGAGATTAGAGGCTAGGAATCAATTGTGCACATATAGGAAATGATATATCCTGAATATTCTGGTGACCTTGAATTTGACCTCTGACCTCGGTTTCAAGGTCAGAGGGCCATTTTCGTCGAAAAATGGCCAATTTTGGACTTTGACGGTCGTTTTCTCAGAATCCGTTCAGTAACTATTTTTCTTATCAATGCATAACACTCCTCATATGTACCCCTGTGACACGTATAAATTTCGTTGCCCTTGAATCGCTCGAAGTAGGCCATTTTGGGCCCAAACTCGGCCCAAATGGGACTTTCCCATGTTAAATTCTCCTATGCTTTACAATGGGACACATTAAGCCTAATATCTCACTTAATATTGAGATTAGAGACTAGGAATCAATTGTGGACATATAGGAAATGATATATGCTGAATATTCTCAGGGTCTTGAATTTGACCTCTGACCTCGGTTTCAAGGTCAGAGCACAAAATGTCTAATATCTTGCTTATTAACGACTTTACAGCTTAGGAACCAATTGTGGACATATAGGAAATGATATATGCCGAATATTCTGATGACCTTGAATTTGACCTTTGACCTCATTTTCAAGGTCACACCACAGAATGGCTAATATCTCCCTTATTATCGATTTTACAGCTTAGGGATCAATTGTGGACATATAGGAAATGATATATGCTGAATATTTTCGTGACCTTGAATTTGACTTCTGACCTCAGTTTCAAGGTCAGAGCACAAAATGGCTAATATCATGCTTATTATTGACTTTACAGTGTAGGAATCAATTATGAACTTATAGGAAATGATATATGCAGATTATTGTCATGACCTTGAATTTGACCTTTGATCTCATATAGGACATATAGGAAATGATATATGCAGATTAATATCGAGACTATCAATTTGACCTTTGACCTCATTTTCAGGATCACAGGACAAAATGGCTGATATCACGCTTTTTATCTACTTTACAGCTTAGCAATCAATTGTGAACATATAGGAAATGATATATGCTGAATATTGCTATGACCTTGAATTTGACCTTGACCTCCTTTTCAAGGTCGCAGGACAAAATAGCTAATATCTCGCTTATTATCGATTTCACAGCTTAGGAATCAATTATGAACATATAGGAAATGATATATGCTGAATATTGCTATGACCTTGAATTTGACCTTTGACCTCATTTTCAAGGTCAGAGAACGAAATGGGTAATATCTCGCTTTTTATCGACTTTACAGCTTAGCAATCAATTGGGGACATATAGAAAATGATATATTCTGAACATTGTCATGACCTTGAACTTCACCTTTGACCTAATTTCCAAGGTCACAGGACAAAATGGCTAATGGCTTGCTCATTATGGACTTTACAGCTTAGGAATCAATTATGAACATATAGGAAATGATATATGCTGAATATTGCTATGACCTTGAATTCGACCTTTGACCTCATTTTCAAGGTCACAGGACATAATGGCTAATATCTCGCTTATTATTGACTTCACAGCTTAGGAATTAATTGTGGACATACTAGAAATGACATATGCCGAATATTATCGTGTCCTTGAATTGACCAATGACGTTTTTTAAAGGTCACAGGACAAAATACTAATATCTAAAATATATATTGTCCGGTAACCTTTCTTAGCCCTTGGGCTAATTTTTAGGTTACCGGACCTATGGTCCGATAACCTATTGGCATGGCGTTGCGTCCGTCGTCCAGCGTCCGTCGTCGTCCGTCGTCGTCCGTCGTCGTCGTCGTCGTCCACATTTTTATCTTTTTTGTTTACGGGCGAATTTTTCTGAAATTTTGCACAAAAATACTTAAAAATAATTCAAGAAGGAGGTATTTTTTAGTTTTTTGATTTTCACATTTTTTTCAAAATGGCGGCCGTTTTCGATGAAAAATGCCTGATTTTGGACTTTGGCGGCCATTTTCTCAAAATCTGTTCAGTAACTTTTTTTCTTTTTGATACATAACACTCCTCATATGTACTCCTATGATGTCTATGAATTTCGTTGGGCCTCAATCGCTCGAAGTGGGCCATTTTGGGCCCAAACTCGACCCAAATTGGACTTTCCCATGTTAAATTCTCCTATGCTTTATAATGGGACACATTAAAGCCTAATATCTCACTTAATATTGAGATTAGAGACTAGGAATCAATTGTGGACATATAGGAAACGATATATGCTGAATATTCTTGTGACCTTGAATTTGACCTTTGACCTCATTTTCAAGGTCACAGGACAAAATGACTAATATCTCGCTTATTATCGACTTTACAGCTTAGGAATCAATTGTGAACATATAGGAAATGATATATGCTGAATATTCTCGTGACCTTGACTTTGACCTTTGACCTCATTTTCAAGGTCACATGACAAAATGGCTAATATCTCGCTTATTATCGACTTTACAGTTTAGGAATCAATTGTGAACATATAGGAAATGATATATGCTGAATATTTTCGTGACCTTGAATTTGACCTTTGACCTCATTTCCAAGGTCACAGGACAAAATTGCTAATATCTCGCTTATTATCGACTTTACAGCTTAGGAATCAATTGTGAACATATAGGAAATGATATATGCTGAATATTCTCGTGACCTTGAATTTGACCTTTGATCTCATTTTCAAGGTCACAGCACAAAATGGCCAATATCTTGCTTATTAGCGACTTTACAGCTTAGGAATCAATTGTGAACATATAGGAAATGATATATGCTGAAAATTCTCATGACCCTGAATTTGACCTTTGATTTCATTTTCAAGGTCACATGATGAAATGGCTAATATCTTGCTTATTATCGACTTTACAGCTTAGGTATCAATTGTGAACATATAGGAAATGATATATGCTGAATATTCTCATGACCTTGAATTTGACCTTTGACCTCATTTCCAAGGTCACAGGACAAAATTGCTAATATCTCGCTTATTATCGACTTTACAGCTTAGGAATCAATTGTGAACATATAGGAAATGATATATGCTGAATATCCTCATGACCTTGAATTTGACCTTTGACCTCATTTCCAAGGTCACAGGACAAAATTGCCAATATCTCGCTTATTATCGACTTTACAGCTTAGGAATCAATTGTGAACATATAGGAAATGATATATGCTGAATATTCTCGTGACCTTGAATTTGACCTTTGACCTCATTTTCAAGGTCACAGAACTAAATGGCGAATATCTTGCTTGTTAGCGACTTTACAGCTTAGGAATCAATTGTGAACATATTGGAAATGATATATGCTGAATATTCTAGTGACCTTGAATTTGACTTTTGACCTCATTTTCAAGGTCAACAGGACAAAATGGCTAACATCTTGCTTATTATCGACTTTACAGCTTAGGAATCAATTGTGAACATATAGGAAATGATATATGCTGAATATTCTAGTGACCTTGAATTTGACTTTTGACCTCATTTTCAAGGTCAACAGGACAAAATGGCTAATATCTTGCTTATTATCGACTTTACAGCTTAGGAATCAATTGTGAACATATAGGAAATGATATATTCTGAATATTTTAATGATATTGAATTTGACCTTTGACCTAAATTTCAAGTTCAGTCATTTTATTTTCAAAGTCAGATTACAAAATGGCTTATATCTCGCTTATTATCAAATTTACAGCTTAGGGGTCCATAGTGAACATATAGGAAATGATGTATGCTGAATAGTTTGGTGATCTAGAATTTAACCTTTGATCCCATTTTCACGGTTAGAGATATGGCGATTTCAGTGGTCACCTTGAATTTGACCTTCAACTTTCTCGGCTTAACTCTGTATATTTCTCCGGTAACCTTTCTAGCCCATTGGGCTAATTTTTCCTTCATAATAGGAGCTGTGCAGACTGTACTCATAGAACGCTTGAAGATAGAGCTTAGAAATTGGCACTTTCAAATGGAAAGTCATATATGGCGACTTGTGTGGTGACCTTGAATTTGACCTTGGATGACCTTGAAAGGTCAAAACAGCCATTTTTTGGTCGAAAAATGCCCAAATTTGCACCTTGTCTGTCTTATCTCGAAAACTGTCTGATCAGTTTTGAGATTTTTGTTTCAAAAGATTCCCCTTATGTACCTTTATGATGTGTATAAGTTTTGTTGCCCTTGAATCGCCGATCTCCGTGTGGCGGCCATTTTGAATTTTTGACAGCGAAAAAAATTTTTTTCGCCCCAAATCGCATTAATATCCATTTTGGGCCATTTCTAGGCAAAAATTTTTTTTCACCCTTTGAAAAAAATTTTGGGCTTAGAATTTTCGGCACTTTTTTCCCTCATAATGGGAGCTGTCAGGACTGTTCTCATAGAACACTTGAAGATACAGCTTAGAAATTGGTACTTTCAAATGGGAAGTCATATATGGCGATTTGTGTGGTGACCTTGAATTTGACCTTCGATGACCTTGAAAGGTCAGTCAGAACAGCCATTTTGGGGTCAAAAAATGCCCAGATTTGCCTCTATAGATGAAATGCTTGCAGATAAAACTCATGTTTGCATTATGAACATATAGCAAGACATATATGGCACAACTAATGATGACCTTGATCTTGGCGTCAGATGACCTTGAGTGCCAAATGTCTGACTCGTAATGTGTAAATTGACCTGAGCGGCCTAAACAATTCCACCCAGATATATCTTTGTATTATGAACATGTAATGGTGACATCGAAGTTCACACGGATGACCTTGATTGGTAAATCTCAAGGTCATTTGTTCACACTGCGAACCTTGATTGGTAAATCTCAAGGTCTGTTACCTGCCAATGCTGCCATGGCCAAACCAAAATTGTCCGGTAACCTGTCTTAGCCTTTGGGCTAATTTTTTTTCATAATGGCGGCCGTTTTCGACGAAAAATGCCTGATTTTGGACTTTGGCGGCCATTTTCTCAAATACTGTTCAGTAACTTTTTTTCTTTTTGATACACAGCACTCCTCATATGTACTCCTCTGATGTGTATAAGTTTCGTTGCGCTTGAATCGCTCGAAGTGGGCCATTTCTGGCCAAACTTGGCCCAAATGGGACTTTCCCATGTTAAATTTTCCTATGCTTTATAATGGGACACATTATGCCTTATATCTCACTTAATATTGAGATTAGAGACTAGGAATCATGTGAACATATAGGAAATGATATATGCTGAATATTCTCGTGACCTTGAATTTGACCTCTGACCTCAGTTTCAAGGTCAAAGAACAAAATGGCTAATATCTCGCTTATTATCGAATTTACAGCTTAGAAATCAATTGTGGACATATAGGAAATGATATATACCGAATATTCTGATGACCTTGAATTGACCTTCGACCTCATTTTCAAGGTCACAGGACAAAATGGCTAATATCTCACTTCTTATCGACTTTACAGCTAAGGAATCAATTATGAACATATAGGAAATGATATATGCAGATTATTGTCATGACCTTGAATTTGACCTTTGACCTCATTTTCAAGGTCACGGGACAAAATGGCTCATACCTCACTTATTATCGATTTTACAGCTTAGGGATCAATTGTGGACATGTAGGAAATGATATATGCTGAATATTCACGTGACCTTGAATTTGACCTTTGACCTCATTTTCAAGGTCACGGGACAAAATGGCTAATATCTCGCTTATTACCGACTTTACAGCTTAGGAATCAAATGTGGACATATAGGAAAGGATATACGCTGAATATTCTGATGACCTTTAATTTGACCTTTGACCTAATTTTCAAGGTCACAGGACAAAATGGCTAATATCTCGCTTCTTATCGACTTTACAGCTTAGGAATCAATTATGAACATATAGGAAATGATATATGCAGATTATTGTCATGACCTTGAATTTGACCTTTGACCTCATTTTCAAGGTCACAGGACAAAATGGCTAATATCTCACTTATTATCGATTTTACAGCTTAGGAATCAATTGTGGACATATAGGAAATGATATATATGCCGAATATTCCCGTGACCTTGAATTTGACCTCTGACCTAATTTTCAAAGTCAATAAAATGGCTAATATCTCGCTTATTATCGACTTCACAGGTTAGAAAATCAGTTGTGGATGTATAGGAAATGATATACGCCGAATATTCTGATGACTTTGAATTTGACCTTGTTCTCCATCTTCAAGGTCATAGGAAAAAATGGCTAAATTCTCACTTATCATCGACTTTACAGCTTACAAATCAATTGGGGCCATGTAGGAAGTGATATATGCTGCAGATTTTCATGACCTTGATCTTGACCGTTGATCTCATTTTCAACGTCAGAGCATTAAATGGCTAATATCTCACTTATTATCGACTTTGCAGCTTAGAATCAATTGTGCACATGTAGGAAATTATATATATACTGAATCTTGTCATGACCTTGAACTTGACCTTCGACCTCATTTTCAAGGTCAGAGCATAAAATGGCTAATATCTCGCTCATTATCATTTTTACAGCTAAGGAAGCAATTGTGAACAAATAGTAAACGATAAATGCTGAATATTGTCATGACCTTGAATTTGACATTTGACCTCATTTTCAAGGTCAAAGCACAAAATGGTTAATATCTCGTTTATTATCGAACTCACAGCTTTGCAATCAATTGTGCACATTTAGGAAATGATATATGCTGAATATTCTCATGACCTTGAATTTGATCTCATCTCCATGGTCAGAACACAAAATGGTTAATATCTTGCTCATTGTCGATTTTGCAGCTTAGGAATCAATTGTGGACATGAAATGATATATGCTGAATATTCTTGTGACCTTGAATTTGACCTTGTTGTCAAGGTCTCGGGACAAAATGGCTAATACATAAAATGTAAAACATTGTCCGGTAACCTTTCTTAGCCCTTGGGCTAATTTTCTAACTCGTTTACACTGTTTTTCTCTGATTTTGCGATGCTAAATGTTGTCACAGGAGAATTTGGCAATCTACCCCAATGTTAAATTTTAGGTGAAAACGGGATCTTGAGAATATGAGCATTTTGGGGATTTAGTCTTGTTGTTTATATCCACTAGGATTCGAAGTATTCTTGTAATTTGGGACGAGAAGACACATTGGGATGTTTTCTACACAAACATGTTTATTTTGAAAGATTGCACCGCTACAAAACCGAGCAAATGCACAAAATTGTGTGCGGACTCAGAAAATAAATGACAGGGCTAAATATAACATTAAGGTAAATTGCCGACTGTTCCAATTTTCGCGATAGAATTCTGAAATTTGGTGCATGATTGCCGTTTGACTCCCAAGTGAAATATACCAAATTATAGAATGATACCATTTAGCATCGCAAAAATATCAGAGAAAAACAGTGTAAACGAGTTAGAAAAATCGGAGTATAGGCAACAAGAGATGCATGATGATAGTGAGGATATTTTTGAAATAAAGTATATATATTCGTTGAATAATTTATTCATAACAACATCACAGATGACCATGCGCAGCAAGATGTTGACGAAGCATGAATGGATACTATAGGTATATACCTTCATTGTCCATTTTATCAAATGTGCTGAAAACAAAAATTCGTGATTTGTTCCTTACATTTTATTCATATCATTCGGGCATCATCACACAATTAATCCAGGCAAACAAGAGAGAGAGAGAGAAAAAACATCAAAAGCAGTTGTTCTTTCATCCCAAATTTAATTTCCAACGTCATGTATCCTGATATGCTGTGCTCAAATGCATAAATTAAGCCTAAGTAGCCGCTATGCTTGTGCTGCTGAGCAGTGCATACGTTGCTCAGAACAGCTGTGCCGGTGCGATTTCCGTATTCAGCCACGTCTATATAAGGTGAGTCACTGACTTCAGAGAATCCTATGACTAATCACTTGTCTGTGACCTCCCAGTCCATCTTCTCTCGTTCTGAAAGAAAGAATGGAAAAACAAAGCTAACAATTGTAGGTAAGATATGACATGAGTTAAATACACGTTGTATCTTGTGAGAAATGATATGACGGATCGATATACTAGAATGCCTTCTGGCCAGCGAATGCATACGACAGGAATTGTGACCACCAAAACAGTATAAGTAAGTCTTATGTATCGTTTGTGTTCGCCAGTCAATCATCCTGAGAACGGAAACTCTCCCAGGAAACAGATTTACTAATAATTTCTCCATCTTGTGGCAAATTGATAAAAGAGCCTATTGATATCGAAGATCGACCATTCCATAGGATCCAATAAAGTTTCGAATGCTTTCATTCGATTATATTTTTTTGCATTGCCATAGATAGATTATACGGATTCTGTGCCGTCGTGTGCACTTTATAAGGCTACCGGTACATTTTGGTAAAATATTGTTTTTGAAAGGTATTGTTAATAAATCATGGAACACTGAGAGATTTGTCATTTCAGTTTTTTTTTTTATAATTCATCAATGAAAACACAAGACAAAGGAACAACGTAATTCTATTGAAACCTACACCATTTTTGAAAGAAAACCACCGCTGAACACTTTCTAGACAATGCAAAACGACAACTTCGGTAAAAGAAAAACAGACAGTTTTCTAGACGGTTCGTGTTGTTGCTGGGCTTGATGAGTTGCTTGGTGATATCGATGGTGTGCCATCAATCCTATAGGACATGACCAGAAGGGTATGCAAGATAGTGCTTTTGCAAAAAATGCGGCGTTTCTGTTTGATCATTCGATCTTTCTTCCCAAGGCGACTGGCACATTGACAGACGATTACAGTTTTCATGTACTACGTGGTATGTACGATGGAGGTGCGTCTTTTGTATTGTCTTCATGCTGCTTTCAATTCGACAAGAGCTTCTAAATAAAACATAGCCTGTCAGGATTGGAAGTTCTCACAACATGTGACGTGTGAAAGATTGACGTTGTCTGGGTGTCAAACCCTCGGTGTACTTTGGTAGAACGGAATTTCTGCAATCTTTCGATAAACTTTGTGTTTTGTCATTATTATTTCCGATTACTCCACCCATCTTTTGACGTATTCTAGTAGTAGAACACATTTTCTTATAAAACTCGTTGTTGTACCCGAGTATATAACTTACCACACTTTTTGATGAAGTCTATGACCTGTCTCTGTTTCTCCCGGTCTGACTGTCTCATGGCCATGCCAAGAACGGTGCGACCCTTGGCCGTCTCCAGCTTGACGTCAGCTCCCTTCTCCACCAGGAATTTGATTGTATCTATAAGAGAGAATACTATATCAGTTTTAGATGGTAGTTATCCTGTAATATCGTACTTATTGTATCCCCCGAACAAAGTTCGGCGGATACTATGGATTTACGATCGTCGCACCGCCGCCGCCGCCGCCGCCGCCGCCGCCGCGTCCGCGTCCGCGTCCGCAGACACTTTCTTGTGAACGCGCGAAAATCTTAACCGATTTTGATAATATTTTATATGGACATGTCTTATGGTGAGATCACGACACCTATCGATTTTGGTTGCCATAGCAACCAAAATAGCCGATTGGCGTAACATTTTGTGCACAAATTAGCCTGTTTAACACACATGGGTTGTGAACGCTCTACGGGTGGGAGTTTTCGATGAATGATGATGAAATCGCACAGGCTCAGTGAGAAAGACCATCACACGAAACCTATTGTTTTTCAGAATGATCGAATAAATATTAATAAGTTTGAGAGGTTAACTTATTACAACAATTAAAATACCTACTTTGACATGTGTGATCACTCCAATAACCTGTACTATGAAAGCAAATTGCACTGGATTATTGTTCAGAATACAGAACTGATGTTTCTGGTGAAAACAGAACAATATAACTGAATAAGTTAGCATTGGTTTTACTAGTTAAGTCTATTATTGACCACAATAAAAAATAGTTAAGACGAGAAACATTTATTATTGAGCTCAACAAGGTAAAGGTTTTGTCCAGTAGAGATTTCACAGATGTAACCGAATAAGTTAACATTATTTTTACTGGTTAAGTCTATTATTGACCACAGTAAAAATAGTTAAGACAAGAAACATTCATTATTGGGCTCAACAAGGTAAAGCTTCTGTGCAGTAGAGATTTCATGGCTGTAGCCGAATAAGTTGACATCGTTTTTACTAGTTTAGACTGTGTTCGTTATATTTATATATGTTTTAATTGTCTTGGTTTTCATGGTACTGTGCTACATTTCAAGGGTATCTGATGCAATACATTAGGCCTATGCAAAGAGGTGAACTCCGTACGTGAAGAAACATATATATCCATTTACATGTATGTCGTCATTAACATCGATTGTATATACATCTACAACGAGCTACAGTGTGTCAGCTAAGCTATATTGGCTGTTTGCACAGTTCGATTCCGTGGGGTCGTAGACATACATGTAGGGCATGAAATATACATGCACCGAACTGAACGAAAAGCCTGGCATTCTCTTCCCTTTGGCGTCTCGTTGAATAGACGCACCGCGAAGAGACAGCGAAAGTAAACAACGAGTTCGACTCTATCGAACGCGGTGTGTTGCTTGTGTACTTTTGGTATTTGTCACAGGTTGCGCTGCGTTGCCTTGCAATTGGCGCGGCTTGTTTTAACAACGTAAATCCTTGGCGGAATTCAATGGCAGTGACAGATGATCATTGCAAGCGTGGGTTTCATTGTGTCGCATCGTCACCTAAATATTTGAACGTCCCTGTGCATTCACTGAGCCCAGGCAGTAAATAAATATCACCTATAAATTCCATTTCATTCCACGTGTGAATAACGTAACACACATGTATTGCATAGACTGTGCAGGGTAATCCAAGTGAAAGGATATAATATAATACCCTACCAGATTTCTCGCATATCAAATTCAATATGATCGACTAGATAGCTGAAGCTGAAAATAATAGTGGGAGTTGATGCTGGGAAGAGCTAAATTTGAACAATAGAGGTTTACCTACCAAGTTAAAAAATAAAAGAATGGTGCTGTTTAGAGTATGTGAACTTATGGTGGAATTCTTTGTAATACTTGAGCTGGAAAATGGGTCAAATCCTAACATATAACACGCAAACCCAGTTTGGAGACGAAATACGTTCCTTTATATTTGAATGACCGGTTTTGATATTTAGTTGGAAACACATGGAAGGGTGCAAGGAGCCTGGAAGGGTGTTCAGAAGCTTTGCTAGAAATGTAGCAGGGGTATTTTGTGCGAATAGGTTTTTTCATTGGTAATCCTATGCTTATTCTATAATCCAACATCTTTCGTTGCATGACTTCAGCCAGGATTCATTTAATCATAATATTTCGAAGAGTTGAGCTTATGGTTATTGAGGAATTGTGCTACAAACATTTACATGTGGCACATAAAATAATACCTTCATTCAATAATCCCTATGTCCTGGTATAGTGTACTTACCTAGATGTCCGTTCTTGGCTGCTAGATGGAGCGCCGTGCAGCCTTTGTCATCAGGGTCGTTGACATTATAACCCTTGTCTAATAATGCCTGTATTAAAGGCATCAATACAGCAATTATTCGAATTTTCAAACGCAGTAATGATCAATGATTTCATAGGCGGGGCAGACAAAATGTATCAATATTTGCTAGATGACAGCTAATTAACTGTCATTGTCATGGCACAGATCAATTGGCATAATATTCTGGAATCGACAGAGAACAAGCCATGATATTACACACGGATCAATTGTGTACGCACCGCCAGAAATGCCTTGTGTCCGTTCGCACCGGCGATGTGAAAAGCCGACCCGCCCGTGTAATTTTTATCAGTGGGCCTCTGTCGAAAAAATATCACATATTTAAAAAAAAAACAGCACACAATACGTTATATAGATATTATACATTTCAGCTAAATAGTAGGCCTGCAAGTAATATTTAATGATGATATTTGAAGATTTGAAAAAAAAAAGATATAATAATGATGTGTAAAGGTGTTTGATGACAAAGAGAAAAGAATGATCAATTCAGTGCCTAAAATAATTAAAACAACCCCTTATATATCTAAAATCTAGTAGTTCGTTATATTAATTGTAAAAGAAATAATCCGTGTGACCTGTGTAGGCCTAGCCTATGAAATGATCTCCTAAAGGCCGGTCATATTCTATATAACTTTATTATGTCATCCAACTCATACACGTCATCAAAAGGCGCACAGACTTCCCAACTCTCGATAAGGAGCTGTGCTGGTATGAATACATTAATCATATCATGCAACATCGCGTTATACCATCACGAAACACATCACAAAGTATTAATACATGCCCTGCGGTTGTACAGGGTGAATACATGTGACCAGCCCCTAGTCTCGTCTACCCGGCAATTTGGCATTATCGCATAACCCTAAGAACAAAATACCATTCATGTGCGTAAGACCACAAAACCATTTTCGCTGGTGGCATGGCATGATATGAATACATAATCAGAGCCGACTTCCTCAGAGAGAAAGGAGTAATATACGCTGGGTATATTGCCTGGCTGTATGTGACCTTGTATTTCGGACATGTCGTCACGAATGAGCTAAACATACATGTAGATGCGAAAATATTCCCTGATTCCTCGTGGACACAGGCAGTGTTGCCTGGATACCCTGTTCATATAGGCTATAAAATACATACATATGAGAAAAACGTAGGCCTATATCAGCTCTTCGAATTCAAACTCAAATCATTTCCAAAACGATCGTACAAAATTAAGCTTGCGTGTTTGGAGATGATACAAGCGAAAATTATCAGTGGCAATAGAGTCTATGCCTCACCTGTCCTCTCAGCAGTGCCTCCTCGAGCTCTCGAACATCCCCATAAAAAGCTAAAGATGAAAAAGTTATATTATTTCATATAGGCCTATGCAAGAACAAAATCAACAAATGTATTGGACATTGTATTTCAGCAAAAATACATGTACGTGTAATAGGCCTTCTGATATGAATAGCAAATGCATTTCTAAACCTTGCTCTAAATACGTACCGTTTCCCCTATGTAATAAAGCCGATAATAATCAGAAATTATGAACAATAACGGAGTACTCACCGGCTTCGTGAATACAGGGATCCGGGATTATCTTCTGCTTAACCATCCTGTTTCACAATGCACCACGTGTCCAAAGGGAAGAACGAACGCCGGACCGTCGCGGAAATTCCTCTGGTGCCGAGCGCGCGCTTGTCTCCTTCGCAACTGCGCGTGCTGCCTTTTGTGTATAGATAGGTAATCCCCTCGCCCCGCCGTAGTCGTTCCGGCTTTAGGCAAAACCCGCTCATGAAGTGATCGATGTCGCGGGATAACTCGGACCTCTCCAACGGCGTCGTTCTATTGATTGCCTGTGAGAGGAGGCAATTCAGTTGATCGGATGTAGGTCCTTTAGATCAAGGTTCCACGGCACTGTGAGCCGATCGCAGTGCACGCGCTGTCCACGAACTTGCACGGATGGATAAATAGATTATATATGTCCCTACCTGCAGCGAGTCCGACATTCCGTGCCCTCTGTACCTCTCCCCCCATCCCCATGTCACCTGGAGCCTACAATGTATCCCTATGGTAATTAGCTCGCCATGGGTGCCATCCATGACCTATGAGACCCCCTCCCCTAATAACCATCCATAAACCCACTTCTCCAAACGAGGAAAATGTCCCCCATGTTTACGTATGTTGGTTACCGTCGATTGAGGGACTCAATAATTTATCAACAACATGCATTACAACAATTCGATGACAGCTGATCGAACGAAGGGGATTCTGGGAACTCATTGGGCGGGAACAGCGCGCGAGACGTGTTCATCGACCGGATCATGGAGCGATATCCTTCCGCCGATATGATAAAAAATAGTTCCTTGCAGGGACGAGAAAATTGTCGAAGGTCCACCTGAACCCGTAAATCATCACGAGCTGTTGACGTTTTGTTTGTCGACAAGCAACAATATATTGGACAGGCCTTGTTCGCGAACTGGTACCCCTCTGATTGTTTGCTGCAGGTGCACAATTGCATGGTGATGTCGCCATTGCTATAGGCAAAAGTACCCCCGTACAATACCAGTCAATTTACACCAGCTCTTGCATGAATTAATTACTGCCGTGGACAGTAGGTTTCATATAACATGGTTATTCCACTGTCGTGACTGAGACGTGACCGTAGCTTTGTTCTTGTGATGGATGTAACAATTATCCCTCTGTATCAACTGTGACAGGCAATACAGTGCCCTCCATTAATTTGGAGCCACTCAAAAATAGTGACACATTGCAAACTGCTATACAGCCAGTTGGATATTGATGTTTGATATACTTGTTTCTTATTTTTTTCACATATTGAGATTCTGGACTACCAATTAATTACATAATATAGATTTTGTAGTGTCATATGACCATACAGGTGATCCGGATTTGCACATCTGGATCTAGGATTTTTCTTTCCGATCTGTGGGCGAGCACGGACCACAAATTCTTTTCATTAATGTTTTCATTCAATATCATCATCTACCATGAAAGATTCTGAGCAGCAAATGTTTTGAAAATGAATATATACCCAAGGAAAAGGTTTCGTCGAACGTATGTTCCCTCGAGATTATGTGATAATTGATCCAGAGCAAGTGGAAGATCCAGTCGAATCCCTATGGCGCTCACTCTTATTGTAACCCCAATTTAGCCTGTAATTTTTATCACTGGGTTCACTGAAAATAGTGCAGTACCGAAATGTGGTGATCAACACCTCACTAAAGTGGCTCCAAATTAATGGATGGCACTGTATATGTACTAGTCATTCGGGTATTATCTAATCTGCACTCAAGTTATCCCCGACATAATTGTCAGTTTTCGCTATTGTCAGACCTAAATAATGATTAAGCAAGGCATATAAGCATCATCATTACACCGATGCAATACTTTTGTACGTACGTTATCCAAATATGTCACAATTATCCCTGTGTATCAACTGTGACAGGCAATATATGTACTAGTCATTCGGGCATTATTAAGGCATTTCGGAAGAAATGCCTTTATGGTTTTAGCAGAATTTTTTTTTTCCTTTTTTTTTTTCTTTTTTTTTTTTCTTTTTTTTTTTTCTTTTTTTTCCGCCGTTTTGGTTTCCGACCGATAACTTTAGTTTGCCTCGATGTATCTTCGCCAAATTTTCAGCATTGGTCAGACATATTATGTGGAAGAACCCTGTTGTTTTTCAGCCGGATCCGAGGTCCGTGAGGATAAAATCAATGTTTTTTTTTTTGGACTTTGTTTCCGCACGATAACTCAAAAAGTATGTAGGCAATGGCTGCAGAGCTTTGCACGGGGGTTCATATATCAATAGGGAAGAACCCTATTGATTTTGGGATCAATCCGTCAAACGACCTTTGACCTAGAGGTCGGAAGAGTTTTCGCCCAGTCATCCTTGAGGTTTCCTGCATATCTTGGAAACGGTGCGTCGTAGAGCAAAACGGACGTTCTTTTCAGACTCGTTGCCCTAGACAAACATGTCTAAGAGGTATTAAGGGTGACCTTTGACCTTGACCTTGAATTTTTCTGCCGAGTCGGCATTTTTCGTTTTCGTCGATATCTCGGAAACGGTGCGTCGTAGAGCGAAACGGACGTTATTTTCGGACTCGTGGCACTAGACAAACATGTCTAAGGGGTATTATGGATGAACTTTGACCTTCACGTAAATTTTTTTCGCCAAGTCGGCATTTTTCGTTTTCGTTGATATCTCGGAAACGGTGCGTCGTAGAGCGAAACGGACGTTATTTTCAGACTCGTGGCTCTACACTAACATGTCTATAGGGTATTATGGATGAACTTCGACCTTGATCTAAACTTTTTTCGCCGAGTCGGCATTTTTCGTTTTCATCGATTTCTCGGAAACGGTGCGTCGTAGAGCGAAACGGACGTTATTTTCAGACTCGTCGCCCTAGACAAACATGTCTAAGGGGTATTAAGGATGACCTTCGACCTTGACCTTGAATTTTTCTGCCGAGTCTGCATTTTCCGTTTTCGTCGATATCTCGGAAACGGTGCGTCGTAGAGCGAAACGGACGTTATTTTCGGACTCGTGGCACTAGACAAACATCTCTAAGGGGTATTATAGATGAACTTTGACCTTGACCTAAAATTTTTTTGCCGAGTCAGCATTTTTCGTTTTCGTCGATATCTCGGAAATGGTGCGTCGTAGAGTGAAACGGACATTATTTTCTGACTCGTCACCCTAGACAAACATGTCTAAAGGGTATTAAGGATGACCTTCGACCTTGACCTTGATTTTTCTGCCGAGTCGGCATTTTTCGTTGTCGTCGATATCTCGTGAAACGATGCATCATGGAGCGAAACGGACGTTATTTTCGGACTCGTGGCACTAGACAAACATGTCTAAGGGGTATTATGGATGAACTTTGACCTCACGTAAATTTTTTTCGCCAAGACGGCATTTTTCGTTTTCGTCGATATCTCGGAAACGGTGCGTCGTAGAGCGAAACAGACATTATTTTTGGACTCGTGGCACTAGACAAACATGTCTAAGGAGTATTCTGGATGGACTTTGACCTTGACCTGAAATTTTTTCGCCAAGTCGGCATTTTTCGTTTTCGTCGATATCTTGGAAACAGTGTGTCGTAGAGCATTGTAGAGCCCATGGTAAACATGTTATAAATATTACAAATTAGTCTTAACACCGAAATGCCTCCAAGGCATCTTTAGGCCTTGACGTCTAGTCTAATCTGCACTCAAATTATCCCCGACATAATTGTCAGTTTTCGCTATTGTCAGACCTAAATAATGATTAAGCAAGGCATATTTATAAGCATCATCATTATACCGATGCAATACTTTTGTACGTACGTTATCCAAATATGTTTTTAGTGTGTTATTTGATCGTATTGATATTGTGTGCCGCGGGTTGGAAGCGAATTGTTATTTTACTCATTGACATTACTTTATTATGCTAATTGCACGGAATTTGTCATAGTGTTATATTTGTATATGTATAATATTTGCTCATCTTTTCACATGTTTGCTATAGACTACACTGTAGTCATTATGATATCAAAACCCATATTTTATATCTATCCTGTTTATCAAAATAGTATACTATAGTAGCATATATATTTTTTTATTATGCGTATATACAATAATTATACAAAGAGGCTATGTGTACAATACGGAAATGTGATATGATCCAAATGTCTAATATACCACAAAAAGGCACTTCGGTTATGTTTATTGTGTAATCAGAATATATGGAGTTCAGTCTCTTGTCATATCACACTCCTTTGTAATACCGCACAATTTATTGAGTTTTGACATCATGATCAGTTGTCTGTTCATCTAAACATCTCAGTAATAAACCTGACAAAGACATTCATCAGTGACAGATATGATTTCTATATTTTTAACAGTGACCGTTTATATCCCATACATGTACACGTGTGATTGCCTGTCATGTTTGATTTGTTACACCCAATGTCAACATAAAATAAAATTTAATAAAATAGTTATAACACTTAACTAATATCCTGTATACAAGCTAATATAATTGATGTACGTCATGATTGTGCGTCTAGTTATTCCCGAGCATCATGCATTATCTCATATACGAGACCTTCTCAGTGCACGATAACTGGTAATATTTAACATTAATATACTAAATGCTCAATAGTACATAGTATATCCCCTAATTGCTTTACTTTCTTCTCTCAAACTGCCCTGTTTTTCTCTTCACACCTGACATCGACCATGTCGATAACCTGCCCTACGTATCCGGACTTGGCGCCCATGGCTCGCAGCTTGAACTCCTCGTAATTTTCCACGTCGTCAATGCTCGCTGGCAGTGGCATGTGGCGAGTCTCAGGCAGGGGGATGACGAGGACGGCTCCCAACAGAGAGAGGGCGCCGAAGACAAGGAGAGGTAGTTGACGGCCGAGCGGGGTGTCCAGCTTAGCTAGGAATGTCACTTGCGGGTAGAGCATACCACCGAACTGGCCAGAGAACGCAGCCAGACCCGTGCCCGTGTTCCTATATCGTCATTGGGTGGGGAAGACATAACATGTGAATGGAAAAGATTTGTGATTCATAGTGGGTATAGATGAAATAGCACGGGAAAAGGGTACTTAGGGATTTTTTTCGGAAAGGAGTTACTTATGAAAAAAAAGATATACCGGTACATGTACAGGGATTTGCATATAAGAAATTATATTATTGATATCATTGGTGTAGATATGAAGAAAGTAACATGAACATAACCTCAATGAAAACGAATCCTTTTTTCACCACATTGTCAAAAATACATGTAAAAAACCATTACGTTGTTACGTCGTTATTTCTTTCGACACTTCGAAATTATGAGTTCCAATACCACGTCCGATTCGCCCATGATGACTCTCCTGAAAATGATCGGGGAAAGAAGTCGAGTCTCGTTGGCACTGATCTCCAAAGGTGAATTGCTCACATCATAGTTCGCATAATAGTTATCATTCCAATGGAGGTCGAGTTCATGTTATTTATGTGGTGTCAGTCATGTAGGCTACTGTAATTACTTTTCAATGCCCGCTTACATTGATCATCTGATTTGATAACTGGCATGAATTTTTCCCAACTGAACACGACTGCAGAGGCATGGTATAGTAAAGTAGGTGTGAAGAGAGGAGGATGAATCATGTGGTGGATCCTGGTCACGATACCAATGTGTAGCGTAATGCATTATTCCCCGCATATAGATGTATGTGCATATTAAAATGTTTCATATATTTCCATATACCGGTAAGTGTGTACTTTTAGGACTTGTTATGCGCTTATGAATGAAACATCGAGTTGCATTTGAACTGACTTTGTCCGAAGAATCTACTGGTATAAATATAGTCCTCTATGAATGAAATTATGCGCACCTGCACTTAGAGGCGCACATAACTATATGCGGTGATTGTGGTAAATTATATCGGACAAATATACTGTTCATATTTGTTAATTGGTCATGCAATGAGTTTCCCTGTCCCATACAATGAACATGGAGAGTAAACGAATGTGCAGTGATCAAGGATCATATACAATCCTTGGTGAAGTATCGAAACAAAAGGTGCCTATTTCATAGCACGTTAAGGATGCTTATCAGTCAGGATCCACGCCTTATCAGCAGAATTCTGGTATGTTTTGTTTGGCCTATAACTCTGCAGTTTGGTAATGGATTGCGCTGAAAATTGTTGTGTAGGTTCTATCCACGACTACAATGCTTGTCCAATTGCCATATTGAAGACCCAGTCGATATTCATACAGATCCTGAACGTTTTACACCACCAATCAAATATAACTTACATAGAAAACTGACAGCGTTTTAGGGTTCAGTGTCTTGACTTTGGGTAGATTACCTATCATAGAACAATAACCTACTGCCTGTTTTGGGATTTACCTAAACACTTGATGGGAGTTTGAAGGTCTAAATAGCATGTTATATATCATCCGCATTGGAAATACACTGAGCAAAAGAAATTGATTGTCAATCGTATTAATAACGTCTATATCCGTTGGCATTGTAAACTCAACCGCAAACTACACCAAGAATTCAGCGACTCTAATATTTTCTAAGTGCAGTATAGAACCAAAATCACAACAACATCTCACTCCTGAGTACAACATTCTCGACAGCTCGGCATTGACGGTATTTGCCATACGAATAATCCGCTGATCTGTACTTAGCGCTTCACTGACCAGCGGCACAAGACATTTTCGCTGGATCGCAATAGATATACACATTTGCGCATCAATTTGACATGATTATCGATGGGATACTTAGAATTTAAGGGTAGGTTATTGATCACGGATATGTGCACTTGCTGCAGTTAAGAAACTACACCATGTAATGCTTCGTGTACGCAACGTAAGTTACATTTGTTCAAGCAACATTCAACTCCATTTATATTCTAGTTTATCAATGAAATCTTCAATCTCTTATTCAAGTCAGCTTTATAGATATATACAGAATATATATTCCAAATTTCATGTAAGTTTGTTATGAAAGGGCCGAGATATGAACCAAAATTGCACGTGGTATGAAACCATTGAAATTACGTGGATCGTGCTCGATACTCAATCTTAAATTGTAGATCATGCAAAGCTCATACTTACTAATTCACTTCATTGCACAAATGACCAACGATGTAACTTATCATTGTTTCCTCTATACTGATATGGCAATAATGTAGAGCCTACTGCTTCAGAATATAAGGCAAACGTGTATTCTTATCTTAGTAGATGTGATATAGTATTGAAGCCCAAGGCCAGATGACATGTGTTATGTTATGACATGTGTGAACGCGCAACCTCAAAAAACTTCGGAATAACATACATGTATTAGAAAACATATACGAAACGGAACGAAATACAAGGATTTATTTATCTACTATGTTCTCTTTTTATATACAAGTACACATAATATACTCTAAATATCCAACAATACATTCATTAATACTATGCATTCCGCTGACTATCGTATATTATTTGTTGTCCTGAAAGATATCATGTATAAGGTGCTAGGGCATTTTCAGATATAAAAGAATGATTCAATAGAATGAAACTTTAATATGATAAATGAAAGTTTGTTTTATCAATTACTTCGACCTGGAAATAAAAGTACATTAGAAGATGTACTCTAATAATATTTAATAACAGCAATATACAAAGTACAAAAATGGCTATGCCTGGTGATATAATTGTATAACAAACAGTGGATTATACATCTCAAAGCACATAATCTATCTGTATACATATTTGAACACTCAACTTTCAGGCCTACCTTTGTACACGTGCCGAATCAGTTCACATGTACATAGGCTAATGAACACCCTACAATAATTTTTAATAGCTTTAGAACGATTCAACCGTACACATTCCAAAACAGAATGCATGCACTGTGTATATGACTACACACAAAAATAGAACTGGATTATGGCAACGGCAATGATACATTTTTGGAATTATGAATATGTGCGTCATTTTCATCTAGCCTACTGGTTTTAATCGTACGATAGGCCTACTTTTGACAGACATGTATAACTGTGACCAAACAGAGACAGCACATATAATAAAAAGACCGGACATTGGGGTGGCAGTACCTTGTTCGGTGGACTATTTTCGAAAGATAAATACTTTTTCGCCTGCAAATGATTGTATTAATTATCTTCGCCTTGTTTTGGCATTGATATTGAACAGCGAATATAGACTCATACGTGTACATGCACCCCCCCCCCCCCCAACCCCAGGGAATATTGTGTTTAAAACTAGGTTTTAACATTCACACGAGAATTCCTGTTTAGTAAATCCAAACATTCAATATATCTATACCAACAATATTTATCGCCCGTCTTACTGACCCGCTATACGGACACATAAGCTCGGGACATTACATAACTATACCTAGACTAGATTTGCAGATCTATCGCTTGTGAACCTAAAGCTGAACTACGATACGTTCGTATATATATGTACATGGTTGTACTCTACCTAACTGTCGAAAACACGTGGATACAACACATGTGGTTAAATACAATTGACCTGTGTGTGCCTGATATGCACCAAAATACAACGTGACATTTATGGACAAGAATACAACCCTCAAGTGGGGGTACCCTGTTTTCTCTCTCCATATTTTGGCAAAGAGCAACGTTACATCATCGGGTCTCCAGATATATCTCTTCACTAGATCCAAGAACAAGTGATTGATTCAATACAAAGTCCACTCAGACCACCACCTGTTGTATGAAAAAATATTAAGCCCGGGCCAGTCCTCAAACTTTCTCTCCTTTATTCTCACTTCCGGGTAGGTGCGCCATCTCGTGTGCGTTTCCGTTTTCATGGCACATGGCCCGCTTGCAAAACTCGTCGTAATTTTCAACATCGTCAATCGTCTGCGGAAGTGGCCGATGACGCGTTTCCGGCAAGGGCAAAGCCGAGAATCCGCCGATGATCGAAAAGACGCCGAAAACTATGAGCGGGAGTTGCTTTGCCAATGGCGTGTCCAGTTTTGAGAGGTAGGTCACTTGAGGGTAGAGAATACCTCCAAAGCGACCCGAAAACGAGGCCAGCCCCGCCCCCGTGTTCCTGTCCGAGGGGAAAGAAATAATGACGTCACCATACAATATGTATAATGCGCATCTACACCCAATTAGTTTAGACTTTACACTAACATTCCATAAAGTACATTGCATTCACTTGCATGGCTGTGCAGCTGTCTTAGCTCTATATAGTGCTCATTTGTCTTACTTGAAAACCGTACAAGTGCGTGCAATTTGACGAATTACAGAGTGTATTGGTGAGATAGTAAATAATGAGTATATTATAACATTTATGCGCACATGTACCTGACTACGGTGGGGTAGATTTCTGGGCCGTACATGTAGATAATCGTGAAAGAAGCGTTGATGGAGAACTTCCCCAGCATGGCTAGCGTCACCGACAGCCATTGCAAGTTGTAGCCGGACTCTGGAACAGTTGTAGGCGAATAGCAATGATATAGAATATTTGGACGCTGATTTGACATATAATGTAGGCTGTTATTTTACCGGGGGATCGTGTGATATGAGTGCAAACGTCGGCGTTATGATGCAATATACATGGTGATGGGGTGCATAATTGTTGAGTTTCCAACCTCGGATCACTTCTCATGTATGGGAGACAAACCTGTTTCCTGGGGGACGAACGGTGACGCTATGCATACGATTCCGCCGAACACATGGAACAGACACAGAGGCCATCGTCTGCCCACCCTGGATATCAAAGCACACATAATATATGTAAAAAAAAAGGCTATTTGTTATACTTCGAACTCGTTCGATCCTAATGTAAGATGTGTAAATGTAAGATGTGTACCTGTATATGAGGAAGAGTGTAGCGAGCACGGACGGAATCTCCACCATCTGGCCCAGGAAGAAGTTGAGGTACATGTCTCCGTACAAGTTGGGAGTGTTGAAGGTGAGTCCATAGTACACCATCGTGTTCAGCGCCCTGCAACAGGAACAATTCGGAACGTTATAGTCAGAGTAGGACCTACTGAAAATTACTGTACCCATTTTCTCGATTTTGTGCTCCTTGTAAATTCCACAGGATGTACCACAAGACGCAGACGCAAATGGAGATCTTCCTAAGCTGGGGAGTCCTGAAGAGGTCGATGACGGTGTAGGTGCGGTCCTTGTCGGGCGGGGAGGCGACGTTGCCGTCCACCTCGACCTTAGCGGTGTCCGCGGGGACCGTGGTCGTCCCATCCTGATCCCGCACGATCGGCTTGGAGTCCGCCTCGTCGCTGAGGCTGCCGGGCGGCAGGTGGCGGCCGTTCATCTTGGCGGCCTTCTGGAGGATTGCCTCTGCCTCCTTGACGCGGCCCTTGGCCATGAGCCACACCATCGACTCCGGAACCGTCCTGGGCGAGGTTGGCAATGTCATGGTCAATATACCAAGCAAATGGCAACATTGATATTTATGTTGGTGAACTACATGTCCTTAGAATGGTATGAGCCAGGGATTGTGGTTGTATAAAGAATGTATTGTCTCTTTAAATAGAGAAACAATTGGCTTTATCTAACTTAATTTGCTCGATTTATATATTCATATATAATTTACATAAGATGGGATGATAGATATAGGCTACCTACCACCACAAGAATATCGCAAGAATACTGGGCAAGGAAACGACTAGCTGTAGATGGCGCCATTGTCGCAGGAAGTATGCGAAAAACGGAAGTAAAGCGCCGCCTATCGCCCACAGGAACTCGTGACAGACGGCCATCACAGAGCGCTCTTTGGGCGGGAACAGTTCAGTTGCCATGATGAACCCTGTGATATTGACTCCCTAGAAATATATTATTTTAGATGGATCCATTATTAATGAATATACTTCAATATATACAGTACGTCATGAATATATATATATATATCGACCTACTGTAATACCAATATCACAATGTCATGACAAGCCCACTAGATCATGGGGCCAATAGAACCTCTAATTCAGATCTATAGTTGCACCAGTTTATATATATCGTTAATGGTTATATCGAAAATGAAGAAAATATACATGTCATTTATATCAGAGGGAAAACACTAGAAAAACCACATTCGTGAAGCCTCGTTACCTGTTCGAGTGCGCCGACCAGGAATCGGAAGGCGGTGTAGAAGTAGAAATTGGGCGCGGCGGCCGTGATTCCGCCCACTACCGTCTGTGCCAGGAGCGCCCCGATGAAAGTCTTCTTGCGCCCGTACTTGTCGGACGAGAAGCCGAAGAACAAAGCGCCCACCATCACGCCCACGTTGAAGACGGTCTGCGTCAACTCTGGGAGGTAGTTCCTATCACAGACGAGGTCCCACTGCGTGTACACGGGAGACGTCAGTTGGGATGGGTCAATCAATTGTTATTGATTGCTGGTGCCATTTGGTGTATTTAGAAGTGGAGTTTATCCGTTAAAGATTCTGGTCAGGAATCTCGTCAGAATGCTAAAAGACTTGTGGTCTTCTTTTAGTAGGCCTATACCATGGTTACGACGTCATTTAAAACTCTGTCTATACATGTATACCTCAGCCATAAAGTTGATAGTTGCGCCCACAAAAAATTATTATATTACTATGTTCCCAAGACCATTGTTTGCACTACGCACCAAATGCCCTATTGTATTTCCCCACATTATATAGCCTATATATCGTTCACATTTTAACACTTACGTCAGTAACGATGGACGTCTGGATCGGATCCGGATTGTACCAGTATCCCTCGGTACACTTCTCCGTCTCGGTGGCACACGTGCCATTTTGGATCGGATACATGTGACACTTGTCCACTTCCCAGGCTTCAGTCTTGTTGTTGTACACGTTCGCCAGTGTACAATTGTCGACATCCTCCGCCGGGATCTGAATGTGTGTCGCACCCGGATCAGGATCGAGTCAGGAAAGAGGAGGGAATAGAAGGCAAATTCGTTGTCGGGATCATTAACGTTATGGAATAGTGACGTGAAAAGGAAGCAAATTAATATTTTTGAGAAACTTTACAAATTAAGATCATTGCAAAATTTTAAACAAAATCAATCTTAATTGTAGCTATATGTGGACACAATACAAAGTAAATTTAATCTAGATTAAATATGTTTCAAAGCATAATCTAGATTAAGGTATTTATTTCCAATATATCAGATTGATCTTCGTCATGAGACATGACGTGTGACACCTTGCAAGTTTGGTTCGTGTGTAATGCCGTTGACACGAGAACAGAGGAATGTCCAACGTTAGATTTATATACACGTATATGATAGAGTCGAGTAATAATAATGTCTTGTCAGTGTGTCAGTAATGATTGATCATATTCCACGATTACAATGAAACAATATCAAACGTGCAAATGATGGGAGAGAAGTGCTATGTACAGTTCTGTTGGTACGAACACCATTCGTACCAGTCTTGTAAAAAAAAAATGGCGTGTAAAATCACGAACGAATTCTGAATAAAACAACTGTGGTGTTCGGCTTCATGCGTTTGAATTGAACTTGAAATTTTGAGACTAAGACAAGAAGCACGCGAGGCATTAGTCAGCTGACTTCATGCTTTCTTCTCCAGTATCAATGGCGCTATCCTATGAATGAAGCAAACGGGAAACCCGATCAAAGTTTGATTAATTGAGTGGAAATCTGGCGAAGCTCCGTATCTAGTGGTACAGATAAAAGACGTCTATAGGAAATGAGAGGAGCTAGATTCTGAGGAGTGAATACAAAATGTCTTCCTTTTTCTATTCTAGAACGTAGTGGCACTGCATAATACTTGAACCAATTGGGAATAAATTTTCACTGTGTATCTTTTCTTGAAGCATGCTGAATAGTTTTTACGTTATCCAGATATGTTGAGAACACATTTTCGCAGGTCAGTTGTGTCATTATAGTCTTGAACTCCCTCCTTTCACGGTAGCTTTTATACTCTGTTGAACGAACACACAATATATTGTACGTTCCACTTGGATTTTATATTCTCGGGAAGCATCTCAATCAATTTATTCAAGCTTACAAATATGATAAAATCAATATATGCCATTGATGATTGCAGGTGTCAGGGGTCTTGCAGGGGTCTTGCAATCATTGTTCGGCGATAAACCGATATCGTACGATAACCCTCTAATATTTTTCTTCACTAATTCCTTTCTTTCCCACCTCACTCAATACATGGCCAAACGGACAAGAATGATTTGGCCTATGGCGGCTACACCGTGAGCGCTTCCGGTTGTCGCCTTCCGCTCACAATTAAGGCGCTGGAATCCCGATCAACACACGAGAATACAATTACGGTAATTTTCCACATCCGCTTCTGGCCAAGTGGATTAGTTCCCCTAAAAGTGATTGGATTAGGACTCGTCTCTTCCTTGTTACAATTGCCCGGGTTGCCTCTCCCGTGGACGTGTCCCCAGAAGTTAAAGACCCAACTGTTCACTCCAATGATCACAGAACAAGGAAGAAAAAGCTCGGACACGATATTGGTTTTTGTGTGAGGACCTGGACTGCAAGCGGAAACATTTTTTTTCCTTCTCTGGGCTCAGCACAAATTGTCCTTCCTCACCTGATCACGGTCGACAGTCATCAGGACTTGAGCGCTTCCGTTACCTTTTCAGTTCCGTGTTCCCCGTGGCGCTCATTTGGCGAAATGTTTTTGGCTTGTTCTACTTCATAATTGCAGATTTTAGTTTTTATTATATCACCATGGGGAAAAGGGAGGTATGGATGGGCACTAAACAGAGATGAGAAATTCCAACGGCCAAATATTGGCCGGTTTTACATATTAGCGTTTTGATAATAATACCCGTTTTATGTGAGTTTCCCCAAGTGAAATAGTGCTTGATTCATTTCATCGAAAGCCTGAAGATAGACATATTGGGCATTCGTTATCTCAGACGGACACGTGAGGCAGAAAAAATAATATATGTTGCACGACACCGGATGGCGCCCAAACTTTACCAGGACTCCTCCAGAAACTTCCCACATGAACGGAAACGGTCAGTTTGTCGTCTGTCAACAAACACTGCACGGAATGTGGTGACCACCAGTCACGTTCTCGTTCTCTTGACGGAATTTCTAGTCATAACTTCCATCGAGTTCACGAATATAACCTGTTTCAAGGCAACGCTATTTTGATACTCTACATCGGTGACAAGAGACGACCATGGCGTCATTTGCATTCAGGTTCCATTGCTCAAACAGAGAGAAAATCCTGTTTTCTGGGCATGTCTCAATTGGTCTCATAATTCTACGAAACTTTCGAGCGAACAGGCAGAAGGATATCTTTATAATAATATGGTCATTCCTCTGAGTATAACTGGGGGGAAAAAGCATGTACAATTGCGTCAAGGTCGCTGGCCAATCAGATGAGCGAGTCTCATTCACTTCCGTGAAATCACGTCACATCTGCAGATAATTAGTACGAAATCAACTAGTGTTTATAGAAAGATGTCTGTTTCACAGCGACATCGCTCATTCCATCGCTGGTAAGTGGCCTCGTTTGGTTCATATCACGCGACGAAACAAACTCACGAAGTTGCAAGATGCGTCCCGTGCTATATAGTGGGGGACCGTCTAGTTCGGTGAACATATGAACATGTTGATGGACAGCATCAAAATTACGAAAAGACTTGTTTATGCGACCCATTTGATATATTTGTTCCATTGTATCATTGCACATATGTACCTAATATTCGAGTGAGTATACACCTACTTTATCGACGAAGACAGTCATCTGTAGGCCTACATGATGAGATTACCCAGGAATCTACAGGGGGTGCTAGAACTAACCAATCTAAAGAAGAGCTTGCCAATTCCTGTTTTTCAAGTTGTCACGAGATTGTAAGATTGTAACTATAACGATGGTTTAGTTTGACATCGTTTTGATTGTTTTGTTTTAGTTTTCAGAAACAGCAGTTTTTGGCCATAGGTTATGTTATATATAATAATATGTTACAATTGACCCCAGTTTCCCCTACTCTATGACAAATTTCATACGTTGCTGAATTACCACAAACCTACAGGTACACATGTACCTAACGAATGAATTGGTGGATAAGCCACTATAAACGACCGTTATCCCACTTCACTTAATGAAATTTACTTTGAAGCGTGGAGGCACCCACACGCACACCTCGGATTTGCTCTTATCAATGTCAGGAATCTTTTCATCAGTTGTTGTCAAACTAGCAGTGACCACTTCCAATGGACAGTTATAATATAATGCGGTCACCCAAAGACGATTTGCCCATGACTGTAGTGGCCGAAGTGGCACGATCGCTGGACCCTCAGGGTCGAGGGTATCACGGGAGACGTCCTTGTGGTGGTCCGGGGTAAATTACCCGGGAGTCCTTGACGGAACCCACGCTAGCTGGCAGTACACCGAGAGGCCTGCTGTGTGTAAAACCATATAGCCGTACGTACGTCCACCAACGAGTCTGCGACCGACTCAACTTCCCTCAGTATTGGCTTGATCAGCTTCAAAAGACTGCTGTCATCCTTGGTTACCGTGGACATTGTAAGCGTTTCGACAAGATGCAATCTTGTTTTCATGCATCGGGAACAATGAGAAGCAATCCAAAATTGCTGATCGACTTCTAGGCAACAAGTCTCCGGGTACTATCAATAGTGCAGGAGAGTAGATAAGTCTCGATGCTCGATTGCTGGTCGACAATTACACATGTGGGGTAATTTAGTAAATCTGTGTAAAGATACCATAACTTTTCCGATTTCTACTGGCGCAGTAGAAAGACGGTTCCAGGAGCACAAATCGATTGAAACTAAACATTATTTTATTTTTAATATGAATGGTGTGAATTTATAATGTCCCTATATATTTATAATGTCCAAAACAAGCGGGACTCATATCACGATATGGCCTGGTTTATTACAGAATACATACATACATGTACATGTATTTCATGCCCGGGGTTCACTAGATGATAACATTAGATTATATCAGTCGAATGAAATGCAAACACTGATCAGCAAATAGCAGTAGCAATAACAACTTTGAAATACCCGAAAATTGGATCTATGCTGCATAATTAGCATCACACATCAAACTTGGATTTTTAATCCCCGTTGCTTATACCGTTGCTGGGATCCTGTCAATTGACATGTTCTTCACAGCTCATGATCCAATAAAGGAAGCAATTCTATGTCCGATGCCATTTGCACTATCCCATTTCTATGCACTCAACTCATGGCCACCGACGATAAACTTAAGAGGATTATGGTTTTATAGTCACCCTTTCTCCTGGACAGATCAGAACCGGGGCAACTACAACCCGACAAACCAAACAAGATCAAGTTCGATTTTATTCCTCATGTTGATCGAGATGGACAATGAAATTGTTCATGATTTTTTTTAAAATTCGAATATCGGGGGATATTTTCCGCTTATTTCGGGGAAAGTTAGTGCGAAATCACAACGATATTTACTTTAGTAAGTCACTTGTAACCATCATCAGAATGCATCTCTCGTGTCCCTGCCATCATTTTTAGTCATTTTATTAGGCTATAAAAACTATCTACAATGTGCTAATGCCCCCGGGGAGCATGCATGAATTTTATGTATTTTTTATATTTATGTATCAAACGTATTTCTTTCTTCGTTCGGAATTTCCCTACTCGAAGGTCTTAGTTCTGAAGTAACAACGTCAATACGTCCTTATGTCTATCATTTGAACGTAGAGAAAATTGGGCGTATCCTCTCCGAGAATGAAAGAAATAATGAATGAATGAATTTTCGTGTTTTGGGCCACTGTTTCTTTGCAGTAACATAAAACTGTTATAATTGTTGACACTCGTGGTAGAGGCCTATACAATATTCTATTTTTATGCTGCCCCATTTTTCGCTTTTTCTGGAGCAAAAACATATACCGCGTTATCGGCCAGTCAGTGTCCGATATTCAGAGGAGTCTGAAGTCCACGGGATTTTACTTAAATTCGACTATATATAACAAATCTTTGTAAACAGTGAACCGGTACAGAATTGAAGTAGCTTAAGTCCATATTAATTATTATTATATGCCTACCCAAATTAAGCAATTGATTACACACCATGTGATCGGTCTGATATATAGACAATATTACCTGGTTTTTCCAGTATGTGACCTGATATTTGCCCGCGATCCCGAGCATTAGCCCGAGGCCGGGATCAAGGGCAAATGTCGGGGCACATGCTGGAAAACCCAGGTGATGTTGTGTTTATTATATGCCGTGAGAAAAAAAGCGTAATGAACAGTAGGACACGTGTATGTGTTATCATGGCAGGAGCGATCGTTGACAGCGGGCAGGATACCGGCCAGTATTTGCCCTGATATTTGCCCTCGTATTTGCCCGCTCAGCATTGTTATCGTACAGGGCAAAAACTGTGTTATATGCGGACAAATAACATCGCAGGTATATAATAAATTGTTGTATTGACGTGGTTATATTAACCGGTGTCGCTCATGGCAACGGTGGTTTCGAACGAACAAATGATGTACGATGTATTCATATGCGCCGGGGTGAGCCGCTGAAGCGTGACGTTTGAAAAAATCACAAAATCATTCGGAATGTGTATTAGGCCCCTAATCGGAAAACGAATTGATAAAACAAAAGGTAGGCTATAATATAATCCCAAGCTCAGGCAAGCTCGGCGTGCTGCGGTCCACATAGGACCTCGATCATAAAACACGGTATCCAGTCAATTACCTATAATAATGAGAGCTTCTCAGATTTGTTTTCTGTAAATAATTAAATACTGATACATGTACATGTATAACTTCATCTTCACAATTGTATTTCTAAGATAGGGTATCATCCGTACGCGATACGGTGTCTCAACCCACACCTTCACTATATTGACCCCTGCTTCCTGCGTGAATGAGGTTGTTTTTGATATTCGAGTGTAGAAGAAAAGTGGGCCGTTCATCGTTTGCCCGAGGGTAGCCAGCGGAATGGTTGGGAATTTTGTAATAGTGAATGCTTTTGATATTTGATAGTGAAAGAATACTTGTGTTCTTTACGGTTACCCATAGCTCAATTTATAGTTCAAGTGCTGTTCAGCATCAACATTTTTTGTCTGTGAGAAGCAGCAAATACCATGAATTTCCGTGAGAGTTTCTGTATCAACAGCATGTACACGTTATTAAACACACATGTGAAGCAATATAGAAACATTTCTAGTGCTATATGTCCCTTGAATCTACGGGCAGTTATGGACCACTGAAACTCCACTAGTGTCTTGTTTCAGTTTATGGTTTCGACTGACAAGTTTATGAAAGAAAAAGTCCAGTTTATATGGTTGCAAAGACCAACATAGATCTATCAGTTTACGTTTATTTTCCAAGATAAGTGTAAAAGATGGGGATTTAATGGGGTTTTCATTTCGTTAAAGTGGACCAAAAGATGTGATACAGTAAACTTATCGTTATATTGCATGTTTCACGTCCCAATAATTGTTTAATGTATTTCCTTTCCGTATCAGTATTTCATAAATGGTAGGTTGATCTCTGCGGGTGTAGACACTGAGATGAAACCGTGTTCATTTCTGTTTGCAGTAAACTATGTGTACTAAGTTATGATACTGACAAAAATGCACATGGCAGTAAACACTATGTCAAGAATCCATGTACATCAATACAAAATGCTAGCAAATTAGGCAATATTTACCGTTTTAAATCAGCTATTTCTGTTGTGCTCAAAATAACCTACTATACTCCGATGTGTGTAGAAACAAATATGTGATAAAGTTCTGTACTCTATGTCCAGTTAAAGTTATAACCAGACGTGCAGACAGATTACTTGTGGACGGTACAACGACCCATTGACACGGGATATAGGGTGCAATTGTCAGAGTCAAACCCATTTGTGGTTTATATTCCACTCAGTTACTCGGTCAATATATGTTGAAATTCTCATCTAATGTCAAATGTCTTACTTTGTCAATTAATGACCAAGCACCAAATATATCCAGTAGATAAATAGTAGAAAAAGCATGTAGTTTTCTACCACTGAGCCCGTGACACTGCAATATAATAAGATTTCAGTTATGCCAATAGCGAGCCTAAAATACAAAGTTCTGGAATAGAAATGATGCCCGACCAAATATTATATCCAGAGACACACTGGCGTCATCAGGGGCAGACAGTGTATGTGGAATGTCTTTGTTTCTACTGTACACCTGATGAAACCAGGATACAACCGCTTTCGTCAAGTATTACAAAAGTATTGTATGACATTCTCTACCATAGAGCCAGTGTCACTGATGATGAAGTCTAAATTCATCCCCGAGGATGAATTCACCTTTAAGTTGTATATGGTATATATATATATATATATATGATTCGGTTCTTATACATGTAGGTGTGTGTCATTAACTTAATTCACGGGGGTATGCTTTGGATTTCAGATAGGATTCAATTTACTAGTAGATGAGAGATTAAGAATGTTGGCACGAATCCAACTGAGTATCTTTCCATAGGATTCAAGGAGTTGAAAGCTAATCTAACGTAGGTAGCTAAGCTGAGAATTCAGGCCGAAATATACATGTAAACTAGATGAACTGGACGCGTGGTTCAGTTGATACCTTCATATTACATGCACTATAAGTGTAGTTTTTTCCCAACTACATGTAGAGCCATATCAGTCATATGCCCGTTATCGAACAATCAGTGCCAGATACATGTAGTTAGATGGTACTGAAGTTCAAGCGATTTCACTTAAAGTCGACTATATATTGCATGTCTTTGTAATCAGTGAACCGGTATATTTTTTAACTTCACTTGAATGGGACTGCATAAATTATGATCTTTGTTAGGCCTGAATCATCCACTTAAGTACAATAGAAACTACTGTATGTGTCACAATATTTACTCCTGATGATGCTGGTGTGCCCTTTCCAGAATTTTACAATTGGCATCCTTGAAATCTTGTACTGGAGGAGATAGAGCGGATCACACTCTTGTATATAGTTCAAATCATATACGTTGTTCATGAAACCTGTTTTTGGATGCATGTACAACCAACATGTATGCAATATGACCCATCATTTAAATTCTCCTTCACTTAAATATATATCGTATCTTATTCTTTCATACTTACATGAAACATATTTCCCGAATCCATGCAGTGTCATTCGTCATAATTGTTACCATAATGATACTACTACAATGTCACAACCCAGACATCTTCACAATAGTTGTCCCCTGTATATGCTGTATCAGAAATACATGTATTTCTGGCTGTATGAATGCAGCTGTTTTTGGCACTTGAGTGCTCGACAAAAGTGGGCTGTTCATCGTTTGCCCGAGGGGTAGGTGAAGGGTTGCTGAATTTCACTATACATGTAGTTGATGGTTTTGATAGTGTAAGTATAGGTATGTGTAATTCACGGCTACTCATAGGTCAATTTGTAGTTCAAGTTTTGTTCAGCATCAACATTTGAATAGCTGCAAATACCATGAATTTCTGTGAGAGTTTGTGTGTCAACAACATGTACACGTTAACATAGATGTGAGACAATATTAGAAACATTTCTAGTGCTAACTTTCCCTTGGATCCATGCGCAGTTATGGACCACTGAAATTCCACTGGTGTCTTGTTTCAGTTTATAGTTTCGAATGGAAAGTTTATGGAGGAAAAAATTCCAGTTTATATGGATGCGAAAAGCTCCATAACATAGACCTATCAGTTTATGCCTATTTTCCACGATGAGTGTAAAAAAATGGGAATTTAATGGGGTTTTGATTTTAATAGAAGTGGGACCAAAAGATGTGACAGAGTAAACAGATCGTTATGTTGCATTTTTCATGTCCCAATAATTGTTGAATTAGTTTTCTTTACGTGTCAGAAAAGAATGGTTGAACCGGAATGGTTGGACTTTACGTGAATAGACACTGGGATGAGACAGTATTCATTTCTGGTTGCAGTAAACTATGTGTGCCGAGTTATCATCGTTATATAATACTAACAACAAAGCACATAAACACTATGTCATGAATTCATGTACATTGCAACAAAATGCGAGCAGTTCAGACATTGAACTTCGTTCTAGTCAGCTGTTTCTGTTGTGTTTATTATACTATGATACTCCGATGTTAATGTGTGTCAAAAAATTATATGATAAATTAGGGTTTTGTACTCGACGTACACTTTTTTGCCAACACATTGATCAGACTTGCAGAGAGATAGCATGTGGTCATTACAAGAACTCATTGACACGGGACATGGGGTACATGTACAACTATCAGAATCAAACCCATTTGTGGTTCAATTCCACTCAGTTACTCAGTGCATATGTTGACATAATTATCACGTGGAATATTGTCACGGTGTCTCACTTTGTCATTTATGACCAAGCACCAAACATATTCGGCATAGTAGAAACATATATAGTTATGGAATTTTCTACCACAGAGCCTGTGTCACTGCTGGTGAGGGTTGAATCTATCCTCGAGGAAAATTTCAACTTTAACTGTATATTTGATTGGATGCATAGACGTAGAGAGACTCTCTCTACGTCTATGATTGGATGCTTATTACCCTCGCCCCGATAGGGGCAGAGGGTATTGTAATTGGGTCTGTCCGTTTGTCTGTCTGTTTGTCTGTCTGTCCGCGCGCATATCTCAAAGGAGAATGGTCCGATCAACATGAAACTTATAGAGATGAAGCGGTATCTCAGTGGCTCGGTCCTCCTCGAATCTGGTCCAAATCGGACGAAAATTGTTTCCATGGCAACGGAAAATGTAAAAATAAATAATTGACCATAACTTCGGTTCTAATCAAGATAATTTTTTCTAACTAATTTTGTATTTTTCTATGGCCAATTCCTGATCATCTGATATATAGCCCGTGGTCGTACGACCAAAACTCTCTATTATCGCCCGATGTCGAAAAATTGGGGGTCACGATTTCGGTTATTTTTGGCCAGCGACGTTTCAGTGCAAATGTCTGCGCTCACGACTCAAAGGCAAACGGTCTGATCGATTTGAAATTTATAGGGCTGGAGTGCTATGGTAGTGGCTCAGTCCCTTTCAAATTTTGCCAAAATCGGGTGAAAACGGTTGCCATGGCAACGGAAAAAAGAAAATCACATAATTGGCTCTAACTCCGGTTCTACTTGATATTATTTTTTCCATCTTTTTTTGTATTTTTCTTTGGCCAATTCCCGATCGTTTGGTGTGCGATTGATGGTCGTACGACGAAAAGTCTCCATTATCGCCCGATGTCGAAAACTAGGGGGTCACGAATTCGGTTATTTTTGGCCAGCGACGTTTCCGTGCAAATGTCTGCGCTCATAACTCAAAGGCAAACGGTCCGATCGATTTGAGACTTATAGGACTGGAGTGCTATGGTAGTGGCTCAGTCTCTTTCAAATTTTGCCAAAATCGGGTGAAAACGGTTGCCATGGCAACGGAAAAAATAAAATCACATAATTGGCTATTACTCCGGTTCTAATCAATATTAAATTTTCAACCTATTTTGGTATTTTTCTTTGGCCAATTCCCAATCGTATGGCGTACAACCGATGGTCTTAAGACCAAAACTCTCAATTATCGCCTAATTTTAGTGACTAAATCTGAAGGGCGAGGGTCTGCAATCTCTGACTGCAAGTCTCGTTAGTGCTTGCGATGACCGTATTCACACGGGGTGTGCATTGTTAGTTTGGATTCCAAATAATAGTTTCGATTTTTTGTTGGGCAAGTCATATATGGTACAGTAGAAAAACATATTTGCAGACTGTCTACCCTTGATGACATATGCGTGGCTTTTGATATAAAATGATGGTCCGGTATGTTTCTATTCCAAAAATGATTCATTTAAGCTTTCTGCTTGGCTTCAGTTTAATTCTATACTGAGAGTAAAATACTCTTCCTTCATTTTATGTACTAATTGAGCGATCATGAATATTATCACGAATCAAACTGTTTATATTTCCATAGGGCTTAAGGAGTAGAGAGTTAAGATCGGGATCCATTAAACAAGACAAATGATATAAATCTGACGTAGCTAACTAAGCTGAGAATTCAGGCCTAATTATAAACTGGATTTTTTTTTCTGTCAAATGGACGACACACAACTGAAGCCAGCAACCAATTAGTTTTACGCTGAACTCTTAGCATGCTTAGAGTCACTTGTCATTTTCAACAACCCATGATCACCTCAACATCTGCTGCCCATATTGGTGGAAGGTGCGTTTTGACATGATTTTACGTGAACTAGTTGATACTGATATTTACATGTACACACACTAGGGTATATTTTCTCAGCTACCCCAGTTCTCAATTACATCATAGTAGGTTTTGTAATCAGTGAACCAGTGCATTTTTTAAACTTCAATTATTGGGTCTGTATGAATTATGATGAACTTTTCTCGAATGTTTATGTTTTGAGCGAATCATCCAGCACTGCATGAATTATGATACAACTCGGCAAATTCAATTTACTCAAGTCTATAAAAAAAGCGGACTCTAATCAATTGTTGGCCAGTTTTATGCTGATTCCATCCAGTATACATTAGAAAGTAGTTTCACACATTGTCTACTCCTGGTGACATTGGTGTGTCTAATCTATGAGTTTTCCAACTGTCACCATTAAAATCTTGTACCAGAAGTGATTTTAGGTAGGATCACACTTGTGTATGTAAATTTGTTCATTCATGCATGCACAAACGATGCACTATGACCCACCATCACCTCTACTTTAAAATCGTGTCCCCTTAATCATCTTATTCCTTCATACTTATATGAAACATTATAATTCTCAAATCCATGCAGTGTCATTCGTTATAATTGTTACTCTATTATTATATTACTACAATGTCATAACCCATGCAGACACCTTTATAGTATTGCCCACTGTATGTTGCATGAACGAGGATGTTTTTGACACTTGAGTATTGGATAAAGTGGGCCATCCATCGCTTGCACGAGGGGTAGCGAAATGGTGGGTGAATTCTGTAATAGTAAATGTATTGTGGACTGTACCTATGTGGTTTTCAGCTACTCATGACTGAATTACTGTTCAAGTGTTGTTCAACATCGGAAAATGTGTCTCTGAATATGTACAAATGCCACGAATTGTTTGTGAAGTTTTTGTGTCAACTAATACATGTTAACTTAACACAATTACAAACTAAACAGAAGTAGCAGATTGTTTTATTTTGAAGTTTCGACTGAACGTTGCAAATACCAACAAAGATCTATCAGTTTCGGCAAAGTTTCATGATAGCTGTAAGTAATGGACATTTAATGGAGTTTGAATTCTTGTAAGAATGAAACCAAAAGATGTGACACGGTAAAGTTATCGTTATATTGCATGATTCATCTCCCAATTTGTTTAATTCATTTTCTTCTTGTGTCACAATTTCAGGAATGGTTGAACGATACTGAACAAGACATTGAGAGACGACTGTTCACTTCAGATTGGATAGTGACTTTCATGCACAAGTTATATGATAGCAACAAAAATGATCATAATACAATCTCAGAAAATCATGTACACTATGCAAAAATATGCAAGCAATTGCAATTCAGTCACTATTTTCAACAAATTAGCTATTTATGTTGTACAGATCTACATACCGAAATGTGAATGTATATAAAACAAAAATATGTAGGTTCCTGTACTTGATGTTCAAGTAGACAAATTATCAGACGTAGAGCCCAGATTGTAGACAATTACAAGGACTCCTTGAAACAGACTATTTGGTACAAAAGTCAAATTCATTTTTGACTTGTGGTTTGATTGAACCCAGTTACTCCGTAAATTATATGTTGACATAACAATGACGTGAGTTATTGTCGCAATGTGTTACTTCGTCATTTCTGACTAAGCATCAGATTTACTTGATATACTAGTAGTAGAAACGTATGAAATTTTTTAACACTGAACTATGGCGGCAAATTTTTTTTGCTAACTCATACGTGTACCTCTAAGTTTCACATTCTAAGTCACAGGACATAGTGGACATAGGACATACTGAATCATATGTAGGACTAGGAGATATCAAGTCATTTCGCTTTACTTTTTGTGGCACTAATGGGGCCCCATACAAAACTGATATCACTGCTGGTGAACGTTGAATCTATCCCGAAGGATGAACATATACCTTCAACTTTGTGCCCTTAACTGTTACGATTGGGTACTTATGATTTGGAACTTATTTCGAGGGAGGGAGGGGGTGAGGTATTTCAAAATTGATTCGATTGTTTGTTGTGCATGTTCTGTATATAACGTACAGTAGAAACCCACCATATCCTATCATTTAAAGTTCTAGCACAGTGCAAATATGATGTGAACTTTTATGAAAGATCTCATTGATCTGAGCAAAATGGTCTTTATGGCATGTAAATATCACAATCCGTTCAAAAGTTACAGCACTTTAAAGACTGAAATCGGCAAATTTGCTTTTCCAAAACAATTTAGCTAATTAGTATGCAAATGAGATATTCATGACGTCATCGGGGGGAAGCCGTTTTAATTAGGTACCTTGTTATATATTATTCATTCACTTAATGTTATGTCTATTCGTCAAAACTTATTCCATACAATCTTCAATATGAATAATCAGTGTTTTCACTTTTTCTGTCGTTGTCAAGGTAACCAGTGACCGCGTATGGCCCATAGCAACCATGGTTGCTACGGCCAGAAACCCACTTAGAACAGGGTATGCACAAATAAAAGTGGTGCCAACTTAGCTCTATATTCATTTAATTCATAAAAAATCGACTGAAAGTCTGCAGATAGGTTGACTTGGCAGTTAACGACCATGGCAACCGTGGATAACTACGCGTATAGGGAACAACTGGTAACCACAGCAACAGTATAGGTTGTGTGGATATTGACTATGTATGATGACGGGTGCCACTAGTGGGGCAGGAAATGCTCACTCTTTCCGGAACACATGATTTCACCTCCTAATGGCCATTTACGGGGGTTCATGAGTTTCCCTATCATTTTTGTTTTCTCTCACTTCGTATGCCTGATATGACTTTCTGTCCCCGGACTATGAGATTGGATAACGGACCCTGTTTTGTTTGCTCGGAATACTTAATACTGGGTATTGATTCCACGTCTAATACCAGAAACCCATAAGAGTTTCTGAGTTTCTCTTATGGGTTTCTGATGATACATAATATTATGCACTAGTAAGATCGTCAGAACCTTCATTATATCATGGCTTAAAATATCCTAATTAAAATTTGTTCTCCTCATGACGTCATGAATTCTCATTAACATCTAAATTGCATATTAATCAGCTGTTTTTCAAAACTTTTCAAGTGGCTTTTGTAATGTGGTGCCGGAATGGCAGTTTCGAATGGCTGTAACTTGAACGGATAGTGATATTGATATACCGTAAAGACCATTTTGCTCAGACCAATGAGATCTTTCATATAAACCAATACCATAGTTGCATTTTACTATTACTTTAACACAGAATATATGAAAGCAGAAACCCATTATGGGTTTTTGATGAAAGTGAATCATCACATTGATACATTCCAAGATATTATGCCATTCAACATAACTGGGTCACTTGAAAGGGATACATATCATACGATATGATGCTTTCAATGTAAATTTGATCTCTGGTCGTGTGAAATCGGCTTTTTTGTCCCTTTTATGAAAAATATTGTGCAAAAAATTCCCTGCTGAAACATAACACATTTGGAGTACAGTAAATGTTTCTAGTTGTCTTATCTGATACGAGGTTATCACTGGCACATTTAGCCAGGCACGCGGAGATACTGCAAATGATAAAGACTGGGTTTTTTATTAGATAAAAATACCAGGGGACAAATACTAACCTATATGCAAAAATGTGTTCATAATTCATATTTTGTTACATTTTAATGTCAAAGTCCATCTTGTATGAATGCCTGCACTAAACAGACACGGTATTAGGTTTCTGACAAAATGTGCAATGTATCTAGCGTGTAATAGTTGGGAATGCACATATGGAACCGTGGTTGTCCGTCATGGGTATAGTATTCTATCAGCCTATTTATACTTCAATGATGCACCAGACTCAAGACATGAAGCACCCCGATTTACCTGCTCACGCAGGCAGAACGTGAAACACCAAAGATAAGCCTACCGCGAACACTTCGGAGGCACTTCCATGTGTGAATGGGTGGTCTGTTTTTTATCCGAATTTGACATTCCATTTGTTCTTCAGTTAACAAATGGTTAGGTTGAGTCGTCATAGTCAGGCAAAGCCAATGCCCTCAATACAAGGAAACCTACATATGCATTATACTTGCATTTAATGAACGCGTAAAAGGGATCGCCAGAATGCTTACACGCGAACAGGACATTGACCCGCAATGCACGTACAGTTTACCCACCTTGCATCTGTGTTCCGGTTCATATCCGAGAAATGTCCCGACACTCATGTGCCATATAGAAGGAAAGTTGTCGAAGAACGATATCGCGAAGTAAATCATCATCTGGTAGCGTCCATAGGCGCCCACACAGAGCAGAGCATCGTCCAAATTCATCGTGCTTTAGTGTTTTGTCGTCAGTAGGACAAAAGGAATAATGTCTGCACTGTTATGTAGTTCACTGATATAGTTGTCGATCCGTTCCATACATGTATCAGTGTGTGATTTTCCCTTCCCAGCTTTACTGGCCTCCTATGTATATGAACTATATAAAATAATACCGTAATAAACCACGTGTTCTTCCAAACGAGAATTCCATGTGCGAGAGTTCAAATATTTTATGCTGAATCCTGACGAGATCTCGCGAGAATTAAAACATGTAAAATCACGTTCCCGCTCAACTGGACGTTCTCCCAATAAAATTTGTATCCAATCTTTGATATCACCAAAAGCCGAGGCGAGAAGTACTGCACGTACAAGTTCACATCACGAAGTCAGAGTGGCTGCATGAGAGGTCTTGATTGATATGTATCGCATCAGAGGTCCTTCAAACTTGTCAAATAACTTGCTGTCGCAATCGACGTATCGTTCAATGAAAAGTAGGCCTAGTCCTGTGTATTCGACAGGTTTTTTATTACTACCGCCGCTAAAGTTGAGTCAACACCCAAACAAAAATTCGAAGTAATTAACAACAAAATAGTCTCGTCACTGTCACTCAAAACGTTGCAACGTTCAAGCGCCCACTAATGGATGAGTATAATTCAGAGACTCGTACCCATGTTTTTTTTATTCGCACTATCTATCCAACATAACCTAATAACCTCTGCGACGCATTGTTATGAATTCACATCCATGGGTAAAGCGGGTAAAGTGGCCGAAGTTTTTGCGTGTGCATGTGTCCTGTAATTTGTATATCCGAGCGTATAACAGGCCGCTATGTAGGACTTTGCTGCTCCGTGTATATGTATGTGTGCGCTCATGTCAAAACAAATGACGATCATCAAACTGGAAGTCCAACGCTAGTAGTCCACAACAAGATCATTTCTGGACACCCTGTTCGCCACACGGCAGCTTGAGATCTCTCAACTTCAATCTATCGCTAGTCCCTGGTAAAAAAAACACCTCTCCAGAATCTGTGAAAAACTTCTCCGGAATATGTGATCTGCTGAAAGTCGGGCATATAATAGACAGTCTGCACCAATAAAACAGACAGCTTCTTGAGGAGAAAACTAGTATAGAGGAAAGTTTGCGCTCGAGATAGATAAGGAACTACCCGCGCGTTTTCACGCGATACACGCGTTCAAGGTCACAGCTGGTCCGCGGCTTGCCCCAGGCTCCTCACAGTCGCCTATCCGGATCTAATATACGAGCTTGTTAGTACACTTCGGGAGATGATCCGTGAATTGCATGACTAGGTCGCCTGCCTCGTGTCCTGAGGAGCCCACATCAGAGAGAGAGAGATGTGCTGCCGGCGTCCTAGGCGGGACACGGGGTCTCCAGTACACGGCACAGTCGGTCGGCGTGGAGGGAGGTCCGGATCAACGTGTCCACTTGGTGCTCGAGGTCACCACTACTTCTCTAGATTGGACGGTCGGAGGGGTCCTGGATATCATTGGCCACCTGCCGATCGGGCATGTGTCTGGGCTGGCCGAGACCGCTGCTTCACTGCTCAAACGACCGTGTTTCCCTGGCTCTCTGTTTGTCTTTTCTGTCAACGATGTTGAAAGATTTGATCAATCACAGTGCGATCTTTGTTTTTGTTGGCCCGAATGTTGTCATGTCCTGTTCATAAAAATATAAATAAGTACATAAACAGGTTCAATAAAAAGTCAATAAAGCAATTTGAGAAGACAAATAAACAATGCCATTCAGGAATATGTAAAAAATATAATCGTTCTGATGTAAAAGAAACAACAACTGTAGTTATCTTTGAAGAGTCTTGACACACGAAGCAATTTATTGCTGCGCTATTGGCTATTCCCCTAAAAACATGTTGCCATAAATTTGTTTATTCAGGATCAGATTCGCCTCTCTCGTCTAATTCCCCAATGTATCACATGGCTAGAACCGTTCGCGCCCCACTCACTGTTCATTCTCAAAGGTCGAAAAATCTCTACACTATCTGAGAAACTTTCTAATCTCCCATTACTCGTTGGTAAAGTGATATTGATATTTTTCTGGTGGTGAATAAGATTAAACGATGGGATTCTCTGCAAAGATGTTTTGCCTACTAAGCACTAAGTAACGCACACACAAAAAAAGTGTCACACCACACCATCCGTTGATATTACGACCATAATATGAAAACAAATCAAAATTTATGGTGTTTTTTCGGCGTTCCTCAAATTGACCCTTAACTCCAATAAATCAATACATTTACATATGAAACATCGATATACTATATGCACATATTCAAATTGTCGTGTCACTAATAGTTCGACGGATTCGAGTTGCAGTGTGACCCCTGTTGTTTAGTGATGAGAAATTACTCAATCAAGGTCACAATCCCAATAAATAGTACCAGTACATAGGAATTACAATATAATGGACTATGATTTACTCGCGTACATAGTCGTTGGATGTTGTGGACCAACGGACTAAATTGTACACTAAACAGCAATGAATTTGTTTACACTCAGCCACTCATTGGCACATTATTGCAGGGTACCTTGGTCGGCGTTCGAGTGATGCAAACTGTCTAAAAATTTTGATTGACTCAGTCGTATATAGTACGTATTTATTTTACGATGGAAATAACGTCAGTGGCTGATTTATATATTTATTTTTTTTTAAAACATCAATGCGCACTCAGAACAAAAACCATCTACCAAATGCAAAAACGAATGTATGACAATTATTACAAATACAAGGATTTCAAGGCAATATTGAGGGGAAATTTGGAACAAAAGGGCCTGTCTAATGTTGATTTACTACCTTCATAAATATCGTCACCTATTATCTTTTCAATTTGCATCGAACTGCAACAAATCTTACAAAAACAATGTCACATACACAATAAAGAGTGGCTTATTTGATGAGGCCATTCATCACAGATACATGGTTATTACTGATTCATATTCATAAGTTTCCATTGATAACATGAATTATACGCGATACAGTAATGATTAATTTATTTCATATAATAATGAACCTGAATTTACAAGATTGTAACAAGTTACAGATTTTTTTTTTTTTTTTTTTTGGTATATATCGAAAGCACATGTTTCTCTAAATGTTGGTTCAATTACCGTTGTCGATTCTACAGAAATCCGTTCTCTAATTCGTCCTAATTCTTTCTGTTACATTTAATACCACAAAGCTCACCGTCTGGTCGAGAAGACCGAAGCGTTGCATCAGTCCATTCTGGCGAGCACTAATTGAATCCAGGTCGCTGACGGAGCGAAAAAAACCTCACAGAAAGCTCCAATTATCGTGAGCTCGATGAAACTTCACGAACCACTTCCCCCACACGCGAAGGGTGTCATACTTTTATGTGACAAACATTATTCCACAAAAAAATAGAGCAAGTTGAAACTTCCCGCAAGTGAGACACGTTGGAACTAAGTTGTGGATGTTCCCACAAGCCCTGTCAAATGCAGCCGCCGGGAAGGACGACTAGTTAAAGTGTCACTACCACTACTGTGACGTCACCTGAAATATGAGGTCCAGGGCGCATTCGCACTCGTCTTCGCTCAAGTTCAAGCCAAAGGCGGGAGAAAAGTGCAGAATAAAAGAGGGGGTGAGGTTGATGTGGTGGGAACTGGAAGAAAGGGGGTGGAGGAAAGGGGCCAAGGGTTCGAGTATCTGTTTCTCTATCCTTGTCACCAGACAGACAGGACAGACAGTCCCCTCTGGCATTGTCGAATGTCAGTGGCGCGGCCTTTATCCCCACTTGAACGGAACCTCCTCTTGTGTCGCGTCCTCTTTAGCAACTGCTCACATCTGATAGCCAGGCCCTAATCCGGTCAATAATCTATAATTACTGACCGTCTGGCGCTTGTACTTGTTGTCCGCCAAGCACGACCTGTTGTTGGTGCAAACACATGTGTGTACATGTGTACATATCGCACATGTGTACAAAGGGGATTACCGTAGAATGGGCTGATCATCTGCATCGACGAGCCGCATATCAATACTTATTATTAATTATATTTATCGATGAGCATATATTCATGTTTTGAGAGTAAAAACACAGTTTTGGAGAGTTTGAAATGAATGAACGACGCATGCGCAGATGCAGATAGTACTATACCTCGCATGAGGAGGTGAACTCGCGAAAAGGAATTCCCTGGCAGTGTTCCCTCGATTTGTATTCATACGATTACCAGGTGAACTGTAAAGTTTGGGACAGTGGCAACTCATGACATGGAGGCTAGCTTGTACGTGTGACCGATTATTAATAGCATTGTATGTGTACCAACCAGAGTACCTCACATAAATTCTGTCAGAAACCCATAAAATTGGTTCCTATAGTCGTGATGGAGGCATCAACAACATAATTTCTTGGGTGGTTGTATATCCACACCATCAGTTTAAGATATTTTAATATAGCTGTATACTAATTCCATTTGGCTTACAGTACAAACAATTGCTTTTCACACATTGTCTGCCCCTGATGATGCCAGTGTGTCTTTCGATAAACCACATCGAATTGCTTCTATTCCAAAATGTTGTATTTTAGGTTTCCTATTGGTATCATCAAAATCTGGTTTTGTATAGGTTGATACGACCATTACACACTGTCGCTGACGATGGTGAGGATTTCTCGTATTAATAATTGGTCGAGCGTTGATTCGATTCCTTCCAGGTTTTACATTGACTTCATGATGAACGTGATAAACGATACTTGTGTACATCAATAAAGGTAAGGATGAAGTATTTCAACAAATACAGGCCGACCAAACACAATGGAAGTAATATGCCAATATTCATAGCATAGTAGCAGAGTAGGAATTTTAACATATCATTAGTGTTCATTTTAGAGGACTATCCTTATATATCTTCAGTGTTCAATATCGTTTGCACATGCATTAACAACAAAATCTTACAATTACAGGAACAAACCTAGAAATAAACACATTTGTTGTACCAGTCAATCATATACATACTCGTTAATCATCAACAGATCATGAACAATGGGAAAGTACCACCTGAACATTAAATTGTGTGATCAGAATATGTCCGGGGTATTGCGCAATGCTTGATTGTCCTGGCAAAACTCGTGCTATTTCTGATTCTTCTCTTGACGTTTTCAAGTGCAAAACAAAACGGTTTTATGCAACACGCTCTAATGATCACTAAATCAATAAATCCCACGATTTTGATATAGAAGGATTCGTTAAAATGAATTGGATACTACAGGCGCCTCACTGCATGACTGTCGATCATATAAACAATTTTACAAAGGATATTCGTTACTTTAAGATATTTAACCAATATTTCACACACAAAACTGATGATTTTATCTGCAAATTTCAATGTATTATTACCGGCATCATGAACGCAAATTGTTCTTCGTTGTTCGTGGATGCTTCAGGACAGTCTGAACGTTGAGCGAGACAAATTATTAATAAACTACTCATATGACATTAAGTGCAGACACTCCATAATAAATATAACGAACAGCTGAAAATCTATATGTGGGACGTAAATATTATGCTAGAGTATTTACCCATAGCAAGAGGCACGTGGTCGTGAAATCTGAGAGTTGGTTCATCATTATTTGTGAGGGCAATCGGAACTCAGCAACCGCGAAGATATTATATCTCCTTCTCAAGCACTGAAATCTATAGGACGAGAACAGTAATGGAAAGTTCAGTATTCAACACATATCTAGTTGTTTTTGCGCATGTGCGAAGAGCGACACAGATATGCTAAAGTCTCAAATATATTTTGTCGTGATATGAAATTGCAGTTAATAAAGGTAGAATATTAGACGCTATACATTTCAATGAGCATGTTTGAAATCATGTATCATTGTGATTTTCATTATGTGTAATATACATTATGTGGTATAACTTATTTAAATATGATCGTTAAATGTTATGTGCACTATTTCATTTATATACGTGCTACACTGATTCGTACTATGTTATTATTAAACTTGACTACAAATGTGCCCAAATTGTCGTGGTTGCAACTTACTGTTGAAATTAATTACAACTGGATCGGGTTTTTTATGAAAAGGCGAATGCGATTCTAATGTAAATAATCACACACTCAGCTGTTCAGTTTTACATGTCAAATGTTGTTGTAAAATATTAGACTCAGAAAAATAAATTGTGTTATATGTGTCAAGCATGTGTACCATCATTACTTGCCGGAATCTAAATATTTCGGCAAGTATGTTGGTCAGTTGGTTTGTGGAATTGTATGTTTGTTTGTTTGTACGCCCTCTAGCGTCCACATTTTTCGCTTGATTCTTCTCAAAGTTGGTATGCATATTCTGTAGGATACTGTCTCGCGACCGCACGATTTTGGTCATCTTAGGTCGAAGGTCAAGGTCAAGGTCACGGAAATTGTCGAAAACACATAAGTGGCCATAACTCCGGTTCTAAACGTCGTGGAGACTTCAAATTAAGTGCATATTGTAGATATACTCGAGTTCTATCTTTTGTGACTTGACCTTGACCTTTGACCTTGACCTTGAGAAGTTCCCCTGAGGTCGAATGTTTGACCTTGGAGGTCACCTCCTCCGATTTTCGACCTGATGCATGGAAACGATGTGGGATTGGTCTATCATGCTCAATGTCAATTTTTAGCCCGATCGGTCAATTCGTTATGACATAATTGACGTTTCTATGGCAACGAAGTCGATCCCATGATAAGCGAAATTGCATGTTTCAAGTTGTCCATGCGGATAAAAGCGTCAATAGTGTGCATAAAAATCTAATGATACACCAGTTCATAGCCAAGGATGAGTTCTTTTGTTCCAAGAAGGTAGAAAGTCAAGGTCAATATTGACCCACAAGTGAAAACCAAGTAGGTCACTATATCTCAGGAACTAAGCGCGATAGAAACACTGAGGTAAATCCAAAGTATTGCCCTCACTTAGCCTGATAACTTTCATAATTACACCTAAGGCCTAGGACCGATAGCCTTCGCGAGCGCCTGAGGTGGAAGTTGACCTCAAAAATTACCTTGACCTTGACCTTTTGCGAAAATATCGAGTAGTAGATCGTTTGAAAGGTCTTTGAGAGTACGTTCCAAATCTGTTGTTATTTTTTAAATTTGACGTGATATGACGTCATTATGACGTCAAACGTGATTTCAGACTGACATTTAGGCCTTTTGAGTGTCAGGTGTGCAAAGTTATAACATTTACTGCAGATCGAACACCTGCAAACGATGTGGATTTGCCCTTTGATGCTCTCTGTCAATTTTTAGCTCAATCGAAATATCCGTTTTGACGTAATTGACGTTTTCGTGGCAACGGATTGATAAAATTTCGAAATGATGATCTTGTCCGGTGATATTATAACATATATAAACATGATTTTAACATGCATATTAACAAGAAAATGCAGCTAACTGCGGGAGACGACATTAGAGCTCGAGCACATCATCAGCACCACGACAGCTCAATGTATCTTACACAATGCCACCCCCCCCTCCCCCCACCACCAAAAAAAAAAGCTACCATATCCTAACCCACATGATTCCCATTTATTCCCGTATATTATCATTCATTTATATTCCTAATAAGTAAACTTTTTTTTTAAATCGTTCAACGAAACAGATACACCTGCTAGAATAATATTGAACCTCAATAAATATCCTTAAAAATATTGGAAACTAAGAGGAATATCTCCATCTGATATCATGAGCCTAACACATGCCTACTAGGCAAATCAAAAGACCAAAATAAAAAGGCTTCGCAACCCAGCATGAAACACTTTGTCATGTGATAAAATACATAAAATCACGGTAAATGTAGCCGTGGCATCGCAGACGAATCGTTTTGTTTACTTTATAACGCCAAAGAAGGCTACACGCAAGCTTACATCTATGCATGTACGAATTGCTGAACAGAGAATTGTGTGTTCCAAAATACGCATCATTGCGGTAAAATTTGCATTGCATTCTGGGAACGTCAATTTCCATCGGCTCCGCCATTTTGACGTTTTCAAGACGACCTGAGCGTTTTTCGTATTTTTCTCAAAACTAACACATCGATTTATGCTTTATATATCTGTGGTATATTCGAAGATTGCTATCAATTGGAGAGATTTTATGTCAAGGACGAAGAAAATACTAATTTGAAGTAGGTGTCTAAACGTTTACATGCCAAAAACGGGCGTTGATAAGTTGGCATGAAACCTCCATGAAAAAGTCAGCACATAGACATGTAGAGAGTTGGGGGCTTCGCCCCCAACGCTCTAATGTCAAAAAACTTCATTCACATTAAGTTTGCAGTAAAGAATTTACGACAAATGACGTCATAATTACATAGGAATTCGGCAAGTGCGTGGCCTATGGTCTCTCGTTTTTCTCTATCCATGTACTCACGATGAATAATAGAAAGATGGCAAAAAATCATTCAATGTATAGTATAGCAAGTTGAATTTTTACCTTTTCGAAATTCAATGTCAGTAGCAGATTTAGAGGGGGGGGGGGTTACTGGGGTCAGGACCCCCCCCCCCCCCTTAGGAAAAAAGAATACATACATATCAGAGTTTGCATATGCGGCTTCAGGCCTCCTGCCCGAAAAAAAATAAGGCGAAATATCGTGTTTTTAGTTCAGGTTGATCATGAGTTTGTCTGAAATGTATACTCAGGAGAGACCATGCAGTATGCTCAGCTACCGTAGAACATAAAAAGAGTTCCGGCTTCTGGGGCCCTTCAGGGGGTCCCAGACCCCGGCCCAAATGTGCAGCTCCTCTTCTACATTTTTTACGAACTTTTCAGAACATGATAATCAATAATATTTAAGTGCAATTTATTCCCAGGAAAGGTCATTAAATTAATTCTGAACATAAAAGAGGCTCTGACTTCTGGGGCCCTTCTACAGCGGGCCCAGACCCCCGGCCCAAATATGCAGCTCCTCTTCTACATTTTTTTCTACAAATTTTTCAGAACATGGTAATCAATAATTTTTAAGTGCAATTTATTTTACAAATGTTTCAGAACAAGGTAATCAATAATTTTTAAGAACAATTGATTCCCAGGAATGGCCATAATCCAATTCAGAGCATAAAAATGGCTCTAATTGGGGACCTTTAGCGGGCCCCATACCCCTGCCCCGAATGTGTAGCTTTCCTTCTGCATGTTTTACAAACTTCTCAGAACATGTTCATCAATGAATTTTCAAGTGCAATTCACTCTCAGGAAAGGCCACAAAATTAATTCAGAACACGAAAAAGGCTCTGACTTCTGGGCCCTTCAGCAGGCCCCAGACCCCCCCCCCCCCCCTCCCCCCGAAGCTTGCTTCGTTTCTATTTTTGGCATCACATATGAAAGTATGGCGATCAATGGGTAGTCGAGTGGAAGTCATACCGAGGAGATGCCATCAACTCAACACCAAACATAAAAAAAGACTTTTGATTCGAGGTCTCTTGAGCGGTCCCAGACCCCCACCGCGACAGGCTCGCTTCACTCCATAATTTTTAGGTTACCGGACCTATGGTCCGATAACCTATTGGTATGGCGTTGCGTCCGCCGTCCGTCGTCCGTCGTCGTCCGTCGTCGTCGTCGTCGTCGTCCACATTTTTATCTTTTTTGTTTACGGGCGAATTCTTCTGAAATTTTGCACAAAAATACTTAAAAATAATTCAAGAAGGAGGTATTTTTTAGTTTTTTGATTTTCGCATTTTTTTCAAAATGGCGGCCGTTTTCGACGAAAAATGCCTGATTTTGGACTTTGGTGGCCATTTTCTAAAAATCTGTTCAGTAACTTTTTTTCTTTTTGATACATAACACTCCTCATATGTACCCCTTTGATGTCTATAAATTTCGTTGCGCTTGAATCGCTCGAAGTGGACCACTTTGGCCCAAACTCGGCTCAAATGGGACTTTCCCATGTTAAATTCTCCTATGCTTTATAATGGGACACATTATGCCTAATATCTCACTTAATATTGAGAATAGAGACTAGGATTCAATTGTGGACATATAGGGAATGATATATGCTGAATATTCTCATGACCTTGAATTTGACATCTGACCTCAGTTTCAAGGTCAGATCACAAAATGGCTTATATCTCGCTTATTATCGACTTTACAGCTTAGGAATCAATTGTGGACATATAGGAAATGATATATGCTGAATATTCTGATGACCTTGAATTTGATCTTTGACCTCATTTTCAAGGTCACAGGACAAAATAGCTAATATCTCGCTTATTATCGATTTTACAGCTTAGGAATCAATTGTCAACATATAAGAAATGATATATGCTGAATATTGCTATGACCTTGAATTTTACCTTTCACCTCATTTTCAAGGTCAGAGAACGAAATGGCTAATATCTCGCTTTTTATCGACTTTACAGCTTAGCAATCAATTGTGGACATATAGAAAATGATATATTCTGAACATTTTCATGACCTTGAACTTCACCTTTGACCTAATTTTCAAGGTCACAGGACAAAATGGCTGATAGCTCGCTTATTATCGACTTTACAGCTTAGGAATCAATTATGAATGTATAGGAAATGATATATGCTGAATATTGCTATGACCTTGAATTCAACCTTTGACCTCATTTTCAAGGTCACATGACATAATGGCTAATATCTCGCTTATTATTGACTTTACAGCTTAGGAATCAATAGTGAACATACTAGAAATGACATATGCCGAATATATTATCGTGTCCTTGAATTGACCAATGACCTTGTTTTCAAGGTCACGGGACAAAATACTAATATCTAAAATATATATTGTCCGGTAACCTTTCTTAGCCCTTGGGCTAATTTTTTCATCTGATATCGGTGCACAAAAGATTTCGCGTTTTTTGTGATAATATCCAACCAAAACTTACCAGATTGCAGGGTAAACAGGTGAATCATAAGTCATCGTCCATCCTGGGTCCCTAGAGCCATTCTCCAACAAAACGCAAGCGTCTTCGTGTCTAAACATTTTCACAAACAATGAACATATGACGAATGAACGCATCCGGGAATCGGTGTCAAAAGTGTTGACAGAATCGACGTTTTGATTCGCATTCTCATTTTATGGTAAACCATCAGAGGCAGTTTCTTACTAACGTGTATCATAACAATGTAAGGAAAATCCAGAGAAAAAAAGAGACATCATCATATGGATAATTGGATATCCTGATTCAGTGGTATAGCGTGGTGATGAATATTACTAGATTGCTACCATCAATCAATGGAACCTTACATTCAATCTTCTCCGTGGATAGAAGTACTGACTACAAATGATCGTGCGATCAAAATTATAATGCACGAAGTCACACTGTTAGGACGAATAACAGCTTTGAGAATCGACATCTCACCAATGATGAATGTACCTTAAACAGGCTACTGTCACATGTTCATCGTGACATGCTTGTCCTGAAGGCCATTTAAGTAGTATTTATGAAATCAAACAATAATTGGAATCAGTACATACTCGATTTCGGCAGCTCATGATATGTAGGCTAGCTTGTGCCTGTGTAAGTGTACCAACCAGAGAACCTCACACAAATTCTGCCAGAAACCCATAAAATTGTTCCTGATTGTAATTGAGGCAATACATAGATCTTATTCTGGTATGCAACATTTCTTCTGTAGTTTATATCAAAACCATCAGTTTAACAGTAGAGGCAACTATATTTTGATACAGTTGTATACCAATTCCATTTTGTGTACAGTAGAAACAACTGCAGCTCTCAAAGAGTTACACATTCTACCTGTTGTTGTTGTTCGAGCCGAGTACAAAATGTTAATTCTGGTATTCAAATGCCCTCATGAGCTAACCCCCAAATATTTGTCCTCACTCCTTATTAGTTATGTCCCCAGCCGTTCCACAAGACGTTCAGCCAGAAACTATCTCCATGTTCCACGCACCAAAAACTCCACATTTGCTGACCGTTCATTCTGTGTAGCTGGACCTCGTTTCTGGAATGCCCTTCCAGACAACCTCAGATCACTTACCAATTTCGTTACATTCAAGTTAAATCTTATGACCCACCTATATCGCAGAACATTTTACAACTAACTTACAGTCTACCTTGCGTCCTTGTGAAGCGTCAAAGAATGCACTCTGCAGTTTTGAGCGCTATACTACATTGTATGTCACATAAACTTAAACTGTATGAAAAGGCGAAATGCGATTCTAATGTAAATAATCACACACTCAGCTGTTCGGTTTTACATGTCAAATGTTGTTGTAAAATATTAGACCCAGAAAAAATGTGTCATACTATGTGTCGATCATGTGTGCCATCATTTTTCTCTATCCACAAATTTTAGATGAATAATAGAAACATGACCAAAAAATCATTCGATGTATAGTATAGCAAGTTTAATCTTTATCTCTTTCAAATTCAATGTTATCGCATTACGATACATTATGTTTATAATTGGTCGGGATGTTTATCTAAACAGATATAGCGAATGCTACGCAATATTGGGACCTTCTGTATCCACTCAGTTGTCGATTAATATTGCAAGAATTACATAGATTCTGTTGTGTTTAAATACTGTGTTCTGTCAGTTTTACATGTACGAAATATCACAAATGTACCGCCTCTACTGGGATTCCATTTATCAAGGATAGCTCCAATATTTTTCCATCGAAACCCTAGCTTGAGCTTCAGACCTTTCATTGTACTACAATCTCGTGTTCGCATGTTTTCGTATTGATTTTTCATCTGATATCGGTGCATACAAGATTTCGCGTTGTTTGTGATAATATCAAAACTTACCAGATTGCAGGGTAAACAGGTGAATTATAGGTTATCGTCCATCTGGGTCCCTAGAGCCATTCCCCAACAAAACGCAATCGTCTTCGTGTCTAAACATCTTCACAAACAATGAGCATATGACGAATGAACGCATCTGGGAATCGGTGTCAAAAGTATTGACAGAATCGACGTTTTGATTCGCATTTCTCATTTTATGGTAAACCATCAGAGGCAGTTTCTTACCAACGTGTACCATGACAATGTAAGGAAAATCGAGAGAAAAAGTGACACCTTCATAGGGATAATTGGATATCTCTGATCATAGAACTACAGCAGAGGGAATGCGCACTCAGGCAATTTCCCCATTTATCGCCCATTTATGTTTACTGTAGCGCAGCGCCCCCACCGGTTATGAAGCGCACGGGCGGGTCAACCAAGTGCAATTTATAACCTCTGGACATGTTCGAGGAAAATTTCCGCGAATTTTTGTTGGTGAGTCCGTATTATGAGATATATAATTCAAAGCCACAGATACTGTGCCTGAATAAAAGTGTTATATGTTGTTGCAAAGCAGGCATTCGACCGAGATGTGGGTGATGAGCCTGATGGCACTGAGGCCGACAATGTCAGTGACACCAGTCATGACTGCACACAGTCAGAGGGCGCCAAAGGAGGCAATTTGAAGTCTATCAAACCTGCAAAAGACAGATTTCCTACCAAAAAGGTGAAATGATGAATATACTAAAATAATACTAGATCTAGATCTAATCATATCATATAATGATTTATGATGATTATGTTCCTATAGCTGAAAATATTGGTAAAAATGGTTCCACAAATTTGAATATAATAGATCTATTTGAGTTTTTAAATTCATATTATTTTGATAATTTTATCCCTTTTCTTATTCTCTATATATATTCAGCCAGAACATCTTGTGTCAAATGACATCGTTACTCATGTCATCCGAGAGCTGATGCACTCAACAATAACCAATCTCAAATCACAAGAAGAGTTGAAAAAATTGCATGGTGATTTTTTTCTTTCATCAATATATTTTCTAGAACTAGACTCCCTAGTTTGTGAATGTGAGTATTGCAATGTCTGGAAAATAATTCACTGATGCAGCTGTCTTATTTGTGTTCCAGTGCATGATATTGTTAGAGATCTGGAGTGGCTCGACGGCTGCCTAGTGACGAAGAGACTGATGCTGTCTTCTTGTCGTGAGAAGGTTTGGGAGGCATACCACAGGAACCTGCTCTCGAAGCTATCTGGAACGCGGACATGCTCCAAACATGTATTCTCAATGATCGCCTTCTATGTCATGCAAAAGTTGGTTCAGCTGAACTACCCTACTCTGTCAATCACCAAAGCTGAAGGCAACACTGTCAGCGATGTGGAAGAGGAGATCCTTGCCTATATAGGTGGATATATCCTCAGGAAGCTTTCATCGAGACCCGAGGCACAGATATGTACATCAGAGAAAGCACCAAGTGACAGGGATTTCATCGCAATGAAGGACAGAGGTGGGCTTGTGAAGCCATCTCCAGACTTTGTCGAGGTGTTGATAAGGATTGAAAAAGTTTTCAGAGATATATCACCGACTGACATGAAAAAGTCTGTATTTCTTTCGTTAGTTGTTGATGCTCAAATCCCCTCAGTTTTCTTCACTTGTATAGAAGATGTCAATTCATCAGATGATTCTAAGGAAAGCTTTTTTACAGATGTTTGTTGTCATTTTTTCAATGTTAGAGCCCATCAGAAATGTAGATCGTTAGTGGAGAAATATGTACAGAAAACTAAAGAATCACGAAAAACAAAAGCTTTGCGTGACAAAATTTAATTTATTCACGACATTAGCAGATGATAGACTTATGTGAATAAATACATTCAAGAAATGTGTACGTGTATCTACAAATCTAGGATAACAAACCTTTCACGAGATGCTTCATCCATTAAAGTATTACCTTTTAATCAATGGTTCATGATGAAACAATCACAGTACATGTAGGTGTCTCAATATGTTACACTTGTTTTGACTGGAACAAGCCACATCACACACACACACAAACATGGTAGTGATAATGTGAACTCCACAATACATTGTATATAGCTTGCAAACGAGTTGCAAAAACAAAATTCAAATAGTTAGCATCATACGAATACTAGTATTTGTTTTGCGAACACAGGGTTATTAATAGCAGGAAATTTAATATGTATATTGAAGTATCCAATAAATGTGCATAACAACATATGAATAAATAAACACAAGCAAATGATGTAGAACAAAATGAGCACCTAAAAATGTTCAGGACATCTACAAATCAACTGGTATTGTTTTGCGAACACAGGGTGAGTGTGGGGATGGTGTCCGTTCGAGTTGACATATCAAGATGACAGTTCGAGTTGTCCCATCACATATTATTGAGATGTTGTAAAACACGAAACCACGAATGGCATGATAAATATATCGAAGTAAACCTGTAATGGGAAGTTGGGCAATTTAACTTTTTCAATTCGAACTTGAACGGTCATCTTGAACCTTCAACTCGAACTGACGAATCCCCTGGCCACCACGGGGCACACAGGGTTAATAAAAGCAGAAAATTCAATATTTCTATATTTAAAGTATCAGACAAGTATGTGTAACAATACATGAATAAATACAAATAAATTGTGTAAGGACAAAACTAGTACCACAAAATATTCACGGCATGTATAAATCAACTGGCAGATGTCACATAAACAGATGGTCTTGAATCATGTGAATGCTTAGAAATAATTTAATCATAATGCTCGTAATATAAACCTGAAGAGTATCTACATGTAGGTTTGTCAAATATTTGTCATCAATGTGAGTGTCATGCGTGCCCCAAAGTTGGATGACAGTAGTTGTACACACAATTTGACACAAATACAGGTATAACGATAATTCAACTAACATGTACTCTTTCAACCGACAATGTGTGCATTTGGGTCCATTTCGGAAATATTTGTTCTAGAGATACAACTAATTGCAGGTTTTTGCTCTTTTGATTCTAGGGAGTGGAGCGGAGTCCGTTGGGATTGGTTCCCTCTCCCTTGCTCTACCAGATGTGTTGCCCTTTGGACAGAATTGGAAGGCGAGATTCCTTTGCATGTAGAGTTTATTCTCTTGATAGCTGGCAAAGAGAAAAAAAAGTGAATATACATGTAAATACAAATATCCCAAATTTTGTTGATCGGTAGCCTACTTTGAGTGAGAAAGAGGAGATAGAAAGAGAGCGCACTGCATGACAATATGACTATCTAACTGGAAAATTTGGAGAGGTCTACAATTTAATTGAAACCCATACCCAAACTCGTAGATGGATGGGTTCCGTGATCTGCGTCCAGCACTCCTGTGTCTGCCAAAGTGCTCCTCCAGGGGATCCTGGCAGAACACATTGCTGAAGATGTACCCCACTCCATGTGACAGGAGATATCGGGCTGCTCCTGTGAAGCCTCTGACTTCAATTCCAAAACAAGCAGAAAATGGGAATATTGAAAATAAATAACATCAGTCTAGACTATTAATACATTCATTCATCTTGCAGAAATCATGTCCAGTGCAGAAAAAAAACAAAAGAAATTTACCTGTTGTGACAATCCCTTCATAAGTCTGTCTGGTTAGAAACATTTTGTCCTTCTCATCTGAGTTGAAGCCTTCTCTTACTTTCACACACTGTTTCCATGAGCCGAGATATGACAAAAAATCCTCTAGGAACTGAAAACAATTACATTAATACTACATGTACAAATGTATTGGATGATAACATCAGTTCAAATCTGTTACATACATGTATTTCCAGATGTGTTATAAACACACATGACTTACCTGAAATCTGTCATCATCTGTAGACTTGTAGGGAGCCAAGTACGGTTTTCTTTTCGCTAGGTGCTCACTGAACGAGCGAGTGTTGAGGCAGTCAAAGAACTTGTCACAAAGGAGTATGAAGTTGGAAAGTTCTCGTACTTCAGAGCCACAGTATTTCCTCAATACAAGCCCCACACTTTCACTCAGCACCTGCAAGATACATGTTGTTGCATACTAGTAGTGATAAGACACGAAGCATTTACAGAAAGATATATTATTGATTTGTTGAATTAGGATGGTACCTGAGCTGCCAACCGGACAGACATCTTGGAAGAAGGTGTGAGTCTGACATGCTCGTCTCTCAATTTGGTCAATCGCAGTTCTCCAGAAGTGTCCTTCAGGTACAGCTGATATATGTGGCTCCACCATAAGTGCTGTCCGTTATTCTGGGGTGAAACAAACATAGCACTAAGGGTGCTGTAGCTTACTGGCAGACTTAGATCAAACACGGCATTGAGCTACGTATGATACTGAAGGATGGCCTTGTGAAGAAATTTATTTATATTTAGAACCTTACCCATAAGCATCGAGTGCTACCAGATCCTGAATTCGCCAGATTATTCCTGATCGTTTTGATGAGATGGGGAGCATCTGATATGAAGTACAGCTCTCTGTCTTCTTCTGCGAATGGATTGGATGTGCTCCAAACGATGCCAGTGCCATGCATTCCATACAACTTTTGATTCGGGGACGCCTTGTCTGACGTACAAGTGATGACCTTGAATAGAAAAAAGTGAGACCAAATGTGCTGTAGTACAATGGCATGATTGAAGAATAATATTTAATCAATACACTTTATCACAATACCCTCTGACTATGGTCCTAATTCATCAGCGTTTTTCCACAATTGATATTCCCAGACGACAGATGCTGAAATTGACATTACAATGTTTTCATGAAATTAACTTACTTTCAATCCCTGTTGTTCGAGATGAGACACAGCTTCCCACAACAGTGGAAATAGAACATCAGCAGTGGCCGATCTGGTAGCGAAGTATCCAACAGCTGTTTTGATATTATTGTTTATGCCAATTATCATAAACACGAGTACATGACTTGCCAGGTCACTACATGCATCCTGTAACAATAAAACAAAACTTGCCATGAAATGAAGGACCCTTAGTGACAATAAAACAATGGGACCCCCCCCCCCCCCCATCAACATAACTGTTTATGTTTGACAGTTTCTTGATTATGCTTCAGTTTTGTTTTTCACCATATTCTCTATAAATGATTTCTCTAAGATCAAATGGTGAGACAATGATATGTATACAGTAATATTTTCACCTTTTTGAAATTCCAGGTGTTAGGATTGACAAAGCCGATAATTTCACCAACTCGACGGTCATACACGAGATCTCCTCTGATACTCATCTCGTCATGCATCAAGGCTACAAACCGTTTTTCCTCCGGAAGTTTCTCGGCCTTCTGTCTAAGGTCCTAAATGAGAACATGGAAATATTATCAGATCATTTATTGTACTGTATTGTACTGTATTGGGAAGAACAATTACATGTGTCAATTTGGTCAAATCGAAAGTCAACATGGTATTTTACCTGAAAGATGTGTGCACTGAAGCCTTCCCTTGGCTGGTAAAAGTTGGTATAGTCTCGAAGAGTAGCTTGATTAGGGAGGAGCAAGACACCCGTACTCTTCAGTGCCTGATACGCTTGGGGACTTTGAAAGTGCAGAAAAATTGCAAACCTGAAATTCAGGGAAAAGAATGTATGAATTTACAAATCAAGTTGACAATTCGACATGCAGACTTAATTTGTGGTCAGCAGTCTAGAACTGATTATGTGTCAATCCATGTGTACCTTATCATGAGTGGGTGCCACCTCATTCCATGGGGATTTCTCATTGAAGCTTTCTTTTGCTCTTCCCAAAATAGTTTGAGGAATGGGTCATGGATATCCTCCCGAGAAAGGACCTGTGCGAGACCTTCCTGTGGAAAGGAACAGCAAAGAGAATACGATATGTTGTTCAGACCAGAGGATGCCTATATGGGTCGGGGGTGGGATGTGGAAGGAGTTGACAGAAAAACTTGTTACCCGATATATTGCTTAAACCTGTGTATTGTAAACTATTTTCCACCTGCTATCCTAATCAAAACATATTTACCTTTACATCAGCTTGAATGTCAACTGTTTCATGTTCCAATTTTCTGCGAATGTAAGCAAGATCCGCCTCGCTAGCCTTCAGTTTACTTCTGACAGACTTGACTTCCTGGATCAGGGACTGCACAGAAGCTGACACGAGTGGAGTCTTCGCACCAACTGGGCGATTCTTCTTGACATCCTGTTTGGTGGCAACATCTTGGCAGTATCTGCATAATCCTACAAACACAAAATGTTTCTTCCATTATTATCGAAACATCTCTTCCCATATACCATGGCCATAAATCCATAAGAACATGAGTATAGTCATCAACAGGTAACATTTGGGAGCCTGTGGAGTGTAGATTGACCAACCTGGTTTTTGAACGAAACTTGGGCACATCTTGGACCTTGGTTCAGACCCTGGACACCATTCACATGACTCCAAATCCCTCAGCATAACAGACAACCCATCATGCTCGACATCGTACTGCCGGTTCACGCCATGTCCTTTTAAAAAAATGAATTTACCAATAGATAATACACAAAATATCAGACTGCCTTCCTAAACTAGGGTACTTAACCTTTTCGCTACTGACCCAACCCTCAGCCTCCATACTGAGCCGATTCATGCATGATATTATTTCTATATGTTTGATTATTTTTATTTAAAGATGTTTCAGAATAATTATGTGTGGAAATAAAGTCACATTATAGTGTGCTATTTCTATATAGTATACTTTTCAACCCCGTTTGATCGGTTTAGGGACCAAACTAGAGACCAAACTAGGGACCAAACAAACGGCTATTTCCATTTTCTTTATCATACAGCCATATATTCGAATTTGTAATGAAATATAATCCTTTACGTTTTACTTGAGTACTTGTAGTATTCTATATTTGTGACGAAGTGAATACCGTGGGTTTTGATAGTGTTTACAGCATGCCAATATCTTGATTAGTTATGGAGATATTAAAGTTTTGGTGAAATTGTCTGTAGTCCGAACCATTGTAATCGGTACTTGTGACGTCACAAGGTTAATGACAGGCTAATTATTCAATTAACTAAACAGTCAATTAAGCTGCCTAATTTCAATCGGTGGCAAAATGTATGTGCTAGTTTAGCGTGTAGATGCATTCTCTTGCATATATAACATTAAATACAATCAGTGGACAATTACCTATACATCTATTGATTGCTAAAGTTATGGTTACGCAGCGTAACCATCAGTACAGCAGGAGGGGTGTGGTATGGTTACGCAGCGTAACCATGAGTAGTGAAAAGGTTAAATTTTCGATCTGAAATTCTGAATTGCATATACTTTTTTGTAAACATATATATTTATTAAAGGGATTGACAAATAGCCTAATGGCTAACATACATCTTTCCCATGTATGCATAAACTTAGGTACTTATTTCCTAAACTCATGGAACTAGGGTACTTAAATTTTCGATCTGAAATTCTGAATTGCATAAACTTACGTACTTATACAATGTTCACATACCACATCTGCTAATCACAGGGATGAAATTTCCATGGAACCACACTTTCAGGAAGATATCAGTATTTTCTTCGACTTTCCCAATCACAACTTGGTCCGGGCTGGAACGTAGGACTGCCCAACAAGCAGGAGGACAACAGCGCTTCCTAACGTCTTTCTGTAGCTCCTCAAAGTTCAGGTAAGCCACCCTCTCTATAACTGGTGGTAGCGGTCGCTCAATCTGTAAAATAATATTGTATATATTTTCAGTAAATCAACTACAAAATGAAAGTGCTGGCTTTTTTAATGTTTCAAATGTACAAAAATGTAGATTGACCAGATTTGAATATGAAACTTCTAAACATAACACCAACACTCCAACAGTGCAATTAATCAGAAAAAGGGCATTGTATATTATTATAAAAACTTGAAACTCTAGGTATTTGTAACATTTTTTTACACAAATGTATACATACAATAGGGTCAAATTGAAACATTTTTAATGTCAATTGACACATCTAATTAATACATACAGAGAATACTGCTACACCAAAAGACACATTTTATTGCATTTAGAATAAAATGTACACAGGTAACAATGGGTAACAAAGGCATTCAACTGGGGTCATATTGGTAAAACCAGGAAAATTAAGTATTTGCAACTCAACAGTTTAATTAGAAAACTTGTAATGGTAAACAAGAAAGTAAAGCAAAACAGCTCTAGCAAATTTCAACATGAACATGTATGACATACTGGTGCTTTACGAGGCACAACTTGTTGTTCAAAACTCCTGCTCGGCATGTTTAAGGTGGGTAGTGACCCGGGAACGAGCTTAAAACCTTTTCCTGTATCGATCCATATATAATATTTCACCATATCTTCGATCTTACTTTGTTCACAATAACACTAGTATTCTATTTATTCTATGTTATCACATGAATATAACAGCAGATCCGACTGAGCAAACACTAGACTATTGAACATGAAGGTATGTACAAGCATATAATATATAAATATATAAATAATGCTATATTTTGCTAAACGTAATATGAACTAGTCTATACTACACTGCTGCACTCTACATGTAAACTTGATGACCGCACTCCTCCACAGCTCCATGGTAACCGCTCCGAAGAGTCCGACCCAGGCAATTCCCCCCCCCCTCCCTACCTCCGCTGCCTGCAGCCCATTCATTCAAGCAGCTCCCCCACACCACCCCTCTGATCAACCGCTTGGGTTTGTCTTTGACTCATAGTCAACATCCCGTATGATATTGATCAACATAACATAGTTTTGAATAGATATCTACTATTCTGAATGATAAATATGATACATACCGTGAAAGATCAAACATTTCGCCTCGAAATGCACCGAGCAAATCTTATGGATGTCCGGATTGAATATCTTGTCTGCACGCCTGACACTACATATCAGCTGGCGCCTCCAGTCATCGTGGACTCCTCTTTTGGGGAAGCCAAGATAGCTGATCTTGCTCGTTGTGACATTCTTATTCGTTTTCATGTAATAATTTGTACAACCCGGTACACAACAATTTACACTCATAATTCGTGCTGACAGGAGCTGTCAAAAAAAAACAAAATGGCAGCCTCCAGTCGATTGCGCAATCGAGTCTTCATAATGGGTGGGGGCGCTGCGAAAGTCGGCAGACTAGTGGCGACCCTAGCGACTAATTGCCTGAGTGCGCATTCCCTCTGCTGTAGTTCTATGCTCTGATTCAGTGGTATGACGTGATGATGAATATCACTAGATTGCTACCATCAATCATAGAACTACAGCAGAGGGAATGCGCACTCAGGCAATTAGTCGCTAGGGTCGCCACTAGTCTGCCGACTTTCGCAGCGCCCCCACCCATTATGAAGACTCGATTGCGCAATCGACTGCAGGCTGCCATTTTGTTTTTTTTTTGACAGCTCCTGTCAGCACGAATTATGAGTGTAAATTGTTGTGTACCGGGTTGTACAAATTATTACATGAAAACGAATAAGAATGTCACAACGAGCAAGATCAGCTATCTTGGCTTCCCCAAAAGAGGAGTCCACGATGACTGGAGGCGCCAGCTGATATGTAGTGTCAGGCGTGCAGACAAGATATTCAATCCGGACATCCATAAGATTTGCTCGGTGCATTTCGAGGCGAAATGTTTGATCTTTCACGGTATGTATCATATTTATCATTCAGAATAGTAGATATCTATTCAAAACTATGTTATGTTGATCAATATCATACGGGATGTTGACTATGAGTCAAAGACAAACCCAAGCGGTTGATCAGAGGGGTGGTGTGGGGGAGCTGCTTGAATGAATGGGCTGCAGGCAGCGGAGGTAGGGAGGGGGGGGGGGGGAATTGCCTGGGTCGGACTCTTCGGAGCGGTTACCATGGAGCTGTGGAGGAGTGCGGTCATCAAGTTTACATGTAGAGTGCAGCAGTGTAGTATAGACTAGTTCATATTACGTTTAGCAAAATATAGCATTATTTATATATTTATATATTATATGCTTGTACATACCTTCATGTTCAATAGTCTAGTGTTTGCTCAGTCGGATCTGCTGTTATATTCATGTGATAACATAGAATAAATAGAATACTAGTGTTATTGTGAACAAAGTAAGATCGAAGATATGGTGAAATATTATATATGGATCGATACAGGAAAAGGTTTTAAGCTCGTTCCCGGGTCACTACCCACCTTAAACATGCCGAGCAGGAGTTTTGAACAACAAGTTGTGCCTCGTAAAGCACCAGTATGTCATACATGTTCATGTTGAAATTTGCTAGAGCTGTTTTGCTTTACTTTCTTGTTTACCATTACAAGTTTTCTAATTAAACTGTTGAGTTGCAAATACTTAATTTTCCTGGTTTTACCAATATGACCCCAGTTGAATGCCTTTGTTACCCATTGTTACCTGTGTACATTTTATTCTAAATGCAATAAAATGTGTCTTTTGGTGTAGCAGTATTCTCTGTATGTATTAATTAGATGTGTCAATTGACATTAAAAATGTTTCAATTTGACCCTATTGTATGTATACATTTGTGTAAAAAATTGTTACAAATACCTAGAGTTTCAAGTTTTTATAATAATATACAATGCCCTTTTTCTGATTAATTGCACTGTTGGAGTGTTGGTGTTATGTTTAGAAGTTTCATATTCAAATCTGGTCAATCTACATTTTTGTACATTTGAAACATTAAAAAAGCCAGTACTTTCATTTTGTAGTTGATTTACTGAAAATATATACAATATTATTTTACAGATTGAGCGACCGCTACCACCAGTTATAGAGAGGGTGGCTTACCTGAACTTTGAGGAGCTACAGAAAGACGTTAGGAAGCGCTGTTGTCCTCCTGCTTGTTGGGCAGTCCTACGTTCCAGCCCGGACCAAGTTGTGATTGGGAAAGTCGAAGAAAATACTGATATCTTCCTGAAAGTGTGGTTCCATGGAAATTTCATCCCTGTGATTAGCAGATGTGGTATGTGAACATTGTATAAGTACGTAAGTTTATGCAATTCAGAATTTCAGATCGAAAATTTAAGTACCCTAGTTCCATGAGTTTAGGAAATAAGTACCTAAGTTTATGCATACATGGGAAAGATGTATGTTAGCCATTAGGCTATTTGTCAATCCCTTTAATAAATATATATGTTTACAAAAAAGTATATGCAATTCAGAATTTCAGATCGAAAATTTAAGTACCCTAGTTTAGGAAGGCAGTCTGATATTTTGTGTATTATCTATTGGTAAATTCATTTTTTTAAAAGGACATGGCGTGAACCGGCAGTACGATGTCGAGCATGATGGGTTGTCTGTTATGATGAGGGATTTGGAGTCATGTGAATGGTGTCCAGGGTCTGAACCAAGGTCCAAGATGTGCCCAAGTTTCGTTCAAAAACCAGGTTGGTCAATCTACACTCCACAGGCTCCCAAATGTTACCTGTTGATGACTATACTCATGTTCTTATGGATTTATGGCCATGGTATATGGGAAGAGATGTTTTGATAATAATGGAAGAAACATTTTGTGTTTGTAGGATTATGCAGATACTGCCAAGATGTTGCCACCAAACAGGATGTCAAGAAGAATCGCCCAGTTGGTGCGAAGACTCCACTCGTGTCAGCTTCTGTGCAGTCCCTGATCCAGGAAGTCAAGTCTGTCAGAAGTAAACTGAAGGCTAGCGAGGCGGATCTTGCTTACATTCGCAGAAAATTGGAACATGAAACAGTTGACATTCAAGCTGATGTAAAGGTAAATATGTTTTGATTAGGATAGCAGGTGGAATATAGTTTACAATACACAGGTTTAAGCAATATATCGGGTAACAAGTTTTTCTGTCAACTCCTTCCACATCCCACCCCCGACCCATATAGGCATCCTCTGGTCTGAACAACATATCGTATTCTCTTTGCTGTTCCTTTCCACAGGAAGGTCTCGCACAGGTCCTTTCTCGGGAGGATATCCATGACCCATTCCTCAAACTATTTTGGGAAGAGCAAAAGAAAGCTTCAATGAGAAATCCCCATGGAATGAGGTGGCACCCACTCATGATAAGGTACACATGGATTGACACATAATCAGTTCTAGACTGCTGACCACAAATTAAGTCTGCATGTCGAATTGTCAACTTGATTTGTAAATTCATACATTCTTTTCCCTGAATTTCAGGTTTGCAATTTTTCTGCACTTTCAAAGTCCCCAAGCGTATCAGGCACTGAAGAGTACGGGTGTCTTGCTCCTCCCTAATCAAGCTACTCTTCGAGACTATACCAACTTTTACCAGCCAAGGGAAGGCTTCAGTGCACACATCTTTCAGGTAAAATACCATGTTGACTTTCGATTTGACCAAATTGACACATGTAATTGTTCTTCCCAATACAGTACAATACAGTACAATAAATGATCTGATAATATTTCCATGTTCTCATTTAGGACCTTAGACAGAAGGCCGAGAAACTTCCGGAGGAAAAACGGTTTGTAGCCTTGATGCATGACGAGATGAGTATCAGAGGAGATCTCGTGTATGACCGTCGAGTTGGTGAAATTATCGGCTTTGTCAATCCTAACACCTGGAATTTCAAAAAGGTGAAAATATTACTGTATACATATCATTGTCTCACCATTTGATCTTAGAGAAATCATTTATAGAGAATATGGTGAAAAACAAAACTGAAGCATAATCAAGAAACTGTCAAACATAAACAGTTATGTTGATGGGGGGGGGGGTCCCATTGTTTTATTGTCACTAAGGGTCCTTCATTTCATGGCAAGTTTTTTTTTATTGTTACAGGATGCATGTAGTGACCTGGCAAGTCATGTACTCGTGTTTATGATAATTGGCATAAACAATAATATCAAAACAGCTGTTGGATACTTCGCTACCAGATCGGCCACTGCTGATGTTCTATTTCCACTGTTGTGGGAAGCTGTGTCTCATCTCGAACAACAGGGATTGAAAGTAAGTTAATTTCATGAAAACATTGTAATGTCAATTTCAGCATCTGTCGTCTGGGAATATCAATTGTGGAAAAACGCTGATGAATTAGGACCATAGTCAGAGGGTATTGTGATAAAGTGTATTGATTAAATATTATTCTTCAATCATGCCATTGTACTACAGCACATTTGGTCTCACTTTTTTCTATTCAAGGTCATCACTTGTACGTCAGACAAGGCGTCCCCGAATCAAAAGTTGTATGGAATGCATGGCACTGGCATCGTTTGGAGCACATCCAATCCATTCGCAGAAGAAGACAGAGAGCTGTACTTCATATCAGATGCTCCCCATCTCATCAAAACGATCAGGAATAATCTGGCGAATTCAGGATCTGGTAGCACTCGATGCTTATGGGTAAGGTTCTAAATATAAATAAATTTCTTCACAAGGCCATCCTTCAGTATCATACGTAGCTCAATGCCGTGTTTGATCTAAGTCTGCCAGTAAGCTACAGCACCCTTAGTGCTATGTTTGTTTCACCCCAGAATAACGGACAGCACTTATGGTGGAGCCACATATATCAGCTGTACCTGAAGGACACTTCTGGAGAACTGCGATTGACCAAATTGAGAGACGAGCATGTCAGACTCACACCTTCTTCCAAGATGTCTGTCCGGTTGGCAGCTCAGGTACCATCCTAATTCAACAAATCAATAATATATCTTTCTGTAAATGCTTCGTGTCTTATCACTACTAGTATGCAACAACATGTATCTTGCAGGTGCTGAGTGAAAGTGTGGGGCTTGTATTGAGGAAATACTGTGGCTCTGAAGTACGAGAACTTTCCAACTTCATACTCCTTTGTGACAAGTTCTTTGACTGCCTCAACACTCGCTCGTTCAGTGAGCACCTAGCGAAAAGAAAACCGTACTTGGCTCCCTACAAGTCTACAGATGATGACAGATTTCAGGTAAGTCATGTGTGTTTATAACACATCTGGAAATACATGTATGTAACAGATTTGAACTGATGTTATCATCCAATACATTTGTACATGTAGTATTAATGTAATTGTTTTCAGTTCCTAGAGGATTTGTTGTCATATCTCGGCTCATGGAAACAGTGTGTGAAAGTAAGAGAAAGCTTCAACTCAGATGAGAAGGACAAAATGTTTCTAACCAGACAGACTTATGAAGGGATTGTCACAACAGGTAAATTTCTTTTGTTTTTTTCTGCACTGGACATGATTTCTGCAAGATGAATGAATGTATTAATAGTCTAGACTGATGTTATTTATTTTCAATATTCCCATTTTCTGCTTGTTTTGGAATTGAAGTCAGAGGCTTCACAGGAGCAGCCCGATATCTCCTGTCACATGGAGTGGGGTACATCTTCAGCAATGTGTTCTGCCAGGATCCCCTGGAGGAGCACTTTGGCAGACACAGGAGTGCTGGACGCAGATCACGGAACCCATCCATCTACGAGTTTGGGTATGGGTTTCAATTAAATTGTAGACCTCTCCAAATTTCCCAGTTAGATAGTCATATTGTCATGCAGTGCGCTCTCTTTCTATCTCCTCTTTCTCACTCAAAGTAGGCTACCGATCAACAAAATTTGGGATATTTGTATTTACATGTATATTCACTTTTTTTTTCTCTTTGCCAGCTATCAAGAGAATAAACTCTACATGCAAAGGAATCTCGCCTTCCAATTCTGTCCAAAGGGCAAAACATCTGGTAGAGCAAGGGAGAGGGAACCAATCCCAACGGACTCCGCTCCACTCCCTAGAATCAAAAGAGCAAAAACCTGCAATTAGTTGTATCTCTAGAACAAATATTTCCGAAATGGACCCAAATGCACACATTGTCGGTTGAAAGAGTACATGTTAGTTGAATTATCGTTATACCTGTATTTGTGTCAAATTGTGTGTACAACTACTGTCATCCAACTTTGGGGCACGCATGACACTCACATTGATGACAAATATTTGACAAACCTACATGTAGATACTCTTCAGGTTTATATTACGAGCATTATGATTAAATTATTTCTAATCATTCATATGATTCAAGGCCATCTGTTTATGTGACATCTGCCAGTTGATTTATACATGCCGTGAATATTTTGTGGTACTAGTTTTGTCCTTACACAATTTATTTGTATTTATTCATGTATTGTTACACATACTTGTCTGATACTTTAAATATAGAAATATTGAATTTTCTGCTTTTATTAACCCTGTGTGCCCCGTGGTGGCCAGGGGATTCGTCAGTTCGAGTTGAAGGTTCAAGATGACCGTTCAAGTTCGAATTGAAAAAGTTAAATTGCCCAACTTCCCATTACAGGTTTACTTCGATATATTTATCATGCCATTCGTGGTTTCGTGTTTTACAACATCTCAATAATATGTGATGGGACAACTCGAACTGTCATCTTGATATGTCAACTCGAACGGACACCATCCCCACACTCACCCTGTGTTCGCAAAACAATACCAGTTGATTTGTAGATGTCCTGAACATTTTTAGGTGCTCATTTTGTTCTACATCATTTGCTTGTGTTTATTTATTCATATGTTGTTATGCACATTTATTGGATACTTCAATATACATATTAAATTTCCTGCTATTAATAACCCTGTGTTCGCAAAACAAATACTAGTATTCGTATGATGCTAACTATTTGAATTTTGTTTTTGCAACTCGTTTGCAAGCTATATACAATGTATTGTGGAGTTCACATTATCACTACCATGTTTGTGTGTGTGTGTGATGTGGCTTGTTCCAGTCAAAACAAGTGTAACATATTGAGACACCTACATGTACTGTGATTGTTTCATCATGAACCATTGATTAAAAGGTAATACTTTAATGGATGAAGCATCTCGTGAAAGGTTTGTTATCCTAGATTTGTAGATACACGTACACATTTCTTGAATGTATTTATTCACATAAGTCTATCATCTGCTAATGTCGTGAATAAATTAAATTTTGTCACGCAAAGCTTTTGTTTTTCGTGATTCTTTAGTTTTCTGTACATATTTCTCCACTAACGATCTACATTTCTGATGGGCTCTAACATTGAAAAAATGACAACAAACATCTGTAAAAAAGCTTTCCTTAGAATCATCTGATGAATTGACATCTTCTATACAAGTGAAGAAAACTGAGGGGATTTGAGCATCAACAACTAACGAAAGAAATACAGACTTTTTCATGTCAGTCGGTGATATATCTCTGAAAACTTTTTCAATCCTTATCAACACCTCGACAAAGTCTGGAGATGGCTTCACAAGCCCACCTCTGTCCTTCATTGCGATGAAATCCCTGTCACTTGGTGCTTTCTCTGATGTACATATCTGTGCCTCGGGTCTCGATGAAAGCTTCCTGAGGATATATCCACCTATATAGGCAAGGATCTCCTCTTCCACATCGCTGACAGTGTTGCCTTCAGCTTTGGTGATTGACAGAGTAGGGTAGTTCAGCTGAACCAACTTTTGCATGACATAGAAGGCGATCATTGAGAATACATGTTTGGAGCATGTCCGCGTTCCAGATAGCTTCGAGAGCAGGTTCCTGTGGTATGCCTCCCAAACCTTCTCACGACAAGAAGACAGCATCAGTCTCTTCGTCACTAGGCAGCCGTCGAGCCACTCCAGATCTCTAACAATATCATGCACTGGAACACAAATAAGACAGCTGCATCAGTGAATTATTTTCCAGACATTGCAATACTCACATTCACAAACTAGGGAGTCTAGTTCTAGAAAATATATTGATGAAAGAAAAAAATCACCATGCAATTTTTTCAACTCTTCTTGTGATTTGAGATTGGTTATTGTTGAGTGCATCAGCTCTCGGATGACATGAGTAACGATGTCATTTGACACAAGATGTTCTGGCTGAATATATATAGAGAATAAGAAAAGGGATAAAATTATCAAAATAATATGAATTTAAAAACTCAAATAGATCTATTATATTCAAATTTGTGGAACCATTTTTACCAATATTTTCATCTATAGGAACATAATCATCATAAATCATTATATGATATGATTAGATCTAGATCTAGTATTATTTTAGTATATTCATCATTTCACCTTCTTGGTAGGAAATCTGTCTTTTGCAGGTTTGATAGACTTCAAATTGCCTCCTTTGGCGCCCTCTGACTGTGTGCAGTCATGACTGGTGTCACTGACATTGTCGGCCTCAGTGCCATCAGGCTCATCACCCACATCTCGGTCGAATGCCTGCTTTGCAACAACATATAACACTTTTATTCAGGCACAGTATCTGTGGCTTTGAATTATTTATCTCATAATACGGACTCACCAACAAAAATTCGCGGAAATTTTCCTCGAACATGTCCAGAGGTTATAAATTGCACTTGGTTGACCCGCCCGTGCGCTTCATAACCGGTGGGGGCGCTGCGCTACAGTAAACATAAATGGGCGATAAATGGGGAAATTGCCTGAGTGCGCATTCCCTCTGCTGTAGTTCTATGCATCAATCAATGGAACCTTACATTCATCTTTTCCGTGGATAGAAGTACCGACTGGAGATGATCGTGCGATCGAAATCATAATGAGCAAGCCACACTATTAGGACGAATATCAGCTTTGAGAATCCACATGATGAATGTAGCTGAAACGGTCTACTGTCACATGTTCCTCGTAACCTGTTTGTCATGACGGCCATTTAAATAATATTTACGAAATCAAACATTAATTGGAGTCAGTATATACTCGATTTTGGCAGCTCATGATATGGAGGCGGGCTTGTGTCTGTGTGACCGATTATTGGTAGCAGTGTATGTGTACCAACCAGAGTATATCCGATAAATTCTGGCAGAGACCCACTGTTCTTGATCGTAAGGGAGGCAATATATAAATCATATTCTGGTATGCAAAATTTATTGGGCAGTTTATATCTAAACCATCAGTTTAACAGCAGAAACAACTATATTTTAATATAGTTGTATACTAATTCTATTTTGTGTACAGTAGAAACAATAATATTTCACACACCAGTGTGTCTTGGATAAACCATTTGGTCGGTCTTCCAATTGCTTCTGTTCTAAAATGTTGTATATTATGTTTGCTATTGTCGTCATCTAAATCTGGTCGAGCGTTGTTTCTATTCTATTCCTTCCAGGTTGACTTCATGATAAACGTGTGCTATTAGAGAAAGATCGATATTTGTGTACATAGATAAAGGTAAGGATGAAATATTTCAACAAAACATGCCAACCAAACATAATGGAGGTAAATATGCCAATAGAATTCAAACATATATTACAGTTGTACCAATTTTAGAGGACAGTCGTTATGAACCTTCAATGCCTCCCAAATTGTTTCCATAACAACATAATCATACAACTGACAGGAACAAAAAGAAAACCAGACATATTTGTGACACCAGACAGCCATGCCATTGCTAACTAGAAACCAACAGGGCACATCGTGACCAATGGGAAAGCACCACCTGAAAATTCAATCGTGTGATCAGAATATGTCCGGAGTATTGCACAATGCTTGATTGTCCTGGCAAAAACCCATGCTAATTTTGCGTCTTCTCTCGACGTTTTCAAGTGCAAAACAACACAATTTCGTGCGAGACGACGCGCCAGAATGTTAGTCTTGCCCTAATAATTACTAATCCTCACGATATCGATATAGGCGGGTTAGTTACAAATCAGTTGGATGCTACATGTGCCTCACTGCATGACGCCCGCCTTAAGATGATTGCTAATTAACATAAGAATATTCGGTACACAAAGAATATTCGGTACTTTAGTTATTGTCTTACTATGGTTAAGAAAAAATACTTGATGACTTTATCTGCAAATTTCAATGTATCACAAGCGCAAAGCGAGCGTGGATGTTTCAGGATACCGACAGTCAGAACGTTGAGCGACATAAACTATATAAATAAACTACTCATATGACATTGAGTGCATACACTCCATAATATATAAAACGAACAGCTGAAAATCTATATGTGGGACTTAAATATTATGCTAAAGTATTAACCCATAGACAGAGGCACGTGGTCGTGAAATCTGAGAGTTGGTTCATCATTATTTGTGAGGGCAATCGAAACTCAGCAACCGTGAAGATATCATATCTCCTTCTCAAGCACTGAAACCTACAGGACGAAAATAGTAATGGAAATTTCAGTATTCAACCTGTATCTCGTTGTTTTTGCGCATGTGCGAAGAGCGAGACAGATATGCTAAAGTCTCAAATATATTTTTTCGTGATATGAAATTGCAGTTAATAAAGGTAGAATATTAGACGCTATACATCTCAATGAGCATGTTTGAAATCATGTATCTTTGGGATTTTCCCAAGAAATTTGTATATTTACATTAGGTGGTATAACTTACCTAAATATGATCGTTAAATTTTATTTGCAGCATTTCAGTTACATATGCTACACTGATTCTTACTATGTTTTATCAAACTTAACTACACGTGTGCGCAAATTGTCGTGGTTGCAACTTACTGTTGAAATGAATTACATCTGGATGGGGTTTTTTTATGAAAAGGCGAAATGCGATTCTAATGTAAATAATCACACACTCAGCTGTTCGGTTTTACGTGTAAAATGTTCTTGTAAAATATTAGACCCAGAAAAAATGTGTCACACTATGTATCAATTTTGTGTGCCATCATTTTTCTATATCGATATACTTAAGATGAATACCAGACACCAGAGCCGTCTAGTAAGAGAGTTGTGACAATGACCGTTCGAGATTTTAGCGTGATTCGCCATTTTTTGTCCAAAACAAGCTTTGCATCGGCTGAAACGACCTTTCAGCCCGAGGTATTCATGATATCAATGGAGCTTTGTGTGGGGTATTGTTGTTTTCCGTCAAACGTGATTGGACAAAAAATGGCGCCTATCACGTCATTGTCGTAACTCTCTTACTAGACGGCTCTGCCAGACACATGACAAAAAAATCATTCAATGTATATTTTAGCAAGGTGAATTTTTACCTTTCGAAATTCAATATTATCGCATTACGAGACATTCTGTTGATAACTGGTCCGGATTTTTATCTCAACAGATATAGTGAATGACAATGCTACGGAACAATGGAACTTTCTATATCCTCTCAGTCGTTGATTAATGTTGCAAGAATTGCATAGATTATGTTGTGTTATTGTGTTCTGTCATCGATACATGTACGAAATATCACAAATGTACTGCCTCTTACTGGGATTCCATTTATGAAGGATAGCTCCAATACATCTTTCATGGAAAATATTTCTTTAGCACAAAAAAACATTAATATTAGCTATTTCTACTGGATACCTTTCATTGTATTACAACTCGCATGTTTTCGTATTGATTTTTCATCTGATATCGGTGCACAAAAGATATCACGTTTTTGTGACAATATCCAACCGAAACTTACCAGATTGCAGGGAAAACAGGTAGATCATAGGTTATCGTCCATCCTGGGTCGCTAGAGCCATCCTCCAACAAAACCCAAGCGTCTTCATGTCTAATCCTTCTTCACGAACTATGAGCATATTACGAATAAACGCAACTGAGAAACGGTGTCAAAAGTGTTGACAGAATCGACGTTTTGATTCGCATTCTCATATATGGTAAATCATCAGAGACAGTTCCTTATTAACGTGTACCGTGAAAATGTATGCAAGTTCAAGAAAAAAATGACACTTTCGTTTGGATTATTGGATATCTCTGCTTCAGTTGTACAGTGTGATAATGAGTATTGCTAGCCTGCTAGCATCAATGGAACATTCATTGGAAGAAGTATCGACTGCACATAATCGTGTGGTCGGAATCATAATGCACGAAGCCACACTTGTGAGCTTTGAGAATCCATTATCACCAATAATGCAAGTAAAACGCCTCCTGCCACATGTTCCTTGATACCCATTGGCTCTGACGGCCAATAGCAGCGTCTACAAAATCAAACGTTATTGGAGTCGGGACATATTCGATGTTATGAACAAATGTTATAAAAAAAATACATGAGTCACACAATTTCCTTGCCGTTGTGTTGAATAATGAAACAAAGAATCACTTCAGAACTGTCAGTATTCCACCCTGAAACATGATGTGCAGTGAGTGCATGTTACCAATAAATTCATCCGAATTTTCAAGATGTACAAACACTCATTGAAAGCCGATGTTTCGCAAAAAACGAAGGTGCATGCCAAACGATACCGTTCATGAATAGCAATACTTTGGTAGGGTCCTTACTTTGATATAAATTATGGAGATGTCAGCCACATGGAAGAAGCATTAGGACGTACAGGGTCAGCATATTTCCCGATGTAACTCAATCAACCAAGACAGTTGCAAAATATTAACTGCAAAATATTATTATAGTAAAATAGTGTGAATAATAAATTTATGTATTCAGATATTGATCCTTGTACATGGTGGCATCTAACTGTATAAGCATGTGTTTCTGTGCATCTATGTGGATACGATTTTAGCATTGGCAAACATCCAGTAACATCTTAGTTATTATTCCCGCTCTGCTTGTCAATGCCCTAATTGTTGATAATATCAATTTATTGCCAAGATTCTGCTATCTCGGTGAAATAATGTCGAAACAACGAATGCCATTAAGGCTACGTAAGTTGCGACACTAGACTAAAGTTGCAAGAATACTAATTGGCATGACACGGTCATGTTGACGAATACATCTTGCACCCTGAGATCTTACCTCCTGCATCAACCTCTGGCGACAATGGCGAACGATGAAAAAACACCATAGATCATCCACAGATAGTACGGAGCCTCTGAGAGGACATGGAAGAAATATTTTTAGCACATATTATTGCGTTCCCTCGCAAAAATATTGCGTTCCCTCGCAATATTATCGCATTCCCTCGCATTCCGGATAGCGTGCCCCCGCAGTCTTAAAGCGTTCCCTCGCAATCCGGATCGCGTTCCCTCGCAATCCGGATCGCGTTCCCTCGCAATCCGGATCGCGTTCCCTCGCAATCCAGATCGCATTCCTTTGCGATATTATCGTGTTCCCTCGCGATATTATCACGTTCCCGCGCGATCTTATATTGTTCCCTCGCATTCTTACGGAAGTGTAATCATCTCAATATCTCGAAAGACATTACACAAGGTCGTATTAGAGAAGTCGAGTAGTCTCTTATTATCCCGCTGACGGAACGCTATCCGGATTGCGAGGGAACGCAATAACCTTATGTCAAAAAATATTTCTTCCATGTCCTTTCAGCGGCTCCGTAGATACAGGAGTACAGACGACAAAGTATTGACAACTCGCTATTGGAAAAGTTCAACACCACATAAACTGAACACAGCACTGCAGAAATCAGAATCTTTATAGTTTATGCGACAAAGTCGAAGATGTGAGGAGACGCAATGATACACGTAAGTCCGAATGGAATAGCTGGCCAGTCGTCAAATGTAAGTGTCAGTCCATTACAACAAACACAACGAGATTTTGATGATGCCAATAACAAATGTAAATTAAAATTTTATGAATAAAAACAAAACTTGAATGAATAAAAACTTACTGACAAAAGTACCTCTTGCAAGGGATAACAATAGCCACGTCATAGATGGCGCATTATATAGTGCATTATGACTGGGCTTTAAAGCACATTTTACAACCGGGACCAACCACGCAATGATAACACGTATCATATTCACAAGCAATGCCGATGAAAAAGAAACAAGCCATTGACAAGAATTTCATGTCAACTTTCAATCCAAAATTAGAATGAGAATCTTTCTCCTTTTTTGACACCTTGGGCTCAAACTACTCAACTCCTCAATGGATAATTTCATAAGGACTTCCGCTAGATTCTTGCGAGTCTGAGAACATTTTTGACCAATCTATGAATCAATTTCAACAGTTTTGTGCATGAAAACATTTTTGACCAATTTTTGAATCAGTGTCAACCATTTTGTGCATAACTTCAAATGATAAATGCACACATATCATTTACATCAAATAAGACTATAACTCAACTCGTATGGTCTGAATAATGATACAATCACAAATATATCTGCAAAAATCACATTTAATCCATTTCTCATTTTGTACCAGCCACTCTCTAAACTGCTGAGACAAGGATATGTTTTACCAGCACTAATAAAAGTATAAGGACGTTATCATGATCTAGTTGATAAGTACACCAATTCTATCATAATATGCAGCATAAGATTGCATATATTACAGGATGTATTCATTTTGGAATTCATGGCGGTGGCCACTTGTGTAACTTGTGGGGCCAGAATACTCACTCTTTCCGGAACACCTAATTTCACCTCCTAATGGCAATACAGAGCGGGGTTCATGAAATTCCGTAAAATTTCATCCATTTTGCCGGACAATTGACAATGAGATTGCAGAACGGACTCAGATTTGTTCGCCCGGAATACTTTATACTCAGGTCCCCCGTGTTTCACTGTATGGCAACATATCCGACATTCTAAAACGCCCTAATGAACAAAAGGGAACGAAAGGGTAAATAGCATACGTGAACCAAGATGGGTAAAATGACAAGCGATTGACAATATCGCACTGAAAAGTGCAGACAGTTCAATGTATCAGGCGATACACACCAGTTTATATCCCTATCCATCAAAACTTTTAATGGAAAACCTCATAACGTGTACATGATGTATGTAAAAAGGTATTGAACACCGGCCCAGGTAGGTGTGTTGATACGGATGTCTACTGAGTGAGGAACATCAAAGTAAACCCGTTGTACACAACCCAGTGTTCCATGGCAAGCAGGGGAGAAGCGTGATCCAGTGGCATTTCAGTTTGACAACCCTTGTTGTGGACGACATTCCTGATGCACATCCAATGCCTCTAATATTATGACGTGCGAATTCAATGAAGCGTCCATGCTGAGATGCAATGCATTACCCCGACGGCATGCTGGAGCCATAGTAGGTTATTGTAGACCTACCTCTATGAAGGAAAGAGAACTTCATCTTGGCGGGATTTCCTCGTTCTCTGAAAAGTGAATTTTGTAAGATGAGCTCAAGATGTGTACATACATCTGAAATAGATTTTAAAATATGAGCTTAGATGTGTACATTCATATGATTGTAATGTATACTGGTTTAAACTGTTTATTTGGATGAGCAACGAACATAAATTATTCTAAAAAGATCGTGTATTAATATGCAATTCTCTCTACCATATATCTGTACTATTCTATATTATCTTGGAACACTATGTGCTTATTTGTTTGAGATTAGCTCTCAGTTAAGTGTATATTTTCTGTGTGGCGTCCGCAAGCTAAACATACATATGGAAGCCCATAGGTGACATGTGCGGGGGAAAAAAATTTGGTGTTTTTGCTATTTAAAACCTTGCACGTTCGAACGTAGAAAGTTCAAAACTACCACGTTCGCACGTGGAAGCATTTAGCGCTATCACGTTCGCACGTAGGAAGATTTTAGGCTTCCACGTTCACACGTAGAAAGTCCAAAGCTACCACGTTCACATGTGGAAACATTATATGCTTTCACGTTCGCACGTAGAAACTTTAAAACCTTCCACGTTCGAACGTAGAAAGATGTAGGTTTCCACGTTCACACGTAGAAAGTTTCAAAGCTACCACGTTCACACGTGCAAACATTTATACCTTTCCACGTTCGCACGTAGAAAGATTTAGCTTTCTACGTTCACACGTAGAAATATTCAAACCTACCACGTTCACATGTGAAAGCATTTGATGCTACCACACTCAAATCTTTGCACGTGCGAATGTGGTAGCTCCTGAAGTTTCCACGTGCGAACGTGGAAGCGTTAAATGCTTCCACGTGTGAACGTGGTAACCTCGGAGTTTCCACGTGTGAACGCAGTAGCCTTAACTATTTCCACGTGCGAACGTGATAGTGTTAAATGCTTCCACGTTCGAACATGCTAGCTTTTTGCTGGAGAAGACATAGGAAATTTTTACGCGCATTTCACCTATGGGCTTCCGTACATACATGATGTAGATGGCTATATTCTGAACGTCTTTATGGATGCAATGACACTTTTGTTGTCCAGGCTTCAGCGTTGGTTATATTTAATGCAAGATTGGTATGTCTGGTTTAAAAACGTCACGTACTGCTCCTGTGTACTGCACATCATGTTTCCATGTAAATAGTAGGTATATTCAACTAGAATATTTACGTGTGCAAACTATGCCAAATTGGAACAATATAGACGATTTATTAGCTTACATCCTATGCAACCTCTATTAAGCCTTTTTATACCATGGCCTAACACTAGATTATCGGGTGGAATACCTGGATTCCACAACTGTCATCAGTTTCTCAAGGAGTACTTATAATTCATCTCTCGGAAAATGCATGAAGACTAGGTAAAAACTTCGTCTTAAAAACTTCGTCTGGGTGAAGTATAATAAATGCAGAAACCGGCTGCGGTCTGTATGTTTTCGTTGGAAGGAATCAAGTTCCCAAAGAGAAAACATCTTCCAGACATGTACATATGTGAGTTCTATTTGTATTCCCGCATGCAACAGAAAAGAGAACATAGCACATATTGTAAAGTTATTGACTATCGTCCGCTCTTCGGGATCCTCGAGGATAGTCCTCTCACCGCGAGTCCTTGCGGACGCGCATCCGCTATTCCGGATCTCTAGCATTAACGGTAACCAGGTAACAGCCCACCCGACACTCCCAGGCCTACGGACACCGTTCAGAAACTGGTTCATCACTACGGTGTTAACTGGAGGGGCCTGGCGAGCCGCGGTCTGCCTTGGGGACGGAACCCCGTACAGTCCGACATGCTGGCCAGAGCCTATGTCACACGTCCCGGGAAGGGAGAGAACTGGCGATCCACAGGGCTTGCGCCCCCGAGTCAGCAACTTGTCTCTCCCAGCCCGGGCCTCCCATGGAAATCGTCCCCAGGGCTCTAGGAGCCCACTACTCGCAACTAGGGAACACAAAGCTCATGGCGAGCCTCGTGTGCGTCCCAGTTACTCTCTCTCGGGCGATCTCCTCGATCGAGTAGCTTCCAGTGTATATATAATACACCACAAGCTGTAGGACGCACGCGAGGTATAATCAAACCATTGTTATAGTTTACTGGAGCGTAAATTACAATGCGTTGCCGTGGCAACGCACGCTCGAACGGAGCGTGTCAAAACAAGGCCAAGAACGAAAAGGCCACATAAATGGCATGTATGTTTACAATCACCTGGCGCGTGCTTAGGGCAAAATCGCCACATTACCCCCTTCTTACAATGTTGGTCCCCAACATGTTCCGCCCGCGCCCAAAACAGCCAAAACCCGACGAAGGCTTCGCATGGCGGGGGCCGGAAGAAGGCAAGATGGCAACGCCCGGAAGTCACGGCGCAAAACACTAGGACTTTAAGAGTCCCTTTTGGAAGAATGGGGAACTACCACCGGACTTACGGAGTAAACTATAACGCGCTTTGTAATTTTGAATAAACCCTCATAAACAAGCTAAAATTTTGACCGAGGTGGTCCAAAACCGTGTGATGACCTTGGAAGGTCATCCGTTATAAAAGGACGGTGTGTCGAGTCTTTGGAATATCTTTAAGGTTAAACTTTAAATTTAGAAATTTTGTAAAACGACACACCGAGTGATCAAAAGTGATAGTACCTCTAAAAATGTTGCCGACCGCCCTGCCGGCCGGCTCCTCAGATCCGCAGAGCGGGTCTGAGGCAGGGTGGAGCCGCGGGAGTGACTCCGGCACGCCGCCGCACAAGTGCGGCGACGAGGCTAGCACCCCAGCCTTCCTCCGCCGTCATCGGCTCCTCATCCGTGCCGCCTGTCTTGGGGTTTGGCGGCGGTGACGAGTCCCTACGCTGCGGAAGCAGCGGAGCCGGTAGTAAGAGAGCCGGCTGCACGGGCGGATGAGGCAGGCCCGGTGGCGCTTGCAGGGGCTTATGCGGTGAGCCCTGCAATCCGGGTCCTGACGGAGCCATCACTACGGAGGCCGGTAGAGACGTGGCACCGAGGTCTGCAATGGCGCGGAACATCTCTACCGTATCGCGGGTGCACTGAGGACCGGCCGTGCGTTCTCCCCACACCTGGACTAGGTATGGGTAGATGGCCAGCTCCAAAGCAACATTTTTAGAGGTACTATCACTTTTGATCACTCGGTGTGCCCGCTGGAGAGCCGCCTGGTTCTGGGCGGACGACTCGGGGTCATCGACGCCCTGGAGTAGGCGAGTCCGAGCGGCCTCGGCTTCGTCAAGACGACGCCGTAGCTGCTCATTCTCAGCCTCCAGGTGCTCCATCCTAGCGGTTACCTCTGGGGCGGGGGCGGATGCCCCGGACTGCTCGGCAAGAGCGGCGGTTCGACCCTGGTCGAACGCGCGCCGCTCAATGACGGCCGACAAAGTCCGGTAGCTCTCTAGGCTCCGCCGGGTGCCTTCCATGAGGCCCTGGTCGTATGCAAGGTCGCATGCGACACGGGAGGCCTCGGCGCGGCACCGGCTGAACCGGTCCAGAGAGCTGTCCATCTCCGCCACGAGGTACTCCCCCGCTTGAGTGAGCCGACCGCGCTGGGGGTGATCCCAGGGGTGCTCTTCTCGAACGCGCGCCGCTCAATGACGGCCGACAAAGTCCGGTAGCTCTCTAGGCTCCGCCGGGTGCCTTCCATGAGGCCCTGGTCGTATGCAAGGTCGCATGCGACACGGGAGGCCTCGGCGCGGCACCGGCTGAACCGGTCCAGAGAGCTGTCCATCTCCGCCACGAGGTACTCCCCCGCTTGAGTGAGCCGACCGCGCTGGGGGTGATCCCAGGGGTGCTCTTCTCGAGCGTGGGCCAACGCGGCTACACCTGCGGACCCCAAGTCACGAATGGCTCGGGGCACTGGCAGGTTCACCAATGCTGGGTCACCGGGGATCCGGTCCAAACCATCGCGACAATGGCCGACCGCCTGGCCTACAGACTCGCGGAAAGTCTCGTAGACACTGGCGGTCGTGGGACCGAACCTCCGGCATACGTCCGCCGTGGCGTCAAGGGGATCCAAGTCCAGGGAGGCGGTGCTTTGCCATCCCGCGGACGTCCCCTCAACTACCAACGACGCGCGGATGCCGACCTCGAGAGAGGTACCGCACGTCCGCTACTGCTTGCGACCGAGGGAGTCACACGTGGGGTCCTTGGCCGGACCGCCGACGTGTTACTCGAGGAGGCGGAGGTGTCTGCCACCACCCGTCCCTCAGACGGACCCGCGGGTACCGTCACCTCGAGCAAGCCCGGGAAATCCTCCTGAGTCAGCGCACCCGGGGACTGCAGGGGCGTCGTCCCGGCCGGAGTTGTTCCAGCGGACGAACCCTTCCCCTGAGTCCTTGGCGGGGGGCGCGGCTTAGGAGAAGCCACTCGTGTCTTGGCCGCGATCTGCGGCATCTTCGACACGACCATGGTCACTCGGTGCTGTTCTTCCACTGCCTGGGTTGCCGGCGGTTGACGAACAGCCTCTGCTGCTGTCCGGGCGGCTTCCGCCGCCTGATACTCCGCCGCAGTCTGGCCCATTGAAGCCGTCAGGCGAGCTGTGTAGCTCGAGCCCGCGGACACGACGCCAGACTTTTTCCAGGCATCGTCCATGATGCGCTGTGCAAAGCGCCACGGACCCCAGTGGAAGAATCGGTTCTTCACCGTTCCTGACGTAGTCATGAACGATGCCACCCTTGGTGGAATGTATCCAAAATTGAATACAGGCCCCGCTCCATCACCAACGGTGTGAAGTCCCTCACCGCGGTGTGCACCCGCGCGGTGAGTGTTCAGGGCCTCCAAACTGGGGAAATATCGTTGTTCGGGCTTACGTGAGTAACCCCTCCTACAAACGAACATTTTCACCCAGGGGTAGTAGTACCCCGCAACATGTCGACTCAGGTGGTCGTAGGAAGGATACCTACGATCCAGGTTGAGGTTCCTTTCGGTGCCTGGATAGGCACCCGCTTACTGGAACCTCCTGCGCCCTGGCCGGATCCTTCGGAGGCGCCGCCTGCGCCAGATCCCGAGGGATTAGGCGCCTTGGTGTCTCCGGGTTTGGCGGAGGACCCTGACTGGCCGCCCGGGCGATGTAAACCCGTCATCCTGGTTCTCGGTCTCCTTCGAGCCAGACTCCTGTTCCTGGGCCGGAGGCTGGGATGCGGCTTCCTCAGCCGCGTCAACCTGCTCCGCCCAAGTCCCAGGTGTCTTCCGGTCGTGCAGACCAGACTCCGCAGGTGCGGACACCGTGGAGTTCTCGGCGGAACCGGTGTCCGGACGGCTACGGCCATCCGGACGGGTTTCCGCACGAGTACTCTCATCCGGCCCCAGAGACGCAAGCATCTCCGCGGGCGGATGCAACACAATGTCTACACCAGCGGGTCCTACCTCACTGCAGTCCATCATCTCTTCCACGCGAGGAAAAGGAGACGGATTTAAGAGCTGCTCGGCGCCTAACGTAGCCGAGTCACTCTCTGCGGGGCGGTCCTCCGCGACCTCGCTCTCGGACTCGGTTCCTGTACCAGAACCAGAGCCGGAGCTGGATTCCGCAGAATCCACATCCTCGCCTTCGGAGACGACCTTGCGGTCATCATCCTCAGGCCTAGCTAGGGGTCTCGAGTACACACTAGTGCGCTCCAGAGACCCCTCCCTCCCCTTATCACCTTCCCATCCGTCACTAGACTCTGACATATCAGCGCTCTAAACGCTACAAACACTGGGAGTCAGACCCGCAGATCTGTCTCCACCAGTGCCGAATGCTTGAATGACCAGTAAGTCTCGAGTTACATCGATTAAAGGCATCAAGTGTTGGCAGTTATACTGCACGCGCATCGTACGACGCGTTCCCGTGGAAACGTCTGTCCACTGCATCTACCAGATCGACAGACAAAAGAACGTTTTACACTATCACATTCACATACACGCATCTCCCCCCGGTGACTCCTATCGTTCCATGTATACGGGTGGCTTATGTACACAAGCCATCCCGGGGGAACCCGCTAAAATACTTCAGTAATTAACAGCAGTCATTAGCAATAGCTTTCGCACTGGCGATCAATGACGTGAAGTTAATCACCCTCACAGGTTAAAGATTGTATACAATGTATCAAAAGCCAAACTACTTGTGGGTGTTACGATTATGTCACCCTATCAGCAGCGATAAATAAAAATTTAACACCGCCCAAGCAGCAATGGAAATAAATCCACCACCACTTGCATGCTTTTCATAGATCACGGCATAGAGCCTTTGATACAATGTACACAATCTCCTACACCCCTCTTGCGAAAGCAGAAATCTCCCGATTTCTTACTCTCTATTGCACCAGGGAAAAGAGATATATCACTAAACTTTCTCATATATTTGGTAAACGAGTAGGAATAGCATTTCCACGGGAACACGCGCACACTTGTGGCTTATAATCCTCCCATAAATAATAAATGAGATGGAAAATAAACAAACTCACTCCCCATAGCCGCTGGTACGCTTACAAGGCGATCGGACATACCCATGACGTCCGGACCGACAATCGGACTCCCTATGGGCGTTAGCTAAACGCCCACTAGCAACCCCGACGTACAGCCTGGCCGCGGAGCGGTGCCCGGTCCAGCCCAGAGCCTCCTCAAACGACTACCGGAGCGCGGAGCCAATAGATTAGACGCGGAGCCGGCATGGGCCATAACCTCAATGGTTAGGGGGCGAACCCTTCATACCGGCGCCCAATCTAGAGGTGCCCAAAGATGGTGAAAGCAATAGCCGGCGGACGTCCGGAGCTGCCCGCGGACGGAGTCCAGGCCGGACGCCTACCATAGAACGGCGTATTGCCCTTATCCAATGAACATGATATTGGAATTAAAAGCCACCACAAGTGTTGCGCATGTAATATACGACCCCCTTCTTAGAAGGAGGCCGGGGTTCCGGTCATTCCGGCCGGACCGCGTATTGTAAGGTACGATCCGGACGAGAATGAGCGTCACCCGCTACCGCAGCTGGTCCGCACACGCGGACTTAACAACTGCTCCATTATCATAATGGATAGTCGGTTTCCTGGCGTAAGAAACCTTAATTACTATAACCTTAATTATAGTAATGGCTCACGGGGGATAACTACACCGAAGTGCGTCATCTTAACAACGGACTTAACAACTGCTCCATTATCATAATGGATAGTCGGTTTCCTGGCGTAAGAAACCTTAATTACTATAACCTTAATTATAGTAATGGCTCACGGGGGATAACTACACCGAAGTGCGTCATCTTAAAGCGTCGCGGACGTCGGACGAGTCACGCGGACGAACCGCGGACGTCAGTCCTGACGTGCGGACACTATCCCCGGGTCCAGAGCCAGTTCCCCAAATCCGTGGGAAGGCGCTTCTCCCGTAGCAGACGTAAATCCCAACCTCAGTCTGGCCACTTAAGAGGCTGTTCCGGGACCAGGGGCGTCCGGCAAATCCACAAAAGTCGTCCGGCAAGCGTAGCCGCTGTGTTAACTACGCCGGACTACAGGCGAACTGATGCGGATGAGGTTGCCGCACGTCCCTAGCGCTGAAAACTACGGGAGGGCGGATTCGGAGCGGCGGCGTTACGACATGAAAGTATCCGCGGACCTCAACTCCGAAGATAGCCACAAAGTAGCCACCCGCGGAGGTAAGTCGTGCGGACTCTCACGGAACAACCTAAAACCCGTCCTTGGTGTGATAGACGGGTACCGCAGACGCATCCGCATGGGCGGAATGTTATTCCCACCCATATCGGGCTGGCGCACGTGGTTTTCGGCGTGGCCGCCCGTCATCCGCAGGTACTGGAGGGAGTGGGGGTACATGCGGATCGCCGTCATCTGGCTGATAGCCACCCAGTCCATCATCTGACGGATCAGAGAGATCCGGGAGGCCCACCATACGGCGCACACGCTCGTCCGGAGTCCGCGGATGCTGACCGGACGGATCCCATACGGGAGCATCATCCGGTTCCGCATCTTGAACGAGCGGATCCATGACAAGCGGGCCCTCATACTTCTTCAGATTATCGATATGGACAACCAGAACCCTGTCCGGATCGAAATCCCTCCGGATCCGGTAGTCCACATCTGTCCACATTCAGTACCGCAAACGGGCCTATCCTTGTTAGAGGGGGCGGCAGCCTGCGGTCTCCCCGGAACGTCCAATTCCGAGTCTGAGGACGAATCCGCGGATTGCTGGAATGGCGCCATCCCTACACAGCCCGGATTCTTGCACTTATGACAACGGGACAGGCCGTCCGCGTTGCCGTGTAACTTGCCAGCGCGATGCTCTATCTGCATGTCATACTCCTGGAGTTTGACGAGCCACCGCGCCACCAAGCCATCGGCCTCACTATAGTTGAGGAGCCATCTCAGCGAACTGTGATCAGTCCGCAAGCGGAAATGGCGTCCCAACAAGTAATGCCGGAACCGCTTGGTCATCGTAACCACCGCGAGCAACTCGTGATGAGTGGTACAGTAGTTCATTTGAGAGCGGCTCAAGGCCACACTCGCATAAGCTACTACCCGCTCTTGCCCGTCCACGATCTGCGAGAGGACACCGCCGAGTGCAAAGTTACTCGCGTCAGTGTCCAGGATAAACTCGCAGTCCGGACGAGGGTGCCGCAGCACTGGGGCCGCTACGAAGGCCTGCCGGAGTCCCGAGAAGGCGTCAGCCTGCTCGGCGGACCAAACAAAGTCGGCGCCCTTTTCCGTGAGGATAGTAAGGGGACGCCCGATCTCTGCAAAACCATGAATAAACCTGCGGTGGTAGCTCGCGAAGCCCAAGAAGGACCTCACGTCCGCCACGTTACGTGGCGGAGGCCATTTCTGCACGGCCGCCACCTTTGCAGGGTCTGGTCTCACTCCAGTGCCCGTTACTATGAAGCCCAAGTACAGGATTTCCTGCACGAATAGTTCGCACTTACTTGGCTTCAATTTAAGCCCTGCTCCGCGGATGCGATGGAGCACCATCTGGAGGTTGGTGAGGGTTTCCTCGAACGACCGGCCATACACGACGACATCGTCGATGTAGACCATGCATCGCTTCCAGAGGAACCCTTTAAGTACCATCTCCATGAGGCGCTCGAACGTCGCTGGTGCGTTGCAGAGCCCGAACGGCATTACCTTGAATTGGTAGAGCCCGTTCTTGGTAACGAAGGCAGTCTTCGCCCGATCACTCTCCTCCATCTCCACCTGCCAATACCCGGAGGCCAGATCCAAAGCACAGAAATAGTGTGACCCGGCCAGGGCATCGAAGGTATCTTCAATGTGCGGGAGAGGATATGAGTCCTTCTGGGTGGCATCGTTGAGTTTCCGATAGTCCACGCAGAACCTCCACGAGCCGTCCTTCTTCACCATAACCACAGGACTGGCCCAAGGGCTGTCACTGGGTTCGATGATGTCCAAGTCGAGCATCTTTTGCACCTCCTGGTCTATGACCTCTTGGTGCACTATCGCTGCCCGACGAAGACGCTGCTTGAGAGGACGCTCGTCCACGAGGTCGATGCGGTGTTTGGCGATGTCAGTCTTGCCAACCGCACCATCAGGACCCATGAACACATCCGCATACTGCCGCAGCAGTTTGCGGAGCGCTTGGCGCTGCTCTTCATCCAACCGGTCCTTCGGAACCCGAGATTCCAAATGGTCCGGCATGGTGAACGGGTCATCTCCGGCGGCCGCCACCGCGCACGCAGCGTGGCAGACAGGATCGTCGGGGAGGACACGACTCGAGGACGCAGGAGTAGCAGTAGCCCTAAACGCTCCGGCCGCCGTGTTGTTAGAGGGGGCGGCAGCCTGCGGTCTCCCCGGAACGTCCAATTCCGAGTCTGAGGACGAATCCGCGGCTTGCTGGAATGGCGCCATCCCTACACAGCCCGGATTCTTGCACTTATGACAACGGGACAGGCCGTCCGCGTTGCCGTGTAACTTGCCAGCGCGATGCTCTATCTGCATGTCATACTCCTGGAGTTTGACGAGCCACCGCGCCACCAAGCCATCGGCCTCACTATAGTTGAGGAGCCATCTCAGCGAACTGTGATCAGTCCGCAAGGGGAAATGGCGTCCCAACAAGTAATGCCGGAACCGCTTGGTCATCGTAACCACCGCGAGCAACTCGCGATGAGTGGTACAGTAGTTCATTTGAGAGCGGCTCAAGGCCACACTCGCATAAGCTACTACCCGCTCTTGCCCGTCCACGATCTGCGAGAGGACACCGCCGAGTGCAAAGTTACTCGCGTCAGTGTCCAGGATAAACTCGCAGTCCGGACGAGGGTGCCGCAGCACCGGGGCCGCTACCAAGGCCTGCCGGAGTCCCAAGAAGGCGTCAGCCTGCTCGGCGGACCAAACAAAGTCGGCGCCCTTTTCCGTGAGGATAGTAAGGGGACGCCCGATCTCTGCAAAACCGCGAATAAACCTGCGGTGGTAGCTCGCGAAGCCCAAGAAGGCCATTGGCGGAGGCCATTTCTGCACGGCCGCCACCTTTGCAGGGTCTGGTCTCACTCCGGTGCCCGTTACCATGAAGCCCAAGTACAGGATTTCCTGCGCGAATAGTTCGCACTTACTTGGCTTCAATTTAAGCCCTGCTCCGCGGATGCGATGGAGCACCATCTGGAGGTTGGTGAGGGTTTCCTCGAACGACCGGCCATACACGACGACATCGTCGATGTAGACCATGCATCGCTTCCAGAGGAACCCTTTAAGTACCATCTCCATGAGGCGCTCGAACGTCGCTGGTGCGTTGCAGAGCCCGAACGGCATTACCTTGAATTGGTAGAGCCCGTTCTTGGTAACGAAGGCAGTCTTCACCCGATCACTCTCCTCCATCTCCACCTGCCAATACCCGGAGGCCAGATCCAAAGCACAGAAATAGTGTGACCCGGCCAGGGCATCGAAGGTATCTTCAATGTGCGGGAGAGGATATGAGTCCTTCCGGGTGGCATCGTTGAGTTTCCGATAGTCCACGCAGAACCTCCACGAGCCGTCCTTCTTCACCATAACCACAGGACTGGCCCAAGGGCTGTCACTGGGTTGGATGATGTCCAAGTCGAGCATCTTTTGCACCTCCTGGTCTATGACCTCTTGGTGCACTATCGCTGCCCGACGAAGACGCTGCTTGAGAGGACGCTCGTCCACGAGATCGATGCGGTGTTTGGCGATGTCAGTCTTGCCAACCGCACCATCAGGACCCATGAACACATCCGCATACTGCCGCAGCAGTTTGCGGAGCGCTTGGCGCTGCTCTTCATCCAACCGGTCCTTCGGAACCCGAGATTCCAAATGGTCCGGCATGGTGAACGGGTCATCTCCGGCGGCCGCCACCGCGCACGCAGCGTGGCAGACAGGATCGTTGGGGAGGACACGACTCGAGGACGAGGGAGTAGCAGTGGCTGCTATGCATCTGCGCTTCAGTACAATCGGAGCATCCGTAGGATTCACCACGAGGATGGGCATCGCGCGGGGGTTGGACATGACCAGGGCCCCACCCAGCACGAGTCCAGTTCCTTCGGCGAAACTGCTCACGGGTTGCACTATACACGGTCGACCATCGAGGGGCATGCGGGGACGACGCGGCCTCGCCTCAATGATCATCTCACTCATTGGCGGCACTACTACAGTGCGCGACGCCCGCATTTGAAATGAATGCATCGGGCCCGAGCGGAAGAGAAAGTGTGTGTCCTCTCCCATCCGGAGTTCGCCAGCACTAAAGTTGGCGGTCACCCGGTGGACCCGTAGAAAATTCATCCCAATAATCCCGGCCGCTCCGATATCCGCAACGATTGCCTCTGTCAGATACATCTTGTCCCCAAGGGTAATATGCAGATCGATGATGCCATGGATACGGATGCGGTTGTCTCCCGCTCCGTAGAGCTTGTACGGTCCGGGATCCCGCAACTCAAGGTTGCAACTTGCGGGTTTCCGGAGCCGGGGCCGGAGGCAACTGTCTAGGGCGGACAGCTACCTCGAGCGCAAGCGCGGAGTCTATCGCCTCCTCCATCGATCGCTTTTCATGGTGGCCAGCCCGTATGCTAAGTGGTAAGGCTGGCCATCGATGAACTGATCGATCAGCATCGTTTCGAACCGTCTGGAGTCCATGTCCGGAAAAGCTCTCCGGCCGAGTATGCGCAGGTTAAACGCATAGTCTGTCACGGACTCAGTCGCTTGGCGGGTACGCGCCTTGAACTCTCGTTCAGACTGCCGCCGATTGGTCGTCGGCGTGAACAGCAGGCGAAGTTGACGGGCAACCTCGCCGAAAGTCACTGTTCCCACCGGCAGACACGGCATCACGCGGAGAGCTTTTCCTTCTAAGCTCCCCGCGAGGACATGTCCAGCTTCATGCTGGGACCATCCTTCGTACACGGCGGTACGCCACACTTGGAGTAAGTAGTCCTCCAAGTCGGCGTTATCCCCGTTGAACCGTTTCCGCCACGAAGAATGGTCGGGCCCGTCATCGCGTTTGTTATGCGCCCGACGTGCGGTCCCGGCTCCGGGGTCGTTTGTGTACAGCGGCAAGTTCCACGAGCTACCCGCACCTGCGGCGGAGTCTGCCGGAGCAAACATCGACGCCGCGGACATAGGAGCAGGAAAGCTCACGTTTGCCGCCGGGGTCATTCCCGCTAAAAACCCACTCTGGCTAGGTGCGGGCGGGGCTCCCATCGAACCTACTGGGTAGGCTCCAGAAGGGGCGGCAAAGCTTGGGGCCAAAGCCGCCGGTTGCCACTGCCCGTCCGACACACTGTATGCGCCAGGGTAAGTAGACCACGCGGCTTGCGCTCCAACCGTCGGAACGGTCGACGCGGTCGCCAACGTGGTGCCTCCCAGGCGCGGGTCCCATTGCGGGGGCCACTGGCGCCTGCGGACTCGGCAGGACTTGGGGAGGGGCTATAGGCCCAGTCATCCCCGGACTTAATATGGCCGACGGATCGACGCTCGGAGGCGGCTGATTCCGCTTGAACTGTACAAGCGCCTCGGATATCAGCCACCTCTCCCTCTCCGTCAAAGGCCCCGAGTTGCCTTCTGACAGCGGAGAGGGGGAACGGTTCCGCCGGTCTGATCGTCCCTGGTGGGGCGACCGGGCGCGGTCATAGCGCCCTAGAGGAGCCAGCTCGCTAAGAGTGTTGGTGGGCTGGTCCATTCCGCCTGACGCGGACCGCCTGGAGTCCCCGCTGGGAGCCCTCGCAGGAGCTCCTCCGGCTGGAGGTGGCATCCAGTACCGCTGGTCCGCTTGCCCGGAGGTATTCGCGCCGGCGTCCACTTGATTCCGGACATCCGGAGATGTCCCCTGGAAGAGCGTCGCCTGCCACGACTGCCGCCCGGACTTAGGCGGGCGCGGGGTAGCGCCGTTGCCAGCTCCACCTACCGCGCCTAACGGATCAGGGCCAGGCCCTGATCGCAACCTCTGTTGCGGCCCTTCGGGGCGCGACTCTTCGTCCGGAGACGGAGCCAGGGACGCCGGAGTCGACTCTGTAGACGGGATCTTGTCCACGGAGGTCTCCGCACGTTCCTTACTACCGCCGGAGTCATCCGAAGATTTCTCACGGCAGTCGTCGCTCGACCGGGTGTGGTCCGCGACGTTTCCACCCGTTTCCCCCCCCCCCTTGGGTTCATTCGCCTTATCTTTTCCTTTATCTCTTTCTATGTCATTTTTCTGAGACGTCCTTGAGGAGCGGGCGATCCCCAGGGGCGAAGTAGGCTACAACACTGTGAAGGTAGGCTGCGATGGAACACTGTCGGACTGATCCTGGTCACGGCACCAATGTAAAGTTATTGACTATCGTCCGCTCTTCGGGATTCTCGAGGATAGTCCTCTCACCGCGAGTCCTTGCAGACGCGCATCTGCTATTCCGGATCCTAGCGGCGGCGCCGCTCACTGGAGGTCACTGCGGACGCGGTAACCACTCTAGCATTAACGGTAACCAGGTAACAGCCCACCCGACACTCCCAGGCCTACGGACACCGTTCAGAAACTGGTTCATCACTACGGTGTTAACTGGAGGGGCCTGGCGAGCCGCGGCCTGCCTCGGGGACGGAACCCCGTACAGTCTGACATGCTGGCCAGAGCCTATGTCACACGTCCCGGGAAGGGAGAGAACTGGCGATCCACAGGGCTTGCGCCCCCGAGTCAGCAACTTGTCTCTCCCAGCCCGGGCCTCCCCATGGAAATCGTCGCCAGGGCTATAGGAGCCCACTACTCACAAGGGAACACAAAGCTCATGGCGAGCCTCGTGTGCGTCCCAGTTACTCTCTCTCGGGCGATCTCCTCGATCGAGTAGCTTCCAGTGTATATATAATACACCACAAGCTGTAGGACGCACGCGAGGTATAATCAAACCATTGTTATAGTTTACTGGAGCGTAAATTACAATGCGTTGCCGTGGCAACGCACGCTCGAACGGAGCGTGTCAAAACAAGGCCAAGAACGAAAAGGCCACATAAATGGCATGTATGTTTACAATCACCTGCCGCGTGCTAAGGGCAAAATCGCCACAATATTATATGATGAACCAAAAAGTATGTCGACAATTGTTTATAATTGATTCCGATTGACCAACACCATCAAATTGCATTGCTTTGCATGTGGGTTACAAAGTGAACATTTTCTGGGACATTTAGCTTCTTGGAAATGTGTTTCATTAAGTAATTTGTCGAGTTGGGTTTATGTTATGTAATATTCAGCAGACAAATAGGATGTTTCGTTTTATAACCTTTGATGTAGACGTAGACATGAATTTGCTTTTGAACACCATTAGTGATAACCACAAAAACAGAATAACGTGTTTTATCAATATTTCTAGGCGAGTTCATTTTTTCAGTATGATTTATTCTCGGAAAAAGTAATTGCTGGATTCATTCTGTTTTTTTATTGCTAGTCTAATAAGATAATAAGAGTGATGGAAGATGGTTGCTTCAAAATGGCGCACTGGTTTTCTAAATTTGTATTCTGTATTGTGTTTTCTGTGGAAGTGCATTTTTGCTAACCACTGTGAGAAAGAACTTCCAATGAAGAACAAGTCGTTTGTCAAAATGCAAACACCTGTGCATCGCAAATGCTTACGGAAGTACCTCGGAATGTACAACTCTGAAAGATCAGATCATTTTTCACCAAATGTTGGAATAATGATGTCATGCTTTCTCGATACATATGCCTTTCATTCCTGTTCGTTTTCAATGGCCTGAGTGTATGTTGAGATCCGGATGCTGTAGTCACTGCAGGTTACGTGTGGTGGACTAATGCAATCAGTCCACATGGACTAATGCAATCAGACGTTTGACCTAAAATATTTTTGGACTGGTATAAACCTTGGTGAAGTACCTTTGCACATTATACGTGATAAAAAATACCATCTTATTAAATGGAAATTATAACTCATACCTGAGAAACTCACTGCAATTTTCTTGATTTGAACTACTTATGCAAAAGACTGAATACATGTGCCAGGCATATTAGTTCGCCAAATTAAAAATGATACATCTACTTTTGGCATATCTGCTGCAAGAGTTCACGGAGCTCCCTGGTGTAGTTCATATTTGTTGTTGTGTAATGGTTCACTTATATATTCATTGCAAAATTGGTATGTCAGGTTAAACGTCATGTCCTCCTCCTGTGTTCTGTATGTCATTTTTCAATGTAATTAATATGTATATTCAACGTGAATATTTACGTGTACACACTATTATTCCCAATTAAAACAATATAAACGATTTCTTAGTTTACATCCTATGCAACCTCTATGAAGCCTTTTTATACCATGGCTCAACACTTAAGATTTCTGCGATAGCGGGTGGCATACCTGGATTCCGCAACTGTCTTCAGTTTTTCGAAGAGCCCTTATAATACATCTCTCGGAAAATTCAAGAATACTATGTAAAAACTTGGAGCAACTGTTGCTGATAATTTCATTTACCAAGTCTATGTGTTGAGGGAAATTCTTCTGAAATATCTTCGTCTGAGTGAAGTATAATAAATGTAGGACCCGGCGGTCTGTCTGTTTTTGTTGGAAGAAATCAAGCTCCCAAATAGAACCCATTTTCCGACATGTACATATGTCAGTTCTATTTGTATTTCCGCACGCAACAGAAAAGTGAACATAGCACATCTAACATAATAAACAAACAAATATCTCGACAATTGTTTATAATTGATTCCGATTGACAGACACCATCAAATTGCATTGCTTTGCATGTGGGTTACAAAGTGAACATAATTCTCTGGGACAATCAGCTTCTTGGAAATGTGTTTCATTAGGTTATTTCTCGAGTTGGGTTTATGTTATGTAATATTCAGCAGACAAATATGGTGTTTCTTTTCATAACTTTTGATGTAGACGTAGACATGGAATTGCTTCTGAACATCAATTAGTGATAACCCAAAAATTAGCCCAAGGGCTAAGAGAGGTTACCGGACAATATACATTTTAAATATTAGCCTTTTGTCCAGTGACCTTGAAAATAAAGTCATTAATGAATTCAAGGCCTTAAATATTCAACAAATATATCACTTCTAGTATGTCCACAATAGATTCCTAAACTGTAAAGTCGATAATAAGTGAGATATTAGCCATTCTGTGATGTGACCTTGAAAATGAGGTCAAAGGTCAAATTCAAGGTCACGAGAATATTCAGCATATATCATTTCCTATATGTTCCCAATTGATTCCTAAGCTGTAAAGTCGATAATAAGCGAGATATTAACCATTTCGTGATCTGACCTTGAAAATGAGGTCAAAGGTCAAATTCAAGGTCATGACAATAATCAGCATATATCATTTCCTATGTGTCCATAATTGATTCCTAGTCTCTAATCTCAATATTAAGTGAGATATTAGGCATAATGTGTCCCATTATAAAGCATAGGAGAATTTAACATGGGAAAGTCCTATTTGGGACCCTTCGAGAACATGAAAATGGCCGCCACACGCAGACCAGCGATTCAGGGGCAACGAAACTTATACATAGCACAGAGGTATGTGAGAGCAATCTTTTGAAATAAAAATCTCGAAACTGTCTGAACAGTTTTCGAGAAAATGGCCGCCAAAGTCAGAAATTGGCCGTTTTTCGGCGAAAATGGCCGCCATTTAAAAAAAAATGTGAAAATCGAAAAAAAAAACCCTATTGAAATATTGTTAAGTATTTTTGTGCAAAATTTCAGAAATATCCGATCGTGAACTTTAAAGATAACAATGTGGACGTACGGACGTACTCACGAACATATCTTTGTGGGACTTTTCCTTGTTAATTTTTAGTCCCACAAAACCCATTTGGACAGCTTTGTGGGACTTTTTAGTCAAACAAAACAACTTAATCTCACAAAACATTGTTTTTAGTCCCACAAGGATGCTTTTGTTAGCACGACGAAGCCGACGGACGCAACGCCATGCCAATAGGTTGTCGGATCATAGGTCCGGTAACATAAAAACAGAATAACATGTCGTCGTTGATCAATGTTGCAAGAATTACATAAATTCTGTTGTGTTACTGTGTTCTGTCGTCGATACATGTACGAAATATCTCAATTGTACCGCCTCTACTGGGATTCCATTCATCAAGGATAGCTCCAAAACACCTTTTAGGAAAATATTTTTGTAACACAAAAATCATTATTATTAGATATCTCTACTGGACACCCTTCATTGTATTACAATCCGCATGTTTTCGTACTGATTTTTCATCTGATATCGGTGCATAAAAGATATCACGTTTTTGTGATAATATCCAACCAAAACTTACCAGATTGCAGGGTAAACAGGTAGATCATAGGTTATCGTCCATCCTGGGTCCCTAGATTCCCTATTCCCCAACAAAACCCAAGCGTCTTCGTGTCTAAACATCTTCACGTACAATGAGCATAACGCATAAACTCATCTGAGAATTGGTGTCAAAAGTGTTGACACAATCGACGTGTTGATTCGCCTTCTCATGTGGTAACTCATGAGGCAGTTTCTTATTAACGTGTACCATAAAAATGTATGCAAATTCAAGAAAAAAATGGCACTTTTATGTGGATTATTGGATATCTCTGCTTCAGTTGTACAGTGTGATAATGAGTATTGCTAGCCTGCTAGCATCAATGGAACATTTATTGGAAGAAGTATCGACTGCACATAATCGTGTGGTCGGAATCATAATGCACGAAGCCACACTTGTGAGTTTTGAGAATCCATTATCACCAATAATGCAAGTAAAACGCCTCCTTCCACATGTTCCTTCATACCCATTGGCTCTGATGGCCAATAGTAGCGTTTACGAAATCAAACGTTTTTGGAGTCGTGACATATTCGATGTTATGAACAAATGTTATAAAAAAAATACATGAGTCACACAATTTCCTTGCCGTTGTGTTGAATAACGAAACAAAGAAACTCTTCAGAACTGTCAGTATTCCACCCTGAAACATGATGTGCAGTGAGTGCATGTTACCAATAAATTCATCCGAATTTTCAAGATGTACAAACACTCATTGAAAGCCGATGTTTCGCAAAAAACGAAGGTGCATGCCAAACGATACCGTTCATGAATAGCAATACTTTGGTGGGGTCCTTACTTTGATATAAATTATGGAGATGTCAGCCACATGGAAGAAGCATTAGGACGTACAGGGTCAGCATATTTCCCGATGTAACTCAATCAACCAAGAAAGTTGGTAACTGCAAAATATTATTATAGTAAAATAGTGTGAATAATAGATTTATGTATTCAGATATCGACCCTTGTAGACTGGTACATTGTGGCATCTAACTGTATAAGCATGATTGCGTTTCTGTGCATCTATATGGATACGATTTTCGCATTGGTGAACATCCAGTAACATCTTATTTATTATTCCCTGTTCTGCTCGGCTTGTCAATTAAATGCCCTGTTTGTTGATAAGATCAAATTATTCCCAAGATTCACTGCTAACTTGGAGAAATAATGGCGGAACAACAAATGCCATTAAAGCTACATAAGTTTTGACTCTAGACTAAAGTTGCAAGAATACTATTTGGCATGACACGGTCATGGTAACGAATACATCTTGCATCCTGGGATCTTGCCTTCTGAATCGACCTCTCTGGTGACAATGGCGAGAGATTAAAGAACAGATTATCCACAGATACAGGAGCACAGACGACAAAGTATTGACATATAACTCGCTATTGGGAAAGTGCAACACCACATAAATGAACACAGCACTGCAGAAATCAGAATCTTTATAGTTTAAGGGGCCGGTCATTATTTATCTGGTGGGGGGGTTGGATGGATTTTCCGAGAAATGAGTTTTCAAAGTTTGACCCCCCCCCCCCCCCACCGATATTGAAAAATAATGTATGACCCCCCCCCCCCCCCCACCAAGATCAAAAATAAAAGCGTGACCCCCCCAGTCCCCATACAAGGCCATAATACACAAAGGTAACACTTATGAGGAGCCAGTATATGATACTTAAACGTGTTTTTACACTTCATGCACATTCTATTCAAACAATTGTGACTTTTGTCGCAATTTCTTTACACTATTAAGTCAGAGGGTATTTTGAATTTGTGTCATTACAACTGATCCAATTACTATTTGTGGGTATATTATATCGGTATGGTATTGACAACCTCTGATTGGATGTTGGGGGCAAGAAACAAAACACCCCCAAGACATCTATGTCTAGGATCATGTTCCCCAGAATACTGAAATCTTTTTCTCACTCCAAACCCCACGTTTCCAACCCCCCCCCCCCCCCTCTGAAACACTCGAGACACGGGTTAAAGGTCATTCAGTTCATTCACTGACTGGAAATTTGTTGGAGGAATGAAAAAAAAACATGAATCTTATATCTTCCTTTAAATATACGGACTAACTGGACCCCAGAGTGAACTCGGAAAAATTATAACTCTTCCACATATCATTGATGAATCAGGCTATCCTGGACTGGTACTTTCCCGGCCTTGAATCAGTTCTGTGTTGCCTCGCTGATGGGTTCATAATGTTCCATGATGATCCGCGATTGTCTAGCAATGTTCTGGCCACCAAGAAAGTCAGGTAAATCAGACTCACTATGGCATCATCCAGGACGATCCAGGACATTTTTGCAATCCTTGATGGAAAGATCCATATTTTGTTCATGGCGGTCCAGGACAGTCCTGGCTCATCGAGGATTATCCTCAGTGGCCGAGGTTCCGGTGTTGGCAACGTGTTAAGTGGAAAATCGGTCAGTAATTTTGACATGCTCGTTCGGGGTCATTGGATGTTATGAGATGTTGGTCAGCATGGTATGGGTCGGGTGATCCATTGTTAGTCTGTGACAGTGCCCTGCATGTTGATCATCCTGCTTGGCACCGTATTCAACTGCAGTGCTGCTGTGTTCTACTAAAGGTCCATAGTTCATTCTTGGTGACAGTGTTTCAGTCTGGGGTGATGAGCGGTTGTCAATCCACGACATCTCCTGATTTTGGGTGTTCCTGGATGGTCCTTTCTAGGATCAAATTTCAGCGAAACTATAGTTTCACTGATAATGTGACAAAGGGATGGATTCCACATGCTGTATACTCCAGTGAACCATCAGTCCAGGTTGAGTGGGATGTTTTCACCTAATTCACTATTTCAATATACAAATTTTCTCAAATTAACTAAAATTCGAACTCCGACCCCCCCCCCCCCCCCCCGTTCCATTGAAAATAAAAGTATTTTATTTTCAATGGACCGGCCCCCCAAGTCGAAGATGTGAGGAGACGCAATGATACACGTCAGTCCGAATGGAATATCTGCTGACCAGTCGTCAAATGTAAGTGTCAGTCCATTACCATCAACACAACGAGATTTTGATGATGACAATAACAAATATAAATTAAAATTTTGATGAAAGAAAAACAAAACTTGAATAAATAAAAACTTACTGACAAAAGTACCTCTTGCAAAGGGAAAACAATAACTTTTTGCGTGAATTGCGCTTTTATTCTAAATTTCTCCTGCTAGACAGTAGACCATTTTCATTCCCTAGCCACGTCATAGATGGCGCATTATCTAGAGCATTATGACTGGGCTCCCCTGCACCTTGTACAACCGAGACGCACCACGCAATGATAACACGTATCATATCCACAAGCAATGCATAATATTGCATATATTACAGGATGTACTCATTTTGGAATTCATGGCGGTGGCCACTTGTGTAAGTTGTGGGGCAAGAATACTCACTCTTCCCGGAACACCTAATTTCACCTCCTCATGGCAATATAAAGGGGGTTCATGAAATTCCGTAAAATTTTATCCATTTTGCCGGACAGATGACAATGAAATTGAAGAACGGATTAGTTTTGTTCGCTCGAAATACTTTATAATCAGGTCCCCCATGTTGCAATGTATGGCAACATATCCGACATTCTAAAAGGCCCTAATGACGAGTTTGCATCAAAATCATCCGAAATGAACGAAAGGGTAGACAGCATATATGTTAACCAAGATGGGTAAAATGACAAGCGATTGACAATAACGCGCTGAAAAGTGCAGACAATTCAATTATCAGGCGATATATATACACACCAGTTTATATTCCTATTCATCAAATCATCAAAACTTGTAATGGAAAACCTCATAACTTGTATGTAAAAAGGTAGTGAACGCCGGCCCAGGTTGGTGTGTTGATATGGATGTCTACTGAGTGAGGAATATCAAAGTGAACCCGTTGTACAACCCAGTGTTCCATGGCAGGCAGGGGAGAAGCCTGATCCAGTGGCATTTCACTTTGCCAACCATTGTTGTGGATGAAATTCAGTTGTATACTAATTCCATCAGGTGTACAGTAGAAACAACTACATTGAACACACTGTCTGCCCCTGATGACACCAGTGTGTCTTTTGATAAACTATTTGGTCGGGCTTTGTTTCTATTGCAAAATGTTGTATTTTACGTTTGTTATTAGCATCATCAAAATCTGGATGTATTGGTGGTAATAGATTGATACTTACATTCATACCACTGGGCCGGTGTCACTGCTGGTGGACGTTAAATCTGTCTCCGAGGATACCATCAACTCAGTAGCCTTTTGGCTTGTGATTAGGTACTTATGCACTTGTCATATATCTATTCCATGGGATTTGTTTCGGATCTATAATTTATTTTCATAGGTTGTTGGGCAGTTGTATACTAATTCCATCAGGTGTACAGTAGAAACAACTACATTGAACACACTGTCTGCCCCTGATGACGCCAGTGTGTCTTTTGATAAACTATGTGGTCGGGCTTTGTTTCTATTGCAAAATGTTGTATTTTACGTTTGTTATTAGCATCATCAAAATCTGGATGTATTGGTGGTAAAAGATTGATACTTACATGAAACATCATCTTGGCGCGATTTCCTCGTTCTCTGAAAAATAAGTTTTGTAAGATGAGCTCAAGATGTGTACATACATCTAAGATAGATTCTGTAATAAGAGGTTAAGATGTATACATTCATCATGTACATGTAATGTATATTGGTTTCAACATATTTATTGGGATGAGCGACAAGCAGAAACTATTTATAAAATATTGTGTATCAATATGCGCAATCTCCTCTGTCATATCAGTATCATATTCTATATTTATAGTAAAATATTTTGGAACACGTGTTTATTTGTTTGAGATTAGCAGTCAGTTTCGTGTTTATTTTTTTTATTTTCTGTGTGGCTTCCGCAAGGTAAACATACATGACGTAGATGGCTATATTCTGAACGTCTCTATGGATGAAATGACACTTTTGTTGTCCAAGCTTCATCGCTTGTTATATTTATTGCAAGATTGGAATGTCTGGTTAAACGTCACGTGCTGCTCCTGTTTTCTGTATTGCACGTTTCCATGTAGTTAATATGCATATTCAACATGAATATTTACGTGTACACACTATTCCCAATTAAAACAGTATAGACGATTTCTTAGTTTACATCTTATGCAACCTCTATGAAGCATTTTTATACCCTGGCTCAACACTTAAGATTTATGCGGTAGCGGGTGGAATACCTGGATTCAGCAACTGTCGTCAGTTCTTCGAGGAGTAGTTATAATTCATCTCTCAGAAAATGAAAGAAAATTCAAAACGTCTAGGTAGAAACTTGGAACAACTGCTGCTGGTAATTTCATTTACCAAGTCTACGGGTCGAGGCAAATTCTTGAGATATATCTTCGTCTGGGTGAAGTATGATTAATGTGTAGGACCTACAACATGTATCATCGGCGGTCTGTCTGTTTTGTTGGACGAAATCAGGCTCCCAAAAAGAAAACTATTTCGAGACATGTGCATATGTCAGTTCTCTTTGTATTTCCGTATGTATCAGAAAAGTGAACACAACACATCTAATATAATAAACGAACAAAGATATGTCGACAATCGTTGTAATTGATTCCGATTGACCAACACCATCAAATTGCATTGCTTTGCATGTGGGTTACAAAGTGAAAGTTTTCTGGGACATTCAGCTTCTTGGTAACGTGTTTCATTAAGTAATTTGTCGAGTTGGGTTTATATTATGTATTATTATTAACTGTATGAGATTCCTGTTTGTGATTGGTTGAAATGGGGCCACGTGACTAAAATGATACTATAATATCATGTCCGAGATGTTCTGGAGAAAGTGATATTTCCGAGTCAGAGGTAAATATAAGTTTTAGTTGATCCTTTTCTGACCTCGCCAGATGGCGCGCATCGCCCGATCACTCGCTTGGAGAGTAGCTATTTCCATGTGGGGTTTTGGTCGATGTGTTCTTACCTGCTTACAGCAGTAGTTCAGTCTGTGTGGACTGAATTGTCCACACAGTTAATAATAAAACAAATATTGACATTTTAGCTTTCGGTTGATACGTGATTATCTTCACTTGTTGGAAAGTTGTATTCACCTCGCAAGCTCGGTGAATACAACTTTCCAACAAGTGAAGATCATCACGTATCAACCTCAGCAAAAGTCAATATTTGTATAATATTATGCAGACAAATATGATGTATCTTTTGATGTACACGTGAACATAAATTTGCTCCTGAACACCAATTAGTGATAACCACAAAAACAGAATAACGTGTTTTATCGATATTTCGTGGCGGGTTAATTTTTTTCAGTATGATTTATTCTGGGAAGAAGTGATTGCTGGATTCATTCTGATTTTTATTGCTAGTCTAATAAGAGTGATGGAAGATGGTTGCTTTGAAATGGCGTACTGGTTATATAAATTTGTACTTTGTATTGTATTTTCTGTGGGAGCACATTTTTACTAACCACCATGAGAAAGAATTTCCAATGAAGAACAAGTGGTTTGTCAAAATGCGAACACATGTGCATCGCAATGCTTACGGAAGTACCTTGGAATGTTCAACTCTAAAAGATCAGATCATTTCTTACCAATTGGTGGAATAATGATGTCATGCTTTCTCGATACATATGCCTTTCATTCCTGTTCGTTTTCAATGGCCTGAGTGTATGTTGAGATCCGGATGCTGTGGTAACTGTAGGTGTACGTGTGGTGGACCTCGAGCACACATGAACTAATGCAGTCAGACGTTTGACCTCGAATATCTTTAAACTGGTATATAACTTGGTGAGGTACCTTTGACCATACACATTATACAAATGTAATGAAAAATGCTCTCCTACATGTAAACATGGAAAACGTAACGCATACCTGAGAAACTCACTGCAATATAACGACTTGAACATGACACATATATTTTTGACAGACCCCCTGCAAGAGTCACGGCGCTCTCTGGCGTAGTTCACCATTCTTGTTGTATATCAGTTCACTCAGGCAATGATACATAAAGGTGTGACTTTCTCTTCAACCAAATGTGCAATAGTTCATGGTTGCAGTCGTGACAGAACAGTCACAATTTCAATCAAAGTAAATACACAGATATATAGACACAATGCTATGTGTTCCTGAATATTGGAAGATATCCGGTATCATATTATTCTTTTTGGAGAATTTTCTCCTCAATTTGTATGATATTGTCAAATCACAGCGAATTGCACGTATTTCGTTGTTGATGTATTTCATGACGATGTGAATGTACAAAACAACTAACTAGTGCGGCCACACGGTATACGATATATATTTTTTCGACTCAGTGCAGGAGACTGTGATTCAGACATTTCTACAGTAAAGATATACATAATGCACCGGTGGCAGTTTATCTTTAGACCACTGTGGTCAGTCTACAGACACCGTGGACTCTTCCTCATCAACTGAGTTTCTCTGAAACAGACTGCCCTTGTTTCTTTCTAAGAAATTCGAGACTATGCATTCGGTTTTAAGTAGTTGCAATCGGACTACCATCAACACTTTTATCATCTTGCATCCTATTAATCATGTGTAATGTATCATAGATCATAACTATGTCCCATCTGGCATCATCCATGCGCGATGTGTTTCTAGACTGTTTTCACTCCAATGTTTCCGACATCATCCATTTGATCTTTGGCTCTTGCAATACAAGGAACAAAACTGCCCTATATTTTGCACGTTCACCATATGTACACCATATCAAAGATGATGCCACTGTTCACAAGTTATATTTGACAAGTAGTATGGCGGTGGTGCATCGTGTGGTCGAGCCTATATACATACAATAATGATATGAATGTTTGACCGTCCCATCACATGACGATCACATCTTTTTATACATCTTTCCAAGACATACGACATGAACTGACATCATCAGAAAATTTACCATTGGGAGGGAAAATAGAAAAAAGCTCATTATACCTGCAAGAATCTGAATGATGATGAACGAATTGTACCGAACAGAATATTATTGATTGGCATCATTATCGACTACATGTGTTTGAACATGTAGTACGTGTACTGAATGTCCAACCTCAAAGTAAACCCGATGTAAAACACGATGCCTTTTATGGGTGGCAGGAAATATTTGGTGGCATTGCAATTTGCAAAGATCTGTATTGTGGTAGACTTTCCTGACGCAAATGTCTGGAACATCATCATGATGCCGTTTGAATTCAACGACAAGTCCATGTCGAAATGCAGTATATTACACTGAAGGAGCGGTAAGCTATGAATCATTACAAAGACTTACAGACTTCAGTGAAGGAAATTTTCAGCCGGATTCCCTCTTTCTCTGGGAAATAAATATTGTCGTTTTGGAGTGTGCCAACTTTATGCCCAAAAAGACCACTCCAAATACTGTACCTTTCATTATCTTTTTGAGATGTGCACAATATGTGTGTTATGTGTAAAGTTATTAATACTGCTGTGAATAATTTTTTATTTTTTTAACGTTTTGCGTTTATTTGTTTGAGATTAGCTGTACATTTAGATTCCTGGGTAGTTCTCGCAATGGAAACAAATGTGATGTAGATGACTGTATTATGGACGTTTTTATGGATGAAATGACATTTTTGTCGTTCTGGTTTCGGCGCAGGCTATATTTACTGCTAGACTTGAAATGCATGCTTGAAATTCTAGGACTGTTCTCATGGTGTGTTTTGTGTTATAAGCGATGCATTCTATGGACGTCTTCTCATGGTATGGATCTTGTGGTAGCAGATGCAGTTGCTGAATCCCTATCATCCCATATATCAGCGATTAATTCATGTTTTTTTTTCATGTTTTCAACTCGATATGTGAACTATATTACATACAACATATCCCAAACTGGAGAAATGAAGACACGTTTCAGTTATTCGCATACGTGGAGAGTTGTGTCAAAGATGACGTTCTTTGTCTCAATGAATCTCAATCAATACGATTCATGCAGTAGTGGATGAAATACCTGGATTTCTTTCGTTAGCATGGTTAGTATTTCTGAAACGAAAAAAAACAGACAAAACCTGGAGCAACTGGTAACTATTGTACGTGTTGAGTGGAATTCTTTTTGGTGTATCTGATTTGGTGCAGTATAATATATAACATAAAATATAAAACATATATAAAACATGTCATTGGCAGTTTTTTGTTTGTTTGACAAAATAAAGCTTGCAGGAAACATTTTGCAGAATGGTCCATGTATATATTGTTCTTCACTGTAGCCATCAAAAAATTTCGCCTGGCAAATCCAATATAATAAAAGAAGAAAAAAATAAATTGGTGTTATTCATCCTGTTCAATAATTATTAATTCACATTGGCATGTGGGCCACAGAGTAGACATTTCCAGGACATTCGTTCATTTGAAAAATGTTGCTATTACCTAACTCCACGAGTTTGCTGGTTAACCTGTGTGGGTGTTATGTTAGGTAATACCCAGGAGGCAATTATGGTTTACCTATTTATAGCCATAGATGTAGAAATAAATTTGCAGAACTTTTGACAACCAATCAGTATGGTTTCTTCTGGGAAGAAGGGATTCCTGGATCCATTATGGTTTTTCACTGGAGTTGTGGGGAAAGAGATGTACGTAAGAATGGACAAGTGTGTTTGGCTTGATTCAAGTAATGGTTTTCTAAATTGAATGAATAAAACATGTTCGCATTTTTACCTGAAGGTATGGAATGACGGTGATATTATTATGTGCATTGGCATTTCATTTCTAAATGCATTTAGAAACCAACCACAGCGAAAAGGTATTCACGAGAACACCTTTTTGTGCATACTTGTGCATCGTAAATGCTGACAGAAGTACCTTGGAATGCATAACTTTGAAACCATATCACTACCTACCCAACGATGAAACAATAATGTCGCGCCTCCTCGGCACATGTGCATTTTATTCCGCCTTATGTTTTATTTTCGACAGGGTGTGAGTGAATGTTGTTGTTGCTGCACAGTGGATCGCGAACATATATGGACTAATGCAATCAGAGGTGTGACCTTGAAATCTATCATTTGGACTGGTATAAAATTTGCACCTTGGTACGAACACAGTAAACGGTACTCCCATGTTTGTGAATGAAAAGAACTTATTCAGATGCAAACCTTTGGCATGCATTGTATTCTGAGCTAAGGAATCCCGACAATATACAGCGAAAACAATCATATGAGTTAAGTCTGAAAAAATAATTGATCACTTGTGCAGAAATATGTACGTATGGGGTTCATCGAAGGTCAAGCAAGTCGGTCATTGGCCAAACAGAAGCTGGAAGAGTATGAGGCAGCAAATTTCAGAATAGGCCAATGAGCCCAGTCAGGAATTCCAATAAATGACGAATGCACTAAAAGATGAGCATATTTCTGGTCATTGTTCGGTAATGAATGAAGACCATGAGCATCCGTGTGATCGGACAGGCCATTTCAGGTCAATATTCGCGAAGTGTTGGATGCAAAACTATTCTTAGTACGATCAATACAGCAATGTTGTCAGACTCGTAATGAGTGTTATTGCATAACTGGGGTTTTAATACAATGCTAATATATATATTAAGAATTCGAACAGGTTCACTTGAATTTGCGTCGAAGATAAAATGATGATGTTGATATCTAATCAAACCAGCACGAATTGTAAGCACACAGGCTCTTTCGCATATTGAATTCGCTATAAATCAACGGAACTTCTTGCCATAGATGTATGAACATTTAGATTTCAGGCGAATAGAGCCAAGTTTGCTTTGAGCTCTTCTATAGGAGACTAAACAACGGTTTTATAGGAGGCCAGGCAATTAGTAATATGTAGTTACTACCTAAGTATCATGAACATATGTCTCATATTACATCCTGATAATTTTGAGTCAGATATCAAACAATAGTAAACTTTTATCAACATAAAATCCCAAATATCTGAGTGATTATCTGAGTAATATTGATTCAAATATTGAAAACGAGTATCCGATTTTTTTCTACTGTGGTGTATGAATCAGTATTATTTCCCGTTCAAATTTTAGCTTGCCTATTTCAACAGGCAATACTTGAAAGAATCGATCAAACACAAGTGATATCAAGGATTATTATACAATTTTCTCAATTTGTGATTATTGATACATGTATTCACATAAATTTCAATTTTCATTGATGCTAAGCCCGGTAAAACAAATGTATCACAGACAATATCTTCTGTCACTTTCGAATCATATGGTGAAATTATTTACATAAGGACTAGTTTTATACCTGCTCATTGCACTAATCAAGTCTGGATGATTTACTGCTTACAGAAAGCCAGATATTGATGGTCCCTCACATGACATGTCGGGATCAGTTCATCAACTAACATCACGTGTTACATTATATCGCGTGCTGTTCTGTTCTGAAACATCCAAGCGTGTCTCTACAAATTATCATAACAACTTATAATGAAATATGCAACAAAACAAAATATTTTTCTAATTGTAGAAAACTAATATTCCATTTTCACAGGTTATTTACAGAAACAATGTCCATAATTTTCATATACATATTCTTGAACATGCAATGCATTCATTTGTCTATTTCTAATAAGCCAAATGAGTAATATCTCCTAGATTTGATAACATGACGCTGATTCATTACGCCATCATTTAGTGTACCGCTAGGAGATCACAATATATAACGTATCTTGTCAAACAAAAGAGATTCTGGACACTCGAGTCACTAAAAGTGCTTATATATGTATCAATTAACTTCCGCTTTTATATCGTAGTAATGTACCGTCTGATCCTCTCCATGCAGGGTGTATCTGCTGCACCACATGGTTCCGACATCACCCAGTTGATCTTTGCCGCATGCAACTGAGGATCTAAACTGTACCACTTCACCAACGCCATAGCGGAAATGAAGCACCCTCACAAAGTAAGCCATAGATTTCTGGGCCAATCATATGGAGTGGAACCAGAAATACATTTATCATATGCCAGAATGACAGTTGAGGCAAATAGCGTGGTTAATGCTATTATACAGTAATTTAAATTACTGTCAACAAACTTAGACCTGAAAATACACCATTTCTATGTATTTTGTTTTTCAATAGCTGTTCCTATTTTTCCAATAACAAACTTCTGCCCGGCGGGCTGTAAATTCCACACTTGCCCGGGCAGCTCCCAGTTCAAGAAACCGTCATTATTTTGAAGGATAAACAAAAGCACATGGTCGCTCTCCTGGCCCGATTCCGTCATGTTTGACGTTTTTGCCGCCAATTTACGTTTCACGCTGATGCTCTTGGAACTCTGAAATGGTCTGTGAATCCAATAAATGTATGAATAAAAGCTGTATTTCTTGCTTATTTCTTTCTGATCGGATATGATTCGGTCATTTGAAACATACTAAAATGTCCCCGACATCCACTGGCATATGATAAACGGGTTATTGCACAATATGGGGTTTCATGCCCTCGGGCCAAGTCTTCAAGGAGCCCTCCACTTCGCGTCGGGCTTCTCAAAGACGTGCCCTCGGGCATAAAACCCCATATTGTGCAATAACCCTATAGTACTACATGTATTCCTGGTGGAACATTGGGAGTTTGGAAAAGAGGGACGTTTCTATTTCGGGAGTATATTTTACACGTGCTATAGATTCGTCATGGCGGATTTGATGCCACAGCACACAACTTGTGTGACGGCGGCGTTTCGGATCATGTGGTTGAGCCTTTGCACATACAAATAATTATATTTGACGGTCATGCTGCATAAAACGTTTCGATGCCCGGTGAAGAGCATCACAATCCAACAAATCCTAGTAATACTCGAATACAGGATGAGAAAACATGGAGAGTGGTGTTACATGTTAAAGTTAAAGTTATCACATTTGATATAGCGCTCATTTCAGCCGAACCTAATATGCTTCCAAAGGCGCTCTACACTTTAACCCCAGTCTGAGTGATTGTACTTGGAGCAGCCACACTCAAAGCGCTCTATACAACACCCATTATCAACCGGTACCCATTTAATCCTGGGTGAAGATAAACACTAGTGGTCAATGCCTTGCCTAAGGACACTAGTGAAATAGCACAGCAGTCCAGCTCGAGACACGAACCCATGATCTTTGGATTACGAGTCCGCCACCTTATCCACTGTGCCATTCACTCCACACTTTGTTGCAACGAAATCTTTACTGAGAATTTACTGCACAAATCATTCAGATAACAATACCACGTCTGTTACGTCCAAAACACAGAACATACCAACACGTTTGGTCATCCCCGCTATGTGGCTGGCTGGAAGTGAGGCCGGGGCATTGTTTCGGCGGATTTTATAGCATTCCTTGATCTGTTTGTTGTCGGAGAAAACCACATGTTCAGCTCAGCACCCACATTCGCAGTGTGTAATAACGACTTACAGTGGGGTCCTCAAGTCTTACAACCCTGAAAATATCACCTTTTTAAAATCTTATCATTAAAATATAATTTATTTCATCTAAGTTATCTATTATTTGTTCTTTCAATCAATTCTATGTATGTATGCACAAATAACATCAGAAATTCAGAACGTCGAATTGTACAACATTAGAATATTTGATTAATTTTGGTGGGAAAAACACTAAATTTGAATGTTTTTAAATTTGCCTGGGAAAAAGTATGGAACACGAATAATAACACAATTAGGGTGCAATGTGGTTGGTGAGTGTGTGGTTGTCAACATCAGTTTCATTGCAACCAGTTACCTTAATGTGTTTCATCAATGTAAGATGAGTTGGTGACATTTGAATAAATATGATACATTTCTAAGTCTGTTGGCAGAATTTGTCGATTTTACCAAAATAAACCTTCTGGTGTCATTTTGAGATACATGTCTATAAAGTACATAGGATGCAGCATTATAGCCCGCATGTAATAAACACATTTCTTCTATTGTACGCCTATTATGATGACACTCTCAAGGTGGTCTGAGACTTTTGGACTCCACAGTATATTGTCCGAATTCCAGTTGTAATACCTGTTTTTCATGTCTTAGACTTGATTTTGAATGCTGAATATTCTTATACTGATGAAGGTTTTGTGTTCATGTTGATGTCAAGTTATATGGGCGTAAGTGATTTTCGTTTCTATTATATGCATTCGATACCAACATATTTCGGTTAAAAGTACTTTCTTGTGGAAAACTGCAAGAATGATTCTATTTGCTCGGAATAACGGAATGTTAATCTCTTTCTATCAAAACAGAGAGAGAAAGAGACGAACTTCCCCTATCCACAAGCAAGATAAAAAAAAATTCGAGAGTGTACCGTCTATCGGTCTAAACAGTTATCTACATAGACAAGAAAGGTATCAACCATTATAACCAAATTTGTATGATGTCGATAAAAACATGCAACATTTCTGAAATAAAAACAAAGCCTTACAAAACGTTCAAAGTCAGTACGTAAACTTAAGTATGAAGGTAAACTGTAGTACATGTAGTTTACCTACGTTGATTGTTTTTTCTTGCAGCCCATGGTGGTAGGGGTGGAATACTAGTATTTATACTGTTGTCTGTCGTTCTCGGTGGATTTCCGGGAAAACAAGAAATAGTCAAATGCAAAAATATTCAACAAAAACAATTGGAGCAACTGTAGTAATTTCATATACCCAATCTGCATTTTGAGGATACGCTTTGATATATCTTCGTGTAAAAAATGTAGGACCATTCATCGGCAGTATGTGTCTTTTTGTTTCACAAAATCAAGCTTATGAAAAACACCATCTGGTCGGTGTATATATCGATTCTTCTTGTACTTCCCCAGCCATCAGACATATTCCCATAGCCAATTCGATAAAATAGACAAAACGATGTCGACAACTGATATAATTGGTACTGATTTACCACTGACGTTAAATCACATTAGCATGAAGGCAAGTAGTACGGTGCCCCTGATAGGACATGATGAAAAAAAGTACTACTTCGTTCGCACGAAGTACCACTTCGTTCACACGAAGTACTACTTCGTTCGCACGAAGTACTAAGTCGTTTGCACGAAGTACTAAGTCGTTTGCACGAAGTACTACTTCGTTTGAACGAAATACTAAGTCGTTTGCACGAAGTACTAAGTCGTTTGCACAAAGTACTAAGTCGTTTGCACGAAGTACTAAGTCGTTTGCACGAAGTACTACTTCGTTTGCACGAATTACTACTTCGTTTGAAACGAAATACTAAGTCGTTTACACGAAGTACTAAGTCGTTTGCACGAATTACTACTTCGTTTGCACGAATTACTACTTCGTTTGAACGAAGTACTACTGTACTAATGTTACATAGTTGACAAACCCCTCTACATCATCTTACCACATTAAATAACAAGCGCTACATGGCGCTCCACATGGTGCTCCAAATTTGGGGCCTTATATCTCCATAAGCACCACATGGCGCTCTAAATCATCCATACATCCCCTAGCAAAAATGTGGTCATTTTAAACTAAAAAAACCTTGATCTGGAAGATATTACTGAATACAATCTTCTGCTATTATTCGAGGTAAATTTATATGTATCGATGGACTATTCATTATTCTATGAGTTGATTAATAAATGTAAATAGCGGTATCCAGATTAGGACATAGGGAGGACCCCGAAAATTGACTATGGTAATTAGAGGGTTAATTGGTAACACCGGGATCAATCACTTCATAGGCTTTTCACAATGTTCGAATACCATGTATGGACATGTGAATGACTTATTATTTCAGGCGAACGACTTAGTACTTCGTGCAAACGAAGTAGTACTTCGTGCAAACGAAGTAGTACTTCGTGCGAATGAAGTAGTACTTCGTGCAAACGAAGTAGTACTTCGTGCAAACGAAGTAGTACTTCGTGCAAACGAAGTAGTACTTCGTGCGAATGAAGTAGTACTTCGTGCAAACGAAGTAGTACTTCGTGCAAACGACTTAGTACTTCGTGCAAACGAAGTAGTACTTAGTGCAAACGATTTAGTACTTCGTGCGAACGAAGTAGTACTTCGTGGGAACGACTTAGTACTTCGTGCGAACGAAGTAGGTTTTTTTCAACATGTCCTATCACGGACACCGTACAAGTAGACATTTCTGGGCCGACATTTTACTCGGAACTGCTGCGATTATGTAAGAGCAGTTTGTTGGTTAACCTGGCATTTGGTTTCATGTGAGCTTATACCCAGGAGGTGTATGGTGTACCTGTTTATAGCTGAAGATGTAGACATAGATTGGCAAAACTTTGAACACCAATTACCTACAGCCAATACAATAGAATAATGTGCTTTACCGATATATTTTTGCGGGTGCATTTTTTTCGAGTGTGGTTTCTTCTGGGAAGAAGGAATCCCTGCACCCATTAATTTTTATTTCATATTGCTGAAGTTGCAAAAAGTCACTATTAATTGGGTTTATAAAGAATTGGTTTTATCATAAAGTATTGGTTTTATTAATTTACTTCACGCATTTTGTCTCAAATGAAGGTAGTTTCATACCTGGATTTTTACATTTTGTGTGTGCTATTTCTTATCATTATCAGTGAGAGAAAATTTTCAAGAAGAACACCTGGTTTGTCAAAATGTGAATACCTGTGCATCGCAAATGCTCATCGAAATATTTTGGAATGTACAACTCTGAACTTCAGATCATTACCGACCAACGATTGAATAATGATGTCAGACTTCCTCAGCACATGTGCTTTTTATTCCAATGCTCGTTATTCGAAAGGGTGTGAGCGGATACCAGAAATCCGTCTGCTGTTGTAATTATGCTTCAATGCATGTACGTATGGTGGGCCCCGAAAAAACATGGATACATTAAGTATTAAGTAACTTCAGTTGATACACGATATCAAATATACTGAAAATGTTCTCCTGTATACGAAGTCCGAAAGGAAAATGTAGGTTCTAGAAACTTGTGCAAATGACTGCAGGAATATGCCATGTCGCATAAGCCAATACACGAGTTTTGAGAAGGGATCTGAAAAATCTGTAACATATACAATATCAATAGGTTTTGGAGAAATGAATGATCACTTGTGCAGAAAATAAGTAGATATTCTTCCTTGAGGTTCATGGAAGGTCGAGCGAGTCACGACCGGGCAGATGATGATAAGGGGCAGCTGTTCAGAAGAGGGCAAGAAACCCATGGTCAAGTATTACTAATGAATGACGAACGCACTAGGATGTATGCATACATATTCCCAGCAATTGTTGGGAAAAGGGTTTACACAACAAGGGACATAATTGTTGGGTCAAATCAGAGCGAACTGCAGAGCTGTGTTGTTATTGATGTAATTTCATGATGAGCTGTTGAGTTCGAAATAAAATTCCCAAAACAGCTGATAAGTCCATTTTAGATATTTATTCCAGTACAGGACATAATAGATACATGTACATACAATCCATTCGCGGTGCTGTATCTTGTAACTGTGGTCAATCTTTCTACAGAGTTTGTAAGAGCATGTTGCTTTTCTCTCATATCGAGATCACTGCAAATCAACTGAGCTTCCGCGTGAGTTTTGTGGCGCTAGTAGTTTTTTGCCATTCAGTTTGAGGAAAATCGGAAAACTTGTTTGCTGAAACAACAGTGACAGAACATGTTTTCACAAGAGGCTATGCATTCAAATTTTTTTATTGCAATCTGAGTAATGTATAGGTGTATCACATTATATCCGGCATATTCTTGAATATTGGAGCTAGCTTAATAGATTATTCAAAAGCTGAAAACGAATATAGCTGATGTTGATACTGAGGTGTATAAATCAGTATTCTTGCACTTATATCCATCGAATAACCAGTCATGTGTCCCTCGTCTTTTCGGCCCCCAGTTGCCTCCATTCTCATTTATGCTGAGCCTGGAGCAACAATATATCACAGACAATATTTCCCTGTCTCTGTCAGATTGTATGGTGTAATTATTTACTCAATGACTGGTTTACACATGGCTTTACAAAGTCACCAGAGTTATATTTCTTGTTGTGATTCAATGTTCACATTTAGTCATACACTGGTGATCTCCTAGATGATCTTACACGTCGGGTTCATTTCCTCATCTTGCCTGTACAAATAATATTATAAATCACGTGGCTTTCTTCAGTACCTATCTGCACTCAAACTTGTCCATACAAACTATCGAAAGAACGAACAAAAGAAAACATACAAAAAATAATTGTGTATGATGTTTCATAATTTATCTTTTCATATTCGTCTTGAATACACAGTCATATACACCATCTGACTCTTTCTTTAGGTAAGAGATAAATAAATCATGTGCAATAGATTTTATAACAAAATGCTGATTCCTAAAACATAAAATTATAGCCGAGTTACGACGCAGGTATATCACCAAGCTATCACATTGAATAACATATTATGTCAAACACAAGAGATACTTGAGACTCGAGCCACTATGAGTTCATAGGTATAATATTTATAGGTATAAAATTCATACAATTCATAAAGTTCATAGGTATAAAATTGGATAACGGACCCTGTTTTGTTTGCTCGGAATACTTAATACTGGGTATTGATTCCACGTCTATTGAAACTAATACATTTACCACAATATCTGCCCCTGATGACACCAGTGTGTCTTCGGATGAACTATTTGGTCGGGCTTTGTTTATATTGCAAAATGTTGTATTTTACGTTTGTTATTAGCATCATCAAATTCTGAATGTATCGGTGGTAAGGAATTGATAATTACATTGAAATATCACCAGTGCTGTGGAATATATATCATTACCGAGGCCAGTTAACGTCCAGTTTTCTGTGACCGTAAGATGGTGAACAGATTAGAAGACGCTGTATTGAAAGCAGTTTATTAAATCACAAGAAAAAACCTGTAACAATTATACACATTTAACACAGTGTTCACGTAAAACACAGGTACACTGTTACAAAGTACAGTTGACAATAAATTGACTAGTTTATTGTACAAATAAATCAATATAATTTGTTTCAGTTTGAACAGTAATGATAAAATAAAGGTATCATATGATTAATGTTTTCCAAAACAATTGTTTTAGTGTATACAATAATATATAAACAAAAATAGCCATAAGTCAAGGATACAATTGCAAACAAAAATATATGCTGCAGACAATATTACAAATTCATAAACGTGTATCACTCAGCGCCAGAGAGCCACAAAGAGTACAGACCGTGAGCAATACTCTGGTCGACGGAAAATTCCCGAGTGTATGTTATTGATGTGATATCAATACAACGCGAAGTTTAGTTCTGAATAAAACCCAAAAAAATCAGCTGATGACTAACGAGCTGGCTCTGGTGTGGTGAATATATTTTTTTTTAACCTAGTCAAGAGACTGTTGCAAACATATATAGCAGCACAGCACAGATATACAAAAATCGACCTATGGTGGTTTATCTTGGAACAACTGTTGTCAGTATGTCTGCAGACATCGTAACCAGGTAGACTATTCCTCTTTTTGAGTTCACTATCAATCAACTGAGCTTCCTGCATAGATTTTTGCGTCAAACGATCCACGGTACTTTTTGCCAGTTGGATTTCGGAAAATCGGAAATTTATTTGCTGAAATAACAGCGATGGATTATGTTTTCACAAGAGGCCAGGCATTTGATTTTATGTATTTGCAATCTGAGTAACGTGCTCATATATCATATTCCATCCTGGGTATTTCTAAATAGTTAAGTTGATAAATCATTCAAAAGTTGAAAAAATTAGGCCAAGGGCCAAAGATAGGTTACCGGACAATGTTTAATATTTTATATGTTAGCCAGGTCACTGGTTAAATTCAAGGTCAAGAGAATATTCAGCATATACAATATTAAGCATATATCATGTCCACAGTTGATTGCTAAGCTGTAAATTCAATAATCAGAGAGATATTAGCAATTTTGTGCTGTGGCCTCGAAAATGAAGGAAAAGGTCAAACTCAAGGTCATGAAAATATTCAGTGTATATCATTTTCTATCATTGATTCCCAAGCCATACAGTCAATAGAGGAGCAAGATATGAGCCAGTTTGTCCTTGGACCTTGAAAATGAGGTCAGAGGTCAAATTCAAGGTCGCGAGAATATTCAGCATATATCATTTCCTATATGTCCACAATTGATTCCTAAGCTGTAAAATCGATAATAAGTGAGATATTAACCATTTTGTCCTGTGACCTTGAAAATGAGGTCAAAGGTCAAGTTCAAAGTCATGACAATAATTTTCATATATCATTTCCTATATGTTCATAACTGATTCCTGAGCTGTAAATTCAATAAACAAGCGAGATATTAGCCATTTTGTCCTATGACCTTGAAAATGGGTTCAAAGGTCAAACTTAAGGTCATCAAAATATTCAGCATATATCATTTCCTATATGTCCACAATTGATTCCTAAGATGTAGAGTCGATAATAAGCGAGATATAAGCCATTTTGTCCTATGACCTTGAAAATGGGGTCAAAGGTCAAATTCATGGTCATCAGAATATTCAGCATATATCATTTCCTATATGTCCACAATTGATTCCTAAGCTGTAGAGTCAATAATAAGCAAGATATAAGCCATTTTGTGCTCTGACCTTGAAACTGAGGTCAGAGGTCAAATTCGAGGTCACGAGAATATTCAGGATATATCATTTCCTATATGTCCACAATTGATTCTTAGTCTCTAATCTCAATATTAAGTGAGATATTAGGCAGTTGTTTTGTTGAGCGCTTTGTAGCAGCCTGCCACGTTGTGTTGCTCTGGATAGTTTTCCAATTTTGACGTTAATTTGAACTATATAACACTGTGGATTATACATCTTCACGTGTGTCAATGCACAGGGAATCTGCTGGTGTGCTTTGAGTGAACAAAGGATGAATGTATCACCTCCAATTTTGTGAAAACATTGGAATTTTCACATCACAATGACAATTTGGATCAATAACTAAGTGAGCATGACTTCATACAGTGCCCATTTTTTACGGCAATTAGGGATAATCACCCACAGTCGGATTACCTCTGAAGTGTGGCGAAGATTAAAGTCTCTTGGACTAAATAACTCCACACACAGAGGCAAACGAGCAGGATTTAATTGCTCCATCAGAGCAATACCAGTGGTGAAATGTGTGTCACGCTCCAGGAAATCGATATCAGTTTTAAAGCTGAAGAACAATGTATTAATTTCAACAATTTGATTCCCATCAAGCTGAAGAATGACAGTGAAACTAGACCTCCTGTCATTCCCCTGACATTGATGACCCTTAACTGTCGTTCAGTTAAAGACCGAGACGTGGCTAGGCACAGCCATCGATGACAACGTGGTTGCTGAACTTGTTCCATCTGGATATGATCTCCTCCATATTCCACGTCTCGACAGACGCGGGGGTGGGATAGCTGTGATCTGCAAGACGGGCCTACACGTCAAGAAATGCACTCCCTCGGTTGAGAATGTGTAGACACATTTTGAGAGTATGGAGTGCTCTGTGAATGTTGACAATCAGAATACTAGATTGTGTGTACTGTATCGCCCCCACCATCTAGACAGAATGGATACAGAGATACAGAGAACAGAGACAGTGTTTTTTCATGAATGGGCAAGCTACCTGGATAGATTGACTGCATTACCACAGGAGGTTATAATAACTGGGGACATGAACTTCCATCTGGACGATCCCATGGATGCCAGCACATTGAAATTTTCTACTCTGCTTGAGTCACATGGACTTGTTCAGCATGTCATGGGTCCAACTCACAAGCAAGGCCACACACTGGAAGTTGTAATTACTCGGGAATCCAGCACGATTCTCCTTAATGCCCCTTCTGTTGTTGATCCCTGTCTCTGTGATGTTAAAGGCAATCTCTCAGGCAACCATCTTGCTGTCCTATCTACACTGAAGTGCTCCAAACCAGCTCCCAGCAGGCAGACCATCAGTTTCCGCAAACACAAAGCGATATCGGTACCTGACTTCATACATGATATCAAGGCAACTCCTTTCCTACAGAACACTGATGGCAATGTGGATGACTTAGTGAACGCCTACAACACCGGCATCAGGACGTTGATTGACAAGCATGCACCCGTCTTCACCAAGACGATCACGTTGAGACCGCATGCCCCATGGTACTCAGAAGAGCTGCGCGAAGGAAAACACAAGCGTCGGAAAGCAGAGAGAATCTGGCTCCGCACCAAGCTAACGGTACATCACGAACTCTACAGGAAACAGTGTTGTGTTGTGTCGAAACTTCTCGTCAAGTCGAAGAGAGAGTACTACTCGAGCAAAATCGCAGAGAGTGGTAGTGAACATAGACAGTTGTTTCGGCTCACTAACAATTTGATGGGGAAAAAAGGTGACCGTCCACTGCCGAGCAGATCTTCTGATGAGGACTTAGCAAACGAGTTCAGTGAATACTTCGTTAACAAAATCGTCAACATCAGGAACAATGTCAGTTCGACAAATTCATCAGGAACCAATTCAATTGTGATGAGTGCAGATGTTGAATTTGACGGTGAGCCTTTGACTATCCTATCACCAACCACCCAAGATGAAGTGCAACAGGTCATCATGAAAGCACCAACAAAGTCGTGCGACTTAGATCCTCTACCTACTAGCCTGCTCAAGCAATGCCTGGAGCCAATCCTCCCGTTGATCACCGCAATTGTCAACTCCTCTATTACCAAGTCTGAAGTACCGTCATCCTTCAAACTGGCTAAAGTACTCCCTCTTTTGAAGAAAACGAATCTCGATAAAGAACAATTAAGCAATTACAGACCCGTCTCTAACCTCCCCTTTTTATCCAAAATCCTGGAGAAAATTGTTGCCAAACGCCTGGAGGAACATCTTCATCACCACCATCTCCATGACAACCTCCAGTCAGCATATCGTACCCGACATTCCACGGAGACGGCTCTCCTACGAGTCCACCATGACATTGTGAAGGCCTTGGATAACAAGTGTAGCGCAGCTTTGGTGCTCCTTGATCTGTCTGCTGCATTTGATGTAATTGACCATGCAGTACTGTACAACCGCCTTGAACACTCATATGGGATCTCAGGTGATGCCCTACTCTGGATGCAGTCGTATCTGACTGACAGAAAACAACGCGTCAGTGTTGGCGAGTGCGCATCGAAGGAGCAAGCCCTTAGGTTCGGAGTACCTCAAGGTTCTGTGTTGGGGCCACGTGTGTATTGCCTCTATTCCAAGCCTATTGGTAAAATATGTCGTCGTTTTGGCTTACTCTATCATTGTTACGCTGACGATACTCGGGTTTACGTCGCCATAACACCCAGTGACACCTGGCAAGATGTCTCAGATAAGCTTGAAAGGTGTCTGACAGATATCAGCAACTGGATGAGTGCCAACCTCCTAAAGCTGAATCAGGGGAAGACTGAGTTGATCATGTTCACCCCCAAACATCAGGTCATCCAGACGATGCAGTCTCATTTGCATGTGGGTGCCAACTGTGTGGAATCTGTTCCGTATGTGAAGAACTTAGGAGTTTATTTTGACAGTTCTCTCACTATGGAGAAGCAAATAAACGCAGTATCAAAAGCATGCTTCTACCAGATCCGAAATATTGGCCAAATACGCAACTATATTACTGCTGATGCCTGCAAAACTTTGGTCAATTCCTTAGTAACGTCTCGCATGGACTACGGCAACGTTCTCTTGTATGGGGTGCCGACTACGCGCTTACGTCTTCTCCAACGGGTACAGAATACCGCCGCCAGACTCATCAGCCGTACTCGGAAGCATGAGCACATAACCCCCGTATTGGTCCATCTACATTGGTTGCCCGTGGAAATGAGAATACAATACAAAGTGCTCGTTTTCACTTTCAAGGCAATAAACGGACTTGCACCCGAATACATCCAGGAACTAGTAACACCGTATCAGCCCTCGCGGTCTCTACGCTCCCAGTCAGCATCTTTGCTAACAGTACCAAAACAACGCACTACGGAAACAGGTGTTTTGACAGGGCAGCGTCTACCCTCTGGAATACCATTCCGCAAGCCATCCGAGAATGTAACAGCCTGGGAACATTCAAAAAGCACATAAAAACTCATCTCTTCACGTTGGCATATTCATAATCAATGTTAACCATGTACGTCTACTCTACTCCGTTCTATTCAGTATTTTTATTTTTAACTACCATACCTTGTAATGTATATTCCATACAATTTTTGTACAGCGCCTTAGAGCATGACGTAAGTCATGAATAGGGCGCTATAACAAGTGTTGTATTTATATTTATGTATTTATATATAATGTGTCCCATTATAAGGCATAGGAGAATTTTACCTGGGAAAGTCCCATTTGGGCCGAGTTTGGGCCAAAATGGCCCACTTCCAGCGATTCAAGCGCAACGAAATTTATAGACATCATAGAAGTACATATGAGGAGTGTTATGTATCAAAAAGAAAAAAAGTTACTGAACAGATTTTGAGAAAATGGCCGCCAAAGTCCAAAATCAGGCATTTTTCGTCGAAAACAGCCGCCATTTTGAAAATAATGCGAAAATCAAAAAAGTAAAAAATACCTCCTTCTTGAATTATTTTTGTGCAAAATTTCAGAAAAATTCGCCCATAAACAAAAAAGATAAAAATGTGGACGACGATGACGACGGACGACGACGGACGACGGACGCAATGCCATGCCAATAGGTTATCGGACCATAGGTCCGGTAACCTAAAAATACATATATTTTGATAAAGAGGAGTATGAATCAGGATTCTTTCACTTGTAGCGCTTATATAACAACATAAACGATAAATATACCAGTTACATATTTCTTGTCATTTCAGTGCTCATAATACTCGCATTTTCATTTGCCTCCATTCTCATTTATATGGAGCCTAAAACAATAATGCATCGCAGACAATACTTCTCTGTCCCTGTCGGATTGTATGGTGTATTTTTTTTACTCAAAGGCTGGTTTACAGGTGGTTATACATCACCAGAGTTTTGTTTCCAGTTTGGTACACAAGTCAAGTCCGAGTGATCCATTGTTTACAGGCAGTCAAACACTGCAGGATGATCTCCTACTTGATCTTCCCTATGTGTCAGGATAACTTCATCGTCTTGACTATTCACGTGTTACAATAAATCACGTGACTTTTTCCCCAAACATATCTGCACAATTTTGTTTCATTACTGCAATGTTCATAGACCTGATCACACAATCATATTCATATAAATCTCTTTAGGTAAGCAAGAGATGAATCCTGTGCACTGGATATTATAACATACTGCTGACGCCTTCCTCGGTAAAAGGATTCTAAACTACAGTGCAGGTATATCATCAAGATATCAAGTGCGCAGGTATGATATATCGAGATGGCATATATGTATCATAGATCATTAGCGAGACCAGTTACCGGCAGACCAGGACCAGCAGGACCTCCGGTCTTATATCGTAGTAATGCCCCGTCTGACCTATATCCATGCGGGTGTATATCTGTTTTCAACGCGTGAACCCGATGTCATCCATTCGATATCACCACTTCAGTAACGCCATGACAGAAATGAAGCTCTTTCACGTAGTTATCCGAAGTTCGAGGCCCGCCAGGGTGGAGTTGAAGCAATCAGTTATGAAACTGGGACGTTTTAATGTTCGAATAATGTTCGTGGTTTATTTTGCAAATGCAAGGTAGGCCTACATCATAAAAAATTTGATGCCACTTCAATGCACACAATCTATATCTTCACTGTGGCGCTGTTGGTTCAGACCTTGTTGACGAGATTATGTACATGAATATTTATTATTTTATATTTTTTTTATGTTTGGGGTCATATCATTACATCCTTGACTACATTGCTGGAGAAGGATCGTAATCGCTGCTGTAATAGAAAACGTCGCGTTTTGTTATATTTAAGTAATGGTCTTACCTAGTAATTATTAAATATTTGATAACAAACCATGTAAAGTTGTATTCTTTGTAGGAAAAAATAGTGAAATTATACATGTAACTACAAAAATAGGTCCAAAATACGTAACATTTGGTGAGGCCGGTGCATTGTTTTGTCAGATATTATAGCATTCCTGATCTGTTTGTTGTCGGAGAAAACCACATGTTCAGCTTACCACCCACACACTCCCACTGTGTGCTGTAGGAACTGCGTCCACTAGCAGAATTCCAGTTGAATTTCCTGAGATTTTTGTTGTTGATCCAATTTCGAATGGTTTTCAATATTTTGATCAATGGGGTCAATAAATTTGTATAGTGTGTTGTATTTAGTTATATTTTTCCAACCCAGTCAGTAGACTACTTCTCGGACATCTATCTCAATACAGTACAGGTAAACATAAATTCACCTGTGGTGGTTTATCTTGGAACAACTGTGGTCAGTCTGACTGCAGAGATTGTAACCAAGTAGACTCTTCCGCATATTGAGTTCACTATATATGTTGTATACTAATTTCAACAGGTGTACAGTAGAAACAACAACATTTACCACACTGTCTGCCTCTGATGACGCCAGTGTGTGTTTTGATAAAGCAATTGGTCGGGCTTTGTTTCTATTGCAAAATGTTCTATTTTATGTTTGTTATTGGAATCATCGAATTTTGGCTGTATTGGTGGTAATAGATTGATACTTACAATCAATCAACTGAGCATCCTGCATGAATTTTTCTATGGAACGATCCGTGCTTGTTTTTGCCATTTGGATTTCAGGGAAATCGCAAGAGACTAGGCATATAATTTAATGTAAGTGCAATCTGAGTGACATACATGCACTTGTTTCAGATTGAATCCTAAATATTGCTGAATGTTTGAGTTGATGAATTATTAAAAAGCTGAAGACGGATATGTCTAACTTTGATTCTGAGGTGTATGAATCGTGTGTTTCTTCATTTATAACCCTTAGATAACAACATAAATACCAATCACGTATTTCTGGCCATTTTGGTGTTAATAATAAACGTACATTTGCCTCCTTTCTCATTCATGTTGAGTCAGAAAAAATATATCCCAGACAGTATTTTTCCGTTTTTTGTAGGATTGTATGGTGTAGTTACTTACACAAGGGCTGGTTTACATCTGGTTATACATCATCAGAGTTTTATTCCTTGCACAAGTCATTGCACAAGTCTCGTCCAAGTGATTAGTTGTTTCAGACAATCAGACACCTGTGATTTCCTACATGATCTCCCCACGTGTTAACATCTTATATTGTTTCACGTGACTTTTTCCCAACACATATATATCTATACTGAAACGTGTCTCTACGAATTATATAAATTAAAAAGAGCTTGTGCGTAACAATTTCTTTTCAACACTTTTCACATTTATCATCTTGAACACACAATCATAATGCATATATTCATATATTTATCTATATGGATATAGATGAGCAAGACGTACATCATGTGCACTATTCTAGATTTCATAACATATTGCTGATTCCTTACAGAGTAAAAATATAGCTGAATTACGGTGCTAATATATCATCATGATATATCACATTAAATCACATATCGCGACAAACACAAGCTATGCCGGACACTGGAGCCACAAATAGTAAGCAGATATGAAATATTGTGATATATATCGTCCATACAAATGAATCATTGATCATTACCAGAGCCAGATAACGTCAGGTTTTATATCAAGTTATATTCCACCTGGCCCTATCTTTGAGGGTGTATGTTTTAAATCGCGTTCTTCCGCCATCATCCATTTGATCTTTGCCGGGTGCACTGCATGCACCGTATGGCTACTTCATGGCAGGATCGAAGCTTCTCCATTAGACCATCCACAGTTTCTAGGCCCGCCCAAAGTGGAGTGGAAGCGATCATGGGATATTTTGAAACTGGCACATGCTGGATATATCCTGAAAATTTTGATATACTGAATATTTGATGCCCACTGCACTGCACACTGTCTTTAGTGTGGCGCTGTAGTTCGAATCATGTGGTCGAGATTATTTACATAAATAATAATAATATTGGGTCGTCATTTTACATAAAAACTTTTGATGGTTGGTGTCACATTTTCACCTTCTTGTCTGTATTTTTGGAGATAATTCCTAGCGCAATCTCATCATATTTCACTGACGAACATGGTATATACCCAGTATGTATTTGCATATAAGATAAGAAAACATGTAAAGTGGTGTTATTTGTGGCAACGAAATAGTAACAGGTGAGCCATAATCCCAATGGTGAAACTATTCATACAATACTAGGTCCAGAATACATAAAATACCACGACGTTTGGTCATCCCCGCTATGTGGCTGGCTGGAAGTGAGGCTGCTGCATTGTTTTGGCGGATATTATTGCATTCCTCGATCTGTTTGTTGCCATAAAACAGATATCCAGCTCACCACCCACGCTCATGGTGTACTTGTGTATCCTTGGGTATCTGTTTTTAATCCAATTTTGAATGACTTTCAATATTTTGATATATGAAGTCAATAAGTTCTTCTAGTGTATTGAATTTGATTCTCAATGAATGTCCTCACCAATCCTCAAAAGAGATTGATCAGTGAATAATTTTCACATCATTTAAATCCAACTTTGAATGCTTCAAACGAAGGAATGAAATGGATGAAATGACATTGTTGTCCATCTGCCGCGCTGGTTATATTTCACAAATTATGAAGTAATCGATCCAACGACCAAGAAAGACCAAATTACATTGGGGCTACATTGGGATGCAACTATGATGTGCATGTTTATAGCTGAAGATGTATACATGAATTGACAACACTTTTCAACATCAATTAACCACATAAAACAAGAGAATAATGTGTTTTATCAATAGTTCACATTGCATTCATTTTCTAGATTGTACTATTTCTGGGAACAAGAAATTTCTGGATCCAGTCTCACTAGACTGGTTTTTGCTGCTTGAATTATTGAACAAGTTGTACTTGACATGGTCAACTAAGCGAAATTCGCCAGGATGGAATGCTGGTTTTACAAATTTACTTTGTTACTTCAAATGAAAGCATACTGCACCTGTTTTGTTATTGATGTGGTCCCATGACGAGTTGGGTTATGAATAAATCAAACGAAGGATCAACTGATGACGAACCAGCTGGATCCGGTGTGGTAGTTATATTCATTGGCCCAGTCAGGAGACTACTTCTAAGACATATATTTCAATTCAGTACAGATATACATAATCCACCTATGGTGGTTTATCTTGGAACAACTGTGATCAGTTTTTCCACAGAGACCTTAATAAAGTAGGTTCTTCCTAATATTGAGTTCCCTATAAATCAATTGCGATTCCTGAATGGAGTTTTGCATGAAACGATCTGCGTTAGTTTTTGCCATTTATATTTCAGGGAAATCAGAAGAAAACACTTACATGTAATTAGATGCTCTGGTGTACATTTTGCTTTGTATAAGCTATTCGAGACTGTATTTGACTTATCTGTTGTACCTTCTGTATGGTGTAGAGCCACTGTTAAACCTATTCCAAAGGGATCCGGAAAAGATCCAAATGTTCCTTTGAACTATAGAGGTATTTCTTTGTTATCGTGTATCTCCAAAACTTATACTGCACTATTGAATCATCGAATCGTCCAATTCTGTGAATCTAACAATGTTTTTGTTGACGAACAAAACGGTTTTCGTAAAGGTAGATCCTGTAGTGACCATTTATTCACTTTGACGAGTATTATTCGAAATAACATCGCAGAGAAATCATCTATTTACTGTGCTTTTATTGGTATGGAGAAAGCTTTCGATTATCTCGATAGAAATTTGTTTTTCTATAAATTGTTGTTAAACAATATTGATGGAAAAATATATCAAAGTATAAAACAACTCCATAATAGTACACTGTCTTGTGTCAATCTTAATGACAAAATGGGTGAATGGTTTCAATCCAAAAGTGGTGTTAGACAGGGTGACAATCTGTCACCTACACTGTTTTCATTATTTATCAATGACATGGCTGAAAAAGTAAAGCAACTCAATCTTGGTGTTAATTTAAATGGTCAAAATGTATCTATACTCTTACATGCAGATGATATTGTTTTGCTATCAGATTCTGAAGTGAAATTACAATAAATGCTGGACAATATGCTTGAATGGTGCTATAAATGGAGATTAATTTGAATGTATCTAAGTCTAACATTGTACATTTTCGACCTCCCCCCCCCCCCCCAAAAAAAAGTTACAAACAGTATATTCAAATATGGAGACTGTGTATTAGACCTTGTAGATATATAGAAGTATCTCGGTGTATATTTGGACGAACATCTTGATTTTCAATATTGTGCACAAGTATTATCTGAATCAGCTGGTAGGGCACTTGGTGGAATAATCTGCAGGTACAGTCATCTAAAAGATGTACGATTTGGTACATTTCAAAAACTGTATATTAATATTGTTACTTCTATTAGTTATTATGCTGCAGAAAGATGGGGTTATAAAAATTTTAGTTTTTGTAATAATGTACAAAACAGAGCAATGCGACATTACCTAGGGGTACACAGATTTGCACCAGTCTCAGGCATGCAAGGTGAACTGGGCTGGCTATCTAGTAACTTCAGACGATATGTATGTATGTTGAGATTCTGGAATAGATTGATCAATATGAGTGACAATGGATTAACCAAGTTTGTATTCATGTATGACTATCATAAATGTCGGAACAACTGGTCTAATGACATTAAGCGTATGTTTTCAATTTTAGAACAAGAGAGCATATTTCAAGACAAATTTGTTTGTGACATGAACAGCATATCGGATAAATTGAATGAGTTAAATATTGAAAGGTGGTCCTAATCTATATACAGTAAACCAAAATTACGTACCTATGTTACCTTCAAAGAGGACTTTTGTATTGAAAATTATGTTAAATATTATATACCTAAAGCACAACGCTTATTTGCTCAACTCAGACTTGGTGTTTTACCTCTGCATATTGAAACTGGGAGATATTCAAATACACCTGTAGAAGAAAGAATATGTAAGGTATGTGCACTTGGAGAAATTGAAGATGAGTTCCATTTTATTATGTCATGCCCATTTTATTCACATTTACGAGATAATCTTTTTTTATAAGGCTGAATCATGTATTCCAAACATTACAGAAATTACCAATGAAAATTTGATCATACCCCATTTACAAAAGTGTCAAAGATGTGTTGCCGGATTTACTGCTGATGCATATGAAATCAGAAGAAATAACTTATATTGTTGATTTTATGTTATTACCCTCGCCCCGATAGGGGCAAAGGATATTGTAATTGGGTCTGTCCGTTTGTATGTCTGTCTGTTTGTTTGTCTGTCTGTCCGCGCGCATATCTCAAAGGAGAATGGTTCGATCAACATGAAACTTATAGAGATGAAGCGGTATCTCAGTGGCTCGGTCCTCCTCGAATCTGGTCAAAATCGGTTGCCATGGCAACGGAAAATGTAAAAATCAATAATTGACCAAAGCTTCGGTTCTAATCAAGATAATTTTTTCTAACTAATTTTGTATTTTTCTATGACCAATTCCTGATCATCTGATATATAGCCCGTGGTCGTACGACCAAAACTCTCCATTATCGCCCGATGTCGAAAAATTGGGGGTCACGATTTCGGTTATTTTTGGCCAGCGACGTTTCAGTGCAAATGTCTGCGCTCATAACTCAAAGGCAAACGGTCTGATCGATTTGAAATTTATAGGGCTGGAGTGCTATGGTAGTGGCTCAGTCCCTTTCAAATTTTGCGAAAACGGTTGCCATGGCAACGGAAAAAGTGAAAATCACATAATTGGCTCTAGCTCCGGTTCTACTTGATATTAATTTTTCCAACTATTTTTGTATTTTTCTTTGGCCAATGCCCAATCGTATGGTGTACGACCGATGGTCATACGATGAAAACTCTCCATTATCGCCCATGTCGAAAAATTGGGGGTCACGATTTCGGTAATTTTCTACCACCGACGTTTCAGTGCAAATGTCTGCGCTCATAACTCAAAATCGAACGGTCCGATGGATCTAAAATTTATGGAACTGGAGTGCTATGGTAGTGGCTCGGTCCCTTTCAAATTTTGTCACAATCGGATAAAAATGGTTGCCATGGCAACGGAAAAAGTGAAAATCACATAATTGGCTCTAGCTCCGGTTTCACTTAATATTAATTTTTCCAACTATTTTTGTATTTTTCTTTGGTCAATTCCCAATCGTACGGTGTACGACCGATGGTCATACGACGAAAACTCTCCATTATCGCCCGATGTCGAAAAATTGGGGGTCACGATCTCGGTAATTTTTTGCCGGCGACGTTTCAGTGCAAATGTCTGCGCTCATAACTCAAAATCGAACGGTCCGATGGATCTAAAATTTATGGAACTGGAGTGCTATGGTAGTGGCTCGGTCCCTTTCAAATTTTGTCACAATCGGATAAAAACGGTTGCCACGGAAAATCACATAATTGGCTCTAGCTCCGGTTTCACTTGATATTAATTTTTCCAACTATTTTTGTATTTTTCTTTGGTCAATTCCCAATCGTACGGTGTACGACCGATGGTCATACGGCAAAAACTCTCCATTATCGCCCGATGTCGAAACATTGGGGGTCACGATCTCGGTAATTTTTTGCCGGCGACGTTTCAGTGCAAATGTCTGCGCCCATAACTCAAAGGCGAACGGTCCGATCGATCTAAAATTTATAGGACTCGAATATTTGGGGGTCACGTTTTTACGACTTGTGTGTGTTCTGAGATTCGAGACCATATTGTGAAAACAGTTATCATTCTGTTTAAACCGTTTTCGTTCATGAGATGTACCTCGATAATAGAAACATTATAGTGAAAATTTACAGCTCAATATTGAACGACGAGGTCAAGGTCACAGAAGAGGTCAAAATCGAAAAGTTGCGTTAACTCCGTTTATATTCATGATTAATTTTTCCCTAATAATTTTGTAATTTTTCTGTGGTCAATACTCCATCATTTGCTATATGAACAATGGTCGTACGTCAAAATTCCCCATTTTCGCCCAAGGTCGAGAATGTGAGGGTCATCAGCTGAAATTACCGATCCGTCATATTTCAAGTAGTAATAATTCAGAAACCACTGAAGTTATTCAATAGAAAAATTTCACGCAGTATAAATCTGAGTGAGCCTGCAAAGTTTGGAAGGTCAATGTCAAGAATTCAGGCCGTGGTCGAGAATATGGTCAAAATGGAGAAATCGCAGGAACTCTATTTGTTTTAATGATTAATTCTATCATGATTTTTGTATTCTTCTATGGCTAATTCCCGACCATTTGATATATGACCAATTGTCGTATGACCAAAATCCCCGATTATCCCCCACTTTGAAAATGCAAAGGTTATCAGCTTTAATTTTAGTGACTAAATCTGGAGGGCGAGGGTCTGCAATCTCTGATTGTCTCGTTATCTATGTGATTCTGTGCCTGTGATATATTTTGTGTTTTCGTCTGATGAGATATGTTGCCATCTGTATGTATCATTGGTTGATTTATAGTGACCTGTAAGCCCTATGAGGCTGGAAGCATCATGTTTCTCATGTGTTACATTTCTGTATATACATATGCTTATGTCACTTTAATAAACAAACTGAACAGAACTATATGTTTTTACAGAAAACAAGGAATTTAGTTCATGTAGTTGAAAGCTGAGTAATATAAACGTGTATCATATCGCATCCTTAGTAATCCTGAATACCTGAGTTGATAAATTACTCAAAATTTGAAAGAATACATATCTTATTCTGATAATAAGGTATGAACCAGTATACTTTCACTTGTAGCTCTTAGATAACAACAAGGATATCAGTCACATATCCCTCGTCATTTAAGTGCTGATCATACACGTATTTACTTTTGCCGCCATTCTCATTTATGCTGAGTCTGAAACAACAAAATATCACAGACGATAATTTCCCGGCTATGTCGGATTGTATGGTGTAATTATTTACTCAAGGACTGGTTTACATATGGCTATACATCACCAGAGTTTTATTCCCTGCTTATTGTATAAGTCTCGTCCGAATGATTCATTGTTTACAGGCAGTCAGACACTGAGGATCTCCCACTTGATCTTCGCACGTGTCGGGATCACTTCGACAATCCACATCTCACGTTGTTTCAGGTGATTTTTCCCAACACGTATCTGTATTCAAGCGTGTCTCTACTAATTATCAAAATAAAAATGCTTGTGAGTAACAATTTTGTTTAATAAATTTTCATATTCATAATCTTGAACACAGAGTCATGTACATACATGTATATATTTCTATATATATATGGAAATATAGGTAAGCAAGACATATATCATGTGCACTAGACTAGATTTCATAGCAAAATGCTGATTCCTGAAAGAGGAAAATTACAGCAGAATTATGATGCAGGTCTATCATCATGATATCACATTAATGTCAAACACAAGATATGCCGAACACTTGAGCCACAAAAAGTACACGGGTATGATATCTTGAGATATCGTCCATGCAAATGGATCGTTGATCATTACTGGAGCCAGTTAACGTCCGGTTTTATATCCAGTTATGTTCCTCCTGGCCCTCTCCATGCGGGGTGTATCTGTTTTTGACTGCCTGGTTCCGACATCATCCATTTGAGCTTTGCCGAGTGCACTGCATCGCCTCACTAACATCATGGCATAATTGAAGCTCCTACGTCCAGTTTCTAGGCCCGCCAACGTGGAGTGGGAGCTATCATGGGGTATCATGAAACTCGCACATGCTGGGTATATCCCGAAAATTTTCATACAACTACACTGCACACAACTTGTGTCTTTAGTGTGGCGCTGTAGAAATATCCAAAATTGCGCCTGCACCAGCATCTGTAATGGAGTTATGGAGATGCATATCTATGTGGGGCGAACAACTCGGATGGAATGGGGTTAAGGTGTGATTGCACGTAGCTTACCGGTGACTGCACTGAGGCACGTTTCCATTGACTCATAATGTGAAAGTAAAGGTAACAAAATCACCAAAGCAATACAATCCCCTGACCTAAAACTTGGCTAGCACACACACATATACTCATGGATGATGAACCGAGACATGGTTTCATAAATGATATCACGAAAGCTGTGCAATTTGATGATTAGATAAATCATTTTATACGTTTCACCAAAACGAAGATTCGAGTGTTCTGCTTGACAAGCACTGGCTGTTGCATATATTTATTCCTTGTTGTCGTCAAAATAATGAGAATATCTAGGGCTATACTTTCTGGGAGATGAATACAATGAGCTGAACATTCATAATCCCAAACACCTCGGTGCACCCGAGTGCATATCACCCTTGAGTTTTATTGGCCTCACTAGCTATTTGCTGCACAGCATAATCCTTTCGCTCGCATTGTTGTGAGTGTATTTTGTAGAATGAGTAATAGGTCGGAAAATGACATATGAAAACGATGAATTTAACAAATTTAACATTGCTTAGTACGAAACAGAGTCTCGGTTAGTAATCCTTGATGGCTAACAATCAAAAAGTCAAAGTTTCACGTTGGTTGGAAGTGTGTAAATTCATGAATTTGTTACCTTTATATTTACATTATAAGTGAATGGACAGCTGGTCACTGCCAGGTTCATGACGATCACATGCAATCAATCCTTAAGATCTGCCAGGTGTTCATACCAGGGAAACACTAGTTTAAACTGAACTCTGTCACTGCGAAGTAGAAGGTTTAAACTTGTGAAAACATGGGAAAGTCATCAGGAAGACACACATTGTCAACTAGTGGCTCACTGTTATTTCACTGTTGAAATATGATCACTGTTATTTCACTGTTGAAATATGATCCAAATATAATAAAATTTATGATCTGAATAAAAATGGTCAACATATGCTTGTTTCATTGTTCGAGAACAATCTTCTTGTGATTTGGCAAGGTAAATTATATGACACTGACTACCAGTTTACAACATCTATAATGGAAACAAAACTCTATTCTGATAACACTAAGGTCAAATGGACACCATAAAGTGTGACAATTATGCAATTTCACTGCTAGGTGGCAATTCTGATTATCCATAATAGCCCCCGAAAATATAAAACATGGTGAAACAAAGGCAAAATGATGACCATTTTGAAAATCAAGAGGCCAGCTATACCCCAGGAGGAAAAACTGCTATCAAGTACTTCTACATTCAGGTATATTATGGCTCTTTTCTCTGAAATTTTCAAAGAGTACTTAGCATTTCCCATTTAATCCACGAGCCCACAGAAACCTAATGTGTACACGCCACAATTACCATTATAGTTTGATTCTGTCAAATATTGTAGTCGACTATCATTTTTCATTCTGAATACAGTGTGGTCATCTTGGACTATCTTTGTCCAGGTATATCATAGCAATTTATAAACATGCTTAGTGTATCGGCAATATATGAAAACATATGGGTAGACATCAAAATCAATATTCTAGCTTGATTGTATAAAAAGTTATAGCCAATTTCCTCTTTTGCTCGAAATAAATGGCGGCCATCTTGGATTTATGCAAATTAGAGAAATTCCTAAAATATTCCAAGGTAGCAAACGATGAAATCAACATCTGGGTGCCCTATGGTTCCAAAAAAATATGGGTATCGTGGTCTGGAAACTGGACTGATAGCCTCAAACATGGTGAAATGGGTGAAAATGGCGGCCATTTTGAAAATCAAGATGGCGGCCATACCAAAGAACAAAAAAATTGGTATCAAGTGGTTTTGGGTCCAGATATGTTATGGCTATGTTCCCTGAAAATTTCAAAGATTGTAGCAAAAATTTCCCATTAAGGTCACAGGCCCATATACTACCGGTGCATTGTTTTGGCGGATATTATTGCATTCCTGATCTGTTTGTTGTCGGAGAACACCACATGTCCAGCTCAGCACCACCCGCACTGAAGTCGTACTGTGAGAAGTACGTCTACTGACCGAAATCCAGTTATATTTCCTTAGATTTTTGTTGTTGAAAAACTTGATTCCATTCAAATTATGTTCCCTTATTGTCCGGGCCCCGGCCCCGGATATACTAAAAACGCACTAATTTCAGCTGGTTCCGTTTTGCGAGGTCTCCCGCAGTGACGGGCAGGGAGTGATTCCACGATGGACATACGTTGCGCGCTAGTGTGCGGGCTTCGCCCGTTTACTATGCTGTGAACTGTACTTCACAATGTCTCATGTCAGATGTCAGGGATGTTTGTGTGGTACAGCGGGGGTCGCAAATATTGTCACTCTGTTTGCCCAGGCAGTGATTTTTTGCACGCGCTGATATAACGCTGATGTAATAGAATCATATTAGAATCGCACTTAGAATAGGATATAGGCATATGCGCATAAAAAAAACCTGTAGTGAAGACTCGAGCACTGGGGAATAATAGGCGAGATGTTAATTTAGCTCATAAATAAAATAAAACAGCAAAACATTTCCTCCGGACATATTCTTAACACCTCCCATTCCTACTATTCTGTAGCTTGTTTTAATGAAGTGTATGAAGTCGATTGTCATCATGTTGGGTGTCTCTTCTTGAATAGGCCTCAAAATTTTTCGTTTCTATTATTAAAGATTTGTATTCGATGCGACCATGTTCCCTCAGAACTAAGTATTTACGTAATTGAGGTGTTTCCTGTTACACAAATCCACTGCGTTCCTATTAGCTCTGAATGAGGGAATGGAAAAAATATATAGGGATTAGAATTTGGAAACTACGAGCCATTCCCATCCACAGGCAAGATAATAAGAGTACTGTCTATCGTTGTATACTTATCTGGAGTGTTCCATGCTGTACAGCTTACTTATGATGTAAAAAAGATGCACAATTTTACGTGCTCATATTTCTGGGCTTGCCATTGAGTTTTGGATAATCTTCGCCCAGATATAATATAGCTATTTGTATCTGTCATTGTCGATAACCTGTTTTGGCTATTGCTTAGGTCATGTCTGCCTAAAATTATAGTAGGTATGTAATTTGTATATATATAGAATTGTATATGGTTTAAAACCCTATTGTAAAAGCCCAAACGGTTAATGCACAGTCTGAAATTGATGTTGGAAGTTCGTTATCTTTGATTTCTTTTTCTTTCAGATCGGATTAACCAATATATTTGCATAACACGGAGAAAACATGTATGTTGCAAAACTAGTTGTTACAGATGCAAATCCAACACACACTAGAAACAGTTGAATACACCAGTTAATATACTGTGGTGTTTTATATGAAAACATCCGAGTTCGAAACTTTCCCCCAAGGCAAATATATCACCTCATTCAATCGGTCGTTCAGTATTCATTTAATGAAAAAAGTAGCTTTCTTTGAGAATGCTGCAGTACTTGATTACGGGAAAAAAATGCTATCTACTTTAGATAGTGGGCGCATTTTATCGGAGATCCATGTAGCAAAGGCCCACAAATGATTACGTCGAACGCTGATTCATAACCACGTTAGTCCCCCAATTGCCCAGGGTCTAACAATAATGGCTTCAGGAGCAAAATTGAGTTCCACATAGCGCCCGTGTATTGCACAATATGCCCCACAATTCATCCTATACCAACAATGACCTGGCAGGAAGTATATCGTGGGCGACACGTTACATAATGGCTGTTATTTGTAACGACCCGGCCCCCACTTGGCGCGGAAACCACGCTGAGAACGCGTCTGCAATTCTGGATCCAATTCCGCCTTGTCTTTACGACTGCCTGTGAGCGGTTTTCGTCCGAGTGCTTGCCAAAGTGAAAACTATTTCCTGGGGTGATTTTTCCATGTTGTTTTCCCGGATGGCTGAGTGTTGTCGGGAGAGGTATGAGGAGATGAGATTATGCCAGCGCGAAGGACCTGTTCCCTTCCGAAGGAATGTCTGTCTGCATGGGGGATCATACCTGACCCTGCATGGTTATATCGCAAGCCGTTCCGTGTAATACTCAGCACGGAAGCCAATCTCATAATCCATCCCCCACCCCCTCCCCGAGCAACATCCCGGATCATCATGGAAGCGCCCGGCCGCACGTGTCGACTGCAAACCATAGCGTGAGGCACCACGGGAAAAATGCGCAAAAACATTGCGCAGTGGTCCCCGTTTCTTACCCGATATAGAAATGGCCAGGGATTGAGTTTCCCTTGCCGACCCGAACGAATGATCCAAGTACATGGGCCAATGGATCTGTGCGGTCCCCACTAAGCGTCGGGATCACACCTCCCCCCCCCCCCCCCCCCCCCCTCCCGCCAACTCCCATATTATCCCCCTGGATCATTTGGGTTTAGTCTACTAGGTCTCTATATATACACAACTAGAGCGGCGGTTTGGCCACGTATTCTAGTCGGCCACGAGCTTTACGGGTATATCTCTGACAGGAGGCCCGGTACTCGGCAGTGCTGCCATTTCCCTCGTCGTGCACCTCACTCGTTCCTTGGATCTTAGCGCTCTCGAGCCCACGGAGAGGCCACCAAACACTGGACTTACAAGTTTGACAAAAGTCGCCAGGTTCCTGCAACGAAGTTGTGCCTGCTCCTGTGAAGTTTAAATCGTCGTTAAAGAAGCTTCAACAACCGGAACCATGAGTGAGCAAAGTGTCGTAAAGCGAACAGTCCGAAGGTACAAGTCAAAGTCTTATGTATTTTTCTTAGGTTTTTTTAACACCTTTTGAGTTCTTCCCCCGTTCGACATATTCTGTTTCATTGGCGTTTTGATGTGTTGTTTGCACGCTTAAATCTTTTGGATAACATCGAAGGAGTTTTATTGGAGTAACAAGTTTGTGTTTCTCGTCTGGTTATCTATGAACACCTTAAATCAACTTACCTGGCATTTGTTATCTAACTTCCATTCATCGCTTTCCTTCTTCCTTGTTTCCTCATTCATCTTCTTCCGGACCTTCATCAGTTGAAATTTATCTCTAGATTAGCCAAAATGGAAACGATACAGCGATAAACGTTTATGAATCTATCTTCAAAATTAAGATAAGTAATCGCGTGGAAACTTCCACAGAGTAATTAGCAGATGTTCGGAAAATTTCAAAATGTGAGAAGTCCGTGTATTGGTTCATTCGCCACTGTATGTAAAGGATACAATTCGCATACCTGGAATACCATATCCCTCTGGATGTACGGGGATATTTATGGACTTTTGACCTTCAGACATGTCAGAGGTCAAGTCATAATCTGGATAGTGCAAAATGTCTTTGTCCATCTTCACAGCTGATTCCAAAGGACTGTCTCCTAGAATGAGTCAGTTGCGCATGGAACAAAAAAAAACAGACATGCTTCTGGAACAATGTACATTTTCTGTGCATTATTAAATCAATTTTGGGGAAATAAATCATATGATCATAACGTTGGTACTCTGGATCAGTGTACGAATAGATCTAGAATACCCATTAGAAAGGTGCGGTGGCATTGCTCGGCATAATGCGGACCTTCCACAAATTCCAGAAGTTATTAGCCTACAGTACGGTTTTGATCGGACGAAACATAGCAATGTATCAAATTCAAATTATTACATCTGCACATTGCCATTTCCATATGTAGATTTCAATATATGCGACATTGCAACACCTTCCTCATTATTCAGTCATTCATATCTTATGTCACTCTGTTGGAGCTTCCAGTTACGTTCGGAAACCACTTTTTTGTTCAAGCGTTGACATTGTAATCTAACCGGAAAAATGATTCCTCCTCCCCCCCCCCCCCCCCCCCCCACAGTTCTGACACACTAATAACTATAATTATATGTGATCTAACGTGTAAGATGATGAGGCTTGCATAATAAAAATATTGTTGTGCCTTGTAGTAATACACATCATGTACATATTATTATCATTATTCAGTAATTGATATATAACACACAAACCTCACATATGGCTAATGATTGGTAAATCTGTTGCCTTTGTGCTTGGCATATAAAATGGCGCTGTTAAAATAAACATATATACGTTATGCTTTTCCATTCCATTGCTTCTTCTTGGTCAATGAAGCGTGAGGTATGTATCGATGTGAGCTTACCCCATCCACCCCGGGCAAATATAATTCTTAAGATGTATACCAATATATTTTACCAAAGTTTGGAACACCCCGTCCCTTATTGTATCACGCTTTTACCCTCGAATTTTTCCCCACATCTTGTGTCATTGGTGCACACCTCAGAGCTTTTGGCTTATGTTTCACGTTAAATTTGAGTTTGATATACATGTACAGTATGCGCACCGCGAGCAACATGTATAAATTGAAGAACCTCAATTTGTAAGCACAGCACAGTAATTTGTTGATGATCTTCTGGAGGTGGCGCACTGCTATTTCGTTTCGCATTTATTACACGTACATCAATAACAGTCACGATCGTATATTAATCCCAAAAAAAAATGTGCACATACAATGTATAATATGTCACTTTCATGTGGTGTAATTGTTTATTCTCAACCAAAAAAATGTGCACATACAATGTATAATATGTCACTTTCATGTGGTGTAATTGTTTCTTCTCAACCAAAAAAATGTGCACATACAATGTATAATATGTCACTTTCATGTGGTGTAATTGTTTCTTCTCAACCACGTTTGAAATCCTATTATTATCCTCAACCAGAATGGGAACACAACTTGAGCCATGATTGGGACCCAAATGTTTAAAATTATAGATTTTTTTGTGGTCTTGTAGATTTTGTGTGTGATTTTTACCAGTGTAAATCATAAGATGTCTACCCCCAGTAACCGGAGAGCCATTGCAGTATACATTCCAATCAATGTAGTTTTGGGTTTCCTTTTCTCGAGGGCCGAAAAGTGCGTGTGGATTGGGCAAGGTTGAAGCAATAGATAAATCTCTGAAAAACTAGATTGGCGCGCGTGTTACAGAAGCTGAGGCTTCTGAGAGTAGCTCCTATCTCTGAACTTCATCTTTGCTTAGCGGAATCTTCCTCTCGCTTTCATTTATCGATTCTGAACAGGTTGTAAACTTTAGCCGAACAGTTTGCCAAGGTCCCAAATATGGCGGAGCACTAAGCGCTATTCGGCTATCCCCGGAAAACATCGGCACTTTCCGTAAACGATTATTCTTTATTATTTCTCAGACGCCCACCGCCCTCGCAAATATGTCTGTAAACACGGTCACTTTGAAGTGGTCGTTGTGGTGTGCGTTTTCCCCTGTTGTGTTTTGCTCTGATTGTGTAGTGTACCTATGTAGTGTACAAACATCAATGTCGAATTGAATAATATATAAAATATTTGATATATCATTTGAAGAATAGAAACACATAATACATAAACACTCTAGACATGTTTTACTACCTTTATCCACAAAGTAAAAGTTGTATTTTGTGTCATTGGTCAATATCTCAAAACTGCCAATGGATATTGATTTCCTGCCTGGCATCTGGCATCGATAGAGTGATATTGTTGCCATATCGATGAAGCCATGACATTTCACTCAGATTTTATTTTGAAACATATTATGTTATGAAACAAACCATAAACTTAAGGTGTTCCCATATCTATTTTAATAATATGTGATTGAGATGTTCTTATTTCGGCCAGAAATGTCTAGCCAATAGTTATGTAGGCCTATGAAATTATAATATTACACGGAGAGGCGCCCTCTTCGAATTACTATATGATTATGTCTGATCAAAACTTAGACTGAGAAAATCTCAGCACCAAAGTTCCTACCGATTCTTACTTAAATATCACGCGAAAATAAAGTCGAAAATAAACATTATGTCAATGATACCGGGCCTCTATATTTGCAGACAACACGACTAGCATTGCTCAGTTGTTTTTACCGCTGGTTTAATTGCTCTTTCGTTTGGTTTTGGCCTCTTTTTGTGCCAGTGTGGATAAGTTTGCCATTTCCAGACTTCCACCCCGGTGTGGTACTGGCCCCGAGTTCCAACAGCATCTATTTAAAAGCCGCTGCCTCCAGGAGGAACTTTCAGCGCCAGTTATCTGCCCTCGGCTTGGTTTCTTCTACCACGGCGAGTTCCACGGAGGATTCTGTATGCGCCTCCATTGAATACAGCCATTTGGAAACCTCGTAAAACCGGATCTAGAACGCGGTGGCGAGAAATACTTCAATACTTCTTCTAAAAAAGAGAGAAACTCTTTCAAAAATTTACACATTTCATCAGGTACTCTCAATTGAAAGTTCCGGATTCCAATCCGGAAGGTGTTCTATTGTTTAAGAATTAACATATAACTGGGCTTACTCGTTTGACGTGTGTATACCCATTGATTCCCCAGGACCACTGTGACCGGCGGAGACGACATGGATTTTGACGACAGAATCAGCTCCAGCAAGGTACACCGAACCTACCAGGTGTACAGGGGCATGTCGCCGACCACGTCCAACCGTCTGGAGGTCAGTATTCTCTAGCTAGCTTATCTCGTAAGACAATATCTGTGAGTACTAACTATGTACTCACCTCCCTTGGTTCAGATGCCTATATTCAGTAAAGTTAGTTGCTGGAGTAAATCTACAAATACAACATAAACACACATATATCAGTATGAAGAAATATCCAGTTATCATCCTAGCTTAATATTATAGTTATTAATAGATATTCAAACTCACGTAGTTTATTGGTGAATTTATAGAACAAACTCCTCTGCTTGGTGGTTCGCCCACTTCAGGGACAAATTTTGTGGTCAACCGTGTTGATTTGTCCATGAAACTATAACATCTCAACTTACCAAACGCAAAACGATCCCAAAGCACAGCAAATTACATGTGCCAATATTCTTACTCAACATATACTGAAGATTGTACCACAAAGGGTTAGACCTATATCATATGAAAACAATTTATGAACGAAAATTAATAGCATTCACAACGTTTTTCACCAGCATTTAAAAGGGAAGCATTTTGAGTATTTTTCTCCACGATTTGTTTATTTACTGTGGCGATGCTGACATAGAAAATCCGCCTCTAATTCACACAAGAATGGCCAGGGAAACCATTTCCATCCACCCACGTTTTAGTTATATGCAGGTTTGCAACAACTGGCAAGACAACAAACTCTAAACATACATTTGGCCAAAAACACTCAGCGTGTTTATCGCGTCATATATCAGGCAGCCTGGCAAGGAAACCCCATTATCCCAGTATCTGCTGAATGAACGGTGTTTGCGAGGTTTTGTTGGTGAGGGAACGTGGGTGCACTCCCCGCATTCCCAGAATGCCTTGCCGTTTTGGCAGCCATTTTGGTCCGGGAGACGTACAAACGTCTAGATAGAGCAAATCGAAGATTGATTGGTCTGTACAGTTGGCAATGAACTAGAAAAGTTATATTTGGTCTGTACTGAATGCTAGTAGACGTGTTGAATTTCACCAGTAGTCAGTACCTGTGTTGCAACTTAGATACATCCTCCAGTGGAAAAGTTATGATTTGTAGAGAGTTTCTTCCAGATTTTTTTGTTGGGAGTTCATTCTATTCTAGTATATCCAAGTACCAATGGTGGAATTTATCGCTCGAAAAGAGTAATTATTTTCGGGCTTCAAAGAACTATAAACGCATAATATCTCTTGAAACAATTATGATAATCATGCTATTATCTCAGTTGATATAACAAACACGCCCATGTGATCTGCGGACACTTGGAGTCTGAGAGAAAATCGCAATATTGCATAAAGACAATACTGAACACATTCTTCAGCCGGTACTCTATACAGACAACAGTACTGCAACCCCCTGCAGTTCAATAGTAACAGAGACCACATATTGATTCTATCCCGATTGGAAACAGCTGGTTCAACGCAATCTCCCCCCAACGTTCCCCAAAGATTACAATATGTATTGCGCTAGTTATAGTGAGTCACTGCAGACTGCAGTTTTGAACTGTGTGCAATGCATAGCAAGATGGTTATAGCCATTGCATCGGCAGAAGCAACTGCACAGATCGGCAGCGGCTCTTACACCGGGATATCCCCGAATCACCCATCTGTCCCTAGCACATTGGGTTCCCCAATAGCCTCTGGAATGTTGTAGGATCTCCCCGGTAGAGCCTCGAGGAGATCCATGGCCTGTCAGCACTCGAGCTTTATAACTGATTGATGTTTAGACAACCGGCATAGCTTCGAGGCCAGATCCAAGGCGTATATTTCCCTACACCGCTGGAAATCTATAGATATTTATAGATTATATAAGACTAGGAAAGAAAGTGGCTTAAATGCACTCCAAAGCCTCTGTTGAATTTTTACTCTTGACTAGGACTGAAAGGGTCTGGATAGATATAGCCAGACGGTATGCCTATTATCCATACTTTGATGTATAAATAATAAGGCCAAGGTTATGGGATTAATGTTTTGTCACATATTAGACATACATGCGGTAGAACTATATGTACCCCTACATCCTGATAGATTACATGTACCTATATTGGGCATTGCATGGCGGATGCCCAATATTATTCAACTAGCATGTATTATTAAGTCCCTATGAACAATTCTCCCAAATGTCTTTTGTATTGAATTGCGATGAAGATTAATCGTAATATACATTAGTCCATGGAAGTTAATGAAACTGCTTTTCAAACAAATTAAAAGAGTGTGGATTTCAAAGCTCACGTGAGTGTTATTGGTAACGATGTAGAATTTCCGGGACATATTTTCGGTTGAGAACGGGTTGCTGATATTCCTAGTACAGAAACAACAGTAATAGAAAAAAACACTGTCAGGAACAGCATTCAAGGTGTGTGAGTCTTTTATCGGTTCCGGATTCCTTTCCCGTTTCCCAGTCGTTGCTATGCAACGCAGTCTGGCGAGAAAAGACTGTTCACTCAGTTGCGTCAGAAGTACCTTAAACATCTTGTGCTTCACTTATTCATGTTTTTGTGCAGAGAAGATAAAAACCATTTACCTATTGCATAAGTTTCTATTTTCGCCTGGCGTTGGTATTTGCTATTAAACCTTGCCAGTGCTTTGCCAGTTCTTACTAAAAATATATTATAAATTTATCTGAAACAGAACGATTCCTATATTCAACAGTGAGTTTTGAAACACTTTTATGTCAAATAGTATAAATATACCATTCATCACTTGTTGTTTCTAAAAGATAAAAAAAAATCATTCCAGTATTCAGAACAGAATGTAATGCAAGTAGCACCTATTCTATCATCGGCATAGGCCAACAATCAGATGATTTGATGAGAACAATAACAAACATAACAAACCACATTTTTGGAATGAAAGCCATTAAGCCCTGCCAAAGGTAGCCACGCTGGCGTCACTAGAGAGAGAAACTGTGTAAAATATGTGTGTTTCCACTGGAAAATTGGTGGAATTAATGTACGTTTACCCAATAACCCATTGAAACAATTTAGAAATCCGAAAGAAATCCAAGAATAGGCCTATGACCAGTACACAAATACCTAATCACAAGCCAATATGATACAAAGTTTTACTTATTCCACATGAAAACATGACAATCATACATTTGTGATACGAATTACATTTCCTGTAGTTTTATTACGATATATCGGCCGTGCCAACTTAGACTCGGTCCAGTATAATTACATTATATTAGCATGCCAACTTTTGATACACAATTGGTTTGAATGAAAAATGCCTGAATAATATCCAAGCGTGGAAAATTTTGTTCAATATATTGTCGCAGTGCTGAGTTATATGTAAGAGTTATCTGCAAATTTAATAAGAACATAGTCGACATATATAAAAATAATGAAACTTCAATGCAACATATACATTATTGAGTACAATTCACAGTTATAACTTGATGGTGATGATGTGCTCCATAATCCACAAATATCCAATCATTGAATAGTTCCACGTGTTTCATATACATGTACATGTTAATATTCCCGTCAAGAATTTTGCTGCATTTGAACGTACACATCCCCCCAAAATACTACAAACCACGGTGATTCATCAAATTGTATTTTATTGTTATCATTATTTACAGATCCGTCTCAAGGAATTGGAGGATGCACTCGACCTGGAGAGGGATGGCCGACTCAGGGTGAGTCCTCGGCCGAGCATGCTGCACTTACAGTCGGCTGTCGGTTCTTACACACACTTCATTCATGTCTGGCAAAAATAAGTCTGCACGATTGTGTTGCATTATAAAATATCGTACAAATAAAGAATGAAATCATTATTATACATGGGAATATAGTATGCCTACTTGTATATGCATACTTTCAGTGCAATCATTTAAACGTGTCGGTATGGATCTATGTTTTGATGACTGATCACGTAAATGAATTCAAGCGGTTACTTCCCTGAGTTTGCCACCTATAGACTTTCTCTGATTGTTTCTGTGCGGCGTGTTGCAGGCAGAGAAGGAATTGCAGGACATGCAGTACCAGTACGACAGCTTGAACGAGCGCATTGAGGAGTCCGAAGGTCTCGCCAGTGCACAGGTGCGTAGCAAAGACATGTAACTTATTCCCTCACTAGCTACGACCCTCGCGGCTTTGTTATTGATATTAAATCACATTGTTTATATCATTGATTATAATACCCCTTTTTGGTTATTCGTCCTCAATATTGGTGACTCATTCGAAATTCATTCAAAATGTGTGTCATGTTATCATATAATTTAAAACTTGATCAATGGTTACCATTGTAGTCTGAAATCAGCCGTCGTAGGGAACAGGAAGTTAACAAATTGAGGAAGGACTTTGAGCTGATGTCCGTACAACATGAGTCGTCCGAGGCTAGTCTTCGCAAACGACACCAGGAAGCGCTCAATGACCTGTCCGACCAGGTCGACTTCTTGACCAAGGGAAAGAACAAGTGAGCAGTGACAGAAATATCCACTGTATATATTACAAAACGTACATGTACTGTATGTTACATATGAAGAAATATTGATCACCAATTCTGATCGTTTGGCTAAATCACAGTATTACATGTATATTTATTGTCTAACTATTGCTGTTTGTCGTTTGCTCAGGTCCGAGAAAGAGAAGCAGGCCTTGATCATTGAGATCGATAGCGTTTCATCAGCGTTGGACGCATCGAACAAAGCCAGGGTTGGTGTCAACCTCTCTCAGGAAGAATGTTTCAATTAAATACGGTTTCAGTTAGAAGATACAACTCGAAGCAGCACATATGACAAGCCACATACTATATGTGAGGTCAATATTTAGAATCCCAAACAAACGTTTTCCTCCCGTGCAGGCACACGCCGAGAGCAAGCTGGAGGGGCTGGACGACCAGGTCAGGAGACTGAAGGCTCAGGTGGACGACCTCACTCGCGGCAACAGCGACCTTAACAACCTGAAGGCCCGCCTGACCCAGGAGAACTTCGAGCTGCAGCGCCAGCTCCAGGACCTCGACAGCAGCAACGGGGCCCTCTCCAAGGCCAAGACGCAGCTCCAAGCCGCTCTCGACGAGGCCAAGTCCAGGCTAGAGGAAGAATCAAGGGTAAGTCGGCGAGGAAGACATCGTGTCTTTTTTTCCTCAGAAACACAGTATATATTTAATTCAGAGCAGAAAAATACTGCCAATATTTTCAAACTCGCATTTAAACGGATATACTATTGTGGTCTTACAGCAAAAGAACAACCTCACTCTGCAACTGACAAGCCTGCAAGTAGATTTCGACAACACGGCAGCGCGCCTGGAGGAGGAGGCCGAGGCAGCCGGCAACCTGCGCAACCAGCTGAGCCGCGCCAACGGCGACCTGCAGGCGCTCAAGAACCGATACGACAAGGACATGATGATGAAGACCGAGGAAGTCGAGGAAATCAGGTGCGTTTCCACCGGGCATTGTTTATCATCGGTTAATACCATAGTCTATGACGCAACATTCAGGGAATCATTACACACTAGTATCCCTTACAATTGGTATGATGAGGCAGAGGAGGCACCCCGTTGACTGTGAGATCTGTTTCGTGTTATGTGCAGGCGCAAGATGAGTTCGCGTATCGCCGAGCTGGAGGATGCTGTGTCCCAGGCTCAGGCTCGCGCCTCCAAGCTCGAGAAGGACAAGAACAGGCTCTCCGTCGAGATCAGAGAGATCTCCATCGAACTCGAGACCGTAAGTGTATCCTCGACAGCATTGAAACAGCAGTTGTTCTAGTGTTGTATACATTAGATTTCTCACTGACAACACAAATTCATTCAATCTGTCGTGATCAGGCCCAGGCGCAGGTGGCCGACTTGAGCAAGAGGCTGAAGGCGGCTGACAACCTGAACGGCGAGCTGCAGCGCCGCAATGACGAGCTGTCCCACGATCTGGCCAACGCCACCAACGAGAACCAGCGGCTCAGCGTGGAACTGGCCAAGATCAAGCAGCAGTACAACGACCTGCAGGACAGATACGACATCATCTCCAGAGAGAACAAACAACTTTCGGGTACGTGCACCAGGGTGGCCCGACAAGATGTGATGCGTATACTCAATGCTCATTAATCAGTGTCCTCTTAATCTTATTCCAAACCATCAGCGAAAATGAAATCATAGTGTCGATTTGAAATTGAGCAAAATTATTGCAAATGCAAAATGTGTGATCAATGACGTGTTGTTGCAGAGCAACTTCGCGAGGCCAACTCGTCAAACAAGGACCTGAACCGCCAGAACCAGGAGCTGATCCAGATCCGCATCCAGCTGGAGGGAGAGCGCGAGTCGCTAAGCAACGAGCTGCAGGACACGCGCGACAACCTCAGGGACGCCCAGGCCCGCCTGGACGCCGCCAACAACGCCCTCAGCCAGCTGCGCAGCGACATGGAGGCACGACTCCGCGAGAAGGACGACGAAATCGAAAACATTCGGTACCGTCACATACCTCACTCCCGAACATAACATTGTCAAACGCTTTGATATTTCAATTTACAGTTACAACTATACCCATAAATTCACGGCCTTGTATCACCTTACAGCAAGAGCGGCCAGCGTGCCCTGGATGAACTGCAGCGCACCATTGTGGAGATCGAGACCAAGTTCAAGGCAGAGATCAACCGCCTCAAGAAGAAGTACGACGCCGAGATCCGAGAGTACGAGATCAACATCGAGGCCCTCAGCCGCGCCAACCAGGAGGCCCAGAAGAACCTCAAGGCCGCCAACGCCCGCCTCAAGGTCAGTGCTCTCTCTCAGGACCTTGAGCCGGTTTTCAGTCATTGATTGAACAATACATAAAGTTCCAGTCTATTCATAGCGTCAACGAAAGTGTTTTTGCTTAATAGTATTCCAGAATCAAAATCTGTACCAATCAATACATTGAACACCAGTATTAATCAGCAATCATAATCATCAGGAACAATCTTACAAGAAACTTCACAATTACAAGACAGCTCAATCATTGATAAACAAATGACTCACCTGTAGGAGGTTGAGATGTCCCTGGAGGAGGAGCGCCGCAGTGGCGAGGAGGCTCGTGCCGCCGTCACCGTCCTCGAAAGGAAACGTATCGCCCTCCAGACCGAGCTGGAAGATGTCAAGTCCCTCCTGGAAACCGTGAGTATATATACTGCTTGCTTTGAGAGAACAGTGTATTCACACTTCGCTTTGTGGTAATAAGCAGGTTATGCTAAATACCACTGTGTGCTCAACATTCTCTCGAACACATACAGGCTGAGAGAGCCCGCAAGAACGCCGAGAACGAGCTGTACGACGCGTCATCGCGCGTGAATGAACTGAACATCACGATTACGGCTCTGACGGGCGACAAGCGCCGCATGGAGGGAGACATCGCCGCCATGCACGCCGACCTGGACGAGGCCCTGAACGCCCGCCGCTCCGCCGAGGAGCGCGCCGACCGCATGGGCATGGAGCTGAACCGCGTCACCGACGAGCTGAGACAGGAGCAGGACAACTACAAGAATGCTGAGTCGCTCCGCAAACAGCTGGAGGTCGAGATCCGCGAGATCACCGTCCGACTCGAGGAGGCCGAGGCCTTCGCCCAGAAGCAGGGCAAGCTCCTTGTCGCCAAGCTCCAGGGACGAGTAAGTATACCGAACTGAAATTTAATACTACTAGGCTTTCGGACATCACTGGTTTATGATGATAGTATTCAATAAAGATTTAATAATCATTGTGAAGTTTAACAGGGCTAAACTCGATGACAAACACACAATGAGTAATTTTTTTCGAACTAGGCAATCGAGCTATGTTGCTACCAAGAATTATTACATTGAGCTAACTGTCAACTGTTTGTTGCCAGCTCCGAGATGTGGAGGCCGAGCTGGAGGTCGAGTTGCGCCGCAGCCGCGAGCTGCAGGCCGCCAACCGCAAGCTGGAGCGCGCCCTGAACGAGCTGCGCGTACAGGCTGACGACGACAGGCGCATGGTGGTCGAGCTGAGCGACCAGAACAACTTGCTCCAGAACAGGATCAAGGTCATCAAGAGGCAGCTCGAGGAGGCTGTAAGTATGGCGTAGGGCCTACATCTACGATATGCGAATGTACAGTTATACGGCGATGCTTCGATATATCTTTTGCATATAGTTTAATAACGCTCATGTATTCAACGATCAGATTACGATGAATGTTGTATGGTATGAAATGCTTTGAAGGCCACTGAAATCTCTCTGGCTGTCCTTGTAGGAGGAGGTCGTCACGATCACGATGAACAAGTACCGCAAGGCACAGGCCCTGCAGGACGAAGCCGAGCACAGAGCCGACGTGGCCGAGAAGAACATTACACTGATGAGAAGCCGTGGCGGCGGCCGCTCCATGTCCGTCACCAGGGAGGTCACCCGGGTGGTCCGAGTATAAGGTAGGTGACGATCGAGGCTTGATGGGATTTATACTACATGTAGAATGCCAAATGCATAAGATCAGGACCAAGCCAATAGAAAATCTTATGGCGAGGTGTGGCGGGAGGGTCAACTTTTATGTCTTTTTCAAAGAAATTGTTTGACTGTATGATTTGGAGCTGTTGAATCCAGAAGATTACCAAAACTTCTATTTGGATCGTTACAATGCATCATCCCAGAACTGAATTTAGCAGTGATCAATGAGGGTCAGAAAATATTCTGATTTACAATAAGAAGTTTTTCCACCCCATATAAGTTCCCGAAATATAATATGAAAAGAGGACATTAAATGTTTCTTTACATCCGAATCGAATCAAGCATATATTATTTGAGAATGTAGCATGTTCTGATCTCATACAGTTCTTATACAGCTGTATATTTACGTGTAGGCCTACCTGTAAAAGTTTTTTTTCATTGTACGAAAAGTAACGTTACACTCTTTTCCATACCGAAATCAGGATCAGTTTATCTATTGACCTCAAACAGATGCCTAAAGAATGTTTATGAGGAGAACTTTTCTACTCCACGCTCTAACAAAAACTACATGAAAATCCACCAGAAACATCTGGAGCATTGATATTTTTTCAGCGTGAATTCCAATCAAGCACTAAATACTCTCTATGATAGAATACATATTTGATATCATTTGTTCGAAATAATCAATAATAGAACAAAATAATTCAGTTATTTTCTCTTTTTTCTGTCTCGATTTTCAGTGAAGCAGCATTCATAACCGTTTACACTACCCACCCAGACCATCACACGCCTATTTCACAACTCAACACGACGTTTATGTTGACATTGTTTCGGATACCTTTTTGATAAAGACTTTTTAGTTTTGAGAAAAACAAATATCACCAAACGCTTGATTTCATATGGGACGTTGGCCAGTCAGCTTGCTATCCACAAAGAACCAGGATATAGTGAGGATGCACCGCGCCAGAATGGACAAAGCTAAATCGGGATCCGTAGGGTCAAAACTGGAGAAAACGTTGAAGTATTTTGGGAGCCTAAAAATCGACAGACATATGTGATGTAAACAGGTATTCATCATCAAAAGGACAAGGAAATATGTGTGTGTCTATGATACATCGGAATCCACGGTGGTAAAAATAACGAGGAAAATTACAGACACATCATTGCAGACGAACCAGAATAAAGAGTTTCTCGCTCGTTCTCTGAGACAGTCGAAAACAACTGGGGGAAAGAGAAATGCGGCTGTCTGAATCACTGACTTGGCTCTATGCAATGCAACGGCGGTACGTCTGGAAGCTCGCCTCCGAACGTCCCATGTGAAAAACAAGCTGCTGCAAACGATCATCAGTCGTACGCGGTACTCACTCACTACCAACGCCAGCACTGCTGCTCGCTTGCTCGCTGCCGCATCCCAGCTATTTTTGGGTGGCCTGGCTGCACGTTCCGTAGCAACGGCGAGGCCCCAAGCTGTTGCTAGGATAAATTCCTAGGAAAAGATTGGCTCACGCTCTGCTCGACTCTTCCCGGCTCTGATCCGCCTCCCCCCACCCCGTGCAAGGATCCCCCGCAGTCTGCACCGCTCAACCAACGTGGGCTCAAGGAGAACTTTGCCAGGAATCCGGATCGACGGCAGCTGGGCGCATGACGAGAGATCTATATATGGAGACGCTGTTCCGTCTGGACTGGGAAGATGGTTGGGGGGAGAAGCGAGTGGCTGGCTGGCAGAGGAGGGAGCAAAGGGAATGAGCGAGCAGAACGGGATAGGAAAAAAACACAGTCAACAAGAAGGAAGTTCTCGGCATAATGGGCAAAAACAACTCCCAGTGAACTGGATGGAGGCCTCGGCAATTCTTGCACGATGAGCAAGGCACACTCTCCCGGCTCTGGCACTCACTCGATCGTCACGCCACCAAGCGGCACAAACCGAGAGGCAGTCTCGGCTTTTTGTTTTGTTTTTACATGTAGTTTACACCAGTTCAACCATAGGTGTTCAAGGATATGTATGTTTAGAAATCAATTACTATTCTCAGAGAGATTCCACAGTGAGATCTGTTGGTATCATTTAGTTGAATTTACAATTTATTTATATTATTTATTAGGAGTACGTTATTTTTAGTAATCGATTTAACAAATATAACAGGTACCAAGTAATTCATTTTACATTGCCACCTCCTGTACCCGTTTATATACCGATGTATATTGCTATGTATTCATTTTATCATTGTACTGCATTACTGCAATCTGTTTTATGTTTATTTGCAAATTGTTTATGTGTTATTGTTGAGTTATATTTGTTCTCTTCCAATAATAATAATAATAATAATGCAAACTAAATTACGTTTAGATTATTATTATTATGGTCATACTATTTAAATTGTACATTATTTGTTGGCACAGATTATTAGGTGCTTTGTATATCTGCTTGTTTAAATGGGGCTAGTTTGGAATGTTTTCTTTCACGATGAAAAAGAAACTTCAACCACGGACCACGCCCCCGCCAAATTGAGACAAAATGGAAGACCACAAACATGACGATAATCTCGAAGTGTGACGTCACAGTCACGTGATATACCACGCGAACGCTCCATGTTGTACAGGAGTTTTTAGTATTTTTGTACATTACAAGGATAACAGTTGTATAATATCGTTTGTATGTTTAAGTGGGTTGTAGAATCGTATGCGATGATGTCATCGTGACCTCTATCCATTATGGCCATGATGGATAATGGTAATAAAAATCTCGTCTTTCTTAATCGTGTATATATTGATATATTTTGCAACATATACTGTATACTGGTATATATAATGTAAATTATAGGGTAGCCTATTATGTTTCCTGTGCATTATTAAATAATAACTTATTTTATGATTTATTACACCTGTTTGTTCTCTCTTTTTTGTTTAATTAGTGATTACTTTTATATGATTTATATTTTTCGTCCAAATTTATGTCTCATTTGAGCGAAGTGAAGGTACATTTTCAAAAATCCTTCGCAGATCATTTTCTATAATGCACGGTAAATATACTCAACCCAATCCACATACTGACGCACACACAAACTGTATGCCAACTCATGAACAGATTATAAGTAAGATTAACGAGAAACAAAACTCTGAAAATGTACTTCCATCTATGATTACACTGATATACTTCACAACACACATTACGGACATATATACGGACATATACATGCAGATATAGGCTGTTAATTCAATGCACCTAATTATAAAGCACATGTATCAAGTGATATACACATTTCCTATTGATTGGACGCAAATGAAAACACATGAAAAAAACTGGATCCAACTTTAAAATCGGCCTAAATGTTATCAATCTTGTTGGTCACAAAAAAAACTGAATGTGCATCACAGGAATGTCCGGGATATGTGGGAAGTGTGCATAATTCAATGACAATTACCGGTACTTACCAAAAAACTCAAGAATAATCATGCCCCCCAAAAAACGCTATAGAAAATGGTGGACTTGCCGGCTGTCATTGCACATGTATCCAGACAGATACCAATGACGTCATGAGACTGTGTGTAGAACTACCAGCAAAGCGGACTGTTTGGAGGAAAAATGACCTGCAGGATTTTTGAAACCAAGTTTCAATCTTCGTTGCGGCAACTCATTTTGAGCACATAACAGATATTTTCAAGCCAATTTCTCTGTGAATTGTAATGAAGATGTTTCAGAATGAATGAATGAATTGAGTCAATCCTAAAAGTAGTTCCGGCTTTCAATCAATACTCTTCATACCAAGTTACAACAGGTATCTTGGATGAAACTCTTTTATTATTACGATCAGGTTTTCGTGGTCATAAAACATGATGATAATACCGGATTTTATAATGGAAATATATCAAAGTATTGAGTAAAACTCATCTCTCGACAATTACCCTATTTATTGACTCATTTTCAAAGTCATCGCTCGACAATTAACATGCAGGCATATGGGTTATATAGTAGCACTGAGAAAAAACAAACAAATGAAAGCAGTCCATGGTTAGGAAAATCATATGCACTGAAAGTGGGTGATTGCGGTTGTCTCCAGATTCAATTGCTGAGCCTTTTGGCTTGTGATTGGGTACTTATGTACTTTTCATATCTATTCCATGGGGTTTGTTTCGGATTTCTAAATTATTTTCATAGGTTGTTGGGCAGTTGTATACTAATTTCATCAGGTGTAAAGTAGAAACAACTACAATAACCACACTGTCTGCCCCTAATGACGCCAGTGTGTCTTTTGATAAAGTATTTGGTTGGGCTTTGTTTCTATTGCAAAATGTTGCATTTTACGTTTGTTATTGAAATCATCAAAATTTAGCTGTATTGGTGTTAATAGATTGATACTTACATTCATATTTCAATATCTAACTATATACAGATGCAGATTGTTCTGCATGTTGTATTACAATGGAATATTATTTTGCGCACTATGGGATATTTTTACACATCGAAAAGTGACCAAGCTGTAGGTGATTCTAGTAGAAAAATATCATGTCAAGAACCCATTGCCCTCGACAGACTATAATGTATGTATGGATCCAGGACCATTTTGAAAGACTTGTTATTTTGTACACCTAGCTACCATGTGAACTTTGGAGATCGTATATATCTGGATCATGGAACTTGCTTCAGTTTTATATCGGGATCAAAATTCAGGCATTGACAATTAAGTCTTTTGAAAGGTGGTAATGAGATGTGGCTGGTAGCCAAACCAGAGGGGCCGAACATTCGAATCAAACAACCCCGAATTGGCCCCTGTGTATTGTGAAATATACATTGTAGTGCCAACATTCACAGCGAATAACGCACATGTATCAAACACCGTTCAATGTTACCAATATTGCGTGAAGTAACCTAATATTTGAAGCAAACAAACTATTTACTATTTAATTCAAGAACAAAGCCATGAACAAACAAACCCAAATATTTTTAGGTGCAGCACCGTTGCAGATAATAATAGGACAACTCAAAAATGAAGTTCTGGGAAACCTCTCCTGTTGTCTTTCAATATCCACATACCGGGGAATTAAATAAAATATAGTACCATTTTATGGACATTATACAAAATCGATATCCTATACAAACAATACAATACAAACTGGCAGAATGAAACTTTATTTTATATGTTTACTTTGGTTTATATGTATCAAGGCTATGCGAGACACGGTGTAAACCAAATGTGGATATTGAAGAACTTCGACGACTTGTTCTATTAACTGAAAGCTGGTTCCTCCACACTCAATAGCATCCGAACATTGGAGTTTTCCCATTGCACACGACTCCTCACACTTGATTAATTGTCGATACACCATTTTATACCAAATGGTATACTACCAGAAAAACATGTCATAGGGACACAATAATAAGGTCGTTGATCCCAACGATACATTTCGAACGATTTATACTGCTGAAATGCCTTAATTAAGCATTGTGCAAACGGTTATCGTGACGATTTCTGCCATTCTACCAGATGACCATTACGACGCCATCATAAAAGGAACATTGATGACCATATTATGGCGCCACCATATTAGAGGCATTGGTCGATGACCATTATGACGCTATATTAGGAACACTGGACCATGACCATTATGACGCCATAATGTTAGGAACATTGGTAGATGACAATTATGACACCATCTTAATAGAAACATTGGTCGATGACCATTACGATGCCATCTCATTCGAAGCATTGGTCGATGGCCATTACAACGCTATATTAAGAACATTGGTCCATGACCATTATGACGCCATAATTTTAGGAACATTGGTCAAAAACAAATATGACACCATTTTAATAGAAACCTCGATCGATGACCATTACGGTCCAAGTACCGTACACTGCTCCTTATTACTACTCGTCCACTGAAAACATACCATTTAATCCGTCTCGCACCTTTTTAATCCTTATTGAATATAGAGGAAGACGCAAGATATGATACTTGGGCCACCATGACTATGCCATCTCATTCGAGGCACTGGTCGATGACCATTATGGCACCATTTTATTAGCAGCATTGGTCGGTGACCATTATGATGCCATTTCGTTATAACCATTAGTCAATGACCATTATGATACCATTTTATTAGCAGCACTGGTCGATGACCATTATGACGTCATCATATGAGAAGCATTGTTCAATGACCATTCAGATTATGACGCCATTTTATTAGGAGCATAAGTCAATGACCATTATGACGCCATCTTATTAGGAGCATAAGTCAATGACCATTATGACGCCATCTTGTTAGGAGCAGGGGTCAATGACCATTATGACGCCATCTTATTAGGAGCATTGGTCAATGACCATTATGACGATATCTTATTAGGAGCATTGGTCAATGACCATTACGACGCCATCTTGTTAGGAGCAGGGGTCAATGACCATTATGACGCCATCTTATCAGGAGCATTGGTCAATGACCATTATGACGCCCTCTTATTAGCAGCATTGGTCAATGACCATTATGACGCCCTCTTATTAGCAGCATTGGTCAATGACCATTATGACGCCCTCTTATTAGCAGCATTGGTCAATGACCATTATGACGCCTTCTTATTAGTAGTATAGGTCGATGACCATTATGACACCATCTTATTGGGTACATGGATGACCATTATGACGGCATCGTATTTGGAACCATTGGTACAAGTTCACGAATTTTCATCAATGATCCAATTTAAATGGCACAAAATTTATTCCATGTCGATGTACATCTACGCAGATATTACATATTGTATACCCATTTAACATGGATAGCCTACACTTTGCTTCACATAACTGTGGATAACAAGAAATTTCTAATTCTACTCTTTTGTTACACATATATATTAAACGGACTCAAATCATGAAATTCCAGTGTAAATGAAGTGAGAGTAGAAACAAATGGGCAGTTTTACAATTTCAAAGTATATGTACCCGTAAATCAATCATGTACGACACAATAAATTAATTCTACATGTATACACGTATATAGATTCAGTGCGGTATTACTCAATCACCAAACATAATATACATGTACTTCAATACTCCAAAAACATTACATTAGAGATTATCTATTGCATATTTAAAAAATCTGGAGTACATAATGAATTGAGTGCAAAACAATTTTTTGGAATTTCTTATCATTAAGAAAAATTTTCATTTTCGAAGCGAGACAGAAAGATCTTTTGTCCAGAAGACAACCCTGCCGATAATTCCCAACACAACCACGAATACACACGATACGAAAATGTTTGATATGAATATAATTACATGTATAATTCAATACTAATAGAAGATTTATAGACTATAATTACTAAAGACTATAAAAGGATAAACAAAATAGGAAACCAAATTTATCACAGGCATGTGTTAGTAATGACTTTGCATTATAAACTAAAGTGACTGGTTATGAAATATAACATTCACCCAGAAAGTGTGATTTCACACATTCTTGCAAAGTTTGGATTCACGGAAAAAACGTATTTTGAACTAAAGATTTCATAAATAAAATACAGCTAAAACATAATATTTGACTGACCAAATAAATGTAAATACCAATATTCAACAATGGCACATGTTCGATTCATAGATTGAAGGACATGATAATATTTAATCATCAATTTCTATCAACAAATAACAGCTGCAGAAATATACAAGCTGGAATGAAATATAGAAATAATAGAGAAAATATACTCCTTAATTCCTTAATTCAGGTAACACGATGAGTAAACAGTATTGCAGAATATATGAATATCTCTCAATATAACTGAGAATTATATCACGATATAAGCAAACATCTTGCGTACACAAAGGTTTTACATAAAAGTGTATAGTGAACAAAAGTCTTTATGGACAGATCTATCCAATGAGTATGCTGGGAGAAAAAGCGAGGCGAGCAATTTGCAAATTCCTTCTACTGCACTGAAGGTCAATTTGAGATGACCCAAAAGGTATTTATCATGGATGTGGAAGTATGGGATAAATAGTAAAATAAACATTAAAACTATCAGTATCAACGTAAAGACTTGGGAATAATAATAGTAGTATACATGTCATTCAAAAGGAAGTTTTAACCTGTTAAAACCAGTATTTATTACACACTTACCTCTATAATGAACACTTTTGGGTAATCTTACCTGGCTTTCAAATAAGAGGGTAATCGTGCCATTAAGATTTTTTAATGGCAAACTCTCTAAACTGGTCGTTCTATGCCCCCCAGACCTCAGTCGTTCATAACGGTTTCTTGACGAAACCGGACTGAGTCAGTGGTCTCTTTGAAAGATTTCTTGACGAAACTGTTCCACCGGAACCGCCATTAACTTTGTCCCCTACTAGTTAGGCAGGGGAGGCGGGAGGGAACTCGCCGTGTTTATTATAGAGGTAAGTGTGTAATAAATACTGGTTTTAACAGGTTAAAACTTCCTATTTATGTCCACACTTTGACCTCTATAATAAACACTTTTGGGTAAATACAGAATACCCAAAGGAGGTGGGCTAACCCTTCTCCCTCACTGAGACATCACTGAGGCATAGAACGTACCTATTCAGCGGTTGAGAGTTTATTAATTAATTATGCGAGAAACTCCCACACGCGAGTAAACCGAGGAGGGTTGTGCACACCCGACTAGTAATATATATTAGGTTTATCAAAGCGTGCGAGAACTTGAACTGAATAGTACCTGGTTAAGAGAGTATTGACGTAGAGGAGGTTCCCCCGCAGTTGTCTTGCTGGCGGCGGGACAACTCAAAATTTCTCCACCCAAATAAGAGGGACAAACAGAACCTCCGAAACGAACGGTCCAGCTGGAGCATATATACATGTGCAGCTCCTGAATACACTATCCACAGGTGGACCTTATGCTGCGCGGCTACCACGGGTCTGAGGTGGTAGCCGGCGTCGTCCTGCCACGTCAGTTCCCTAAAGTAGAAGGAAACAAAGGTATTGTAAGAGGCCCATGTGCAGGCCTGCATGACATCGGACAATGCAACATTATTCATGAACGCAAGAGACGAAGCCAGAGCTCGTACATCATGCGCCTTCACACAAAAAGGAGCCCGACATCCTGGTTTGAGATTTCTCGTAACAGAACAGAACGCATTTCTTAACCCAGGACGAAATAGTAGCCGCCCTAATGTCATTCTGAAACCCCTTTTAAAGGCGACAAAAAGCAAGCGTTTCCCGACATGAAGCTCCCTCGTGCGATTGACGTAGATGCGGAGAGCTCTAACAGGACATAGCTTAGCATCTTCCTCCAAGCCCGGCCCCAGCGAAGAGGCAAGGGACGGGATTGAGAAGGAAAAAGATGGGGTATGAGCTAACTGAGTCTTAGCCAAAAAAGAAGGGATAACCCCGAGCTTGACCGCGGAGCCATCCTCCTTCCACTGGACTTTAGAAAAGTCAAGAGCATGAAGCTCACTACGCCTCTTCCCCGAAGCAAGGGCCAGGAGGAAAACCGTCTTAAAAGTTAGGAACCTCAGAGACGCTCTCTCCAAAGGTTCCAATGGATCAGAAAGGAGGCAATTTAGAACGAGCGATAGATCTCAAGCGGGAACCGGGCAAGGGCCACGTGTGAAGCTTCAGAACGCCCGTAGCCGGATGGAAGACATCGGACCAGGGCTGCTTCAGAAGATCCGCCCGATCTGGAAGGGGCGCTGGATTGTCCACTAACAAATCCAACAGATCCGGAAACCAGGGTTTCTGCGGCAGGAAGGGTGCTATGAGAATGACCCTGGCGCGATGAGACTTGAGCTTCGCCAGGACCTTGTCCAGAAGCACCGTCGGAGGATAGGCATACACAAACCACCCGTCCCAATCCACCGACATCGCATCGACTTCCCACGCCTGCTCGTCCGGAATCGGCGAAATGAACGTGGGAAACTTGGCCTTCCACCTGGTGGCAAACCGATCCACCGACGGCCTGCCCCAGAGGTCGCAAATGCTCTGGAAGACTTCCGGGGCCAACGACCATTCTATAGGCTGCACTTGGCCCCGGCGCGACAGGCGGTCGGCCCACACATTCATGTGACCCGGTATGTGACGGGCCCTGGCGATCGAAACACCAAGAAAGGAGCTCTACCGTGAGCAGGCATAGAGACGCTGACCGGGTACCGCCTTGCTTGTTCACGTAAGCCACGACAGTGGAATTGTCCGTGACCAAAAGAACCACCTGGCCGGAAAACTGACGTTCCCAGTACCGTAACGCTAGGAACACAGCCTGCATTTCCAGGACGCTGATATGTTCGTCCCGCTGAGCCGGAGACCATAGTCCTGAAATCTCCTGCGAATCCCAATGAGCCCCCCATCCCTCCATACTGGCCTCCGTAAAGAGATGCCTGGAGGGAGGAGGCAGCCGAAACAGGGCCCCGCGGAACAGATTGGCAGGGTCCAACCACCACTGAAGGTCGCGGACCACCTGATCGGGAACCGACACCAGCTGTGACATATCCCCCGATGCCTGCGACCAATTGGCATGCAGGTGCAACTGGAGAGATCTCATATGAAGACGGCCTAACGGGACCATCTTCTCTGTGGAGGCTAGGGTTCCTATCAGGACTGCCAGCGCGAAGCGGGCTGCGGAGTCCGGCCTAAGAAGCCGCGGGACTGCTCTGATAACTTTGAGCGACGCTCCTCGGTCGGGATAACAAATCCGGAGATAGTCCGAAATCGATAGCCCAGAAAGACGAAATCTTGCCGAGGAGATAAGTCAAACTTTTTTGGCTGATTTTGAAGCCCATGGACTGGCACAGATCGACCACCCATTGAGCTTGACGAATTAGGGTACTAGGACACTCGTGCCTGATCAACCAGTCATCCAGGACCTGGTAAAGCACAATGCCATGGCGATGCGCCAGCACCTGCAGTTCCCTGACGCACATGGTGAAAACCCACGGGTCCCTGGTAGAAGAACCTGAGGTACTTCCTTATTGACCTTCTCATGGGGACGTGAAAGTACGCGTCCTTGAGGTCAATCGTCACGACCCATGCCCCCAAAGGCATGGCCGACCGGACCACTTCTGGAGTGTCCATGGTGCAAGTCGGAATGTGCGATTGAGGGCGGACAAGTCTATGACCGATGTCCATCCGCCTGAAGCCTTCAGAATCACAAAGAGAATACTGTAAAACCCGGGGAGTTGCCCCGCACTGGTTCTACCGCTCGCTTTTGAATCATGGCCGAAATCTCGTCCACCAAGGCTTGAAGCCCTTCGGGGCTGTGAAAAACCCTTGGAGTGAGCGTCAGGGGCAGAAACTGAACAAATTTCAGACCGAACCCGTGACGTAAGGTCGAGACAACCCAAGGACTGGCTCCTAGGTCGCGCCAGCGAGCCCAGAAATCGCTTAGAAGTGCATCTACGGGCTCGCTTATATCAATAACCCCGAAGACGAAATCTTGGCGAGGAGATAATTTAATCTATTTCAAAATTGGCAAGTCCAGGCCAAAAGACCCTGACATAGGCCTAGGCCTACTTCAACGGAAGATCCCATTCGCGCAAGGAAGTTTTCATCCTTCAGACCGAATGTCACAACCGAACTACTGGATTTGTGAGAAAAGGGAGCACGAATGTATATAAGAGCTTCTGATATTATGGTCAGCACCCGCACGGGGTATGACGACCTGAATATCGTCGTGGCGACAACTACATATGCATGTAGGCCGACAACAAACAATAAAAAAATAATTCCAATAATAACAATAACATTAAAAATGAGCTCTTCAAACCACTAGAAAAGCTATAAAGACAAAGCTTCAGCCTGATAGTTCTAAAGTGGTATAATAATGAAACATGCGGCATCCGGCATGCCCAGAAAGAATGTAGGTCCATCACGGAAAAGAGATATCCAAAGACAAGACCCCAAACTCGTTTAATAACACGTACATGTATGAGATGACGAAGATATACCGGTATATTACGAATGCGTAATGAAATACCATGGCATAACCATAACGGGAATTACCCCTCGCCAAAAACCCGGATGCTAGGCCTCTTGCTTAAAGGGCTATTCGGGGAAACTACAGTATGCCTAAGCCTTAGCTTGAAACATCTCCCCTTCCATCATTAAAACATCATTTTTTGAATGCGCATGCAAAGAATGATGAAATAAATAGGATTGAATTGAATCGAACAAAACAAGCTCGAAAACGCGATCCAACCGTGTGCCACTCTGAGGTCCGCGCATTCCCGACGTCAGCTTAGCACACAATTATCGATTGATTTGAGATAAGATCCATTTCAGACCAAACATGGAATGAAAATAGATATAAAATAAAATCATAGAGGGAGACCTGTGTTCGCCGAGGCTCCCTAAATTGACAAAAGAGATTGCCGCAGAACTAACCATTTAGCCGAGCAGCGCAATGGTGAGATATAGGCAGTACATACATCAGTGTACATGCACTAGCTACCGCGCCTAGCATGCTTAGTGGGTCTCGGCAGCTGGCAACCCATGTGCCTGTCAACAGAGAAAGCGCGCTCAAATGACCCGCCAAGAAAGCCATACGGCTAGCGGAGCCCGACACTGAATCCACAGTCCCCCGGCTACCAGGAAAGGCAATAGGGTAGCGGCAACCGATACCCCGGGGCGGTCCATTGTATAACAGAGCCGAAGCTGTAAATCCGTAGACACACATACAAAAATATGTATGCCTATGGTAAGCCACGAACGATGCCCGCCCCACCAGATCCTGGGGCAGATCGAGACCCAAGGAAGGGAGGCGCTAACGGGAACAAAGCCCGGCATGGCAGGCGACTCCGCACCTGAAATGGACATAAACTATAATGGTTTAAATGGAAAGTATCGGTATACGATAAAGATCCGAACGATCCACTTGAATCCAAGACCAAACCCAAAAGGATAAAGGTAACTTGGAAAGCTAGCTTAAATGTACGCGCTCCACACCTCCCACGCAGTATGAGAAGGGATAGGAACACTAAGAAATAAACCATGCACGGGGCCGCAAATTGTCGAGCATGGAGACTGGGAGTGCCTGAAGACGCATGCCCATACGAGCTGCACTGACCAGCAAAGCACGAACAATATCCGCGGTCAAATAAATGTCCAAGCATCTGCAAGCAAATACTCAAAGCAAATACTCAAACCACACAAGGTCCAAGCTCATCCCGCCAGGTCCTGGAACCCGGTAATTGGATATAAGAGGACTCAAAACGGGAAATGAATCCCAGTGTGTAAAACCCCAAGGCCAGGAGCCGGCCTGCATGGTGCACAACAGCCGCAGGGGAACGTATAGACACCATAAAGGTGAAGCATAGGGCTAACCCGAGGTCTAGACTGACCCGAGCCAGGCAATTCAAGACTACATTCACGGGGAAAAGCCCAGTTCCGGGCCCTGCATGCCCAGTTTGCCAGGAGAACGATCCCCAAAAACCGAAACACGGTTCCGATTGGGCCGTGGCAAGTTCCGCAGTTCAATATCCCGCGCGACCTGCGGAAAATGCACTACATTAGAATCGAAAGCCACTGACTCCTGACATAGAAAGATTCAGAAGTAGTAACACGACTCCTAGGTGCCATACACACCGGAGGCCGGTTAAGCAAAACCCGAGGAGACAACGGATACACGGGCGCATCCGCCAAAACACGGCTCCTGGGAACCGGGAAACGAGGCCCAGAGACCTTGGAAGACGCAAGCCCCATGGCCGTGGCCACAGGCGCCTGGCTTCCCAGGGCCGTACCCGCGTGGACTGTATGGCCCGTGGGGGCTTGCGACCCCACGGCGCCTACAGTCCACAGTCCACAAATTGAGACGTTAACGGAATTGAACCAACGGGTAGGGGACACCGAAGGCCGCATCCGAACGGAGCTCAATGCCGGATAACCGGGGTCTATGGGCATGTCTCGGCCCCTCGCCCGGGTCTCCAATGGCGGGACTGGGTTAGAGTTAACCGAAGCCAAGCACAAGGCAAGGCACGAAGAACTCGTGGTACTATAGGAATAGTACTGGTTCCCGGGAACCGGCGGACCGGTTCCCGGGAACCGGGAATCGCTGAAAAACAAGGACAAATCAGCATTTACAGCAGAAAAAAGTTGAAGTAACAGAGAATCCTGCTCTTCCCGCTTCTGCGCGGCCTGCTCGTAACGTGACTTGCTGCTTGAACTAGCAGAGGGACTGGGAGCGGGAGGGAGGGGATTAGCCAACCTGTCTTGTTGCACAGCCCTAAGACCACGCAGGTAGTCCGACCAGCCGTCCACCGACCACGACGAACACAAACCACAGCAGGCCGTTGCCGTTTAGGCAAAACTGCTTACACCCGGCACACTTCATCTGGAAAATTCCAACATAAGAAGGGTACGGGCGATAATGGAGGAAGCTAACTATCCGATGAGGATTTACCACTTCCTCAAGAAAAACTAGACTAAAAGTACTCTAAACTACTGTAGCTGTACGAAGTACGCTAAAACAGTGAAGAAAATCCGTAGGAAAACGATCGTAATCCACGAAAACGAAGATAAACTCCAATTGAAAGCCTAGAAGTAAGAGCCTTTGTCTTGCCGCCAAAAGCAGGGACAAAGGTAATGGCGGTTCCGGTGGAACAGTTTCGTCAAGAAATCTTTCAAAGAGACCACTGACTCAGTCCGGTTTCGTCAAGAAACCGTTATGAACGACTGAGGTCTGGGGGGCATAGAACGACCAGTTTAGAGAGTTTGCCATTAAAAAATCTTAATGGCACGATTACCCTCTTATTTGAAAGCCAGGTAAGATTACCCAAAAGTGTTTATTATAGAGGTCAAAGTGTGGACATAAATATATATGTACATGTAGGTCATGATATGCAATTCAAAATTATCACTGACTTTCAAGAGGTACATCTTTTACACAATTCCGATACAATTGTATATTATTACGGGTATCAGGAACTAAAATCACAGAACTGATACAAATCTTTTGAAATTTACATAATGACTATTTGTATACACTATACAGACATCTAAGCTAATAACAGAAATATATCAATAAATAGCATATGCAATATTTTTCCTGACCGAGTGATGCCGATAGTTTCACAACCCTACAGGAATACATGTATACATCAGTAATATTATAATATTTTGCAGGTTTTGTCGCCTCCCACATTCACAACCATCAATTGTTTTTGGCAGTTATCCTCTGCAAGGGAGTATTCCTAGTCCTGGGTAAGCGTACGAATCTCCTCAGACAGCACTTTGGTGATGTACATAGCTTTGTTTGCTTCGTTTCCTCCGATCTGCTCTAAGGCAACTTGTGCTGCCTCACGCACTGATGAAATGAAGTCGTTCCTCCTACGAAAACATATAAAATCAGTGTACCGGTAACCATTGCATTCAGTTCATGAAGGGCTTCACAATAGTATGGTAGTTAATACCTTTCAGAAATAGGCTTTAGGACTACGAAACAAAATACATGGTAGACACAAAATTATAATGCAATCCACAATATAGCTCAAATAGCTCAATAGGCAAACAATTCTAATTTTGATTTTCAGAATATACATGTAGTGGAACATTCACAATGTTAACATTAACATACCAGAGATGTAGTATCTTGTTCACGGCTTGCTCAGCCTTGAGATGGCCGAGTGCGAGACACGCCCCCTCTCGCACCAGGCGATCTGAGTCATTTAGACACCGCATCAACTCCTTGATGATCTTTGGGCCGTTCTCCCCCGTTCTCGCCAGCGAGATTGCTGCAACGGCCCGAATGTTGTTGTCCTTGTCTCGCAGCAAGTCCACCAGCGCCTCAACCACCGCCTTGCTCCGGAACTTTCCTGAACCAGAGGTGATAGACCAGTTATTGATATTGCAAGTCTCTCAAGAGTGACGTCAGACCAACAAATGGATTCAAACTTGATCCCTTGGCGAAAGTTCTTTAAAACAAATCACGTCCCCATTCATGGCAAAATCAGTGATGACAAGTATATTAAGCAAGGAAGAAAAATACTGGTGAAGAATGCATGTGTAAACTAAAATATGCCCTAAAATAATTTCAGTCAAAAAAGTTACTTTGGAAAACTGACCGAGGTTCTCGATGGCCTCCACTCGGACGGAGGAGTTCATGTCAAACACCTCCTTCATGGTGTAGCTCTCGATGGCTTGGTCCTGGACACGCTGCCAGAAGGAGAGTTCCTCCCCGTCCACGGTACAGAAGTCTGGGTGGGTGGGGGTTGTCGGGGATATGTGAAATATATGGTTGGGAGTCAGGGGTATTGTGGGAGAAAAAGATGTGTGGGTCGAGTTTGGGGTGTAAGTTTGTTTAGTGCAAGACATTATTGAATAGGGAGTAGCGTTCATTTATTTAAGTTATCAGTTCATTGAGTAGGGGGCAAGAAAATGTGTAAGGACAAGAAAACAGAGAGATTGTAACATGAGAGGTGACAGGCCATTAGCACAGTGGAAAAGGTTGTTGGGCATGGTCAGGGTTGGTAAGGGTTAGATCCAAGGTAAGTAATGTTTTATATTGAGACAAATAATTATGACTTAGCTAGTAAACTGTTTTCTTTTCAATTATGCCTTACTGAACTGGAAACTATCCATTTTAATGGATAACAACCTTATCAAATGTGAAGTAAAATTCTTACATAAGTTATTCTGCAATAAATGAAAATGAACTGTTTTTTCTTGGGTAACACAACTTTGAAATGGCAGTTATTGTTTGGCAGCTATAATGAAGCAACAGAAGTTAGTACTTTAGTACCGAAAATAACATGCTTATAAATATAAAATTTATCTCACTCCTGTCACAAAATTCTGGAATTCATAGAAATCTGACTTTATTTTTATGATAGAACACAACTACCATAGTCAAAATGCCTCCAAGCGTTTCCGAACTTTAGTTTAATAATTACCGAGGTAGCTATGCCGTGCGACAACATTTTCATCATCATCGCTGACGAGTTCCTGTCGTATGATTCTCTCCAGCCACTCCTGGTCAGCCTGAGATCGGAAGATTGCCTGCAGCGAGTTCTTGTACTGCTGAGTGAAACTCTCCACAAACCTGAGGGCATTATAGTTACCAAATATAGTAATGATATGGAATTTAATAACTACACGTCAAGGCCTAAAGATGCCTTGGAGGCATTTCGGTGTTAAGACTAATTCGTAATATTTATAACATGTTCACCATGGGCTCTACAATGCTCTACGTGTACGATACACTGTTTCCAAGATATCGACGAAAACGAAAAATGCCGACTTGGCTAAAAAATTTTAGGTCAAGGTCGAAGTTCATCCATGCTACCCCATAGACATGTTTGTCTAGTGCCACGAGTCCGAAAATAACATCCGTTTCGCTCTACGACGCACCATTTCCAAGATATCGACGAAAACGAAAAATGCCGACTCGGCAGAAAAATTCAAGGTCAAGGTCAAAGTTCATCCATAATACACCTTAGACATGTTTGTCTAGTGCCACGAGTCCGAAAATAACATCGGTTTCGTTGTACGACGCACCGTTTCCGAGATATCGACGAAAACGAAAAATGCCGACTCGGCAGAAAAATTCAAGGTCAAGGTCAAAGGTCATCCTCAATACTCTTTAGACATGTTTGTCTAGGGCAACGAGTCCGAAAATAACGTCCGTTTCGCTCTACAATGCACCGTTTCCGAGATATCGACGAAAACGAAAAATGCCGACTCGGCGAAAAAATATTAGGTGAAGGTCAAAGTTCATCCATAATACCCCTCAGACATGTTTGTCTAGTGCCACCAGTCCGAAAATAACGTCCGTTTCGCTCTTCGATGCATCGTTTCCGAGATATCGATGACAACCAAAAATGCCGACTCGGCAAAAAAATTCAAGGTCAAAGGTCATCCTTAATACCCTTTAGACATGTTTGTCTAGGGTGTCGATGAATAAATAACGTCCGCTTCGCTCTACGACACACCATTTCCGAGATATCTACTTAAATGAAAAATGGCGACTCGGCGAAAAAATTTCAGGTCAAGGTCAAAGTTCATCCATAATACCCCTAAGACATGTTTGTCTAGTGCTACGAGTCCGAAAATAACGTCCGTTTCGCTCTACGACGCACCGTTTCCGAGATATCAACGAAAACGAAAAATGCCAACTCGGCAGAAAAATTCAAGGTCAAGGTCGAAGGTCACCCTTAATACCCCTTAGACATGTTTGTCTAGGGCGATGAGTCCGAAAATAACGTCCGTTTCGCTCTACGACGCACCGTTTCCAAGATATGCAGGAAACCTCGAGGATGACTGAGCGAAAACTCTTCCGACCTCTAGGTCAAAGGTCCTTTGACGGATTGATCCCAAAATATGAACCTCCGTGCAAAGTTCTGCAGCCATTGCCTAAATACTTTTTGAGTTATCGTGCAGAAACAAAGTAAAAAAAAAAACATTGATTTCATCCTCACGGACCTCACGGACCTCGGATCCGGCTGAAAAACAATAGGGTTCTCCCACATAATATGTCTGACCAATGCTGAAAATTTTGCGAAGACACATCGAGGCAAACTAAAGTTATCGGTCGGAAACCAAAACTGCGGAAAAAAAAAAAAAAAAAAAAAAAAAGGAAAAAAAAAATTCTGCTAAAACCATAAAGGCATTTCTTCCGAAATGCTTTAATTAGCGTGGAAAGGTGACAATGTATTGTACATGTAAGATGCATGTTCGATACCAATTCATTTAGCAAGCCTACAGACTGTACAAAATATGTTTGATTCTATAATCTGATGCTAGCGAACAATTTCAATTTTTTTTTATTTCAGTTTTCAAATGCCTATATCATCGGAATTGAACATTTATTCTGATTACCAGTAATTTTTATTATTCAGCTTCTGAGGACATATTATGACTTACTTATTCCATGGAACAGATTCTTGTTTCTTGAAGTGTTTCGTCCAGAAATCATCGTCATCCGACTGCGTGAGGGCGACAGACATCCACTCCAGCTTCTTGTTGAAAGATGTCCGCTGCTTCAAATGCTTGTTTACATTTTGGCGGGAATTCCCTATCAAAAAAACAGACAAAAGTATGACTTTCACATTCTATATAGAGCCACAAAAATTAATATAATATTACTTTCTAAAATAGAAAAAAAAATATTCTTCATTTTTCCTACTATTATGAGAAATCGTAAAAATGCCTGAATTGAGATGAATAGCCATTCAGCAATCTTTTGCTTTATGTTGAAAGAAGCTACCAGTAAAAATAGAAATGATCCATACATGAAGGCATAACATTACCCCTGAGTATGCGAGATTTGCTGCGCTCCAGTGTTGACTCGACCTTGCCACTCTCCTTAAACTCAGAAAGTTTAGCCACAAGAGCGGCCATGTCCTGATCAAAGTCTGCAGGCTCCAAAAACAGATTCCAAGTGAACCGGGCGAGCTGCAGCTTGCTGTAGAAAGATACATGGAAAGACAACTATTACCGGTATTCTTGCATAAAAATTTTGATTTATTAGATATTGACATGTATTCGTGTTTATCGAGAATGAGACTTACGAAAGGTCATTTTACATGTTTTAGCATTCAAAATCAGCCTTTGACCAGAGACCATCCCCAATCTCAGACTATAAGCAAGCATGACAATTACAAAAACTATAGGTGGTCCTAAAGGAGAGGTTTTTCTGTACCACTTACACGCCTGTGTCCATCTTGGGGAAGAGTTCATCTGGAGCCTGGAGTCCGACCGGGAAGATTGGCTTGTTGGAGACGTACGCTAACGCGAGCTCATCCTGACAATACTTGGACGAGATACTCGACTCACTCAGCAGCTGCACAAACATCTGAGAAGAAATATTATTATAAAATTTGAATATAACATTACATCTGTTATAATATTACATGTTATCGAAAACAACATGTTGGATTATTTGAACAAGTGTAATCTATCATATATGAGAGATGACTTCAAAAAGACATATTGCTTTTATAGTGACGTAACAAGAAATTGAAAATCTTGAAACGAGAACTAGCTCACAAATTGTTCATAATCTTGAACAAGCTGAATTTGGACAAGTCCCAGATATCATTCATTATAACACATGTATATCTGACCTCATGAGCAGATCTCATCCACTTCAGTGCCCATACTCCCTCACCTTACAGTTGATAACGGCATGACCGATTTTGCTGAGGAAGTCAACCCCAGCTTTCAGGCCAGTTATATCAACCCACACAGAAATCCCAGCCTCTTCAAGACCATCTGGCAACAATAAAATCACATCAAAATACTAGTATCCATTGGACGTTCTGTTGCTACCAGTAATATTTATATACATTATATACGCACCTTTGAATTTCTTCATGAACTCTGTGTCATTATGACTATAGCTTATCATAACCTCACAAGCCTTGGGATCACCGGGCACTTCAGACTGCCTTCTATTTTCAGTATTCTTGGAAGATTTCTCTTTCTCCCAGACATTTTTCTCTGTCTTGGATTCTTTAATAGATGTACTGACAGACGATCCTTTTCCTGTAGAGCTATCTGGCTCTCTGTCAACCTCTGTCTCTTTGGCCACATTTTCCTGAGATTTAGCCTTATTTTGGTCTTTTTTATCAGTGGTATTTTCTTCTTTGTCTTGAGGCACAATTGAAGCAGATTTCGAGGCAAAACTAGCTCTACTTCCTGCTCGAGAGTTGCTGAATCCTGATCCCATTTTGGTTTGACCCACAAGTGGTTGATACTGTACAGTTATGCAGTTAAATATAGCACCATCAATGGTCCATCATGAATTTTATAATCCTTCTTCGATTTCTATCATGGTGTTCTCTGCAAACCATCTGATATCCTAAACCTGGAAGTACAATTTTAAATGTCAAGATCGTATTTGCTGAATTAGGACCTATATAGAATTAAACAGATAAATTGTCAATGCTTTTCTCATTACAATTATTAATGATAAACTTCACTTGTCAATGCGTTTATAACATTATTTATTCCAAAATGGTAATCAAATTTTAATGCTAATCAAACATACGAATGGGGTTTATTTTATAACATATGATCACTGTAATAAAAAAAAACGTGACCAAGTTATCGTTCTTTGTGGAATAAGTTTGGCAACAGTGACTCAACCCTTGAATTCCATCCATTCATTCAGTCTGTTGATTATGATGATGGAAATTTCCCCTTCCATACTTATACAGTCAGTATCTCATGTCATGACGTCACGGAACTTTTACCAAGTGTAGATCAGTTTTCTTATCAGTCAGTTCGTGATCGTACTAGATCTAATGCAATCATCAAATAATGATTTTGTAAATACCTTTTGATCACATCCTGTCTCGACACAGAAGCACGGTTTTCATATACTTCTCTGCGTAATTTCCACACAAAAACTAGTTTGTTGACATAATTGCTAAGTGTACATGCATCGCCCCTAACGCACTACTCCGCTGCGAATAAATTTTGAACGAAGCAGGTGCGTGCGACAGGTGCCCGTTGCAGGTGCTCGTATTGCTGGCGCGTTCGGTTCACTGAAGGTAAGTGTACGCATGCTTTGTAATGAAATAATATTAACAGGAAATACAACAATATACACACATTACTGTAATTATAAGATAATTTTGACTTTCTTGTCATTCTGTACGTTCAATGTATTTACATTGATTATACAGTATGTATACTCTGATGTTTCTTACTCGTTTACACCGTTTTTGCTGATATTTTTGCGATGCTAAAGGGTATCACATAATAACTTGAAACACCTCACCTGGGAGTCAAACGGCAACTCTCTACCGAATTTCAGACTTCTTTGGCGAAAATTGAGAAAGTTGTCTACCCCAATGTTGATTTTAGCCCTGTCATTAAATATCAAGGTCTGTACACACTTTTGCGCATTTGCTCGGTTTTGTAGCGGTGCAATCTTTCAAAATCAACAAGTTTGTGTAGGGTATACCCCAATATGTCATCTGGTCCAAAATTATAATAATACTTCGAATCCTGATGGATGTAAAGAGGTCCAAATCCTCGAACATATGCTTAGATTCTGGAGATCTCGTTTTGAACTGAAATTTGACATTGGGGGAGATTTCTTCAATTTTTGCGATAGAAGTGTGAAATTTAGTAAGAAATTGCGGTTTTACTGCCAGTTGATGTACGCCAAGGTATAGAATGATACCATTTAGCATCGTAAAAATATCGTCAAAAACAGTGTACCAAACGAGTTAGAAAAATCAGAGTAGACCTATATAATTCAATTTAATAAACTCAAATCATAAAGCTAGAGTCTACAGCTCTATGCTCAAATCAAATACTTTTACAAGCACAATCATCATAGAATGGATGTGAATTGTACTCAAACTCATATAGTTGCTAGGAATTGTAGTATTTGATTGTCTTACTGACACAGAATCTGTTTCAGACTGAGTGTCAATGGTCGCTGAGGACGATCGTATTCCAGATTTATCAATTACGTTTTTGAGATAATCAGGTTGGTGGGTGTGATGGAAAAAATTAGCTGCGAGTCTATATACACGGTATAGATTCAAAGTTTACTTTTGGACCCCGTGTCGATCGAGAACAAGCTGTTTAAAATTATGTTTTATTTCACGAGATCGCGAAATCAAACTTCACAGTGCTGGTTTTAACAATATCGAATAACTTGTTTCGTGCTCGACACATTCGTGTCGAATTTCGGTCATCTTAGATGTAGCTAGACGTCATTCAGTCCACGAAAAAGGAACAATATTAGCCTAGGGTTTTTATTCTAAACAAGATCGTTTCAAATTCATCAAGTGGGTTTGAGTGAATCAGTGGCGTAGAAAGCATTCGAAAAGTGTGGGGGCCCAAGAATGTCCGGTCTGGGGGTTCGGGGGGCGCCGAAAGGCCCCCGAGAAAATTTTGGAATTTGGTGTTCTCTCAGAGATTTCATGGCGTGTATCTTGGGCCCAGTTCAGCGTTATTTTTTGTGGGGTATCAAGGAATTTAATTTTCTTTGAATGGAAAATTATCATCTAAAATAGGCCCAAAGAATTCAAGCCACTCCATCTTTTATTATCTTTATGAAAAGTTACTGAGCAGAACAGATGGGTGCGATATAAAATAGGTGGACTGTATTTGTGTTCTATATAGAGGTGGCAGATCCCCTCGCAAGCGGTCTGACCTCCCTGAAAGGGGGTCTAAAATATGTACACAAATCGCAACCGAACAGGGGGAGGGAGCCAGTGTTCGGCGTGGGGTCTGGGGCCGCTCAAGGGCCCCAGAAGCCGGAGCTTTCGGGTGTTCTGAGGTTGATTCTGAACTTCTACTGGCTCTTGACCTGATTTCCATTCTCCAGACCTGGTTTCCAATCTTCAGATTCCATAACTTTAAAAAAAAAATATTCTTTTGACTTTATTTTGATCATTCAGTGATTAAGGCCATATCGATCTTGTTTAATTTTGCTTGGTTTCTTCTACACAAACTGTATGTGAATTCTTACTTCTTGGTTTCAAGTAAACGAAATATACTTAAACAGAAAACATTTTTGGAAAATTCAGACAGGGTTCACGATAGAATCATATATTTCTCAAGTTTTAACCAATGAATTTTTTTTGTACAATTTTCCTAACGGGGATGTGGGGGTAGGCCTATATAGCCCCCCTCCCCCCCTGACCTCACCCCCTGACCTCACCGTAGAGTAGTCCAATCGAGGATCTACTCATTTTTTTCAGTTGTTTATATCGTTGCTAGTTGAGTCAGGTTTGGAAAATCTCCCAAAAAGTCCATGGGTTTCTGAGACACGTGATTTTTCATTCAATTAAATGAAATCTTTTGAAAATGTATACTATATATAATGTTTTAGAGACGTATTGGCGATCTGTAGCTCCATGCCAAAAAAAATCGCGAAAATCTAGAGAGGGCCCAAACATACTCGAGCCCCCGCCATCAACCCCCCCCCCCCCCCCCCCCGGTTCCAACGCCAGTGGAGTGAATCATGTGTTATTCATATCTTAACAGTTTGATCAGAAGTAGTTCAAGTTCAACGTTCGTTATTGATTTGATTGTGATGTTGTATGGCCTTTCATGTCCCATGGAATCCATAACGAGAATAACAACAAATAGTGAATTGCTGTTTGACTCCCAGGTGAAGTATGACAAGTTATAACGATACCATTTAGTATCGCAATAATATAAACAACAACAAAAACGGTCAAAACGAGTTTTTTTTTCTATACACTCGGAGTATATTTAGGTAACAAACTAACAAAATATCACTTTATTGACCGATCAACTTATTTTTATAGATAGATGGGGAGATAGATATTACATAGATCGATCGTTGGTCTACCAATCAACTAGTTCCAACGAAACTGGGTGACTGACCGGCATTGTTCCAGGGTTGCGATGTAACTACCAATCCACGATCTATCTATCACCCCATCTATCATGGACACGTGCATGGTTCGTTGAATGCATATCTAAAGAGAGGTATGAACTGTATTCGCACAGTGGTATGTATTCACACCGTGTAATTCCATTCTATTTTTGACCAATCAGAATTCGTTGTCAATGAATATAGTAGGTGCGCGTTTGCTCGATTACCACTGATTACCATTATCTGGTACCAGCTTACGCAGTCAAACGGGTTATGTATAGCCGTAACTTTTACTATCACGATCAACTTCTACTGGCTCTTGACCTGCTTTCCATTCTCCAGACCTGGTTTCCAATCTTCAGATTCCATAACTTTAAAAAATATATATTCTTTTGACTTTATTTTGATCATTCAGTGATTAAGGCCATATCGATCTTGTTTAATTTTGCTTGGTTTCTTCTACACAAATTGTATGTGAATTCTTACTTCATGGTTTCAAGTAAACGAAATATACTTAAACAGAAAACATTTTTGGAAAATTCAGACAGGGTTCACGATAGAATCATATATTTCTCAAGTTTTAACCAATGAATTTTTTTTGTACAATTTTCCTAACGGGGATGTGGGGGTAGGCCTATATAGCCCCCCTCCCCCCCTGACCTCACCCCCTGACCTCACCGTAGAGTAGTCCAATCGAGGATCTACTCATTTTTTTCAGTTGTTTATATCGTTGCTAGTTGAGTCAGGTTTGGAAAATCTCCCAAAAAGTCCATGGGTTTCTGAGACACGTGATTTTTCATTCAATTAAATGAAATCTTTTGAAAATGTATACTATATATAATGTTTTAGAGACGTATTGGCGATCTGTAGCTCCATGCCAAAAAAAATCGCGAAAATCTAGAGAGGGCCCAAACATACTCGAGCCCCCGCCATCAAACCCCCCCCCCCCCCCGGTTCCGACGCCAGTGGAGTGAATCATGTGTTATTCATATCTTAACAGTTTGATCAGAAGTAGAAGATCAGAAGTCAAACGGGTTATGTATAGAATCATATATTTCTCAAGTTTTAACCAATGAATTTTTTTTGTACAATTTTCCTAACGGGGATGTGGGGGTAGGCCTATATAGCCCCCCTCCCCCCCTGACCTCACCCCCTGACCTCACCGTAGAGTAGTCCAATCGAGGATCTACTCATTTTTTTCAGTTGTTTATATCGTTGCTAGTTGAGTCAGGTTTGGAAAATCTCCCAAAAAGTCCATGGGTTTCTGAGACACGTGATTTTTCATTCAATTAAATGAAATCTTTTGAAAATGTATACTATATATAATGTTTTAGAGTCGTATTGGCGATCTGTAGCTCCATGCCAAAAAAATCGCGAAAATCTAGAGAGGGCCCAAACATACTCGAGCCCCCGCCATCAAACCCCCGCCCCCCCCCCCCCCCGGTTCCGACGCCAGTGGAGTGAATCATGTGTTATTCATATCTTAACAGTTTGATCAGAAGGAGTTCAGTTCAACGTTCGTTATTGATTTGATTGTGATGTTGTATGGCCTTTCATGTCCCATGGAATCCATAACGAGAATAACAACAAATAGTGAATTGCTGTTTGACTCCCAGGTGAAGTATGACAAGTTATAACGATACCATTTAGTATCGCAATAATATAAACAACAACAAAAACGGTCAAAACGAGTTTTTTTTTCTATACACTCGGAGTATATTTAGGTAACAAACTAACAAAATATCACTTTATTGACCGATCAACTTATTTTTATAGATAGATGGGGAGATAGATATTACATAGATCGATCGTTGGTCTACCAATCAACTAGTTCCAACGAAAGTGGGTGACTGACCGGCATTGTTCCAGGGTTGCGATGTAACTACCAATCCACGATCTATCTATCGCCCCATCTATCATGGACACGTGCATGGTTCGTTGAATGCATATCTAAAGAGAGGTATGAACTGTATTCGCACAGTGGTATGTATTCACACCGTGTAATTCCATTCTATTTTTGACCAATCAGAATTCGTTGTCAATGAATATAGTAGGTGCGCGTTTGCTCGATTACCACTGATTACCATTATCTGGTACCAGCTTACGCAGTCAAACGGGTTATGTATAGCCGTAACTTTTACTATCACGATCAACTTCTACTGGCTCTTGACCTGCTTTCCATTCTCCAGACCTGGTTTCCAATCTTCAGATTCCATAACTTTAAAAAATATATATTCTTTTGACTTTATTTTGATCATTCAGTGATTAAGGCCATATCGATCTTGTTTAATTTTGCTTGGTTTCTTCTACACAAATTGTATGTGAATTCTGACTTCATGGTTTCAAGTAAACGAAATATACTTAAACAGAAAACACTTTTGGAAAATTCAGACAGGGTTCACGATAGAATCATATATTTCTCAAGTTTTAACCAATGAATTTTTTTTTTACAATTTTCCTAACGGGGATGTGGGGGTAGGCCTATATAGCCCCCCTCCCCCCCTGACCTCACCCCCTGACCTCACCGTAGAGTAGTCCAATCGAGGATCTACTCATTTTTTTCAGTTGTTTATATCGTTGCTAGTTGAGTCAGGTTTGGAAAATCTCCCAAAAAGTCCATGGGTTTCTGAGACACGTGATTTTTCATTCAATTAAATGAAATCTTTTGAAAATGTATACTATATATAATGTTTTAGAGACGTATTGGCGATCTGTAGCTCCATGCCAAAAAAAATCGCGAAAATCTAGAGAGGGCCCAAACATACTCGAGCCCCCGCCATCAACCCCCCCCCCCCCCCCGGTTCCAACGCCAGTGGAGTGAATCATGTGTTATTCATATCTTAACAGTTTGATCAGAAGTAGTTGATCAAATTATTGATTTGATTGTGATGTTGTATGGCCTTTCATGTCCCATGGAATCCATAACGAGAATAACAACAAATAGTGAATTGCTGTTTGACTCCCAGGTGAAGTATGACAAGTTATAACGATACCATTTAGTATCGCAATAATATAAACAACAACAAAAACGGTCAAAACGAGTTTTTTTTTCTATACACTCTGAGTATATTTAGGTAACAAACTAACAAAATATCACTTTATTGACCGATCAACTTATTTTTATAGATAGATGGGGAGATAGATATTACATAGATCGATCGTTGGTCTACCAATCAACTAGTTCCAACGAAAGTGGGTGACTGACCGGCATTGTTCCAGGGTTGCGATGTAACTACCAATCCACGATCTATCTATCGCCCCATCTATCATGGACACGTGCATGGTTCGTTGAATGCATATCTAAAGAGAGGTATGAACTGTATTCGCACAGTGGTATGTATTCACACCGTGTAATTCCATTCTATTTTTGACCAATCAGAATTCGTTGTCAATGAATATAGTAGGTGCGCGTTTGCTCGATTACCACTGATTACCATTATCTGGTACCAGCTTACGCAGTCAAACGGGTTATGTATAGCCGTAACTTTTACTATCACGATCAACTTCTACTGGCTCTTGACCTGCTTTCCATTCTCCAGACCTGGTTTCCAATCTTCAGATTCCATAACTTTAAAAAATATATATTCTTTTGACTTTATTTTGATCATTCAGTGATTAAGGCCATATCGATCTTGTTTAATTTTGCTTGGTTTCTTCTACACAAATTGTATGTGAATTCTTACTTCATGGTTTCAAGTAAACGAAATATACTTAAACAGAAAACATTTTTGGAAAATTCAGACAGGGTTCACGATAGAATCATATATTTCTCAAGTTTTAACCAATGAATTTTTTTTGTACAATTTTCCTAACGGGGATGTGGGGGTAGGCCTATATAGCCCCCCTCCCCCCTGACCTCACCCCCTGACCTTACCGTAGAGTAGTCCAATCGAGGATCTACTCATTTTTTTCAGTTGTTTATATCGTTGCTAGTTGAGTCAGGTTTGGAAAATCTCCCAAAAAGTCCATGGGTTTCTGAGACACGTGATTTTTCATTCAATTAAATGAAATCTTTTGAAAATGTATACTATATATAATGTTTAAGAGACGTATTGGCGATCTGTAGCTCCATGCCAAAAAAATCGCGAAAATCTAGAGAGGGCCCAAACATACTCGAGCCCCCGCCATCAACCCCCCCCCCCCCCCCCCCCCCCGGTTCCAACGCCAGTGGAGTGAATCATGTGTTATTCATATCTTAACAGTTTGATCAGAAGTAGTTGATCAAATTATTGATTTGATTGTGATGTTGTATGGCCTTTCATGTCCCATGGAATCCATAACGAGAATAACAACAAATAGTGAATTGCTGTTTGACTCCCAGGTGAAGTATGACAAGTTATAACGATACCATTTAGTATCGCAATAATATAAACAACAACAAAAACGGTCAAAACGAGTTTTTTTTTCTATACACTCGGAGTATATTTAGGTAACAAACTAACAAAATATCACTTTATTGACCGATCAACTTATTTTTATAGATAGATGGGGAGATAGATATTACATAGATCGATCGTTGGTCTACCAATCAACTAGTTCCAACGAAAGTGGGTGACTGACCGGCATTGTTCCAGGGTTGCGATGTAACTACCAATCCACGATCTATCTATCGCCCCATCTATCATGGACACGTGCATGGTTCGTTGAATGCATATCTAAAGAGAGGTATAAACTGTATTCGCACAGTGGTATGTATTCACACCGTGTAATTCCATTCTATTTTTGACCAATCAGAATTCGTTGTCAATGAATATAGTAGGTGCGCGTTTGCTCGATTACCACTGATTACCATTATCTGGTACCAGCTTACGCAGTCAAACGGGTTATGTATAGCCGTAACTTTTACTATCACGATCAACTTCTACTGGCTCTTGACCTGCTTTCCATTCTCCAGACCTGGTTTCCAATCTTCAGATTCCATAACTTTAAAAAATATATATTCTTTTGACTTTATTTTGATCATTCAGTGATTAAGGCCATATCGATCTTGTTTAATTTTGCTTGGTTTCTTCTACACAAATTGTATGTGAATTCTTACTTCATGGTTTCAAGTAAACGAAATATACTTAAACAGAAAACATTTTTGGAAAATTCAGACAGGGTTCACGATAGAATCATATATTTCTCAAGTTTTAACCAATGAATTTTTTTTGTACAATTTTCCTAACGGGAATGTGGGGGTAGGCCTATATAGCCCCCCTCCCCCCCTGACCTCACCCCCTGACCTCACCGTAGAGTAGTCCAATCGAGGATCTACTCATTTTTTTCAGTTGTTTATATCGTTGCTAGTTGAGTCAGGTTTGGAAAATCTCCCAAAAAGTCCACGGGTTTCTGAGACACGTGATTTTTCATTCAATTAAATGAAATCTTTTGAAAATGTATACTATATATAATGTTTTAGAGTCGTATTGGCGATCTGTAGCTCCATGCCAAAAAAAATCGCGAAAATCTAGAGAGGGCCCAAACATACTCGAGCCCCCGCCATCAAACCCCCCTCCCCCGGTTCCGACGCCAGTGGAGTGAATCATGTGTTATTCATATCTTAACAGTTTGATCAGAAGTAGAAGATCAGAAGTCAAACGGGTTATGTATAGCCGTAACTTTTACTATCACGATCAACTTCTACTGGCTCTTGACCTGCTTTCCATTCTCCAGACCTGGTTTCCAATCTTCAGATTCCATAACTTTAAAAAATATATATTCTTTTCACTTTATTTTGATCATTCAGTGATTAAGGCCATATCGATCTTGTTTAATTTTGCTTGGTTTCTTCTACACAAATTGTATGTGAATTCTTACTTCATGGTTTCAAGTAAACGAAATATACTTAAACAGAAAACATTTTTGGAAAATTCAGACAGGGTTCACGATAGAATCATATATTTCTCAAGTTTTAACCAATGAATTTTTTTTGTACAATTTTCCTAACGGGGATGTGGGGGTAGGCCTATATAGCCCCCCTCCCCCCCTGACCTCACCCCCTGACCTCACCGTAGAGTAGTCCAATCGAGGATCTACTCATTTTTTTTCAGTTGTTTATATCATTGCTAGTTGAGTCAGGTTTGGAAAATCTCCCAAAAAGTCCATGGGTTTCTGAGACACGTGATTTTTCATTCAATTAAATGAAATCTTTTGAAAATGTATACTATATATAATGTTTTAGAGACGTATTGGCGATCTGTAGCTCCATGCCAAAAAAAATCGCGAAAATCTAGAGAGGGCCCAAACATACTCGAGCCCCCGCCATCAACCCCCCCCCCCCCCCCCCCCCGGTTCCAACGCCAGTGGAGTGAATCATGTGTTATTCATATCTTAACAGTTTGATCAGAAGTAGTTGATCAAATTATTGATTTGATTGTGATGTTGTATGGCCTTTCATGTCCCATGGAATCCATAACGAGAATAACAACAAATAGTGAATTGCTGTTTGACTCCCAGGTGAAGTATGACAAGTTATAACGATACCATTTAGTATCGCAATAATATAAACAACAACAAAAACGGTCAAAACGAGTTTTTTTTTCTATACACTCGGAGTATATTTAGGTAACAAACTAACAAAATATCACTTTATTGACCGATCAACTTATTTTTATAGATAGATGGGGAGATAGATATTACATAGATCGATCGTTGGTCTACCAATCAACTAGTTCCAACGAAACTGGGTGACTGACCGGCATTGTTCCAGGGTTGCGATGTAACTACCAATCCACGATCTATATTTATCGCCCCATCTATCATGGACACGTGCATGGTTCGTTGAATGCATATCTAAAGAGAGGTATGAACTGTATTCGCACAGTGGTATGTATTCACACCGTGTAATTCCATTCTATTTTTGACCAATCAGAATTCGTTGTCAATGAATACAGTAGGTGCGCGTTTGCTTGATTACCACTGATTGTTACCAGTATCTGGTACCAGCTTACGCAGACAAACGGGTTATGTATAGCCGTAACTTTTACTATCACGATTAAATCAAATGATTATACTGCTTTCGTCGAACCACACAGGCATTGGGGTGGGAAATGGGAATCAAATGAATCGAATGAGTTAGTGCCTGTATGTATGGAAAGCATGATGTGTCATAAAAAAAATTCCAGATGCGACATGATATTCGACTCCACTATAGTTCCATGTGGTCTAGGTTTCAGCTATATATAACTTCACTATTGTTGCCAAATATATCAGTAAATTTTCCATGTGGTTATTTAAATAATTCCTTTTACCTAATTCCGCAGCGTCTGTCTCAGAGATAGGACTACCTTTTACTTTTACCCTTCATTGTATGGAGGAAAACATTTTCCCCCCACCTTAGTTAAGTGTTTCTTTCTCAATAAAACAATACGTATTGATGTCTTATTTTGTATTACACAGCTGGTTCTACGAAATCCTGTCAACTATTAGGCCTTAGTCCTATCTCTGAGACAGAGTCCTATGCAAGCAATGACAAGAATTTACCGACGGATGTAGCGGGTGGATTATGATAGATTATTTGATAATGTCGCTATATGTCAGACACCTAATTGCGTTTATAGAAGGACAACAACACACAGTAAGTGGAAATCAAGTTTATTTCAGCATATAATGCAAACTTTGGAGGAAAAAACAACAACCGTTATAGCCGGTTATAGCGGGAATCTCGTAGGGAATTTTATGCATGGCCTTACGCGTAACTCTGTTACGCTGCGGAATTAATTAGGCCTAATGACTGGATCAGATTGATTTGGATACAGCTGCCACTGTAAAACAGTGAACTGTGAAAAAAAACGATGTCTAAAAGTAAAACGGAATCTAATCTCACCAAAACTGACATTGTGGTGAGCTGTATTGACAAGGACAAGGACTTTGTGAAAGGATATTTGTTAGGTAAGTAATAAACAGTTCTATAGCTTCAACCTCACTATAGATTCCCAGCCGACAGGCCAGTGAAATCTTCAAACCATCTTTAACTGTTTTTTTCCATAATTCTCATTACACATATGAATACACAAAGCAATGTGCTACCATTAAATACACAGGAGTTGGTCATATCCCTGTATTAGATATCCTTTATGATATTTCAAATGGCATTCTCAGGTGCTCTGAAGAAAGGAGGACTAGATGTTTGGTTTGCTGATACACCCGATAAAATCAAGGATAATGGACTGGCAATTGTCAGGAGCAAGGTATGTCAACGTTCTCATATGTGACTTGTTTGCAAGCACATCATTTTTGGGCGGGTTGCGTGCAACCAACCCGCCTATTGGCGTGTCCGTCCGTCCGTCCGTCCGTCTGTCCGGGCAAACGGAACGGAGTTATGGGGATTTCTTAGGGGGAATAAAGCTGAAAACGCCCCACAACCACAGTTTAAGCCGAAAGTGCGGTCTTATGGGGATTTTTTCAGGACTTATGGGGAAAGTTAAGATAGGAAATTTAACATTGGGTCCGCCCGTAACGCCCATCCGTTCACCCGTCCGGCCGTCCGTCCGTCAACAATTTCTTGTGAACGCGATAACTTACAAAGTTTTTAACGAAATACCGCCAAAATCATACCAGAGGTGCATCATGAGCAGATCTCGGACAAGTTCGATGATGGGTGACCTTGACCTATTTTTCAGGTTGTGGCAGGACTTCGAACTTGACAATACATGAAAACAGGACTTTGTACCTTGTGAACGCGATAACTTACAAAGTTTTCAACGAAATACCGCCAAAATCATACCAGAGGTGCATCATGAGCAGATCTCGGACAAGTTCGATGATGGGTGACCTTGACCTATTTTTCAGGTCGTGGCAGGACTTCGAACTTGACAATACATGAAAACAGGACTTTGTACCTTGTGAACGCAATAACTCACAAAGTTTTTAACGAAATACCGCCAAAATCATACCAGAGGTGCATCATGAACAGATCTCAGACAAGTTCGATGATGGGTGACCTTGACCTATTTTTCAGGTCGTGGCAGGACTTCGAACTTGACAATACATGAAAACAGGACTTTGTACCTTGTGAACGCGATAACTTACAAAGTTTTTAATAAAATACCGCCAAAATCATACCAGAGGTGCATCATGAACAGATCTCGGACAAGTTCGATGATGGGTGACCTTGACCTATTTTTCAGGTCGTGGCAGGACTCCGAACTTGACAATACATGAAAACAGGACTTTGTACCTTGTGAACGCGATAACTTACAAAGTTTTTAACGAAATACCGCCAAAATCATACCAGAGGTGCATCATGAGCAGATCTCGGACAAGTTCGATGATGGATGACCTTGACCTATTTTTCAGGTCGTGGCAGGACTTCGAACTTGACAATACATGAAAACATGACTTTGTACCTTGTGAACGCGATAACTTACAAAGTTTTTAACGAAATACCGCCAAAATCATACCGGAGGTGCATCATGAGCAGATCTCGGACAAGTTCGATGATGGGTGACCTTGACCTATTTTTCAAGTCGTGGCAGGACTTCGAACTTGATAATACATGAGAACAATGCCAATTCCTTCCACTAACAGCCCTCCTCGATGCAACCCGCCCAATTGTTGCAGGCGCGACTTATACTTGTTATTATGTTAGGATCACAATTCATTATTTTAGTTTCCATTGCATCTATTGTTTCAAAAATGTTCACTTCTCTTCAAAGATTTTTATGACAATTCTGAGCGAGGAAGGGGTTCAGACTGAAAAATTCAACGATGAACTCTCCTTGGCCTATGTGGCGAACAAGTCCATATTTCCAGTGTCAAGAAAGGGTATCCGGACGGTAAATCCACTCCTCAACAGTGGGGTGTAAGTATTTGCTGTTGCAAGTCATGACCAGAATTATTAATTTATTCCACATAACTGAGAATAATTACTCTTATATGTCAATGCCCGTAATTGAATTTCAGAAAACTCATGCTCGCAAAGATCAACTGGACATTTTTCACGAAGCCCGAACGTTATGATGAGATGATGCCCAAGCTGCTTGAAGCTATCAATGTGGAGTTGGAAGAGAGGAGCATTCGCAAGGCAAACAATGCCGAACAAGCCACTGAGGGTGAAGCAGGAGAGAGCGATGTGTATGGGGCCTTGAACCGACATGCCCCTGACATTGAAATACAGTGTAAGTTTCGAATGTACAAGTGTCAGTATCTCCATGAAGAAAATCATATACATACATACAGCGGTCTCTAAAAAATAAGACACCTCCAAAATAGACTATCTTGTCTGTGAAGACTTCTTTATGTTCCCCTAAGATCAATTCTCCAATGTACATACATGTATATGACATCAAATTCATACATTAATTTTCGTTCAATTATAACAACTTATTTAATGATTTTGATACATAATTTAATCATTTTTCTGTGTGAGAAAATAAGTATTGACCTCTTTTTTTTTCAGGTGCTGATGACTACTTGGATGACCAAGAGAATGCTGCACAAACATGCGAACATATGACACGCAATAACGCTGACTTTTGGGAGCGGCATTTCTCCGACAAAACAGAAGTTCCGTGGACTGACCTGAAGACGAAATTCTTGGCAAGTGATCAAAACGGACTTTCAATTGTTCTTCTAGTATCTGTGTATTATTTGCTATCCAGAATAAGTTCCAGTAAATATACTTTAATTGTATCCCCCGAACAAAGTTCGGCGGATACTATGGATTTGCGATCGTCGCGCCGCGTCCGCAGACACTTTCTTGTGAACGCGCTACAGCTTGCAAATCTGAACCGATTTTGATAATATTTTATGGGGACATGTCTTATGGTAAGATCCCGACACCAGTCGATTTTGGTTGCCAAAGCAACCAAATTGGTCGATTGGCGACACACTTTGTGCTCAAATTAGCCTGTTTACCACACATGGCTTGTGAACGCCCTATAGGTGGGAGTTTTCAATGAATGATGATGAAATCGCACAGGCTCGATGAGAAAGACCGTCACACAAAACCTATTGTTTTTCAGAATGATCAAGTAAATATTAATTAGTTAGCAGGCTAACTTATTACGACCATTGAAATACCCCCTTCGACGTCTGTGGTCACGCCAATACCCTGTACTATGAAGGCGAATGGCACTGGATTCTTGTTCAGAATAGACAACTGATGCTTTTGGTGAAAACAAAACAATATTACCGAATAAGTTAACATTAGTTTTACTAGTTAAGTCTATTATTGACTAAAATAAATATAGTTAAGACAAGAAACATTTATTATTGAGCTCAACAAGGTGAAGGTCTTGTCCAGTAGAGATTTCATGGCAGTAACTGAATAATTTAATATTAGGTTTACTAGTTAAGTCTATTATTGACCACAATAAAAATAGTTAAGACAAAAAACATTTGCTCTGGCCGTATGATATTTTGTTTGAGTTATTAGTAACATATTTTGGGCAACAGGGATGATGGGGCCACAGGGGGATACACCCACGCGGTCGTTGGCGACCGAATCGTCTAGTTAGAATATTAGTGCATTATGATCATGAATGCACCCATTGTGAAAACATTATGATAGTGTTCAATAGATTTCAACATCAAAAATCCTGAGGTGTGATTTTCTTTCTAAATTAAATTAAGGGATGATATCATGCCCATCGAGTTATCTCAATTTTATTTTACTCATCTTTTATTTTCAATTTTTAATTTTAAAAAAAACTCAGGAGGATTACAGCGACATAATCAATCAGCAGCTGGGAGGCGGCAAGGACATGTGGCTCACGTTGATGCTCTACAAGGACATCTTCGAGTTGAAGAAGGTCGTTCCCAAGTCACTGTACCTACAGTTCTGTGGCCAGAACCCAGATGGAAACTCAGAAATCTTCTTCGAGCGGGTGAAAGACTACGCCGTCGGCATATCGTGCATGAGAAACATCTTCAATATGGACTCGAGTGTGCGACTTGTGGCCATTCAGAATCTTGGTATGGTTATTTTACAGTATTCCATCCTATTTCATGGTGCTTTATGTTTCTTTTTGATATATGATAAGAGGACAAATATTTCTGAAGTGCCAATACTGGTAAATTGTTAGTGCTACATATATTAACCTAATACTTTCTGCCAACTTTCTGGCATGCCACTTGCCACTCATGAGGGAATCTCGGGTACCTCTTCAATCAGTCCCGTGAATTCCCTTTAGAAGAATATCATATTGACAGCTAGGACCTACTGTTTTGTAGGTTAACTCAGCCACAGTTCAATGGCTCTGAATTATGATAATTTCAAGCAGCGCGGACACGCAATGTAATATGAAAATTGCCTGCGAGACTGTTTGACATCTTCCTTCCGACTTGTCAAAACTCAATCCCGAGGCACAGCAGGAAATAACTTCTGCGTGCTTAAGTCTTGTTTGATGCTCCAATGTTTGAAAGGTAGGAATTCATCCGTGATGCAATGATTGCAAACGAGGGGTGCATTGCAAACAGAGTGCGCTACAAGGCAGAATAACACTATATATCCTCCCCACCTTTTCCCCACTGGCTAATCCGACTGTAAACCGATACCATATAGGTGCAGACCGGCAGTAATATATGCGGTTCATCATTATCACATACCCGATATTGTTATGCACTCTGCCCTTTTGTAACTTACACAGACCTCGCAACAAAAACCTGATAACACAACTTAGCACGTGACCTCTGTATATCTGTTGCAGGCTCATTCCAGACGCCCTCCGTAATAACCTTACTGTTTGATCTGGTGGACGATTCGGATCCCAACGTGAGAGCTATTGCGAGTCTGGCCCTCGCAAAAACAGGTATGACTGCTCCAGCTGTAGCCCAAGTATTGCCCTCAGACTAGCATTTAGTGACTCACTCACTTATTTTAAGCTTTTCGTTTATAGCAGCGATTAAAGCATTATCGTAATGGTACAAAGTATGCAAACCAATTACCACTTGTGTTGTCAGTCGGGGATCATGACACAGTCTGGGCCCCTGTGGTTGTTCGATTATCTTTAGCGATTCTCGGAACTTGGAAACATCAAAAACTAACCTTTGTAGTATTGTCTGAATACTCTGTTTCATCCACATTACAACAATCACTTGAAATACTAAAAACATCCATTTGTAAAGGAAGATAAACCTACCTACTTTGATAGTTTTACATTAGACATGCTCGCTCACCAAATCGCCCTAGAATCAGGAAATCCTCAAAAACTATTGTATATCACATGCTATTGAATATCACATATCACATGCTTTAATGTCCCCCACTTTCCGATGACAGGCAAAAAGACACAGCGAATCCAGGACAAGCTGATTGGTCTGCTGAATGATGAGGACCGAGTGGTGCGGGAGAGCGCCTGTCTGTCCCTCGCGAACATGAAGTGTACCAGGGCAGTCAACGCAATTCTCGACAGATGGCAAGTACTCTGGGTTTTTACTCTATTTTCAAACCAGGCCCCTGTCCGTTTTGGTTGGAGTGGTGTTGAGGTTCACTTGATGCAATCTCCTTGACCCAGCGATGATCGAGGTACATACACTGATCGTTCTCATACCTGAGTCATGTTAGGTGTCGGATGGGAAATATTAATTTCAGGTCGGAAATGAGTTAGTACGATACATCAACCTCGTTTTTATCCTGTCTTGTTTTCGTGGTTTTTGTGTTGTACTTTTGCCAATAACCTGTGCTATAACCTAGTGAATTATAGGCGTGCTGATCTGGGACCCACGCTTCCTCTCTAGCTGGCGTCAGATTTTATCGCTTCCCATCATCAGTAATTATATGTTATATGGCAGAGCTGAGGATATATAGTTGTTTACCAGTAGTAAAATGTTCACAAATGTATACAGATCACTTCTCGAGTATCTATATTGCTATGTAACTGAGCATTGTGAAGCTTGTACCATGGTGAATATTTAGCTTTAATTCTTTTTTGGTAGAATTGCACAATTTATATATCAAGCAGTTCTACATGAAGAAGTCAAAACTTCGGGAATGTCCAATACCTAGTGAAATGTGCGTGGGAAGCGTTTGAAGCTGGTGATGGGCTCGGATACCACCCACTTCCTTTGTTGTTTACTCACAAAGACCCGGAGCTTCAGGTGGAAAAACTCAAAACAAACAATCAGGAAGCTCTAAATCGATCCCCAGTGCCATGTCCGGGATAAATATATAATTACGAGCCGCCTAATGATTCTGGCCAGATCTTGGCTGCAGGAAAGATGTTTTGCTTGTAACACTTATGCCTCTCGGACTGCTGGGAATAGAATAAAATGCTGAGTAGAGGAGTCACCGTTTAGACTCCCAAAGGTAAACACTTTATCCCTTGGGAAATTTAGGTTCAGGCACATAAACCCAAAGAAGAAAAGAGAACGGATGCTGAAAAAAATATATTGACCAGCAAAAATTGGATCCTTCCTGCCTTAGCTGCCGCAGAACAGCAACCAACCTCGATCGGCACTGAATACTGGGAAAAATCTGGCTTCAAGACTTTCTGGGTTCCTAGATTCAAATTACGTTCTTATCTACGCAGAAGAGAATTAAAGTACTAATGTTCTCTAGACTGCTTATATTTAGGTTTCTCTTTGGGGCAGCAGCACAAAACATTTTTTCCCCGGTTTTTCTTTTGAAGTCTAACCACATCACTGGGATTTTGAAATATAAGTTATAAATTAAACGTCCCATAGTCGTGATTTCAGAGATTAGGATTGGCATTCTCTAGTTTCAGCATCAAGATCTTGAACTTTAGTTTGTTCTCTTTGAACTTCTCCCATTTCTATATAATCGCTTGCATTTTTGGACCACACCATTTTTGTGAAAATCAAAAACTACAACTTCAGTACGACAAAGGGTATATTTGTATTGAAAGAAATCCTCCAGTAACATTTCACTGAAAACAATGTCTCCAAAAACATTGTCCAAAACTGATGAATTTTCTTCTATTCATTGTTTTCAGGCGAAATGATGCCATCAAGCACGTTCGAGACGCGGCGGAGCTGGCGTTGAGTCGGATGGGCGGTACGGAGGCAGAGAGCGCCATCAAGGTCACACAGGTACTCACTGGGGAGATGCAAGCCCTACGCTCCCAGGGCAAAGGATAGTGGGAGCGTGGTGTAGGACAGTACCAGCCCTCAGACATCATGTTACCTTGGTGATGGAGTCAAGCCTGCAGAATTTTTGTGATTTTATCCATTGTTACCTATGCAATGTGCAGTTGATCTGATGTACGTTTAGTGCATGTTTGTGAAATCAGGGAAGTGAACTACTACTATACTATTAGGTTTTGTCTGTTTTTTTTTTTTGTTTTTTTTTTTTTTGTTTTTTTTTTCATTTTCTGCCGTTTTGGTTTCCGATCAATAACTCAGGAACGCCTGAACGGATCTTGTCCAAATTTACACCACTGGTCAGAAATATTACATGGAAGACCCCTATTGTTTTGGAGGCGGCTCCGGGGTCCGTGAGGATGAAATCAAGGTTGATTTTGAGACTTGGTTTCCGAGCGATAACTCAAAAAGTATTCATGCAATGGCAAGTATTCTTTGCATGTGAGTTCATATACCACCAGGGAAGAACCTCATTGATTTTGGGATCAATCCGTCGAACGACCTCTGACCTAGAGCTCGAAAGAATTTTTGCTGATTCATCCTTGAGGCTTTCATGCATATCTCGGGAACGGTGCATCGTAGAGCGAAACGGAGCTAAATTTCGGCCTCCTGGCACTAGACAAACTAGTCTAGGGGGTATCTTGGGTCGAAATGACCCCTAGTGTCGAATTCTTTTTGCCGACTCGGCACTTCCTGTTCGGCCGTATCTCGGAAACGGTGCATCGTAGAGCGAAATGGAGCTCAATTTCGGCCTCCTGGTGTCAAATTTATTTTCGCCGACTCGGTACTTCCTGTTCGGCCGTATCTCGGAAACGGTGTGTCGTAGAGCAAAACGGAGCTCAATTCCGACCTCTGGCACTAGACAAACTAGTCTAGTGGGTATTTTGGGTCGAGACGACCCCTGGTGGCGAATTTATTTTCGCCGACTCGGCACTTCCTGTTTGGCCGTATCTCGGAAACGGTGCGTCGTAGAGCGAAACAGAGCTCAATTCCGGCCTCCTGGCACTAGACAAACTAGTCTAGAGGGTATCTCGGGTCGAGATGACCCCTGGTGTCGAGTATATTTTCGCCGACTCGGCACTTCCTGTTTGGCTGTATCTTGGAAACGGACGTGTCATACAGGGAAACGGAGCTCAATTCCGGCCTTCTGGCACTAGACAAACTAGTCCAGTGGATATCCTGGGTCGAGATGACCTCTGGTGTCGAATTTTATTTCGCCGACTCGACACTTCCTGTTTGGCCGTATCTCGGAAACAGTGTGTCGTAGAGCGAAACGGAGCTCAATTTCGGCCTCCTGGCACTAGACAAACTAGTCTAGAGGGTATCTTGGGTCGAGACGACCCCTGGTGTCGAATTTTTTTTCGCCGACTCGGCACTTCCTATTTGGCCGTATCTCGGAAACGGTGAGTCGTAGAGCAAAACGGAGCTAAATTCTGGCCTTCTGGTACTAGACAAACTAGTCTAGGGGGTATTTTGGGTCAGGACGACCCATGGTGTCGAATTTATTTTTGCCGACTCGGCACTTCCTGTTTGGCCGTATCTTGGAAATGGTGCGTCGTAGAGCGAAACGGAGCTCAATTCCGGCCTTCTGGTACTAGACAAACTAGTCTAGGGCGTATTTTGGGTTGAGACGACCCCTGGTGTCGAATTTATTTTAGCCGATTCAGCACTTCCTGTTTGACCGTATCTCGGAAACGGTGCGTCGTAGAGCGAAACGGAGCTCAATTTCGGCCTCCTGGCACTAGACAAAATAGGGTTAGGGGTATTTTGGGTCGAGACGACCCCTGGTGTCAATTTTTTTTTTCGCCGACTCAGCACTTCCTGTTTGCCGTATCTCGGAAACGGTGCGTCGTAGAGCGAAACGCAAAGATGTCTAAGGGCGGGGTATGTCCCTTGAACTTTGACCACGGACAGTTTCAGAGTCATCATGGTTCTAGACACGGTCTCTTAGGTATATGTTAGGTAGGAATGGCACTCACACGAAATGCCCCAAGGCATCTTCAGGCCTTGACGTCTAGTTGTGACCTACATTCGATCTTGGTACTGGTTGAGAATATCCTTCATTATTACCGGTATAACTATATGTATTTGTTAGGTATAGTTTTATATATCGGGTCATCACGTGCTGAAAATTACATTGGTATTAAACCAACTTTTTTTATATGTGAGTATGAAGTTATTATAGTTTGTGAAGCTTCATGTACAAGTGTTTTGTACATGTACATTTCTATATTCGCCACTTTTGAGGAACTATGTGTACCTGTATTTTCACCATTATGAATTGCAGAGCTAGACTTTGTACCTGTTTTCATGAAAAAAATTATACTCACAGTGCAAATATCTATCAAGTACCACAGACCGAGTGTCAAACATCATTAAATCAGAAGTCCGCCTCTCAAATGAAGATAATCTTTCTAAATATTTGTTGTCTGCGGTACATTGCTGTAAAACATGGCATATCTGCAGTTTGTCAAATACCGGAACTTGCCTTCAAAGAGTGTGCTATTAGGAAGTGACACAGGCAGATGGTAGCACACCATAGTAATGTTTACTGTACACCAAAGGGTTGAACTTCCAGGAAATAGGGAGTTGTTCAGTGCAGAGGTATGGGGACAGGTTTAGAGTTTCAGGGCAGTTTAATGTGGGAGTTTAGTGTGTTTTTATTGGGAGGTGGTTGTTCCATCCAAAAGGAAATAAATGGCTCTTTTTCAGACCACCCATGTTACATTCTGGAATATTTTTGGTTATTGAATCTCGATTCAATTTATTTGAAATGTGCACATGTATTGATTTAATTGAATTATATACATAATACATTGATCATGTTGATAAACCTGTACATGCTACAAATATGAGGAGTTACAACCAAAAGGCACTCTCTGGGATCAATCATGCTGTTTACATGTATCTTGTAAACAAGATTGTATTTGTGTTGTAGTATCTGATTGCCAAAAAAAATTGTGATGATGTAATCTTGGATTTGAAGAAATGATGGACAATCATGTTAATATTGGTATAATAGTGATTATATTTTTCCGTAAATTAAATTTGTACATTTGAACATGCAGAAAGTACCATGTGTTTTTAAGGATTTGGTACGCTTCACCGCAATTAATGTTGTATATGTATATTGAATGTGTCTTACCAAAGCATGTACTTTATATACTCATCATATACCAAGCATTCACTCGTCATTTGCAAGATCCGCAACTGTACTGTATTTACTGAAATGTTCTTTTTCATGCATTCACATTTTGTCGGCACAGCTTTATCAGCTTCCTATGATGTTTTATTATATTGGTGCAGTATTCTGCAACATGATGGAACTTATACATTAAAGTGATATTGGCAGAAAACCTATTTTTAGGTTACCGGACCTTTGGTCCGATAACCTATTGGCATGGCGTTGCGTCCGTCGTCCGTCCGTCCGTCTAGCCGGGCAAACGGAACGGAGTTATGGGGATTTCTTAGGGGGAATAAAGCTGAAAACGCCCCACAACCACAGTTTAAGCCAAAAGTGCGGTCTTATGGGGATTTTTTCAGGACTTATGGGGAAAGTTAAGATAGGAAATTTAACATTGGGTCAGCCCGTAACGCCCATCCGTTCACCCGTCCGTCCGTCCGGCGTTAACATTTTTATCTTTAAAGTTAACGATCGAATCTTTCTGAAATTTTGCACAAAAATGCCTAAAAATATTTTGAGAAGGAGGTATTTTTTTGTATTTTGATTTTCGCTTTTTTTTAAAATGGCGGCCGTTTTTGTCGAAAAACGCTCAATTTTTTACTTTGATGGCCATTTTCTCAAAAACTGTCTGATCAGTTTTGAGTTTTTGGTTTCAAAAGATTCCTCTCATATACCTCTGTGATATGTATAAGTTTGGTTGCCCTAAATTCGCCGGTTTCCGTCTGGCGGCCATTTTTAATTTTTGGCGGGTCGGCGAAAAAAAAATTTTTCGCCCCAAATCGCATTACTATCCATTTTGGGCCATTTCTAGGGCAAAAAAAATTTTTCACCCTTTGAAAAAAAATTTTAGACTTAGAAAATTTTCTGCACTTTTTTCCTTCATAATGGGAGCTGTCCGGACTGTACTCATAGAACGCTTGAAGATAGAGCTTAGAAATTGGCATTTTCAAATGGGAAGTCATATATGGCGACTTGTGTGGTGACCTTGAATTCGACCTTCGATGACCTTGAAAGGTCAAAACAGCCATTTTGGGGTCAAAAAATGCCCAGATTTGCCTCTATAGATGAAATGCTTGCAGATAGGGCTCATGTTTGCATTCTGAACATATAGGAAGACATATATGGCACAACTAATGATGACCTTGAACTTGACGTCAGATGACCTTGAGTGCCAAATGTCTGACTTGGAATGTGTAAATTGATCTGAGCGGCCTAAACGATTCCACCCAACATATAGAATATCAAATGCCGTACACATACATGTAATGGTAACATCGAAGTTCATACGGATGACCTTGATTGGTAAATCCCAAGGTCATATGTTTACACTGCGAACCTTGATTGGTAAAAGGTCTGTTACCTGCCAATGCTGCCATGGCCAAACCAAAATTGTCCGGTAACCTATCTTAGCCTTTGGGCTAATTTTTAAAAATCAGTTACATATATGCCTGTGGTCTCAGAAAAATAGGTTGCAAAACAAACTATGCTTGGTCAGATGGATACATCAAGCATATGACAGTACTAGCAGCCGCTTTTCTTTTGTTTTGTGCGCCACTCAGAGTTACCTCTGACTTGACCTATTTCACGCTCGATTGGCTAGAACATACACGAGTAAGCTGAAATCGCACTGCATCACGGGATCTAAAGCACCGAGAATGGCGGTAATGTCTCGGTGCTCAAAATATCAAAATATCAAAATATCTCCACCAGAAATTCGCAACAAAATCAATTTGAAAGGGGCGCCTGATTGGGCATACAAGTGCAGATATATAGCTGTTAAGTTTTCTTCGTTCGAGCAGAAAGATATGGAAAAATCCATAACTTGCTGCCAATATCACTTTAATATGGAACAGTGTGTGTACATAACTTTTACATGAAGTAACTGTAAATTTACTGTGTTATGTAAATCGTTCATAATGTACAAATTATCAATATGTACATAAATATTCAAAACAAATTTCAACAAGCAACATCACTTTATTATTTTTTTTTCTCACAAAAATAAGATATCTATTCCAACAGTAATCATAATGCAAAGAAATGTGAGATAACAAATCAATGCTGGGACCAATGTATAAACCTCTGTGCAATTTTTGTCACCACTAATTTACATATTTACAGGGTGTTTACCCACAAATAAAATAAGCACTGTACATCATAATCGTGGTAAGGTTATTGCCAACTCTAGTGATAATAAGTTATAGCATTTATCAGCAGGTTTAATGATGGCGAGCTACCCAGTCTAATATAGTTACTTTAGTAGTAGGTTATATTTTATTCCTACCAATATGTCCCATCCTACTAGCTCTCGGATACTACAGTGTGCGGAACAGAATCTTGTGCACATACCGTATTGGTCCTAATAGTAGCATGGCGGGCCAAAGCAATGAGGTTATACTTGAGGTTAAATTTAGAAAAATTACTTGAAAATATACTTGGAGATTTCAATCTCTTTTATTATGATTCAAGTAGCATAAAAATGTGGATTGGAACACTCCAAAAATTTATCCTGAAAGATATGAAGTGAACTACAAGGTTACAAAAATCAAACATTTTGGGGGAAAAGAGGGGGGCGCTCTACTATTAGGGCACATGCCACTATTAGGACCAATACAGTAATCCGCTCTGTACTGTACAGTTTCGTGCTGACTGCGTAGTCCCTACATGATTGTACCTGCGTATTCCTGGACATAAAGTTAGTCGTCATGGTGATAGAAAATTTGTACACTATTGTCTCCGTGAAAATGTACAGTTTCCTCATGCGACTTAGCTGAGTTCATGCCTTTGACTCCAGTGTAATCCCAGTTTACCAGCACAGTTCTCCCATTCAGGCCTGTATACCAAGACGAGTACTGTATATCTGGGGACCTCAATTCCCCAACAATGCATTGCCATCGAGACCGAAAGGCCTCAACCATACACACTCCTCCCAAAGAATCTCCGCTCACTGGATCTGGTTCGAAACCTGCTCTTCCTCCTCCTGTGGCTTGAAGTCTTCGTTAGGTTTGACCATCATGATCACTGTCCGCAAGGAGTAATGATGTCCCACCGTATTCCACTGTATCCCATTCTGTTTGAACCAATTGTCATGTTGACCCTTCTGATAATATAGCCCATTCAAGTGCGACTCGAAACACGATTTGAACCACCACGCCCCGTGGAAGCTCTCCGCACAGTTGTCGTAGTAACGTTCATCGTGATCCCGGTCAAATGTCGAGAACGGCTGCCCATCATGGTTGTTCCAAGATGGCGTTAAGGAATCGCCTGCGTCGCCATGGTAACCGTGTACATGCATCTGATAGAGATGGTCTTCGTCAAGGATCCTGAAGTGGTCATACTCGGCATAGTGATCCCGGCCGTCAAAGTCGGACATCTGTATCCGTAGCTTGTAATCACCTGAAATGTGGCATTAGGATTCAGTTCATTCAGCTAGACATAAATTCCATAAAAATCTTATGAAATGGCAGTGGAAACCACTTCTTAATTTACTAGATATTCAACATGTACTTCGAAACAAAAGAATTAATTTTAAAATACATGTATTGATTGTAAAGTTTTAAAATTGTCCAAACTGTCAACTAACAGTAGAAACCCATCTTGTGGGTCTCCGCTAACATTTATGGGTGATCGAGAAAGCTTGCAATTATGAAAACATGTAGCCTACCTTGATTTGTGACTTGATAAATGTGTTCGTTCCCGAGCCAGAACTCCCCCTTGACATCACCGAAGCCGCTCTTGTAGGTGTTCCAGTCCCTGTAAAAGTCCGTGGTACCGTCCATTCGTCTCTGGATCACCAGCCAGCCTGAAAAAAAGCATATTTAATGGCATACTATGTGAATAAGTATTAGCTGAGAAATTAATATTGAATGAAAATTCAGAGCAGATATTTTATTAGATGAGACGTCAGTTGAAAAGTGGATTGGTGGAAAATGAAAATGCGTCTTGTACATGTATGTAGGGTATAGAGTTAATAGAATCACAACGCATAATCATGTCTAGAGTAGTTCCAGTAAACTACAGGTTCGTTTTGAGAGATATATTTATTCACCATGTTGAAGAGATTGAACCGTTATCACTTTATTCCACACATAAATGTTTCATATCAGGACTTAGCTATTTATCTCGTAGATCTATTTGTTTTGTTTTTTTGGGTTTTTTTATTATGATTATTATTAAACTGTTATTACAAATAAATTTGAAGTTTAAACTCGTATATTCACGAGATAAATGGTTACTCATGAAATATTGTTAGACTACTGATTAATACTGCTTCTGAGATACATGTAGACATCAGCAGATTTTTGCACAATTTTTTTTGCCTCAGACCACATGGTATCCGTCCATCCTCAACACTAATTTTCATACACATACTTAATTTCACACATACAAAACTCAACGTAAACAATCTGGCTTCTCAGAAATCGGATTATCTCCATAATTCGGAATATTTTCTGGTGGATGAAAATGCGTCGGAAAAGTAGTCTACCATTTGACGTGATTTTTCCACCTAATCTTTCTTGTCAAGTGAATTGTGAAATCCTGCGAAATCCAATATTACTCAAAATCTTCAATATTTGCCTTATTGCTTAGCTAAATCATCTACTAGTATATGGAGTTCACATACACCACTTGGAATATATGCCTCAAAGTATTAATTTTAAGATTATGTGTACAAAATTAGGTATCAATTCACAATATATTCAGTTCATAGACTTGAAAAGCGCTGATTACTCTTGGGATATGTCTAATATAGCCGCCCATTTATGTATCTTATAGTAATCGTGCACGGTGATATTTCTGGATATTTTGATAACCTCTGCCACCAACAGGTTCATGCCTGGAAACTCGAGATGCAAAAATATGGATATGAGATAATCCGGCCCGTGGGAACGTGGCATAACATTACCATGTTACCTCTGGCTTCACACTACGCCCAGTTATGAGAGGTCTTTCATCAAATATTCATATAGGAAGGTACGCTGGCTCCCAGACGTTAGCCCGGGGCCATTAACCTGGTGAAAATAAGAAAAGTGCGGAATCTCTCGACACCTGTCCCAGCTATGCGTCTAATGCCACGCACGGTTTATTTTCTCCCGGACCTCACTAAATATAAACCCTTACCCCAGGTAAGATCCCTAGGCCCTGCATGGGCCCGCCGGACGAATGGGCCGTACAGTGCTATTGGTTTATAATTATACCATGACTTCTCGGCTGTTTACTATCGCCGAACGATTTTCGCTTTGATCCGCCATCTGGCCGGCGTGCTCAGCCATACCTGGGAGCGGGCAATAAATACGTTATTGGCCCTCGCGGGCAGTAACGGGACTCCGGCGGCGGGCAATACGTCTTGTGAGATCGAAGCGTTCCAGACGAGTGTAGTCACGCTGCAATTACGGCGCGGGCGTAGCTCGCGATGAGTGAAACGCAAATTGACTCGATGTGTTTAGCGGTTGGAACGCATTTCGTCTGCTGTTTGGAAAACAACACCCATTTTTTAGGGGAAATCATAATTTGGCCAATTTCTGTCAGTATTATCTTTTCTATTCCATTCTTCCACCCGACCTCACGTGAAAATACCCTTTCAACCGCGAAGGGGCGCTTATTGTGAGAGCCCTGGATAGTTTAAAGAAGTGATTGATTCTCAATGTAGACGGCTGGCTGGTGGAATGTTGAGCGAGGCAAAAAGGTGCGGAGATGAACCGTTGTTGGTATTCTGACAGGCGCGTAAATATTTCATACATCATTGTAGTGATTAGGCACACGTGCTCTATAAATTATTTCTGGTTATATTTGGAGACTGATGGAAGGCAGATTTTATCAGGATAATACACGTATCATCTAATATGGGTTGTAATATTTTAATTATACAACAGGAAATTGTGACTGCATAGACAAACTCTGACAAGGATGCAAACTCTGCAGAGTTTAATTATTCCAACGAATTTTTATTGTCGAATTATAGTGTTTATAATGTATTGTATCCCTATATTTGACTCAGCTTACAGTTTATGACGCAATGTTTAAAAACATTACCAGCAATGTTTAAAAACTTCACACTTTACTAAGCAGGAAAATGTACTCTGTCATTTAGTTCTTGCATAGTCTTTGGATGGAAATGTGCCAAAATAAAATCCTGACACCCTTTCTTTAAAAAAATAATAATAATTCAACGTATGCCGTCCGCGAACACTCAATTAAGCAGCGACATTTGTGAAAAGAGGCAGGTTCAACCACATGGTTTAACCTGATGACCTCTACTCTGGAACCTTGAGCGATTTTGGCGGGAGAACACACGGGGCATTGCACAGGGGGGCCCTGATCCAATCGACACCCCGGCACGGCATTGATAACACTCGGTAATATAACGGCACGGTTCCTTATCGCAATGGGATTACGAGTTCTGATGGAACACACGTTGTGAACTGACAACGAGTTGATTTGGTTCTGTGTTGCATGGGGCGAACTACACGTATATGTAGTGGGTACGCAAGTACTGGCTCAGAGAGAATGGATTCGAATTTCCATGCTGTATCTTATGAAAAATAATAACGAAAAAGCCCATATAAGCCTAACTTATATAACCAGTAGTCTTATTAATGAAGACCAACTGGTATTTGAAATTTGCCCGAAGCAGACTTTCAGTCTCAATACATGTATATCTTTCTGAAATCAAAGGCTTCGACTGGAATGTTTGCTCAGTATAATACAACTCGAATATAACCTAGACCAAAAACAAAAACATTTTTTTTCCGTTTGTTGTTTGTTTCGGTTTTTCCAGGATCCTCTGCCTTTTCACGGTGTTTGTTGCCTGTTTCCACTTGAGTTTCTTATGTATGCATTTCAGTTTTTTCTTCCCTCCAACTCGCACCTATCGTTTGGTATTGTGCACGTTTGCTGTTTTCCCTCTGTAATTCTTTTCCTTCTTCAACTCCCAATTTTTCCCGTTGTTCCCCTATTCTTAGAGACTTTAGAGGTCTTATTATTTCGTCTGAGACCTTGGGAAGTACATGTGGATATCTTTTGGACCTCTCTTTCTCTACCTCTCTGCATGTATACGGTTCCCAGTAAACTCCAAGCGGTCAGCACCCTGCCCCCAGTAGGAGTCCCAAACCCTAGATAAAAGCTCCCCATGAAGCCCAGGGCTCTCGTCCTAAACGGCACCACGTTTGTAGATTATTTATTGTTTACTTTTTTGCATGTTTACACACGTGTGTTAGCGATTTTTTTTCTATTCAATGCCCAGCACACCAAAGCAATAACAATTAGCGACCGGCTTTCTGCCCACCCAGTACTCATGTTTGTGTAATTTGGGGAGGTATTATGATAAAGAGTTTTTGCCTGCAAATGACCATCGACGTGCAGGCGAAGAGTGAACGATGATGATTTAATATCTGCAAACACGAAAACAGCATTCGCCAGTTTCCTAAGTACGTGCAGATAAATATTTAGACATCAGCCATAAGAGAGTTCTGAAAACATTTCCCCTGACACTGAATCACACTCAATTCGTCATCAATTGGCCTGTTAATTTCCACTTGTCAGCGCCGTTATTTCACGTCGTTTTATCCCACTGAACTACATGGTGAAAAAAAAAATAATTGCGCAAATTATCGGATTTTTCTCATAGTAGGCCTACAAATTAAGTTGTGGGATGCATTCTGTCAGCCACGCGCGGTGGTCGATTCGAAATCTGGAGTTCGGAACCCGGAAATTCTTGATAAAAACGAGGTTTTTTTTTCGAGCACTGTTCGACACCTGATTCATGCACTGCCTGAATAAACTGTCTTTACCACACACGTAAACTCGTAAACCACAGAAAAGTTCTGTGTTTGGCTCTGTTCTATGTCAATTAATGAAGTGATTCAAGTATGACTTAAATGATCCGGTCATGCACGTGGCTGAGGTGGATAGATGGTGGCCAATGAGAGTACACCGGTAACCTAATCAAATTACTCCTTTAGTTTATCAAATATCATGTGTACACATGTATTTGAATACAGGTCGAAATAACGGATGTTGAAATCTTCAAGGTAGCAAGCGTAGCTGACTTTTATATTCAGAAATGTGAATTTTAAAAAATGCTGAACATGAAATGTCAATAAAACGACATATATTATATAAACTACGTTTCATCAACAGTCTAGGCCTATATCTCAATATTTCTCAATATTTCATCACTTTTTTCCTTGCGAGGAGACAAGTTTTATAACGCCCCGTTGTGTTGCTAATATCTTTCAGACGCCTCCATTGGGGTCCTACCAGCTGCACCTACCAGCATTGTCTTGAACCCTGCAGTGCACTTCAAAGGGTTCCGCAGACAGATATGGCTGGATTGTCATGTAATAATCCCCTTCAAACTCCATTCCGCCCAGTTCGTAAATTTGCTGGCAATCTGAAGAGAAAACAACAAAAATTGACTTGTTTTCATATCGTAAAGATACACTTATCGATGAAAACAAGGCCTACATCATTTTTCATCAGAAACTACACAGTATCTACCTGCAGATATACAGTATTGGTCCTTATAGTGGCACGTGCCCTAATAATAGCACGCCCCTCTTTTTCTCCAAAAATGTTCGATTTTTGTAAACTTGTATTTCACTTCTGATATATCTTTATAATAGACTCTTGGAGTGTTCCAATCCACATATTTATGTTATTCGAATCATAATCAAGGGAATTGAAGGCTATAGGTATACTATTCAGTGATTTTCTTATATTTGACCTCAAATTTCACCTCATTTTTGCGCGCGCTACTGCAAGAGGTCTTGCTTTGGCACGCCTTGCTACTATTAGGACCAATACAGTACATGATATTAGGACCAGTACATATGGGGGAAAACGGTTCAGTAGCATCCAAGTCATATACATGTATATATAAATTGAATTGGTCAACACGTCAATTGATCCGCAGTATAGTGTGACAGTATTATTGGATGATCTAGTACATGTGTGAGGGAGCCTATGTCAGATGTGAGAAATAAAATAAACTCGTTTTCAATGTCCTCTCCACACCTTGCACACTGTTTCTACATTATAATATTGAATGATTTATACCTGTGTACGACCAGTTATTATTTATAGGGACGCACCTGTCGGGAACTGTGGTTTGATGATGTTGGAGGGGCCCGGGGTAGGGGGCGGTGGGGGTAGGGTGTTTTGGACTGGGGGGCTGAGGGCCTCCTGCTCTACCCTGTTCTCTAGTCGGGCTATCGTCTCTTTCATCATCTCGACCGTCTCCTGGAGCCCGGCCACGTGTCGTTCGAGCGACACGATGTCCTTTCCTTGGCCAGTGACAACACGCCGGACTTTCTCGATCTCCTCGGCTCGCATCTCGCCGATCCGCTTGCCGACCTCGACCTCCTCTATGAGGTAATGGTAAACGTTATAGAGGAAATCTATCGTGATCGAGTTATTAAGCCGCGAAATCCGATCGTTCAACTCGTCAACGATGTCTTGTCGCATCGTTCTCATCCGTGGCTCCAATCTGGACCAGAGCTCGGACTCCATGAGCGCGAGCGTCGGCTGTCGAGTGTCGTCATTGTCAACGGCGCCGCCGGTTGGACTCGGAGCTCTGCTCCCTGGCCCCGGGAGAGGTATCTCGTTGTCCACGGAGGCCCCCGAGTTGACGGCGCGCACGTGGTGATCTCCCAAGCCGTTCTTGCGGACTCCAGTGTGACCTCGAGCGCTATTCCGCCGCGACTGGTACGCCTCTGTGGCCGCCGTGGCACCACGTGTGTCGGCCCTGGAGGTCTGACGGTGGTTCCCTCGATGGTCCCAGGCAGACGACGGTCGAGCCAGGCACAGGGCAAATGTCGACAAACACAAGGCGATAAACAAACTGGTGTTCTTCAAGTTGTACCGGCGATCCATCTTGCACCGAGTGATATTTTTCACCCCAGCTTATAGCTGATAACAAAAATTCCGTTGGGTGAATGAGACCTAAAACTGGTTCTGCGTTGGATCTGCAAACCTAAATTGGCATCTTCAAAACACGGTGTTTTCATATTCCGAAAAAAATCTAAGGTCTTGACGATATCGAGCCAATTATATATCCCGGCATGACTCCCAACTTCTCGGTAGATGATCACGCCTGGCACTGACTCCCACGCTCCGTGGACTATCCTAGCTCAGACAATGACAAGATCCAAAGTGGCCAAATTTCCCGAATGCTCGTGGTTTCTCTCTTTGACAATTGCATCACGTCGTATATTTTCACTTCGATGGGCCATTTCTCAGCGCCTCTGAAGTGGGCACACGCTCTGGACTCTGCCCGTTGCTTGGTTCTCCTTAGCGCGTTTACGTGGTGCTGCAAAGCGTGGTTTGTTCCCGACTGATGGTTCCCGACGGCTTGTTGGCAGTTGGCCGGTCCTAGCTGTTTCGCCAGTGCTACCACAACCACCACCATGTGTTGTGTGGGTTTTTCTCTCCTCCGACCAGGCTTCCTCTGGCCACTTGTTTTAATACACGATGTTTATCTTGCCCCCGTCTTTTCTCTCTGGAATCTATGGGCATGATACTGATGAACAACCGATTTGGCCTTAGACCTCTTCTGGATTGCTGCTCTAAGTACGGCCGACAAAAACCACTACACTCGGCTTGGATCACCCGTTGTCAGCATGGGGTCCTCTGGAGTCTCGTCAAACGGCCGCTACTGGCTTCCGACGTACCAAGTCCAGGGATTGAAAAAATCAAAACCGTGGACGTACATTCGGAGTGACGTATATCTATTGATGTACATAATTAGGCCTATTAGTGGGGCAGCTTAGGGTCATTTTTAGGTCGAATCGTTCAGATTGTGATACAAGCATGAAATTTCACACAAACGTTCACCATACGCTACTTTTCAAAATTGAATGTTTAGCCACTCTGAAAAAAACAAAATGGCCGCCATTTTCCAAGATGGCCCCCATTGTGTCTGTACCAGGGCTTTTCATTCAACGAAAATCATCAGCGCACATCACAGGCCGCACAATAATTCTTGACATGTTATTTTTAGAATAATCAAACGATATCCAATTTGAAACCAACGGTTGGCCCCCTAGCATACGTTTTGTCACTAGGGAGAAGATTTTTTTTCAAAAACGGCATAAAAATGCAAATCAGGAACCGCCATTAATGAAATATCTATTTTTGGCAATATCTCGATAACTAAACACACAAGCATTATGGTTGAAGTGTCTATACCTATGTTTTTATGGTCAAGGAACACGACTATGCCATCCAGAAATGCCAATTATGCATATTCATTCATCAATATGCAAGTTAGAAGCCACTTACATCATCGAAAATTCTATATTTATATGATAAAGTTCATAAATATATACAACTGATTGTTATGATAAACACGTGTACTCCTATTTTTTCTTGTTCAAATCGAGAATGCCCGCTTGTTTCAGGCACATATCGAGTAATCGAGAGAGTTGTGCACGCGCGTGAGGCAATTGACACTGGCTAGTTGAAAATAGTAGATTTCCTGGGGCAGGCGAGCACTGATAACTAGTTAGTGTGAAAAGTTTATTGTGGTGAGGATGGTGGGGGGGGGGAGGAGATCGGGGAGCTGGAGGCCTGTCTCGATATCGTTACGATAAAAATTTTCCCGCGGTTCAGAAACCGCGAAGTAGTTTTGATATCAAAACCGAGAAATTTGCGTCACGCCAAATATTCATGATTTACAGTATTTGTTTTTAGCAATATCACGTCGAGAACCGAGCATCCAATCGTAATGATTGAAGTGTCTATATATACCCTGTTTTTTAACGTGTTTACACCCGTTTTGTTGCTGATAGTTGTGCGATCCTGATTGGCATCATATTATAACTTGGCATACTTTACCTGGCAGTAAAATTGACCAAATTTCACATTTCTATCCCAAAAATTAAAACATAGGCCCAAGGGACCTGTAGCTTACCGGCTAGCCAATAGGTGATCGGACCGATGGTCTGGTAACTTCAAGGTTACAGCTATATTCAGCATATATAATTTCCTATATATATGTCCACATTTGATTTCTAAGCTGTAAGGATGATAATAAGCGAGATAATAGCCATTTTGTGCTTTGACCTTGAAAATTAGGTCAAAGGTCAATTTCAAGGTCATCAGAGTATTCCACATATATCATTTCATGTTTCATGTTTCCACATTATATCATGTCCGCAATGGATTCCTAAGCTGTAAAGTCGATAATAAGCGAGATATTAGCCATTTTGTGCTTTGACCTTTAAAATAAGGTCAAATGTCACATTCCATGTCATGGGAATATTCAGCTTATATCATTATGTCAACAATTGATTCCCAAGCTGTAAAGTGAATAATAAGCGAGATATTAGCCATTTTGTGCTCTGAACTTGAAAATGAGGTCAAAGGTCAAATTCAAGGTCATCAGAATATTCGGCATATATCATTTCCTATATGGTCACAATATATTTCTAAGCTGTAAAGTCGATAATAAGCGAGATATTAGCCATTTTGTGCTCTGACATTGGAAATGAGGTTAAAAGTCAAATTCAATGTCACGAGGAAATTCAGCATATATCATTTCTTATATGTCCACAATTGATTCCGAGTCTCTAATCTCAATATTAAGTGAGATATCAAGAACATTGTGGCCCATTATAAAGCATAAGAGAATTTAACATGGGAAAGTCCTATTTGGGCCCCGTAAACAACATCAGAATGGCCGCCACATGCAGACCGGCGATTCAAGAGCATCGAAACTTATACACATTATAGAGATACATGAGGGGAACATTTTGAAACTAAAATCTCACAACTGATCAGACAGTTTTTGATAAAATAATTTTTAAAGTTGAAAACATGCAAAAACAGCCATTTTCGGCATAAAAATAGCCGCCAAAACTGCATAATCGATTCAATCAAAAAAATGTAAAAACGTCTGGGGGTATTAATCCAATACATATTCACACAAATTTATGGACAAATTCATCAGCCCCCCAAAAAAGATAAAAAATGTTAACAGATGATGTGGCGGACGACGACGACGACGGACGACGGACGACGGACGAAAAACCACGACAATAGCTTATCGGCCCTTATGGGCCGGTATTTAAAGCTGAAAAGCTGACAATCTACATCAATGTTAAATTTTAGGGCAAAAAAGGATCTCAGTAAAACGAGCCTATTCGGGAATTCTGGTCGTGTTTACGTCCTTCAGGATTATTATAACGTATTTTAATTTTGGAAGAGAAGACACATTAGGGATGTATTCTACATGTACACAAAGATGCTGACTTTGAAAGATGCACCGCTACAGAAGCGAGCAAATGTACAAAGTCGAATGTGGATCCAGGAATTCAATGATAAGGCTGAATTTAACATTCGGTATGTCAAGTGCTGATACAAAACCATTTGGGATCGGGGTAAAAACGTGTTAGTAAAGTCTATATGGCGATGTCTTTAAAAGTTATTCATACAAATTTATTCATTAATATGTAAAGTAGAAGAAATCATTGTTCAATTTTTTTAGTGTGAAAAAGAATCAAAACATTTCATTAAAAAATTGATGAAAGACGACATTCATTCAAGTAATAGCTCAGCCATCCAGTCAACCATTTATGATTATATACAGCTATTTACATGCAATATACAGCTTCTTATGACAAGTGAAGATAATGGAACCAACTATTTATATATTATGCAGGTACAGTATTTACTTTATATACAATATGCAACATAATATTGTGACCAAAATATTGAAGATAAATGGAATTTAACCAATAAGTTACAATTATTCAGAGATGGTGTGTCATATGGCAAAACGAACTTAATTTTTCGGACTCGTCACACTAGACTAACATGTCTAAAGGATATGTTTGACCTCGGCCTAAGATTGTTCCGCTGAGTATTTATTTTTCATTTCCGTCGATATCTCGGAAACCGTCTTTGGTGTGAACTTGGCCCTCGGTCAAATTTTTTTTTGTGCTGAGTCAACAATTTTCATTTTCAGCCATATCTCGGAAACAGTGCATCGTAGAGTGAAACGGACGTTATTTCCATACTCGTCACTCTAGACGAGTCAGCAATTTTCATTTCATTTCAAGTATTGTACGCAGAGCCCTCCACCCGCACACATACATAACGTTACATAACTTAAAGTGGTACAAACATTTTCTTCGACTATTTCGTTTTCTGTAGCTAAACCGCACCATTGAATGGCATAGCCATTTTCTTTGACCATAAACACATGGTACATACACTTCAATCATCAGTAATGGTGGCTCCTTGTTTGCATAATAATGAATAAATTTAAATAAAGTACATCTTTGGAGGCGTAATCATCTTCTCTGACCATAAAAACATAGGTGTATACACTTGAATCTTTGTGTTTGGACGCTTAGTTCTCAAGATACATGTATCAATAAAAACAAATATTTCGGACAGCTCCTGATTTGCATATTAATGAAAGAAATTACATAAATTGCATCTATGAATGGCATAGTCATCTTTTTTTACCATAAAAACATAAGTATAGGCATTACAATCCTTGTGCTTGGACGCTTAGTTATCAAAATATAAACAAAAACAAATATTTCAGTAATTGCGGCTCCTAATTTGCATATTAATAAATGAATTTACATAAATTGCACCTTTGAAAGGCATAGTCATCTTCTTTGACCATGAAAACATAGGTATAGACCCTCCATTCATTGGGATTGGATGCTTAGTTCTCAAGATATCAACAAAAACAAATATTTCAGAAATGGCGGCTCCTAATTTGCATATTTATCAATAAATTTACATAAATTGCACCTTTAAATGGCATAGTCATCTTCTTTGACCATAAAACATAGGTATAGACCCTTCATTCATCGAGATTGGATGCTTAGTTCTCAAGATATCAACAAAAACAAATATTTCAGTAATGGCGGCTCCTAATTAGCATATTTATGAATAAATTTACATAAATCGCACCTTTAAATGGCATAGTAATCTTCTTTGACCATAAAAACATAGGTATAGACCCTTCATTCATTGAGATTGGATGCTTAGTTCTCAAGATATCAACAAAAACGAATATTTCAGTAATGGCGGCTCCTAATTTGCATATTAATGAATAAACTTACATAAATGGCACCTTTGAATGACATAATCATCTTCTTTGACCATGTAAACATATGTATAGACACTTCATTCATTGAGATTGGATGCTTAATTCTCAAGATATCAACAAAAACAAATATTTCAATAATGGCGGCTCCTTATTTGCATATTTACAGCGTTTTCGGAAAAAATCCAGAGTGGCACCCATCGGAGGTACATTTGGAAAGATTTAGTAATGCTAAAATTTTTTAAAAATATTCTGATATACCATAAATGCAAACTTATGTAGTTTTTATTGTGTGAAAAGTCTTGACTTAGACAAAATGGCGGCCATCTTGGAAAATGGCGGCCATTTTTTTTTTTCGGGGTGGCTAAACGTTCAATTTTGAAAAGTGGCCTAATGTCAACGTGTGTGTTAAATTTCATGCTTGTATCACAATTTGAACGATTATGTTGCTAAGCCGCTGGACTATATCATATTCTAAAAATCGTCTGTTCGCATATGTATACACGTATATGTATCTTCACAATACCAGTATTATTGTATCCCTGGTCAATTATGGTTTCAAAAGATACGGAATAGCATTCAATGAATTAATATCATTTACCAATTAATTAGGCCCCGCTATCAATAATCCTAGTAACAAACATCCAGGATGTGAAATAGTGACTGGCCGAGTGCGATGATGTTTATTCCTGAATTTTACCATTATTACCATGCACAATAATTCACTTTTATAAATAACGCATGCCTCTACCAATTCCTGCCATTCAGACCATTCTCAAAATCATAGACAATTGATGATAGCATGGGTTTCTGATGATAGGCATACTTTTCAAAGTAATTTTCAAAACTGTAGTAATTAGCATGGTAAACGGACGTGTGTAATTATACCAGCACTCGATATATCAAATCCTGTGTGTGTGTGATTAGTGTAAATAAAACCAGCAAGCACATTGACATTGGTGTGTCGCTAATTTATATTGGGTGGATCATATAGGCGAAGCTTTGCCAACGCCTGTTAGATGAAACGAAATGTATGTAACATTTTGTTGTTTTTATGGCACTCCCTGTATGCTATCAACAACTGTTTTGTTCTTCCTTCCAGATGTTTAATTATCGTGCAAAGTTTTACTCTGGAATTAGGCTATATTTTTATAATTTATCTGGGTCATAATTTCATAATTTATTCAGATATAACATTGGAAATTTGAGGGTAGGTACCTAACTTTGATTCAAATCCTCCCTGTTTTCAACGAGGGACAACTGGTGTTGATCCAACTGTTTACGAAACAAAGACGTGAAAACTGAATATATTAACCGATAAACTTCACATGTGCCGTTTCACTCTAATTAATTATCCCTGAACTTTATGTTCTCCAAAATGTTCCGTCCTTCGTGTAAAACGATGTGGGTGGTCTTTTCGTTTGCATTAATTTAGATTAATGAATTTCGTGGTGCTTGCTCCAAAGAGAGAAAAATGGTGCAGAACAGATCAATGGCTGTAGGAATTATACACATGTAATTAATGTTCTGTGGCATCGGGAAAAAAACCAACCAACTTCATCACTGATCACATATATTGGAGCATTCCTTAGGTAGCACCATATATGTGTTTTGTTTTTCTCATAATGGCCAGGTTACTATAGATTTATAATCGCATACTAGTATCCCATATGCAATGTTTCAGCTTGAAATTTGATGTGATTATTCGAAAAAAAAACCAAAAAAGGCAAGATGAACAGTGAAAGATTTGAAAATAGTGGTACTTCTGATGGTCTGATTTATTCCCGATTATACCTACTTCAATTTTCTACATGCAGGCCTAATGAACCTACTGGATACTGAGCCATCGAGTTTCTCTCACCATCCCTCTCATCATCAAAGCCTACACGTACTCAGGTCCAAAAAAAAAAAGCTAGAATCTCTACGAAATCTAGACCTAGAATATATATATGTGGCGATTTTGCCCAAAGATCGCGGCAGGAGTCTTTGCAAAACACTAGCAAGTATTGTGGCCTATCTTTAGACCGCTCGAGTTCCGAGCGTGCGCTGCCTAGCAACGCACTGTACCTAATCGCGCCCAGTAAACTATAACAAGTGGTGACCTAGTTTCTCCTCCCGCCTCTCGGTTCGATATATACGCGAGCATTTGGCTTGGTCTGTGAGATTGTCCCAGAGCAAGCCGAGAGGCAGGACGAGAGGCTCGCCATGAGCTTTACGTCCCTGTGTCTTGGGTAAGGCCCTCGCGGGCCCTGGGGACGATTTCCATTGGGGGCCCGGGCTGGGGTAGAGACAGTTGCTGACTCGGGGGCGCAAGCCCTGTGGATCGCCAGTTCTCTTCTCCACCCGGGGTGGTGTGACACAGGCTCTGGCAGACCGTCGGGCTGGCTCAGAGTTCCATCTCTGCGACAGTGCCTTCGGCGAGGCCGGCCAGCAACATGCCCACGTGTACGGGTTCTGTGGTGCCGCTCCCATGGCATCTCGGGCTCTACACACGGCTATATTACCATAACTATGTAATATGCATGTTGTAGTTAAGGAGTTGGTGAGATGCATGTGTTATGTCGTAGTGTATGACGGCCGGACTCGTTCCGGGCTGACTGTACCTGGTTGAAGTATTCCGTAGAGTAGTGCCGGATGCCCTGTAGCGGGCGCCCGCCGAACTTTACAGTGGTGCCGTGACCAGGATCAGCCGGACGGTGTTCCATTGCAGCCTACCGTCACAGTTCCTTTGCCCCTTCGTCCCTGGGGACCGTCCGTTCCTCCAGGACTGTCTTAAGAAAAATGGCGAGTAAACAAAAAGGGAAGGGAAAGGGAGGCAGTGTCGCGGACCACACCCGGTCGCGCGACGGCCGTGAGCAGCCTTTGACCCCTCTTCGGACACGGTCCCACCAGCAGAGTTGACTCCGGCACCCTTGACTCCGTCTCAGGACGTTGAGTCGAGCCCTGCGGGGCCGCAACAGAGGTAGCTGCCGGAGCTTGGCTCCGGTGATGTAGGCGCGGTTGGTGGAGCCGGGAACGGCCCTACGCCGCGCGCACCTACGTCCGGACGTGGGTCGTGGCAGGCGACACTCTTCCAGGGGGCATCTCCGGATGTCCGGGATCGAGTGGACGCCGGCGCGAGTACCTCCGGACGCGTGGACCGACAGTACGGAATGCCTCGCCCGGATTCCGGACGGTCTGCACCGGGTGCCGTGGACCAACTCACTAACACCTTGGGTGAGTTGGCTCCGCTAGGGCGCTACGACCGCGCCCGGTCGCCCCACCAGGGACAACCTGACCGAAGGGACCGCCCACCTTCTCCGCCGTCCAGGAACCCTCAGGGGTCTTTGTCGGAGAGGGAGATGTGGCTGATTTCTACAGCGCTTGAACAGTTCAAGCTAAATCAGGCCGCTCAGAGCGTTGACCCGACGGTCACCTACACTACGGGGATGACTGGACCTACGACCTAGCGCCTCATGGAGATGGTCCTAAAAGGGTTCCTCTGGAAGTGATGTATGGTCTACATCGACGATGTCGTCGTGTACGGCCGGTCGTTCGAGGAAACCCTCACCAACCTCCAGATGGTGCTCCATCGCGTGCGCGAAGCAGGCCTTAAATTGAAGCCAAGTAAGTGCGAACTGTTCGCACAGGAGATATTGTACTTGGGCTTCATGGTAACGGGCACCGGAGTTAGACCAGACCCCAAGAAGCTAGAGGCCGTCAAGAACTGGCCTCGGCCTTGCAACGTGGTGAACGTGAGGTCCTTTTTGGGTTTCGTGAGCTACCACCGCCGGTTTGTGCGAGGCTTTGCAGAGATCGCGCGCCCCCTTACTAGCCTCACGGAGAAGGGCGTCGATTTCGTCTGGTCGGCTGAGCAGGAAGTTGCCTTCTCAGCACTCCGGTATGCTTTGGCAGATGCGCCGGTGCTGCGGCACCCCCGTCCGAATTGCGAGTTCATCCTGGACACTGACGCGAGTAACTTTGCACTCGGCGGTGTCATCTCGCAGGTCGTGGACGGGCAAAAGCGGGTAGTAGCTTATGCGAGTGTGGCTTTGAGTCGCTCTCAAATGAACTACTGCACCACTCACCGTGAGCTGCTCGCGGTGGTAACGATGACCAAGCGGTTTCGGCATTACTTGTTGGGACGCCATTTCCGCTTGCAGACTGACCACAGTTCGCTGAGATGGCTCCTCAACTATAGTGAGGCCGATGGCTTGGTGGCGCGGTGGCTCGTCAAACTCCAGGAGTATGACATGGAGATTGAGCACCGTGCCGGTAAGTTGCACGGCAACGCGGATGGCCTGTCCCGTTGTCATAAGTGCAAGAATCCTAACTGTGCCGGGATGGCTCCGTCTCCACACGACGTGGATTCCTCCTCAGACTCGGAATTGGACCTTCCGGGAAGACCGCAGGCTGCCGCCCCCTATAACAACACGGCGGCCGGAGCGTCCAGGGCTCACCTCCGCGCGCAGACCCGCCGGCAACGGCGAGGGCGTCCCGCATTTGAACCGGAGGTGCGGTCCAGCTCCAGCGAGTCCTCCTCGAGTCTGGCGGTGTACTCCTCGTGGGTACCCTCTGCGTCCTGGGACGAGTCTGAGTATGAGCGGTCCTTACCCCCAGGGGTGATGGCCGCTGCTGCGCAGTCGGACGTGCCGGATCCGGAGGAGCCTGCCTACTTGGGTGGCTACTCTCCGGCACAGTTGATTGCGAAGCAGAGAGCTGACAGTGCTCTGGCACCGGTAATCACAGCCCTTGAGGCCGGCCAGAAACCTTCGAAGGATGAGCGGAAGACCTACCTGGAGGAGACCCAGTCTCTTATCTCCCAGTGGGAAAGACTCTCCTTAAAGGATGGCCTTTTATACCGGCGCTATGAGCCACCGAGACCACTGCCACCCGTTTGGCAGTTGGTGCTTCCGGCGGAGCTGCGGAAAGAAGTGCTCCGTCAGTTGCATGACCTCTGGGTGACCGGTCACTTGGGAATCCGGAGGACCGTCCATAGGCTACAACAGCACCCCGTTCGACCGGATAGCGCTAGATATACTGGATACCCATCGGGTCACCCCACGTGGTTTCCGGTATATTTTGGTGATATCCGACTATTTTACCAAATATACCGACGCGTATCCACTGCGCCGCCAGACTGCGGACAAGGTAGCTCGGTTGCTGGTGAATAGGTGGGTGGTGTACCATGGTGTACCTAAGCAAGTACATTCGGATCAGGGCACGCAATTTGAAAGCAACCTGTTCCGGAGCCTAGCACAAATGCTAGGGAGTACCAAGGTGCATACCACCCCTTACAGGCCCCAGTCGGACGGACAAGTTGAACGCTTTAACCAGTCTGTCCTGAACATGCTGGCGGCCTTTGTGAACGATCGTGCGAATGATTGGGATGACCACCTCTCGTATGTCTTAATGGCGTACAGGTCGTCGGTCCACTCTTCGACCGGAGTTACTCCGCACGCGATGTTGTACGGCCGGGAACTCAATCTGCCCGTGGATATTATGTATCCAACTGCGGCGGAGACCGGTGCGGTACCCCAGTGCGGTCCGGAGTACGTCGAGTGGGTTCGCCGCGCCCTGGCGAACGCCCATGATTTCGCGCGAGCGCGCCTGGACAAGTCTGCTATCCTATGATGCCCATGCCAAGGCTAGGCCCGCGTTTGCGGTAGGAGACAAGGTGCGCTATTATTATCCACCACTGAAGCAAGGCAACAAGTTTGCTAAGCCGTGGATAGGCCCGTTTACGGTACTGAAACAAGTTACGGACGTGGACTACCGGATCCGGAGGGACTCCGACCCAGATAGGGTTCTGGTGGTTCACATAGATAACTTGAAGAAGTACGAGGGCCCGCTTGTCATGGATCCGCTAGTTCAAGATGCGGAACCGGATGACGCTCCCTTAGAGGATCCGTCCGGTCAGCATCCGCGGACTCCGGACGAGCGTGTGCGCCGGATGGTGGGTCTCCCGGACCTCTCTGACCCGTCAGATGACGGTCCGGATGTAGAACCACCATATCTTGGTGATCCGCAGGTACCACCGCTCCCTCCACCACCTGCGGTTGACGGGCGGCCACGCTGGAAACCTCGTGCACCGTCCTGATATGGGTGGGACTAACGTTCCGCCCATGCGGATGCGTATGCGGTATCCATCTATCACACCAGGGATGGATTTCAGGTCGTTCGTGAGGATCCGCACGACTTTCCTCCGTGAGCAGCTACTTTGTGGCTATCTCCGGAGTTGAGGTCCGCGGATATCTTTGCGTCGTAACGCCACCGCTCTGCACCCGCCCTCCCGTAGTTTTCAGCGCTAGGGATGTGCGGCAACCCTATCCGCATCAGTTCGCCTGCTGTCCGGCATAGTTACCACAGCAGCTACGCTGGCCAGACGACTTTTGTGGATCTGCCGGACGCCCCTGGTCCCGGAACAACCTCTTATATGGCCAGACTGAGGTTGGGATTTACGTCCGCTGCGGGAGAAGCGCTTTCCCACGGATTTGGGGAACTGGCTCTGGACGCGGGGTTAGTATCCGGATGTGAGGACTGATGTCCGCGGTTCGTCCGCAGGACTCGTCCGGCACTCCGGACGCTTTAAGATAACGCATTTCGGTGTGTTATCCCCCGTGAGCCACTACTGTACGTAGCTATAGTAGTATAAGGTTTCTAACGGCAGGAAACCGCTTACCATTATTTTATAATGGACCGGCTGTTAAGCCCGCGTGTGCGGACCAGCCGCGGCAGTGGGGGACGCTCATTTTCGTCCGGATCGTACCTTATAATACAAGGTCCGGCCGGAATGACCGAAGCCCCGGCCTCCTTCCGAGAAGGGGGTCGTATTTTACATGCGTAGCATACTTTGTGGGGCCCAAGTATCGTACACTGCTCCTTAATACTACTCGTCCACTGAAAACATACCATTTAATCCGTCTCACACCTTTTTAATCCTTATTGAATATAGAGGAAGGCGCAGGATATGATACTTGGGCCCTTTGTGGCTTTTAATCCGGATTCATATCATTGGATAAGGTCAATATGCCTTCTATGGTAATCGTCCGGCCTGGACTGCGTTCGCGGGCAGCTCCGGACCACCGCCGGCTATTGATTTCACCATGTTTGGGATCTTCTAGATTGGGCGCCGGCATGAAGGGTTCGCCCCCTAACCATTGAGGTTATGGCCCATGCCGGCCCCGTGTCTAATCTATTGGTTCCGTGCTCCGGTAGTCGTTTGCTTTGGCTCTGGGTTTGACCGGACACCGGCTGGACGTTGGGGTTGCTAGTGGGCGCGTTGCAAACGCTCATAGGGCGCCCAACTGTCCGTCTGGCTGCCCTGGGCATGTCCGATCGCCTTGTTAGCGTAACAGCGGCTATGGGGAGTGATTTTGTTTATTTTCCATCTCATGTTATAATTTCTTGAGTGGATTATATAAGCCACAAGTATGCATGCATGCCGTGGAAACGCTATTCTTATTTATTCAATCGTGCATTGAGATAAGTTTAGTGATATATCTTTTTCCTGGTGCTTAAGAGGGGTTTAAGAGATTGTGTTTTGTGTATCAGAAGCTTGTTGTGCCGTGATCTATGAAAAAGCAGGCGAACGGTGCTGGATTTGTTTTCATCACTGGTTCGAACAGTGTAGATTTATTTACATTGTTGTAAGTTGGACATACTCGTTCCAACCACAAGTAGATCGACTTCTGATACATTGTATACAATCTCTATCCTGCTGTTGTGATTAACTTCACGTCATTCATCGCCAGTGCGGTAGCATAAGCTAATGACTGATTTTAATTACTTTTTTAATTGTTTTAATTGCGGGATCCCCCGGGATGGCCAGTACTTTTTGCCACCCGTATACATGGAGTGATAGGAGACACCGGGGGGAGATGCGTGTATATGCGTAAGCCTATTGTTACAAAACGTTATTCGTTTGTCAGTCCGTATTGATTGATGCTATAAATAGACGTTTCCACGGCGATGCTCTGCACTGCCGCGCGTGCAGAATAGCTGCTACCACTTGATGCCTACTTAATCTGTGAACTTTGTGTACACTGGTCATTCGAGCACTCGGCACTGGTGGAGACAGATCTACGGATCTGACTCCCAGTGTTTACGCTTAGAGCGCTTGAATTTGCCATGTCTGAGGCAAGTGATGGGGAAAGCACGGGAGGGAAGGTGCCTCCGGACCGTGATCGCGAGATCCAGTCCGGGGATGAGTCTCTTGAGCGCGGTGACACGTACTCGGGATGAAGTGAGTCTGAGGATGACGGTCGCACGACCGACACCCGAGGCTCGTACACGGGTTCTGAGGAATCCGACTCCGGCACTGAGGCCGAGAGTGTGGTCACTGCAGACCGCGTTGTAGACAGCAACTTGGCTGCTATTGAAGCCGAGAAGCTCCTTGATCCATCCCCGCTCTTACGTGAGGAGTCGGAGATGGACTACAGCGATGCGGGGCCCGGTGGTTTGGATATCGAGTTGCATCCGCCCGCGGAGTTGATTGATCCTCTTGCGACGGATGAAAGTACTCGTCCGGATACCTGTCCGGATGGCCGCGGCCGTCCGGACACCGGTTCCAGTGGGAACTCCTCGGTGTCTGCACCTCCGGAGCCTGGTCCACAGGATCAGGGCACACCTGCGACCTGGGCCAAACAGGTTGATGCGGCTGAGCAAGCTGCGTCCCAAGTTCCGGCCTCGGAGCAGGGAGCCGGCTCGGAAGACACCACGAAGAAGGATGATGGGTTTGTTACGCCCGTCTCCAAGCGTACGTGGGCCCGAGCTAAAGAAGTTGCCCGGAAACAGTGGGAGGCCCAAAAGAAATTGGAGGCCTCTAACCATGGGCAACCCGAGTCCAATCCCGAGGGAAAGGACCTGGCCGATCCTCCGCCGAGGAAGAAGAGAAAGCTGAACCACCGGAAACGCAAGTCCGGTGGTGCCCCGCCCCAGTCCGGACCTAAGCCGCTGGCGTCTAAGCCGGACTGCAAGTCAGGGTCCTCCGCCAAGTCCGGAGGTGCCAATGGGCCAAATCCTTCGGGAAGCGGCGCGGACGGTACCTCCGCAAAGTCCGACCGGGGTCTGGGAGGTTCCCGTAAGAAGGAACCTCCTCCGACAAAACCTCCGGACAATCTAAGCCGTCCGGAGCGGCGGAGACCAGTTCTAGTCCGGTGGATAGAGGGCGGCCCTTGCCACAGAAGGGAGATCTCCGGTTGGAGCTCCTTCGCCGGCAAGCGGTAAAGGACGGGGCTATGGACCTGTCCGACGCCGCACTGGACGCGGGGTGGCGAGCTTACTGCGAGGAACAGCAGCGAGCCGCTGCTCAGCAGCGCGTGGAGAGTGAGCCTCGACAACCCAGGTCGAGCGGTCGTTCGGGGACATCCAAACAGAAGCGGTCGTCCTCGGAGCAGCCTTCTATCCAGAGGCTGCGGGCTGGTATGGGCCCCGAGCTCCCTGGTGTGCATCAAGGGCACACTTTCCTTGCGAGGTATGGCAGGGATGCCTACAACCTATGTCCGTCGGAGGCGGGTATGACGGCTGATGCGCCTTTCACAAGGCCTCGTCCACTGATGGACGAGGAGCGCGCTGGGCTACCACCCGCGACGGAGAGAGGTGTGTTTTGCCCTCTCTGCCCGGAGTTCCTGGACGGGTATAAGGACCCGCACCGTGTGCTCAACCGGGATCGTGGGTATCCTACCTACGACCATTTGAGCCGGCACATCGCGGGGGTACCATTACCCCTGGGTGAAGTTGTTTGTCTGTCGACGGTGCTACTCCCGTAGCTCTGAGGAGAGATACTTCCCCAGTTTAGAGGCCTTGAACAGCCACCGCGCCGGTGCTCACTACGGTGAGGGACTGCACACCGGCGAGGAGGAAGTTGGGCGTGTATTCAATTTTGGATACATTCCACCTCGGGTGACGACGTCCATGACTACGTCAGGAACGGCGAGACACCGTATCTTCCATTACGGTCCGTGGCGCTTCGCACAACGCATCATGGACGATGCATGGAAAGAGTCTGGCGTCGTGTCCGCGGGCTCGAGCTACACAGCTCGCCTGACGGCATCGATGGACAAGACCCCGGCGGAGTACCAGGCGGCGGAAGCTGCCCGGACAGCAGCAGAGGCTGTCCGTCAACCGCCGGATGCTCAAGTAATGGAAGAACGGCACCGGGTTACCATGATCGTGTCGGAGATGCCGCAGATCGCGGCGAAGACACGCGTGGCGTCCGCCAAGCGTCGGCCCCAGTCAAAGACTCAGGGGAAAGGCTCGTCCGCCGGAACCGCTCCGGTCCGGACGCCGCCCCTGCAGTCTCCGGGTGCCTTGACGCAGGAGGACTACCCGGACTTGCTGGAAGTGACGGTACCCGCGGGTCCGTCAGAGGGACGTGTGGTGTCCAACACCACCGCCTCCTCGAGTTCCGCGTCAGTGGTCAAACCTAAGACCCCACGTGAAACTCCTTCCACCGCAAGTGGTTCTGGACGTGAAGCACCTCTCTCGAGGTCCACGTCCGCGTCTTTTGTTCCGATTGCGGGAACGTCCACGGGATGGCAAAGTTTAGCCTCCTTCAACATGGACACCCTCAATCCGGCAGAAGATGTGCTCTGACAGTTCAGATCTGAGGCTGCCAGCGCCTACGCGACTCTCCGCGAGTCTGTAGGCCAGGCAGTCGGCCATCGCCGTGATGGTTTGGATCGGATACCGTCGGATCCAGCGCTGGCAAGCCTGCCGGTCCCTCGTGCCATTGGTAACTTGGGATCCGCGCTGTAACGGTGTAACGGTGTAACCGCGCTGACCCGTGCGAGAGAAGAGTACCCCTGGGACCACCCCCAGCGTGGCAGGCTCACTCAGACCGCGGAGTACCTCGTTGCGGGGATGGACCGCTCTCTGGAACGGCTTAGCCGGTACCGTGCGGAGGCCTCTCGGGTCGCGTGCCACCTTGCACACGACCAGGGCCTCATGGAAGGTACCCGGCGGAGCCTTGAGAGCTTCCGGACTTTGTCGGCCAACTGTGAACGGCACCGTGTCGGCCAACAGCGTGCTTTCGCCCAAGGGCAAGCCGCTGCCCGCGCCGAACAGTCCGAAAGGACCTCCATCTCCCCCGAGATGACCGCACGGATGGAACAACTGGAGGCTGAGAATCAGCAGCTACGGCGTCGTCTCGACGAAGCCGAGGCCGCTAGGACTCGCCTGCTCCAGGGCGTTGATGACCTTGCGTCGTCCGCCGTGGACCAGTCTGTTCTCCAGCGGGCGGATGCTGCTTTGGAGCTGGCTATCTACCCTATCCTAGTTAGGATATGGGGAGAGCGTATGGCCGGCGCCCAGCGCACCCGCGATATGGTAGACATGTTTGGCGCCGTGGCTCACCTCGGTGCGACGGCTCTACCAGCCCCAGCGAAACCCCTGCAAGCGCCACCAGGCCTGTCTCGTCCGCCCGTGCAGCCGGATTACTCCATGCCGGCTCCGATGCTTCCGCAGCGTAGGGACCCTCCACCGCCGCCGGACCCCAAGACAGGCGGCACGGACGAGGAGTCAATGCAAGAGGAGGAGGAAGGCTAGGTTCTAGCCTCGTCGCTGTGGCAACACGGCGGCGTGCCGGAGTCACTTCGGTGGCTCTGCCCTGCCTCAGGTCCAGGGCAGGGGCGGCCGGCAACCCTTTTCAGAGGTACTATCACTTTTGATCACTCGGTGTGTCGTTTTACCAAATTTCCAAATTTAAAGGTTAATCTTAAAGATATTCCAAAGACTCGACACACCGTCCTTTTCTAACGGATGACCTTCCAAGGTCATCACACCCTTTTGGACTGCCTCGGTCAAAATTTTAGCTGGTTTATTAGGGTTTATTCAAAATTGTAAAGCACGTTATAGTTTACTCCGTAAGTCCGGGGGTCGTTCCCCATTCTTCCAAAAGGGACCCTTAAGGTCCTAGTCTTTTACGCCGTGACTTCCGGGTGTTGCCATCTTGCCTTCTTCCGGACCCCGCCATGCGAAGCCTTCATCGGGTTTTCAGCATTTTGGGGCGCGGGCGGAACATGTTGGGGACCAACATTGTAAGAAGGGGGTAATGTGGCGATTTTGCCCAAAGATCGCGGCAGGAGTCTTTGCAAAACACTAGCAAGTATTGTGGCCTATCTTTAGACCGCTGCCTAGCAACGCACTGTACCTAATCGCGCCCAGTAAACTATAACAAGTGGTGACCTAGTTTCTCCTCCCGCCTCTCGGTTCGATATATACGCGAGCATTTGGCTTGGTCTGTGAGATTGTCCCAGAGCAAGCCGAGAGGCAGGACGAGAGGCTCGCCATGAGCTTTACGTCCCTGTGTCTTGGGTAAGGCCCTCGCGGGCCCTGGGGACGATTTCCATTGGGGGCCCGGGCTGGGGTAGAGACAGTTGCTTACTCGGGGGCGCAAGCCCTGTGGATCGCCAGTTCTCTTCTCCACCCGGGGTGGTGTGACACAGGCTCTGGCAGACCGTCGGGCTGGCTCAAAGTTCCATCTCTGCGACAGTGCCTTCGGCGAGGCCGGCCAGCAACATGCCCACGTGTACGGGTTCCGTGGTGCCGCTCCCATGGCATCTCGGGCTCTACACACGGCTACATTACCATAACTATGTAATATGCATGTTGTAGTTAAGGAGTTGGTGAGATGCATGTGTTATGTCGTAGTGTATGACGGCCGGTCTCGTTCCGGGCTGACTGTACCTGGTTGAAGTATTCCGTAGAGTAGTGCCGGACGTCCTGTAGCGGGCGCCCGCCGAACTTTACATATACGCGTAGGCCTACAAAACAATAGGGTATATAATCTCCTATACGCCTGAAAGGACAGTCAGCTATCGAGCCGGTGAACTCCAAATCCATGTACCTCTCATATATCAAAAATTTGATTCAACTGGAATAGAGCCTAGCTCGGATTAAGGGAGCCTATATGTATCAACCTAAAGTTATATTGTATTCCGTATATCTATATCTAGTGGACTCTACCCTTCTAGTTCAGCGCTGGAGCTTGATCTATCAAATTAGACTACTTGAACTTTTCCTATCCCCTAAAAATGTTTATATAAACATGATACCCGATATCAGTTCTTTTATATTCCATTCAGACGAGACGTCGGTCTTAATCATAGAAATATAGGCAAGCTCTGAGTGCGCCAAACTGGTCTGGCCGGTCATTTGGTGTTCGGATTTTAGGTTATGGACCTGTATTGATTTCCTTATATGGTCAAAATGAGGCATCAGAGTACTATATTATTTAAAAACTCCCAGTTTCTCCTCCAAATGCACATGTATCACTTTAAAATGTCTCTGTTTTGGTTTGTATAGTGGTATTATGGGTATTCCTCTATGTACATGTGAATTTTCATGTTGATGATTATATTATATTTCAGTATATATATATTTTTTCTTTAATGTATCTGTTACATTTCTTTATGTTACTATATTGAATTGGTATCCACACAGTATTATGTTGTTACTCATTGTATTTGTTTACTTTATTTGTTATTTTGTCAACGGGGGTTTGCGTTATAAGCTTTAAGCTTCCAGCCTTCCCCTTTTCACCATTTGTATTTTGCCATTCTACCTAAATTGCTACATGTACTTTGATTGGTGGTGAAATAAACTATTTGAATTGAATTGAATTGAATTGATTGGAGCTGTTACTATGCGCATGAATACATATAAACAAACCGGCCCTTTCTGGGAGTTTGCTTTCTGAGGAATTCGCCAGGTGTCAGCAGCTAACAGTCAAATGCTTGTAGCGTTTGATCTATTCCAACAACATGTGCTGATTTTTTAATATTTTGTAAGTTATATATATTGCTTCAACATACTGAAATTTTATTAAAATTGAAACATTTTGAAAGTGATTTCTCTCATAAAACGTTATAATGGAGTTAAATGGCAATCCTATATGTGTTCGTATACCATCAGAGCCTCAACTGTAACCTCGGTGACGCCACCTTCCGAATGATAACCGCAATAGATCTAGCCGAGCTGTGCAAGCCAAAGTATATTTTGCTTCGGAAGAAGTTACCGATTACACCGCTTTGATAAGACATGGAGTTATAGTTTATGGTTACCATGTACGCTTTAGCATGTTATATTAACGTTTCATAATGTTTGCTAACGCCTAGTGAATATTTTGCGACCTAACTCTACTTGTACAAATGAGCGATAATAGGGGATGGTTACTAATGAAGCCATCTCATGCTGATTCTGGTTGATCAGTGACACTGTAGTCACTTACTGTTTTCATAAACATATAACCCGAATATAATAGATGTGTTCATAATAATACTAGACGTCAAGGCCTAAAGATGCCTTGGAGGCATTTCGGTGTGATGATTAATTTATAATATATACTAGATATCGACGAAAATGAAAAATGTCGACTCCGCAAAAAAATTTACCGTTAAAATAATACCCTTTAGACATGTTTGTCTAGGGCGACGAGTCCGAAAAAAAAGTCTGTTTCGCTCTACGACTCAGTGTTTCCGAGATATCGACGAAAACGAAAAATGCCAACTCCGCAAAAAATTTTTTAGTCAAGGTCAAAGTTCATCCATAATACATATAAGATAAATGTTGTCTAGAGCGACAAGTCCGAAAATAACGTCCGTTTCGCTCTACGACACACCGTTCCCGAGATATCGACGAAAACGAGAAATGCCGACTCGGCAAAAAAATTTCGGGTCAAGGTCAAAGTTCATCCATAATACCCTTTAGACATGTTTGTCAGGGGCGACGAGTCCGAAAATAACGTCCGTTTCGCTCTACGACACACCGTTCCCGAGATATCGACGAAAACGAAAAATGCCGACTCGGCAAAAAAATTTGGGGTCAAGGTCAAAGTTCATCCATAATACCCCTTAGACATGTTTGTCTAGGGCGACGAGTCCGAAAATAACGTCCGTTTCGCTCTACGAAGCACCGTTTCCGAGATATCGACGAAAACGAAAAATGCGTGTCAAGGTGAAAGTTCATCCATAATACCCTTAAGACATGTTTGTCTAGGGCGACGAGTCCGAAAATAACGTCCGTTTCGCTCTACGAAGCACCGTTTCCGAGATATCGACGAAAACGAAAAATGCCGACTCGGCAAAAAAATTTTGGGTCAAGGTCAAAGTTCATCAATAATACCCCTTAGACATGTTTGTTTAGGACGACGAGTCCGAAAATAACGTCCGTTTCGCTCTACGACGCACCGTTTCCGAGATATCGACGAAAACGAAAAAGGCCGACTCGGCAAAAAAAATTCGGTCAAAGTTCATCCATAATACCCCTTAGACATGTTTGTCTAGGGCGACGAGTCCGAAAATAACGTCCGTTTCGCTCTACGACACACCATTCCCGAGATATCGACGAAAACGAAAAATGCTGACTCGGCAAAAAAATTTGGGGTCAAGGTCAAAGTTCATCCATAATACCCCTTAGACATGTTTGTCTAGGGCGACAAGTCCGAAAATAACGTCCGTTTCGCTCTACGAAGCACCGTTTCCGAGATATCGACGAAAACGAAAAATGCCGACTCGGCAAAAAAAATTAGGGTCAAGGTCAAAGTTCATCAATAATACCCCTTAGACATGTTTGTCTAGGGCGACGAGTCCGAAAATAACGTCGGTTTCGCTCTACGACACACAGTTCCCGAGATATCGACGAAAACGAAAAATGCCGACTCGGCAAAAAAATTTGGGGTCAAGGTCAAAGTTCATCCATAATACCCCTTAGACATGTTTGTCTAGGGCGACGAGTCCGAAAATAACGTCCGTTTTGCTCTACGACGCACTGTTTCCGAGATATGCAGGATGCCTCAAGGATGACTCAGCAAAAAGTTATTTCGACCTCTAGGTCAAAGGTCGTTTGACGTATCGATCCCAAAATCAATAGGGTTCTTCCCTGTTGATATATAAACCTCCGTGCAAAATTCTGCAACTATTGCCTGAATATTTTTCGAGTTATCGTCCGGAAACCAAGTTTCAAGATCAGCCTCGATTTCATCCTCAAGGACCTCACGGACCTCGGAGCCGGATCAAAAAAAAATAATACACCCTATAGATGTTTGTCTAGGGCGACGAGTCCGAAAATAGCGTCCGTTTCGCTCTACGATGCACCGTTTCTGAGATATGCAGGAAGCCTCAAGGATGAATCAGCAAAAATTATTTCGACCTCTAGGTCAAAGGTCGTTTGACGGATCGATCCCAAAATCAATAGGGTTCTTCCCTGGTGGCATATGAACCTCCATGCAGAGTTCTGCAACTATTGCGTAAATATTTTTCCAGTTATCGTCCGGAAACCAAGTCTCAAAATTAGTCTTGATTTCATCCTCACGGACCTCACGGACCTCGGATCCGGCTCAAAAAGAATAGGGTTCTTCCACATATCATTTCTGACTTGTGGTGAAAATTTGACGAGGATCCGTCAAGGCAATCTAAAGTTATCGTCCGGAAACCAAAAGTGGCGGAAGAAGAAAAAAAAAAAAAAAAAAAATTCCGCTAAAACCATAAAGGCATTTCTGCCGAAATGTTTGATTATTGGAGCATTCAATACAACCATGTCTGTGTATGGTATTCATTTCTCCAATTCACTAGAGTCTGGAAAGATGTCAGTTGTCACACTACAAATGGGCCAATGTGGCAACCAAATTGGTGGAGACTTCTTTGCTACAATGATGGCTGATCTCCAAACCAAGGGACAATACTGTTCCAAGGACCAGGAACTTCAATTCAAAGAGGTATCACACACAAAAATTCAGCGACACATTATCCCGCTGTTTCTGCATTTAAAATAATTTATGTTTATGATGTATGAAGTTTGTTGGAATATAATACTACATGTATATGGACTTTCTGCATGTACTGAAGTTTTCTTGGTGTACGTTTCAAATTAGAAAAATTTTTGCTAAGAAATATTGTTTATCTACACTTGCAGACAACAATTGAGAGGTTTTTCCACCGAAGTGAGAAGACTTCAGTCGATGGTCCTGTGAGTGCTGAGAATGTGTGGAGAGCTAGGGCAGTCATGGTGGACATGGAGCCGAAAGTGATCGCTCAGAGTCTTGCCGAGGCAAAACACAGTGGAACTTGGAAATACCACGACAAACAGCAGTTCTGTCAGAAGCGTGGCTCTGGGAACAACTGGGCTCATGGTTTTTGCGTCCATGGCCCTAACGTCAAAGAACCACTCTTGGAAATGGTTCGAAGGGAGGCAGAAAAATGTGACTATCTCGGAGGATTTCTGACTTTGATGAGTCTAGCGGGAGGAACTGGGTCCGGAGTGGGAGCCTATGCCACTCAATGTCTTAGAGATGAATTCCCACATTCGTTTATCATGAATCAAGTTGTCTGGCCGTACAAGATGGGAGAGGTTATCGTTCAGAATTACAATGCTATTTTGACTCTGTCACATTTGTATCAAAGTGCCGATGCTGTGATCACCTTGGATAACGACAGTCTCCACGATATTTGTACGAGACTGATGGCTATAAAGAATGTGTCATTTAGAGACATCAACAGGGTGATAACACACAAAATGGCGAGTGTCCTGCAGCCAGCTTATCCGGGCATGGATCATTCCAAGGGGAATGGACTCATCAGGAACCATCTAGGTGAGATAAATCTCCAATTCTAAAACACGGCGTATTTCCAATGGCAACAGGTCTTTTAAATAAGATTTCAGCAGAAATAATTGAGGAGATTATGTATATTCTTATCTGATGCAAACAGGTGACATGTTAGAGCACTTGGTTCCTCACCCTGAGTACAAGCTGTTGACGGTGCGTAACATTCCACAAATGTCGCAGAAATCCCTTCAGTACAGCACATTTCAGTGGCCAGGTCTCATCAAACACCTCAGACAAATGCTTATTGCCAATGCTGCCTTTGAAGAGGGTGAGTTACCACACAAAATACAGTGGAATTCTCCACATTTTCGGTCTATTACCGATATCCAAGGCTGTGTTCATTCAGGCCTGTCTTGCCATTTACCTGCCATATTGTGGAGTCCTATCATCTTTGACTTGACGTTGCTGCTGTAGGTATCAACTGGCAGGTGAAGGCTTTAGCTTGCAGTCATGACTTCAACCGTTCCCTGGCCAACCTGTTACTGCTGCGGGGCAAGGACGTGGAGACTTGTGACACTGCGGGCCTCAGTGATCCTAACCTCTATGTACCGTGGGTGCCAGGTAAGACGGGAGTGGCTGGTGTGAATAGTCATAAGCATTTTACTCAGGTCTAGCATGTATTGCTCAATTTCATACAAAACAAATGCTTCTGGATCTGGTATATGCTAGCAAAGAACATGCTACAAAGATGTATATGAATGGAGTACAATACAATGTATGTAGATGTTCATTCATTATTGTCCTATCATTTGCAATTTCGCAGGGAGCACATTCCAGACATGGAGTCACCCCAGAGCATTTAACCAGTACGAGAAGTCAGCTGTGTTGCTCAGCAACAGCCAGGGGCCAGTGGAGATTCTGGACAGGGTTGTAGGCAAGGCCTGGCAGATGTTTGCCTCACGAGCCTACGTTCATCAGTACATTAAACATGGACTGACAGAAGAAGACTTTGTTGATTCTTTTGCCATGTTAGAACAAGTTGTGGCCAATTACAAAAGCTTGTAGCAGTGGTCTTGCCACTGTTTATTTCCCCGCTGCCATGTTATGTTTGTGATGTGTAGGAATAAATTTTCAAATTTTTCACCTTGACTTGATTGATTTCTTACCATGCTTATTATTCTGTCGATATAGTCATTTCTATTTAAATGTATATGCACATAATTTATGTGTGGAAGAGTCAAAAAACAACTGCTGATATTTCATAGTTGATATATTTATTGACAGAATACATGACTTCATGTATATATTTACATTTGAGAAGTTATCATGTACACAAAATATATGACCATGTAATATGTTGGATAGATAAGTTATCCATAGAGTAATTATGTATGAATAAGGATTTTGATCACACTGTATATTATCTTATAACCATAACAATTATGTGGATATGGAAGTACATGTATTCATGTTTCAATATCAAGTAAAATTTTGCAACTATTGCCTGAATATTTTTCGAGTTATCGTCCTGAAACCAAGTTTCAAGATCAGCCTCGATTTCATCCTCAAGGACCTCACGGACCTCGGAGCCGGATCAAAAAAAATAATACACCCTAGAGATGTTTGTCTAGGGCGACGAGTCCGAAAATAACGTCCGTTTCGCTCTACGATGCACCGTTTCTGAGATATGCAGGAAGCCTCAAGGATGAATCAGCAAAAAATTATTTCGACCTCTAGGTCAAAGGTCGTTTGACGGATCGATCCCAAAATCAATAGGGTTCTTTCCTGGTGGGATATGAACCTCCATGCAGAGTTCTGCAACTATTGCGTAAATATTTTTCCAGTTATTGTCCGGAAACCAAGTCTCAAAATTAGCCTTGATTTCATCCTCACGGACCTCACGGACCTCGGATCCGGCTCAAAAAGAATAGGGTTCTTCCACATATCATTTCTGACTTGTGGTGAAAATTTGACGAGGATCCGTCAAGGCAATCTAAAGTTATCGTCCGGAAACCAAAAGTGGCGGAAGAAGAAAAAAAAAAAAAAATTCCGCTAAAACCATAAAGGCATTTCTGCCGAAATGTTTGATTATTGGAGCATTCAATACAACCATGTCTGTGTATGGTATTCATTTCTCCAATTCACTAGAGTCTGGAAAGATGTCAGTTGTCACACTACAAATGGGCCAATGTGGCAACCAAATTGGTGGAGACTTCTTTGCTACAATGATGGCTGATCTCCAAACCAAGGGACAACACTGTTCCAAGGACCAGGAACTTCAATTCAAAGAGGTATCACACACAAAAATTCAGCGACACATTATCCCGCTGTTTCTGCATTTAAAATAATTTATGTTTATGATGTATGAAGTTTGTTGGAATATAATACTACATGTATATGGACTTTCTGCATGTACCGAAGTTTTCTTGGTGTACGTTTCAAATTAGAAAAATTTTTGCTAAGAAATATTGTTTATCTACACTTGCAGACAACAATTGAGAGGTTTTTCCACTGAAGTGAGAAGACTTCAGTCGATGGTCCTGTGAGTGCTGAGAATGTGTGGAGAGCTAGGGCAGTCATGGTGGACATGGAGCCGAAAGTGATCGCTCAGAGTCTTGCCGAGGCAAAACACAGTGGAACTTGGAAATACCCCGACAAACAGCAGTTCTGTCAGAAGCGTGGCTCTGGGAACAACTGGGCTCATGGTTTTTGCGTCCATGGCCCTAACGTCAAAGAACCACTCTTGGGAATGGTTCGAAGGGAGGCAGAAAAATGTGACTATCTCGGAGGATTTCTGACTTTGATGAGTCTAGCGGGAGGAACTGGGTCCGGAGTGGGAGCCTATGCCACTCAATGTCTTAGAGATGAATTCCCACATTCGTTTATCATGAACCAAGTTGTCTGGCCGTGCAAGATGGGAGAGGTTATCGTTCAGAATTACAATGCTATTTTGACTCTGTCACATTTGTATCAAAGTGCCGATGCTGTGATCACCTTGGATAACGACAGTCTCCACGATATTTGTACGAGACTGATGGCTATAAAGAATGTGTCATTTAGAGACATCAACAGGGTGATAACACACAAAATGGCGAGTGTCCTGCAGCCAGCTTATCCGGGCATGGATCATTCCAAGGGGAATGGACTCATCAGGAACCATCTAGGTGAGATAAATCTCCAATTCTAAAACACGGCGTATTTCCAATGGCAACAGGTCTTTTAAATAAGATTTCAGCAGAAATAATTGAGGAGATTATGTATATTCTTATCTGATGCAAACAGGTGACATGTTAGAGCACTTGGTTCCTCACCCTGAGTACAAGCTGTTGACGGTGCGTAACATTCCACAAATGTCGCAGAAATCCCTTCAGTACAGCACATTTCAGTGGCCAGGTCTCATCAAACACCTCAGACAAATGCTTATTGCCAATGCTGCCTTTGAAGAGGGTGAGTTACCACACAAAATACAGTGGAATTCTCCACATTTTCGGTCTATTACCGATATCCAAGGCTGTGTTCATTCAGGCCTGTCTTGCCATTTACCTGCCATATTGTGGAGTCCTATCATCTTTGACTTGACGTTGCTGCTGTAGGTATCAACTGGCAGGTGAAGGCTTTAGCTGGCAGTCATGACTTCAACCGTTCCCTGGCCAACCTGTTACTGCTGCGGGGCAAGGACATGGAGACTTGTGACACTGCGGGCCTCAGTGATCCTAACCTCTATGTACCGTGGGTGCCAGGTAAGACGGGAGTGGCTGGTGTGAATAGTCATAAGCATTTTACTCAGGTCTAGCATGTATTGCTCAATTTCATACAAAACAAATGCTTCTGGATCTGGTATATGCTAGCAAAGAACATGCTACAAAGATGTATATGAATGGAGTACAATACAATGTATGTAGATGTTCATTCATTATTGTCCTATCATTTGCAATTTCGCAGGGAGCACATTCCAGACATGGAGTCACCCCAGAGCATTTAACCAGTACGAGAAGTCAGCTGTGTTGCTCAGCAACAGCCAGGGGCCAGTGGAGATTCTGGACAGGGTTGTAGGCAAGGCCTGGCAGATGTTTGCCTCACGAGCCTACGTTCATCAGTACATTAAACATGGACTGACAGAAGAAGACTTTGTTGATTCTTTTGCCATGTTAGAACAAGTTGTGGCCAATTACAAAAGCTTGTAGCAGTGGTCTTGCCACTGTTTATTTCCCCGCTGCCATGTTATGTTTGTGATGTGTAGGAATAAATTTTCAAATTTTTCACCTTGACTTGATTGATTTCTTACCATGCTTATTATTCTGTCGATATAGTCATTTCTATTTAAATGTATATGCACATAATTTATGTGTGGAAGAGTCAAAAAACAACTGCTGATATTTCATAGTTGATATATTTATTGACAGAATACATGACTTCATGTATATATTTACATTTGAGAAGTTATCATGTACACAAAATATATGACCATGTAATATGTTGGATAGATAAGTTATCCATAGAGTAATTATGTATGAATAAGGATTTTGATCACACTGTATATTATCTTATAACCATAACAATTATGTGGATATGGAAGTACATGTATTCATGTTTCAATATCAAGTAAAATTTTGCAACTATTGCCTGAATATTTTTCGAGTTATCGTCCTGAAACCAAGTTTCAAGATCAGCCTCGATTTCATCCTCAAGGACCTCACGGACCTCGGAGCCGGATCAAAAAAAATAATACACCCTAGAGATGTTTGTCTAGGGCGACGAGTCCGAAAATAACGTCCGTTTCGCTCTACGATGCACCGTTTCTGAGATATGCAGGAAGCCTCAAGGATGAATCAGCAAAAAATTATTTCGACCTCTAGGTCAAAGGTCGTTTGACGGATCGATCCCAAAATCAATAGGGTTCTTTCCTGGTGGGATATGAACCTCCATGCAGAGTTCTGCAACTATTGCGTAAATATTTTTCCAGTTATTGTCCGGAAACCAAGTCTCAAAATTAGCCTTGATTTCATCCTCACGGACCTCACGGACCTCGGATCCGGCTCAAAAAGAATAGGGTTCTTCCACATATCATTTCTGACTTGTGGTGAAAATTTGACGAGGATCCGTCAAGGCAATCTAAAGTTATCGTCCGGAAACCAAAAGTGGCGGAAGAAGAAAAAAAAAAAAAAATTCCGCTAAAACCATAAAGGCATTTCTGCCGAAATGTTTGATTATTGGAGCATTCAATACAACCATGTCTGTGTATGGTATTCATTTCTCCAATTCACTAGAGTCTGGAAAGATGTCAGTTGTCACACTACAAATGGGCCAATGTGGCAACCAAATTGGTGGAGACTTCTTTGCTACAATGATGGCTGATCTCCAAACCAAGGGACAACACTGTTCCAAGGACCAGGAACTTCAATTCAAAGAGGTATCACACACAAAAATTCAGCGACACATTATCCCGCTGTTTCTGCATTTAAAATAATTTATGTTTATGATGTATGAAGTTTGTTGGAATATAATACTACATGTATATGGACTTTCTGCATGTACCGAAGTTTTCTTGGTGTACGTTTCAAATTAGAAAAATTTTTGCTAAGAAATATTGTTTATCTACACTTGCAGACAACAATTGAGAGGTTTTTCCACTGAAGTGAGAAGACTTGGCCCCAGGCTCATATCCATGCATAATCCCTCACTCCCCCCTCCAAAGCCTGGTTTACTAGTGTGTGTACATGGTAAAAGAATGAAGTTCCACCCCACAGGATACAATAGTTGGTTAATAAGGCAACACACATGACACAACATGCTTGGGGGATGATTTGCCCTGTCTGCGTTTATATTGTACAAACATGTATTGTTTGAATGTTTTGTTATTCAACTCTATTTCACATGCAATGACCAAATCATCATTGTTTTAGTTAGCTGGGAAATGTTTGGCTTTGGTTATAATGTGAATGCGAATATTCCGCTGTTTTGTACCAGTTTTGGAATCACAAAATTGGCCAAGATGACACAGCATTCTTTTAGTCACATATCATTTTACATTTGACAGGAGCACCTGAAAAATATCACAAACATCCTGATTAAATATACTAGTACTCTGAATATTGGCTGGGTAGTACTCTGAATATTGGCTGGGTAATTGTCCATTCATTTTGGGTGGCAAATGTCTGGTGGGCCAAGTTGTCAAGATGATAGAAAGCAGTTCTGGTAAGAAACTGTCTGATGAGCTCTCACTCTTAACCACATACAATGGCCTATGTATCCTTTTTTCTCAGTCCAGTATGACCATTTGAAATGATAAGAATAAATTGGGGGATGCCACAAAGCCTATAGGCTTTTATGTCTAGTTTATGTTTATGATGTATGAAGTTTGTTGGAATATAATACTACATGTATATGGACTTTCTGCATGTACCGAAGTTTTCTTGGTGTACGTTTCAAATTAGAAAAATTTTTGCTAAGAAATATTGTTTATCTACACTTGCAGACAACAATTGAGAGGTTTTTCCACTGAAGTGAGAAGACTTCAGTCGATGGTCCTGTGAGTGCTGAGAATGTGTGGAGAGCTAGGGCAGTCATGGTGGACATGGAGCCGAAAGTGATCGCTCAGAGTCTTGCCGAGGCAAAACACAGTGGAACTTGGAAATACCCCGACAAACAGCAGTTCTGTCAGAAGCGTGGCTCTGGGAACAACTGGGCTCATGGTTTTTGCGTCCATGGCCCTAACGTCAAAGAACCACTCTTGGGAATGGTTCGAAGGGAGGCAGAAAAATGTGACTATCTCGGAGGATTTCTGACTTTGATGAGTCTAGCGGGAGGAACTGGGTCCGGAGTGGGAGCCTATGCCACTCAATGTCTTAGAGATGAATTCCCACATTCGTTTATCATGAACCAAGTTGTCTGGCCGTGCAAGATGGGAGAGGTTATCGTTCAGAATTACAATGCTATTTTGACTCTGTCACATTTGTATCAAAGTGCCGATGCTGTGATCACCTTGGATAACGACAGTCTCCACGATATTTGTACGAGACTGATGGCTATAAAGAATGTGTCATTTAGAGACATCAACAGGGTGATAACACACAAAATGGCGAGTGTCCTGCAGCCAGCTTATCCGGGCATGGATCATTCCAAGGGGAATGGACTCATGAGGAACCATCTAGGTGAGATAAATCTCCAATTCTAAAACACGGCGTATTTCCAATGGCAACAGGTCTTTTAAATAAGATTTCAGCAGAAATAATTGAGGAGATTATGTATATTCTTATCTGATGCAAACAGGTGACATGTTAGAGCACTTGGTTCCTCACCCTGAGTACAAGCTGTTGACGGTGCGTAACATTCCACAAATGTCGCAGAAATCCCTTCAGTACAGCACATTTCAGTGGCCAGGTCTCATCAAACACCTCAGACAAATGCTTATTGCCAATGCTGCCTTTGAAGAGGGTGAGTTACCACACAAAATACAGTGGAATTCTCCACATTTTCGGTCTATTACCGATATCCAAGGCTGTGTTCATTCAGGCCTGTCTTGCCATTTACCTGCCATATTGTGGAGTCCTATCATCTTTGACTTGACGTTGCTGCTGTAGGTATCAACTGGCAGGTGAAGGCTTTAGCTGGCAGTCATGACTTCAACCGTTCCCTGGCCAACCTGTTACTGCTGCGGGGCAAGGACATGGAGACTTGTGACACTGCGGGCCTCAGTGATCCTAACCTCTATGTACCGTGGGTGCCAGGTAAGACGGGAGTGGCTGGTGTGAATAGTCATAAGCATTTTACTCAGGTCTAGCATGTATTGCTCAATTTCATACAAAACAAATGCTTCTGGATCTGGTATATGCTAGCAAAGAACATGCTACAAAGATGTATATGAATGGAGTACAATACAATGTATGTAGATGTTCATTCATTATTGTCCTATCATTTGCAATTTCGCAGGGAGCACATTCCAGACATGGAGTCACCCCAGAGCATTTAACCAGTACGAGAAGTCAGCTGTGTTGCTCAGCTACAGCCAGGGGCCAGTGGAGATTCTGGACAGGGTTGTAGGCAAGGCCTGGCAGATGTTTGCCTCACGAGCCTACGTTCATCAGTACATTAAACATGGACTGACAGAAGAAGACTTTGTTGATTCTTTTGCCATGTTAGAACAAGTTGTGGCCAATTACAAAAGTTTGTAGCAGTGGTCTTGCCACTGTTTATTTCCCCGCTGCCCTGTTATGTTTGTGATGTGTAGGAATAAATTTTCAAATTTTTCCCCTTGACTTGATTGATTTCTTACCATGCTTATTATTCTGTCGATATAGTCATTTCTATTTAAATGTATATGCACATAATTTATGTGTGGAAGAGTCAAAAAACAACTGCTGATATTTCATAGTTGATATATTTATTGACAGAATACATGACTTCATGTATATATTTACATTTGAGAAGTTATCATGTACACAAAATATATGACCATGTAATATGTTGGATAAATAAGTTATCCATAGAGTAATTATGTATGAATAAGGATTTTGATCACACTGTATATTATCTTATAACCATAACAATTATGTGGATATGGAAGTACATGTATTCATGTTTCAATATCAAGTAAAATTTTGCATTACAATAAAATTGGCACTGATTTCAACACAGCTAGCACCACAATGGCAAATTTAAATCATGCTGTATCACAAGTTTTGCAGAAGAGAAAGCACATTATTCAGATCCAGATACATGTGTAATACGTATACATGCAATTTCTGGAACACTCAAATATAAACGTGACTCATGATTTGTGTTTGCTCCCGAACAAATTTTTCTTGCTTGCTCTCTTTTCTGTAGTTCCCTGAAATGGAAATGAAATATTACAATATACTGCCAATGTTACATGGGAAAACAGGCCATTCATCTGATGAATTATTTCCCTGATCTTCTCCGCACAGATTTTCCAGAAAAGATTCAAAACATCAAGACTTGAACTTTTGTATGCACAAATATTGGTCATGCAGTTGTGTCTGTTCACATTACATAAAACTTGCGGGAGATACCTGAGGCATCTTCGTGCCGAGCAGCATCCTTGCTTTATCGGCTTCTTCATGAACCTGCTCCTGAAGGAAGTCAAACAGGTGCATCTTGATGTTCAACTTCTGCTGCACCGCCTGGAACAGAACAAGAAAATGATTGTTATGGTCTGGATAATTTTGTGACACAATATCTGGTTGTCAATAATAGATCTGGGCATGATACGGAACTAATCTGTTACCAAACTGTCAGAGATCACAGCCATTAACAAAGCATTTCCATTAAAACGTCCTTGCATGAAAACTTTGCAAGACCTGTCGCAATCTGTGCATCATTATTATCTCCGAAACAATATGGAAATCCCCACCACCCACTCACCTGAGCGATGAGTCGTTTCTTGCTCTCGTTCTTGAGCACGAGAGCAAGGTCATGCCAGGTCATTGTTTTTTCGTGGTATTCCAGGGTCGGAAGCAGAAACTGAAAGTCGTTGATGTTGGTGATGTTCTTCTCTTTGTCGCCCTGGCAACAGAGATATTATTTGCTGTACTTTAAACATTCCAACTGAATTGACTGCATCGAACAAGTTTGTACTTCATTGGCTATCACTCCAAAGTACACACATGCATAGATCAAAAGGCACACTGGTATAGTTTCCAATCAAAGTAATTTACCAACTGCAATGTTTAGTATAGAACAAAGTAGATCCATGCTCACTTTATAGCTGACTCGGAGAGGGACCTCGGGTATTTTGATGTAAAGGAACATGTTGTTCTTTGCTGCTCGCTCCCTCATCTTGTCCACATCCCGCTCTGAGCTGATTGACTGCCTCGTGTTGCGATTTTTTGACGATTCCACGCCCACTGCCTGCTTCTCCTCCTTACGCTTGGCTCGGACTGTAGGACCAACAGTTGGGTGGCTTTCTGCACCAGGGGGCAGCTTGTCTAAAGGTTGCAAAATCAGTTTGAATGGATAGTCTATTTCATGGGAATGGGTCAGCTTCAACTCAGCTTTCCCATTCGGCGTTGTAGTCACCTAGTTATCAGATTTGTTCCAATTTTTTTTTTCTCAGATTTGCTGTGTCTAAACTACAATACTGATCAGTTTTAACTATGACGGTATTCCCTATCAACACCCACCTTCCTCCTCCTCCACCTCCTCGGGCTCCTGTTTGTCGCGGAAGAAGTAAGACATCACCGTGCGGTAGAACCGAGCAGTCAGCTGGATCGTCAATGGCGACACATTCACCTCAAAGTGCTCCTTCAGGGAAATACCGCCGACTGGACAAGTAGGAAGAAACCATAGTTTAAAAGTGACTGGTTTCTCATACCATGTAATTATTCTGAATATGAATAAGCGAAGGATGGGCCATTCCATTGGTGGTTCACCTACCAGGAGCTTTGAATTTACACAGGATTCTCAACGTCTGCGTTTTGTCGGGTAGAGATTTACCGAGTGGGTCTCTCGGAACCAGTGTTTCCTACATTGTGAGGAAAGGGTTAATATTACAACTGCTAGTACTTCCTCAATGATTTTGATGCACCTTAGTAAACTACATACTTTGTACTGACTGACCCGATATGGAGTCCCAGGCTGCAGATTGGTGACCTTGACCCACCCGAGATCAAGTTGATGCGAACCTGAGTCGTCTTCACTACTTGACTTTTTGTATCTGATTTCAAAAAATATTCATGCAAATATTTAACCTTTAGCATTATATTTTCAAGTATTAGCCTTCAAATCACTTTTTTGCTACAGTGAATGTAGCTTCTTAGAATTGTGTTTTCTTATTCCGACAGCCTTGTAACATTTTCCTCAATATGACACCCCCACAAAACTCACAGAAAGTTTTTGAGAACAAGATCTGCTATGCCGATCTGGCCATCATCCTCCGTCATTCGCCACTCGGCATGTTTGAAGCAGACCTCATAGAGTCGTGAGACCGGAGCCTCTTTCTGAATCATCGCTGCTTTGTGGTGCGACTTGATCTGTAACTGGCTCTCCTTGAAACAGCTGTGAGGACGTGAGTGAGGCATATAATTCGTGTTGATCTACATGTAACATTATCTTATATGGTGTTCGCAATGCCGAATATATCATGTGGTTTATGTCGACTGTTAATCTGTGGTTCAGCAGTATGTATACTCGGTATAAATTGGTTGGAAGTATATTTTAACCGCCACTGTCAAACTTCACTATCTTCAAAGTAAAACTGTTCAGGTTCCGGATTTTTGAATGAGTTGAATTCTTCCCATTATGAACTTGGGAGATATTGTCCTTGAGACAGATGATGACATGTGTCTATACCTGATCATGATGGCGACCTCATCACTGACAGAGCTGATCTTTTCCTTGCAGTCCTCCAGCTGCTTCTGTAGCTCCTGGCTTCTTGTTATCCACCTTAGCATGGCATATATAGAGAACAGAAAATTATGTTATGTAAAACATGCCCATTATGATGTTGTCAATATTATGTTGTCATAATATTTACGTGCCATGGTATGATGAATGATATACGAATAAATATTGTTCTATCAAAGTCGAGTCAGAGATAAATGTCATCAAAATTTCTTTAGAACAACAATGACAGTCTGATCTCTCCTCTCGTGAAATGGATATCAAAGGCAGTGGTACACAAGATAATGTCTATTATAGAGGTTGAAGGATAGCACAATTATTTTGAGAAAATCTTTTCTAGCCCTGTTTGAAGGTGCTGCTCTATTGTATGCCTACTACTTACAAGTCATTGGTGAGCTGATCTTCTGAACACCGGTGCAAGTTGTACAACTCCCTCTCCAACCTCCTAATCCTAAGTAACGCCTCCCTGCCAGAAACATATTGACAGAACAAGCAATCAATGTACTGGTATGTTTGTTATCAATTAACTTTAACTCAAATTTTAGCAATAAAATTCTGTGTCAGGCAATTAGTGACACTAGTGAAACACTCTGCTTAAAGCAATGTACATGTACTTTGTAAATATATCTTGTAACATCAGAGACCACCGACTGACTGGTGTCTACCTGAGAATGTTCTGGCGCTCCAGAATGGGAGTTTTTTGGTCCTCAACACTCGCCAGTTGAAGTGAAAATCTCATGTTTTGTAGTTTTTCTGTCAGTTCCTGAAGGACACCAAATTTACGATAAATTTGTATCAATGCCATTTTGAAACAAATTCCAGCATCCCAACAAGCCATTTCTATTTATTTTGAATACAAGTTTCTCGCAAAAGAACCTGTCTTTGTTAATCTGTATCTATTACATGTATACCTTCTTCTTTGACTCTCTGTGAAGTAGCAGATTATTGACAATGTCCAGAATCATGTCGTACTGGATCTGAAGTTAGATTCACATAAATGATCAGCTGCATATTAGTGGAAATGGAAGCATATTTCTGAAGAAATTGTTTTGCCAAACTAAGACTAGTTTAAACTGACTGAGTTGGTGCAGATGTTAAGGTCGTGATGAAGCAGTGTAACACAATCAACCCCCTCTTCTCGCTTCATCATGTTGGATTCTCGCTCATCCGGCTGTGCAAGAAAAATGTACAGATAATTGTGTATTCCCTAGATACTTGTGTATTAGCCGAGGTTTTTTCCCTTCAAAATGAGAAACAGTGTTGAGGTTTCCTAATATAAAAGTCAAACTTCTTTCAAGACAGTTGGGCTGAAGCTTTTTTTCAGAGATTTCAACATGACAACATGGAAGAGGTCACTGACCGGTAGAGGGACTTCGGTCAGCGTCCTGTCCTCTACCTCCCCGTACCCAGCGTAGAAAAACTCACAGTGGCAGCGAGACACAATCCTCTGCAGCTGTATGGGCGCCTGGCCATTCTTTATAACAGGGATTATGGCAGAGTATCGTACAGGGCATCCAAAATATATATAGCAAGGAAATCACATCATTTTATAGAATGACTCCTATGACGTGTATAAATAATGTACTGAAGTATATGTAGCAATGTATATGGGGTTATTTATTGTACGAACTCATCATCTTGTGTAACCCTCAATTGGATAAGTAATACTTCACATATATTATGTACGTGCGACTGTGCATGGATGTACTTTTTACTTATCAGATTGAAATAGAAGTACAAAGTTGAGTAGCTTATTATACTTATATCCATACCCCGCTGGATCCGTCGATAACGTCAGTGACCACGCCCCCGACACTCTGTCCGCTGCCGACCATGTCTGCGAGTCCCACCATCCCCTCCAGACCTATCAGTGGGCTAGGGCTGCGCGGCTCGACAATGTTGTTCTGGCTCAGCCACGCTATGTTCTCATCATCTGCAGGTGTCTCCACAGTGGCATAATACTGTCAGGGGAGAGGGGGGAGAGGTGGCAGCATGACCAGGAGATATATTGGTTATATATGATACTCAATAGATGCATGAACTCAAAATATTTTGAGTGACAAAAGTACCGCCATTTTTTTTTATTTATGACACAGTAGTAATAATTGTAGTTTGTACTGTATGTGGTCCTCAACTGTTCTCCAACAGATAATAGATTCAAAACGTTCCAATCTGTGAGACTGCATAAGGCAATGACATCATGATTCTCCCATCTTTGTTGTTCTCTACAGTGTTTAATATAGAGGTACAGTGCATAAGTGTTTATGATAGCAGTAGAGTGCTTAAGTGTTTAATATAGAGATAGAATGCTCAAGTGTTCATTATAGAGGTAGAGTGCTCAAGTGTTTATTATAGAGGTAGAGTGCTCAAGTGTTTATTATAGAGGTTCAGTGCTTAAGTGTTCATGATAGAGGTAGAGTGCTCAAGTGTTCATTATAGACGTATATGCATCACATCAAACTCACAGACATGACCAGTGTCATACCTGCATGGACTCGACTGAGCCAATGAGCGTGTGTTTGCTCTTGAGTTGCTGTCCCTCCCAGATAGGTTTGTGGTCACAGGCGAGTAGCGAGGCCTTGCCGGCACTGACTATGGCATATCCTGTCGTCTCCGTCCCTCGGAGGACTACCTGGGAGTTGTACAGCTCCACTGGGGAAAGAGAGGGGGGGGGCAGAATTCAGATTGATATATGATGGCTAATCACAGTTCAGCAAACGTAAGAAGGACTGATTGAACAGCTGTCTAGGGGGGATAATTCACAAGCTCACCATGCCAGTTTTTCTTGGTGACATCCTCAGTATCACATACGGCAACTCCATGCAGCTGTTTGACCAGCATCTCAGGCTCAGGCATCTGCCATCAAGAAAAGTGAAAATTTATTTCATTCATTTCCTCCCATGAGGAACTGAAGCATATGGATAATGGCTATGGAAGTGCTATTATAATTACCTCTTCGATTGCAGCTACAAATTTCGTATCGCTCTCAGAAACCAGCTTTTGTAGCATGGAAAGTGCAGGGTCGTTCTGTTTGGGCAGGGGCTGAGGGGAAGCCAAGGCGAACAATGCCTTCGTTCCACTTGTGTTGATCGACTTGTTCTTCTGTGGAGTTTACCACGTCACAATTGGGTACAGAAGTGAACAATTTCTTAAATACCACCACTCTATACTTGCTTTCATGCAGATATGCACAGAACCTCGTGACATAATATGATGGACAGACCTGTAGCGAATGCGGGTTCTCCACTTTGAATGCGTGTAGAGCCTCTGCGCTCAGGTTTTTCTTGATGCGCTGAGACTTGACGTAAGCATCATACAGCTCCAGGGCCACGTCCCTGTTGCTGGGTGTCCAGGCGCCCTTCAGATTATGGACTTGGACTCTGTGACTGGCCAACTCAGTCTGGGGCAACATGAAGGAGAGCACATTACTGTGAGTTTCAAGCTTTACTCTGGTGATGACGTGTATAGTTAGATTCAGTCCAGACCAGAGTTAAACTGTGGAGTGGCTTTGTTTATTGTACACTAACTTTTACTGTAACACACCCAAAATCTTGAAAGTTCACAGGGTAATGTTACTTTACCTCGGAGTCTTGGCTTGTGGAGCCATCCAGACTGTCTGTGTTCTGTGTGTCTGTTCTTTGGTAAGAAACCCTGTCGACAACACAGTAAAGATCAGGAGTCTAGATACAGCACAGTGACATTGAGATCTTTCTAAATTGTGCAGGAATTACTTACTTGTCTACACTCAGCATATAGCACTTGGTAACTGGGCCATCCAGAGGGATTTTCTGTAACAGAGTATGAAGCACATTTCCACTTAGATCAGTGAACAACACACATATTCATCAATTTATAAAATACTACATTTGTATATCATTTGTATTAGTGGTTTTAATTAATGAGAGAGACATGAATGTCCTTTTTAGTTTTTATTTCCCATGGTGAGGGAGACTAGACGTTCTGTCGCAACAGCAACACAGTTGTCTCTCCTCATTACTTTGCCCCCCTTTGACAGCTCCATGGTCATAAAGTCTGACAGAATGACGATTGAACATGCTAGTTGACCTGATCCCCTCCACCTTCCTTACTAAACCAGTCATTACCTTGGAGTGGCGTTTTTCCTGCTGTGTAGCTGTCCACACCCAGACAGTGATGTCCCTAAGTGTGCCGTTGAAGTGTTTGATGCTCCAAGCAGCCTGAGCCCTGTGAAATAAACCGTCCTCCAATGGCCTCAGGGTCAGCTGGAGCCCCACACCCATGGATAGAGGGCCTCCACGGGCATGAACCCCACTCTGGCGGGCAAACGACGCCCAGTAGTCAACCTCAAACTGGTGGACGGACACCGAGAATTTCACATCCCTATGAGTGAGTTGGAGAGAATGTGAGAAGCATGTCAGTTGTTGAGCTGAAACAGTGATGCATTTTATAATTTTGTCAGGATTCACTGCCGTTCAGTAGAATTTGTCTTGTGATTTGTTGTTCATTGTTTTCATTTGCTATCAATTAATTTCCAAGTTGTTGGTGTTGTTGTATTTTTTGCAATTGTTGTTGTTATTGCTGTTGCTGATGTTGTTATTGGAGTTGTTGTTGTCATAGTTGTTTTCTTTGTATTACCTGACATGGCGTGTGAGAGCAGTCTTCCTCGGCACGGTGTGGTTGAAGATTTTGCCTCGTCTGATTGGTCGAGCCACACGCCCCATGCACATCTATTGACAACACATCGATTGGCACTCTAAATAAGTGAAAACCATAACCATCAATCATGAATAACTCAGAGGTAGAATATCAACTCTGACCTTCATACTGTCCATCCAGCGCAGTGTGCTTGCATAGAACAGACATCCCGGCAGATCGTCCAGCTTTGGTTTGGTCTCAAAACTGATTTCTGTGTTGAAATACTGGGACCGGAAGCTTGCATAGGAATCCACATCCTGCAACAACATAGCATAACATTCTCATCTGAGCCATTGATCGCAATATGGTGATGATCACTACCAATGCTACCACTTTGTCAAAACTATTCTTGTATTTTTCTGTCATTACCTGAGACAGGGACTTTTTCTCAGGAGCACATGGTTCCACAGTATGGTGATCGTTGGGGTTGCCACCAGCAGTCACCCAGTGCAATCGGATACTGAAACATGGGGAAAACCGGCTTGTAATCTGTCTCGTGTTCATGCTATAACATCAATATGAGTACTTTGGCTTTCTTATCACACTGGTGTAGGGCAGATTATGAGTTGCATTACCTGAACCTAAGGTTGGGCAGGTGCAGAAGTCGACAGTCATCATACTTGGAAGCTGTCCTTGCGTAGATATCAAGGTCACCTCTTAGCACCCATTTAGCTGTACAGGGTATTGACAGTATGTATAAAGAAACAGAGACGTATATATATAAACACAACATCGGGATGTTATCCTGGATAAGTTTCCCCAAAATCTCATTGACAGAATTCTTCCTTGTTTGATTGTCAAAGGAAGATACCACCTCACATCACACTGTTTATTATAGAGGCCAACACATAGACATTTGCAGGTCTCATCGTACACTGACCATCAAACCAATCGAGTATGAGATTAGACCAGGTCCAGTCCATCATCTCTGTCTTGTTGTACGGATCAAGGGAGGCGTGGTAGAGCCAACGCATCTTCTGTAGTGACATCGTCAGTCGGCCATGGAGCAGGAGACGAAGCTTGTCCCAGAACGGCAGCGGTCGACTCGGGTCAGCCGACGGACGGTTGATTCGGTTGAGTGAGAGATTGAACTGTGCCATTGCAGGCTCCCAACAACCACCGTAAGTGATGTCAAATTGTCCAACATCTAAACATGATAAAACGTGAAATGAAGTCAATGTTTCACACTGTGCTCATAGCCTGCAGGAAGGTGACAAGAATTAAGTACAGTTATATAATCTGAATATGATACAGGTAATATTTGAACAACACTAGTATCCTAGAGTACAAGACTGTGTTAAATTATGCAGTAATGCTAACAATAATATAATTGGTGTACCAGTATAGAATGACAATTTGATGATTCCTACCAGCACTGAAGTCATGATAGAACTTGAGGGCTGGCATGTTTCTCTCAACAGTGACACTTCCCCAGGTGGGTCCTTGATATATTGTAGCTGTTCTTTTTGCTGGAATCAGGATGATAAATGCTATACTTGATCATTTGCAGTTTATCATGTTTGCATCCAGAAATTGGTTCATACCTACCTCTATGATAAACACTACTATTATTATGAACTGTTTATTTTAGAAGTAAACTAGACGTGAAGGCCTAGAGGCCTTGGGGCATTTCGATACACAACACAATCACAGGTGAACTGTTAATTACTGACAACTCTGCAACCAAAATGATTATGTAGATACATCAATTTCAATCCAAGACGACGGTTTCTGAGATATAAATGAAAATAAACGAGATATGGCTAAAAATGAAATATGCCGACTCAGCAGGAAAAAAAAATTTGGCCCAGGCACAATTTCACCCAACATACCCCTAAGATATCTTTGTCTAGTACCACAAGTCCAAAAATAACATGGATTTCATTCAACGATGTATCGTTTCCGAGATATGGCCAAAAATGAAAAAGCAAAAAAAATTTGGCCCAGGATCAAGTTGACCCAACATACCCCTAAGACATATTTGCCTAGTGTCACGAGTCCGTAAATAACGTCCGTTTCGTTCTACGATGCACTGTTTCCGAGATATGGCTGAAAATGAAAAACGCCGACTCAGCAAAAAAAATTTTGGGCACGGTCGAAGTTCATCCATAATACACCTAAGACATGTTTGTCTAGGTCGACGTGTCTGAAAATAACGTCCGTTTCGCTCTACGACGCACCGTTTCCGAGATATCTAAGAAAACGAAAAATGCCGACTCGGCAAAAAAATTTCGGGTCATGGTCCTAATACCCTTAAGACATGTTTGTCTAGGTCGACGAGTCCGAAAATGACGTCCGTTTCGCTCTACGATGCACCGTTTCCGAGATATCGACGAAAACGAAATATGCTGACTCGGCAAAAAAATTTCGGGTCAAGGTCAAAGTTCGTCCATAATACCCCTTAGACATGTTTGTCTAGGTCGACGAGTCCGAAAATAACGTCCGTTTCGCTCTAGGACGCTCCGTTCCCGAGATATCGAAGAAAACGAAAAATGCCGACTCGGCAAAAAAAATTCGGGTCAAGGTCAAAGTTCATCCATAATACCCATAAGACATATTTGGGTCGTCGAGTCCGAAAATAACGTTCATTTCGCTCTACGGCGCACCGTTTCCGAGATATCGACGAAAACGAAAAATGCCGACTCAGCAGAAAAATTCAAGGTCAAAGGTCATCCCTAATACCCTTAAGACATTTATGTCTAGGTCGACGAGTCCGAAAATGACGTCCGTTTCGCTCTACGACGCACCGTTTCCGAGATATCAACGAAAACGAAAAATGCCGACTCAATGCCGACTCAGCAGAAAAATTCAAGGTCAAGGTCAAAGGTCATCCCTAATACCCTTAAGACATGTTTGTCTAGGTTGACGAGTCCGAAAATGACGTCCGTTTCGCTCTACGACGCACCGTTTCCGAGATATCAACGAAAACGAAAAATGCCGACTCGGCAGAAAAATTCAAGGTCAAAGGTCATCCCTGATACCCTTTAGACATGTTTGTCTAAGTAGACGAGTCTGAAAATAACGTCCGTTTCGCTCTACGACGCACCGTTTCGAGAGATCGACGAAAACGAAAAATGCCGACTCGGGGAAAAGAATTTGGGTCAAGGTCAAATTACATCCATAATACCCCAAGACATGTTTGTCAAGGTTGAGGAGTCCGAAAATAACGTCCGTTTCACTCTACGACGCACCGTTTCCGAGATATCGAAGAAAACGAAAAATGCCGACTCAGCAAAAAAAATTTGGGTCCAGGTCAAAGTTCATCCTTAATACCCCTTAGACATGTTTGTCTAGGTCGACGAGTCCGAAAATAACGTCCGTTTCGCTCTATGACGCAACGTTTCCGAGATATCGAAGAAAACGAAAAATGCCGACTCAGAAAAAAATTTCGGGTCAAGGTCAAAGTTCATCCAAAATACCCCTTAGGCATGTTTGTCTAGGGTGACTAGTCCGAAAATAACGTCCGTTTCGCTCTACGACGCACCGTTTCCGAGATATGCAATGAGCCTCAAGGATGACTCATCAAAATTGTTTTCGGCCCCTGGGTCAAAGGTCGTTCGAGGAATTGACCCCATAATCGATAGGGCTCCTCTGCGACACTATATCAACATATATGTCAAGTTTCAGAATGGTAGCACAAGTACTTTTCGAGTTATCATCCGGAAACCATTTGACACAAAATTCATCCTCACGGACTAACCGGACCTCGGAGCCGGCTCCAAAACAATAGGGTTCATCTATGTAATATATGTCATAACTGGTGAAAGTTTCTCGAAGATTCATCAAGGCATTCTTGAGTTATCGTCCGGAAACCAAAAAGTGAAAGAAAAAGAAAAAAAAAAAAGAAAGAAGAAAAAAAAAATTCTGACAAAACCATAAGGGCATTTCGTGCCGAAATGCCCTAATTATATGATAAATCATGCCAGTTCACCCACCTTTTGGGGTCCCTTTCTGCTCTGCACCTATCAATCTCCCCCACACGTGCAGGTCATCAATGCTAATCAAAGGGAGGGAATATTCCCGAAAGCCAATGACAAAACTTGACGTGCTGACACTGACTGTTCGACACCAGAGTGTGACAAATTCCATGTCCTTGCCAGGAGGGGGGCTGTTGATAAAACAAATTGAATGACTTTTCCTGCTTCATATTACTGTAGATGTAGTGCTCTTTGCAATGGACTTTTTCTGCAGACTTTGCGATAAGAACAAAATTTCCAAATTAAATACTGCATATTACTATATGGTACCATACGTCATTGTCCTATACAGTATGCATGGTATAGGGCAATGACATAAAACCTTGAATATTAATCTTTGCAAAACAGTCTAGGAAACCATGCAATAATTCAGCTTCGAAAAATCGGAAGAACCAACTGAGAAAACCAACCTTTCAGAGTCTATCACCTTCATCTGGCGAAGCACATATTCTGTACCATGGTAGGATGGATCGGCAAAGGTCGTGATTTCAAGGTCGTTCATGGTCCAGCTCCACATGGTCTGTCGGGGAGGTGTTGAAGCGTACATACCGTGGGAGCGACGTATGTATTGAGAGGCTCGTGAAGTCTCCAGGGCTCCGTACAACTCCTCAATTTTGGACGCTGAGAAAATGAAGGTATATTATTGTGTAAATGGTATCTGCAGTTGACCTAATGGTTAAAACTGCAGAGGATATAATACCTGGTAGTAGGCCATGTTTTCGCCGTAACTCCTGAATGCGTAGATCCAGGGTGTGTATTCTCTTCTCATGCTCAATGTGCTCATCACAGACAAGCTACAAGTGCAAGTATCAAGGGAGATATTCAATGAGAAATTTGGCCTGACCTGATATTTTAAATGTCAAGGTGACTGTCGACAGGTGTTTATCATACGAATATGGTATGGCAATAAAAACATACATGTAACAGTTTATAGAAAAAAATTTTATCATACAATACTTTTTTCCATACCTTGTAATTATCACTAAGTTTGACCTCAAATGGATCATCATCAATCTGTATTCTGACTTGCTGCAAACAAAATATAAGCACAAAAGCAACATAAATGCTATGCTATGACATAAATATGTGTTAATTTTTAGAACTTCAGGGAATTTTCAAACCTTGACTTTGATGACGAGATCGGGTGGCAGTGTACTTTCTGATGTGAAGGACTTCTTTTGCACTTTGTGCACCAATTTTCGCCATTTGTTCAATAACTTCGCCTTAACTCAACAAAACAAACCACTTCATTTTTGTAACAAAAGACTTTGTTTAGTAGATGAAGTGATAAAATTTGTGTTGGAATGTAGATCTACATGTACAGAAAATTTAAAGGAGATTTTAGTGCCATTCCTACCTCATCAAGACATTCAGCGAAGTTGTACCCAAAAGGGAAGGAGATGTTGAAGCTTTGAAAGCTGATAGTCCATGCTCGGTTGGAAGACAATGTCAAAGTACCGAGACTCTGGCGAGCGATCTTCAACTTGTCACTATGATGATCACTCATCAATGTTACCCCCTGCAATATTGGTACCACACTCCCAAGATAAACAGTGTTTATTATGGAGGTAAAGATATCTGAATAAATTTGAGTGGCATCAGTACTCAATGCGCAGGTACCTGAAGGTCAAAGATTTGCTGATCGTCGAACATGATTTGTAGCACTTCCAGAATGAATGTGGTTTTAGTGTCACGTCGACTGAACAGGACCTCTGGACTTGTGAATGTCACGCTTGAAAATAGAAGTCACAAACATGCTATAAATATGCATTAGCTTTAAGAATAATCAGTTGGATCCATAATTCTTGCTACCAAACACTGAACATGATAAATAGAACACTAACCTGTGGTCATTCTGCAAATTCAGTTTAATTGAGCTGTTGGATTTTATTACAAGTCCCAAACCCCAACTTGCTTTAATTGCAACTTCACTCGGAGATTTGGGAACTGCTGCCTTTTGTCCTGGAAAAACATTTTACTTTCAGGCCAATAATTCATGAATGTTTTCAACAATACAATACAAATCGGAAAATCTTATGCAACATTCCTTTCAAATTATAAATGTACAGGAAATAAAACATTACCTTTGAAAATGCTGATGAGCTCTTTAAATGCACTGATTATCTCCAAGATACAAAGATGCAGCTCCATGTTCCACTCAAATGCTATGTCATCCACTATCTGAATATCAACTCCCTGCAAGAATATAATCCATTAAAAAATTTTAGGAATTGATTTGATACAATACATGCTTGGAAAGGTATCAATATTTCTAAGATTTTTCGAAAATTTATTGGAGACCTTATTATGCCTGTCTATGCTGAGAATCCACTGCTTGACTTGGCCGACTGGGTCATGTATTTCCACGGATCTCTTAACAGGTATGCTCTATGCGAAGGAATGCAATGCAAGGGTGTACCTTACGAATCATCAAAACTGGGAAACAATTCCATTTTTCAGAGGCTGAAGATGATAGAATACTAGTACAAATTGTAAGCACCTTCTGCAGTTGTGTAAGGTATGCAATCTTGAAGCCTTGAAGCGTGACTTTGAGATAACGATTCTTTTGAGATGTCATGTTAATCTGGTCCATTCGGAACATCGTACAGACTGAAACATGGGACATGACAATCAAAACTAGACGTCAAGGCCTGAAGATGCCTTGGGGCATTTCGTGTGAGTTCTATTCCTACCTAACATATACCTAAGAGACCGCGTCTAGAACCATGATGACTCTGAAACTGTCCGTGGTCAAAGTTTAAGTGACATACCCCACCCTTAGCCACCTTTCTTTTCGCTCTAGGACGCACCGTTTCCGAGATACGACCAAACAGGAAGTGCCGAGTCGGCGAAAAAAAAATTCGACACCAGAGTCGTCTCGACCCAAGATACCCACTAGACTAGTTTGTCTAGTGCCAGGAGGCCGGAATTGAGCTCCGTTTCGCTCTACGACGCACCGTTTACGAGATACGGCCAAACAGGAAGTGCCGAGTCGGCGAAAATAAATTCGACACCAGGGGTGGTTTCGACCCAAAATACCCACTAGACAAGTTTGTCTAGTGCCAGCAGGCCGGAATTGAGCTCTGTTTCGCTGTACGATGCACCATTTCCGAGATACGGCCAAACAGGAAGTGCCGAGTCGGCGAAAAAAAATTCGACACCAGGGGTCGTCTCGACCCAAGATACCCACTAGACTAGTTTGTCTCGTGCCAGCAGGCCGAAATTGAGCTCCGTTTCGCTCTACGACGCACCGTTTCCGAGATACGGAAGAACAGGAAGTGCCAAGTCGGCGAAAAAAAAATTCGACACCAGAGTCGTCTCGACCCAAGATACCCACTAGACTAGTTTGTCTAGTGCCAGGAGGCCGGAATTGAGCTCCGTTTCGCTCTACGACGCACCGTTTACGAGATACGGCCAAACAGGAAGTGCCGAGTCAGCGAAAATAAATTCGACACCAGGGGTCGTCTAGACCCAAAATACCCACTAGACTAGTTTGTCTAGTGCCAGGAGGCCGGAATTGAGCTCCGTTTCGCTCTACGACGCACTGTTTCCGAGATACGGCCAAACAGGAAGTGCCGCGTCGGCGAAAAAAAATTCGACACCAGGGGTCGTCTCGACCCAAGATACCCACTAGACTAGTTTGTCTAGTGCCAGGAGGCCGAAATTGAGCTCCATTTCTCAATACGGCCAAACAGGAAGTGCCGCGTCGGTGAAAAAAAATTCGACACCAGGGGTCGTCTCGACCCAAGATACCCACTAGACTAGTTTGTCTAGTGCCAGGAGGCCGAAATTGAGCTCCGTTTCGCTCTACGACGCACCTGTTTACGAGATACGGCCAAACAGGAAGTGCCGAGTCGGCGAAAAAAAATTCGACACCAGGGGTCGTCTCGACCCAAAATATCCACTAGACTAGTTTGTCTAGTACCAGAAGGCCGAAATTGAGCTCCGTTTCGCTCTACAACGCACCGTTTCCGAGATACGGCCAAACAGGAAGTGCCGAGTCGGCGAAAAAAAATTCGACACCAGGGGTCGTCTCGACCCAAGATACCCACTAGACTAGTTTGTCTAGTGCCAGGAGGCCGAAATTGAGCTCCATTTCTCAATACGGCCAAACAGGAAGTGCTGCGTCGGTGAAAAAAAATTCGACACCAGGGGTCGTCTCGACCCAAGATACCCACTAGACTAGTTTGTCTAGTGCCAGGAGGCCGAAATTGAGCTCCGTTTCGCTCTACGACGCACCTGTTTACGAGATACGGCCAAACAGGAAGTGCCGAGTCGGCGAAAAAAAATTCGACACCAGGGGTTGTCTCGACCCAAAATATCCACTAGACTAGTTTGTCTAGTACCAGAAGGCCGAAATTGAGCTCCGTTTCGCTCTACGACGCACCGTTTCCGAGATACGGCCAAACAGGAAGTGCCGAGTCGACGAAAATAAATTCGACACCAGGGGTCGTCTCGACCCAAGATACCCACTAGACTAGTTTGTCTAGTGCCAGGAGGCCGGAATTGAGCTCCGTTTCGCTGTACGACGCACCATTTCCGAGATACGGCCAAACAGGAAGTGCCGAGTCGGCGAAAATAAATTCGACACCAGGGGTGGTTTCGACCCAAAATACCCACTAGACAAGTTTGTCTAGTGCCAGCAGGCCGGAATTGAGCTCTGTTTCGCTGTACGATGCACCATTTCCGAGATACGGCCAAACAGGAAGTGCCGAGTCGGCGAAAAAAAATTCGACACCAGGGGTCGTCTCGACCCAAGATACCCACTAGACTAGTTTGTCTCGTGCCAGCAGGCCGAAATTGAGCTCCGTTTCGCTCTACGACGCACCGTTTCCGAGATACGGAAGAACAGGAAGTGCCAAGTCGGCGAAAAAAAAATTCGACACCAGAGTCGTCTCGACCCAAGATACCCACTAGACTAGTTTGTCTAGTGCCAGGAGGCCGGAATTGAGCTCCGTTTCGCTCTACGACGCACCGTTTCCGAGATACGGCCAAACAGGAAGTGCCGAGTCGGCGAAAATAAATTCGGCACCAGGGGTCGTCTCGACCCAAGATACCCACTAGACTAGTTTGTCTAGTGCCAGGAGGCCGGAATTGAGCTCCGTTTCGCTGTACGACGCACCATTTCCGAGATACGGCCAAACAGGAAGTGCCGAGTCGGCGAAAAAAAATTCGACACCAGGGGTCGTCTCGACCCAAGATACCCACTAGACTAGTTTGTCTAGTGCCAGCAGGCCGAAATTGAGCTCCGTTTCGCTCTACGACGCACCGTTTCCGAGATACGGCCAAACAGGTAGTGCAAAGTCGGCGAAAATAAATTCGACACCAGGGGTCGTCTCGACCCAAGATACCCACTAGACTAGTTTGTCTAGTGCCAGGAGGCCGGAATTGAGCTCCGTTTCGCTCTAGGACGCACCGTTTCCGAGATACGGCCAAACAGGAAGTGCCAAGTCGGCGAAAAAAAAATTCGACACCAGAGTCGTCTCGACCCAAGATACCCACTAGACTAGTTTGTCTAGTGCCAGGAGGCCGGAATTGAGCTCCGTTTCGCTCTACGACGCACCATTTACGAGATACGGCCAAACAGGAAGTGCCGAGTCAGCGAAAATAAATTCGACACCAGGGGTCGTCTCGACCCAAAATACCCACTAGACTAGTTTGTCTAGTGCCAGGAGGCCGGAATTGAGCTCCGTTTCGCTCTACGACGCACCGTTTCCGAGATACGGCCAAACAGGAAGTGCCGCGTCGGCGAAAAAAAATTCGACACCAGGGGTCGTCTCGACCCAAGATACCCACTAGACTAGTTTGTCTAGTGCCAGGAGGCCGAAATTGAGCTCCATTTCTCAATACGGCCAAACAGGAAGTGCCGCGTCGGTGAAAAAAAATTCGACACCAGGGGTCGTCTCGACCCAAGATACCCACTAGACTAGTTTGTCTAGTGCCAGGAGGCCGAAATTGAGCTCCGTTTCGCTCTACGACGCACCTGTTTACGAGATACGGCCAAACAGGAAGTGCCGAGTCGGCGAAAAAAAATTCGACACCAGGGGTTGTCTCGACCCAAAATATCCACTAGACTAGTTTGTCTAGTACCAGAAGGCCGAAATTGAGCTCCGTTTCGCTCTACGACGCACCGTTTCCGAGATACGGCCAAACAGGAAGTGCCGAGTCGGCGAAAATAAATTCGGCACCAGGGGTCGTCTCGACCCAAGATACCCACTAGACTAGTTTGTCTAGTGCCAGGAGGCCGGAATTGAGCTCCGTTTCGCTGTACGACGCACCATTTCCGAGATACGGCCAAACAGGAAGTGCCGAGTCGGCGAAAAAAAATTCGACACCAGGGCTCTACGACGCACCGTTTCCGAGATACGGCCAAACAGGAAGTGCAAAGTCGGCGAAAATAAATTCGACACCAGGGGTCGTCTCGACCCAAGATACCCACTAGACTAGTTTGTCTAGTGCCAGGAGGCCGGAATTGAGCTCCGTTTCGCTCTAGGACGCACCGTTTCCGAGATACGGCCAAACAGGAAGTGCCGAGTCAGCAAAAAAAAAATCTACACCAGGGGTCGTTTTGACCCAAGATACCCCCTAGACTAGTTAGTGCCAGGAGGCCGAAATTGAGCTCCGTTTCGCTCTACGACGCACCGTTTCCGAGATATGCATGAAAGCCTCAAGGATGAATCAGCAAAAATTCTTCCGAGCTCTAGGTCAAAGGTCAGTCGACGGATTGATCCCAAAATCAATAGGGTTCTTCCTTGGTGGTATCTGAACTCCCACGCAAAGAATACTTGCCATTGCATGAATACTTTTTGAGTTATCGCTCGGAAACCAAGTCTCAAAATCAACCTTGATTTCATCCTCACGGACCTCACGGACCCCGGAGCCGCCTCCAAAACAATAGGGGTCTTCCATGTAATATTTCTGACCAGTGGTGTAAATTTTGACAAGATCTGTTCAGGCGTTCCTGAGTTATTGATCGGAAACCAAACGGCGGAAAGTGAAAACAAAAGAAAAAGAAAAAAAAAAAAAAAAAAAAACCAGACAAAACCATAAGGGCATTTCGTGCCGAAATGCCCTAATGAAAATGAGGTTCCTTTTTGCCACCAGGATCGCCACCATGTAATTCAGGTACCGGTATAGATAAACCATAGAAACAGTCTACTCTGCCAAATACATACGAAAACGTTTCAATGTTACATTTAATTTTTATCACAGTTGTTTTTGCATAATGCAGACAATGGACATGACGTTTTTCTATTTCTTGGGCATAAAAGACTGTTATAGAGCCCCCAAAGCACATGGCATCAGCAGGTACCCCATTGACTGCTAGTTGTACATAAATTCATACTTTTTTTCGACCACTCGTAACAATTTTGTGAGGGTTTTTTTTTTCTCGAACCAAACCCTGGGACTATGACTTCTGCACATTTGTTTACCTTTGTGCTCATAAGACAAGTACACATTGATATTTGTGCACTGACTGTTCAAGTCAATGTGTCTCCTGGGTGAGTTTGTGGCATCTCCACCACCAAAGTTCAGAAAACTCAACAATGAAAGCCGATGTTGTTCGTCATGCTTTTCACCATGTGACGAGGCACTTTGTGACAATGTTTCATGATCTAAGTCTGTTGAACTCCTGTGTAAATCTCCAGATTTGTTTTCAGTGGACATCACAGAATCGCTTTTTGACTGTTGTGTGTTGGGTTCATTTTTTCCAGTTCTGGTCGAGTGTATGTGGCCGAGCAAGCAGCGCAGCACATTTATCCCTCCAGTGGAGAGTTCCACTTGTGTATTGTCAGTGATCATGTCCATACACTGACTAGATCCAGCCTGGGAAACCTACGATAAATACACCATTTTTGAGTCACATATTTGATACCGTACAGTATCAGCTGAACCTTAAGATCATTATTTCATGTAGAGCTTCTCTAGTTGTCACCATGGTTACCAACTCATCAAATATGCACTCACCCTGATCACTATCAGACCCATGTATAGGATGGTGCCAAGGTGGTGTATGCGGGGGGTGAGCTCAACCGAAGGAACAGCCCCTTCGGCCAGCTTCATGTAGAATGAGGTCATTTCAAAGTCAATCTTATTTTCGCTCCATTGATCTATTTTGTCTGAAGAAGAACGCGGACCATACATTAATGTATTTATAGAATCATCTATATTGGAGTACTGTACTGTAATATATATAAGACCTGTATTGGTGTGTGAGGCATCCTTGTTTGCCTCAAACGCATTAAAATGTCAAAATCAAAAGGCATGAAAACAACTGGCTTTATCACAACAGCACACAACCGTCATACGCATACAGAAATACCACATTGCACATTAAGCCACTGCGCTATGAGCCATGATAGAACAATGACATCTCCCACCTTCTGAGGTGAAGAGAGCACAGCCCAGTCGAGCCTCAGCCAGGCCTAGCTTGACTCCTGTACAGCTGTCCATGGCCACAGCTGCCGAGAGGCTCTTCACGTGTGTGGACAGCTTCAACTGTCGGTCTTTCACGAGGGAAAGCAACGTCTGCAGGCGACTTCTCTTGCTGAATAAATGAGAAAAGCAATGAAATACTCAATACAATATTATTGTTTGCATCAAAAACCCAAAACAGACAAATTATAGACTATCCTACCCAGCCCTTACAACAAACACTGGTATTGGCCCACACACTATTATTTATAATAGTAACTCTATGATTGTATTTATTGTTACATATATCGGCGTTTTAAAACAATATGATGCATCTGTAAACATACCTAACGTTCTTCGGTAGATTGATATGTTTTGCCTGTTTGTTGAGAAGTGGCTTTACAAGGTTCAGCCAGAACATCAGATCATCGTGCTGGTAGCCCACAAACCCACTCAGCACTTGTGTGGTGGCTTCAACGGTACTCTCAGCAGCCTGCAAATGGACACAAACAGAACTAATTGTTTTAACTCAAAATCATATAATAAGTGTATGTGCCAGTGGTAGACTCTGCCGCTCTATATAAACTAATGTTACCGTAGTTGGTACATTTATTCTAGCAACAATCTGCAACATTTCTACTATACATGATTTCCAAATTTAGTTGCAGCATTACCTTGGCGCTGCAGTGTAAAGCGTGCAGGTTACAGATGTTGACTCTAGTTGATCGGACAGACAGACCTGATCAAAATCCATTAGAACATTGTTTTACAGGAAGCCCCACAATTGAACTTGAATACATTTGTAGTAGAAACTACCATAAAATTTGTAAACTTCACTCTCCTCCCAGCTTGCCATTCAATAGAAGTTTTTCATCATGTGGAATAAATACATGTACGTGAATATCAAAAGTGAGTACCGGAACATAAAGTACAGTGTTTCGTTTTGCAAACATACCTTTGATCTGCATTTCTATGTGACCATATGAATATTTGTCTCCGTGATTATACAAGCTCTTGAACTGAGCAATATCCCCAAGGAAATGAAGTTCTCTGGAAAATGAAAAACTTTGGATTTATAGATGAAATAGATAACTTGCCATAACAAATCAAACTAATATGTCAGTATGTACAAAAGCAAGATTACCACTAGACGTCAAGGCCTAAAGATGCCTTGGAGGCATTTCGGTGTGATAACTAATTTATAAATATATACTAGATATCGACGAAAATGAAAAATGTCGACTCAACAAAAAAATTTAAGGTCAAGGTCAAAGTTCATCTGTATATCCCTTAGACATGATTGTCTAGAGCCACAAGTCCAAAATTAACGTCCGTTTTGCTCTACAACACACCGTTTCCGAGATATCGACGAAAACGAAAAAAGGTTGACTCGGCAAAAAAAATTTGGGTCAAAGTGAAAGTTTATCCATAATACCCCTTGGACATGTTTGTTAAGGGCGACGAGTCCAAAAAAAACGTCCGTTTCGCTCTATGACGCACCATTTCCAAGATATCGCCGGAAACGAAAAATGCCGACTCGGCAAAAAAATTTCGGGTCAAAGTTCACCCATAATACGACTTAGACATGTTTGTCTATGGCGACGAGTCCAAAAATAATGTCGGTTTCGCTCTACGACGCACCGTCTCTAAGATATCGGCGAAAACGAAAAATGCCGACTCGGCAAAAAAAATTCGGGTCAAGGTCAAAGTTTATCCATAATACCCCTCAGACATGTTTGTCTGGGGCGATGAGTCTCAAAATAATGTCTGTTTCGCTCTACGCCGCACCGTTTCCGAGATATCGTCGAAAACGAAAAATGGCGACTCGGCAAAAAAAAGTCGGGTCAAGGTCAAAGTTCATCCATAATACCCCTCAGACATGTATGTCTCGGGTGACGAGTTCGAAAATAACGTCCGTTTCACTCTACGACGCACCGTTTCTGAGATATCGTCGAAAACGAAAAGTGCCGAATGGCAAAAAAAATTCGGGTCAAAGTCAAAGTTCATCTGTATACCCCTCAGACGAATCGATGCACCGTTTCCGAGATATCGTCAAAAAAACGTAAAATGCCAACTCGGCAAAAAAATTTCGGGTCAAGGTCAAAGTTCATCCATAATACCCCTTAGACATGTTTTTCTAGGACGACGAGTCCAAAAATAATGTCCGATTCGCTCTACGACGCACGGTTTCAGAGATATCGGCGAAAACGAAAAATGCCGACTCAGCAAAAAAAATTCGGGTCAAGGTCCAAGTTCATCCATAATACCCCTCCGACATGTTTGTCTAGGGCAACGAGTCCAAAAATAACGTCCGTTTCGCTCTACGACGCACCGTTTTACGAGATATCTGCGAAAACGAAAAATGCCGACTCAACCAAAAAATTTCGGGTCAAGGTCAAAGTTCATCTGTATACCCTTCAGACATGTATGTCTAGGGCGACGAGTCCAAAAATAACGTCCGTTTCGCTCTACGACGCACCGTTTCCGAGATATCGACGAAAACGAAAAATGCCGACTCAGCAGAAAAATTCAAGGTCAAGGTCAAGTCATCCCTAATATCCCTTAGACATGTTTGTCTAGGGCCACGAGTCCGAAAATAACGTCCGTTTCGTTCTACGACGCACTGTTTCCGAGATATGCAGGATACCTCAAGGATGACTGGGCGGAAACTCTTTCGACCTCTAGGTCATAGGTCGTTTGACCATATGACCCCAAAATCAATAGGGTTGTTCCTGGGTGATATATGAACCTCCATGCAAAGTTTTGCAGCCATTGCCTGAACAGTTTTTGAGTTATCGTGCGGAAACAAAGTACAAAAATTAGCCCAAGGGCTAAGAAAGGTTAGGCCAAAAAAAAAAATTCTATGTTTCTGGTTACAATGGTCTTCCAAAAGTGATGCGGTGATGCGAATTTTTTTTTTTTCTTTTTTTTTTCCTAAATCGGCACGAGTCGTGTTAACCGAAGCCATGAAAGCTACATTTGCCTCAGTAAAACACCTATCTATGTTAAATATATTATGTGCATAGAACATCCTACTGTTTTTTTATATTCTAAACAAAACATTTGTATTCTTTGATAAATTTCATATTACCTAAGCTTTATGTTGCCCTGATGCTTTGTAGCATTACGAATGTGTTGTACATAAGGTTGTCCAAGTTGCTTCCGTGTTTTATTAATTCCTTTCGTCCATCTTCATACCAATTTGCATCTGCATTTCATTCATCCCATGGGTGTGATAACAGGTAAGTATTGCCGGCCGCGCACGTATAAAACAGTTTGTTACCCGTTCGTAGCCGCGATTTCATTTGCAAACTATTGACGATTACACCGCACAGTTACTCACTCGACATTATTATTGCTTTCAAATTGCCGCACCGACTAAATTTACATTGTTATTAATATCATCGTTTGTGATATTTGAGCTGACACACAACACAACACAAATACGGCCACATTTATGTATTGATGAACTTTTAGTAAGCCTATGTTCTTCAACACAAACACAACTCACAAATTTGCATAGCTTAATAACTGCTACTGATTGTAAAACATGTAGAATATGACATTGTATGTGCTCTTTTATCATTCAATAACCAAATGTCGAGGGCGGCGGTAAAAAAAATATAAAAAACGAAGTGACGCGCGGTATTTTAAGTGATGCGCGCGATTTTTTTTTTTAAAAAGGAAATGATGCGCGGGGTTTGGAGTGACGCGCGCGATAACCAGAAACATAGAATTTTTTTTTTTTGGCCTTACCGGACAATGTATATTTTAGATATTAGCCTTTTGCCCCATGACCTTGAAAATAAGGTAATTGGTCAATTTGAGGTCACGAGAACATTTTGCCCATATCATTTCTAGCATGTCCACAATTGATTCCTAAGCTGTAAAGTCGATATTAAGTGAGATATTAGCCATTTTGTGATCTGACCTTGAAAATGAGGTCAAAGGTCAAGTTCAAGGTCATGAGAATATTCAGCATATATCATTTACAATATGTTCGCAATTAACTCCTAAGCCGTAAAGTCCCTAACAAGTGAGATATCAACTTTTTTTGTTCTCTGCCCTTGAAAATGAGGTCAAGGTCAAATTCAAGGTCATCAAAATATTCAGCATTATATCATTTCCTATATGTTCACAATTGATTGCTGAACTGTAAAATCAATAATAAGCAAGATATTAGCCATTTTGTCCTGTGACCTTGAAAATGAGGTCAAAGGTCAGATTCAAGGTCATCAGAATATTCGGCATATATCATTTCCTATACGTCCACAATTGATTCCTAAGCTGTAAAGTGAATAATAAGTGAGATAATAAGACATTTTGTGCTCTGACCTTGAAACCGAGGTCAGAGGTCAAATTCAAGGTCACGATAATATTCAGCATATATCATTTCCTATATGTCCACAATTGATTCCTAGTCTCTAATCTCAATATTAAGTGAGATATTAGGCATAATGTGTCCCATTATAAAGCATAGGAGAATTTAACATGGGAAAGTCCCATTTGGGCCGAGTTTGGGCCGAAATGGCCCACTTCGAGCGATTCAAGCGCAACGAAATTTATAGACATCATAGGAGTACATATGAGGAGTGTTATGTATCAAAAAGAAAAAAAGTTACTGAACAGATTTTGAGAAAATCGCCACCAAAGCCCAAAATCAGGCATTTTTCGTCGAAAACGGCCGCCATTTTGAAAAAAAATGCGAAAATCAAAAAACTAAAAATTAGCCCAATGGGCTAGTAAGGTTACCGGAGAAATATACAGAGTTAAGCCGAGAAAGTTGAAAGTCAAATTCAAGGTGACCACTGAAATCGCCATATCTCTAACCTTGAAAATGGGATCAAAGGTTAAATTCTAGATCACCAAACTATTCAGCATACATCATTTCCTATATGTTCACTATGGACCCCTAAGCTGTAAATTTGATAATAAGCGAGATATAAGCCATTTTGTAATCTGACTTTGAAAATAAAATGACTGACCTTGAAATTTAGGTCAAAGGTCAAATTCGATATCATTAGAATATTCAGAATATATCATTTCCTATATGTTCACAATTGATTCCTAAGCTGTAAAGTCGATAATAAGCAAGATATTAGCCATTTTGTCCTGTTGACCTTGAAAATGAGGTCAAAGGTCAAATTCAAGGTCATGAGAATTTTCAGCATATATCATTTCCTATATGTTCACAATTAATTCCTAAGCTGTGAAGTCGCTAATAAGCAAGATATTGGCCATTTTGTCCTGTGACCTTGAAAATAGGTCAAAGGTCAAATTCAAAGTCACGAGCATTTTCAGCATATATCATTTCTTATATGTTCACAATTGATTCCTAAGCTGTAAAGTCGCTAATAAGCAAGATATTGGCCATTTTGTCCTGTGACCTTGAAAATGAGGTCAAAGGTCAAATTCAAGGTCATGAGAATATTCAGCATATATCATTTCCCATATGTTCACAATTGATTCCTAAGCTGTAAAGTCGATAATAAGCGAGATATCAGCAATTTTGTCCTGTGACCTTGGAAATGAGGTCAGAGGTCAAATTCAAGGTCATGAGAATATTCTGCGTATATCATTTCCTATATGTTCACAATTGATTCCTAAGCTGTAAAGTCGATAATAAGCGAGATCTTAGCCATTTTGTCATGTGACCTTCAAAATGAGGTCAAAGGTCAAATTCAAGGTCATGAGAATTTTCAGCATATATCATTTCCTATATGTTCACAATTGATTTCTAAGCTGTTAAGTCGCTGATAAGCAAGATATTGGCCATTTTGTCCTGTGACCTTGAAACAGGGGTCAAAGGTCAAATTCAAGGTCACGAGAATTTTCAGCATATATCATTTCCTATATGTTCACAATTGATTATTAAGCTGTAAAGTCGCTAATAAGTAAGATATTGGCCAATTTGTCCTGTGACCTTGAAAATGAGGTCAAAGGTCAAATTAAAGGTCATGAGAATATTCAGCATATATCATTTCCTATATGTTCACAATTGATTCCTAAGCTGTAAAGTCGATAATAAGCGAGATATTAGCAATTTTGCCCTGTGACCTTGGAAATGAAGTCAGGGTCAAATTCAAGGTCATGAAAATATTCAGCATATATCATTTCCTATATGTTCACAATTGATTCCTAAACTGTAAAGTCGATAATAAGCGAGATATTAGCCATTTTGTCATGTGACCTTGAAAATGAGGTCAAAGGTTAAATTCAAGGTCACGAGAATATTCAGCATATATCATTTCCTATATGTCCACAATTGATTCCTAAGCTGTAGAGTCGATAATAAGTGAGATATTAGCCATTTTGTCCTGTGACCTTGAAAATGAGGTCAAAGGTCAACTTCGAGGTCATGACAATAATCTGCATATATCATTTCCTATATGTTCATAACTGATTCCTAAGCTGTAAAGTCGATAACAAGCGAGATATTAGCCATTTTGTCCAATGACCTTGAAAATGGGGTCAAAGGTCAAATTCAAGGTCATCAGAATATTCAGCATATATCATTTCCTATATGTCCACAATTGATTGCTAAGCTGTAGAGTCGATAATAAGCGAGATATCAGCCATTTTAAGCTCTGACCTTGAATTGAGGTCAGAGGTCAAATTCAAGGTCACGAGGATATTCAGCATATATCATTTCCTATATGTCCACAATTGATTCCTAGTCTCTAATCTCAATATTAAGTGAGATATTAGGCATAATGTGTCCCATTATAAAGCATAGGAGAATTTAACATGGGAAAGTCCCATTTGGGCCGAGTTTGGGCCAAAATGGCCCACTTCGAGCGATTCAAGCGCAACGAAATTTATAGACATCATAGGGGTACACATGAGGAGTGTTATGTATCAAAAAGAAAAAATGTTACTGAACAGATTTTGAGAAAATGGCCACCAAAGTCAAAAATCAGGCATTTTTCGTCGAAAACGGCCGCCATCTTGAAAAAAATGCGAAAATCAAAAAACTAAAAAATACCTCCTTCCTGATTTATTTTTAAGTATTTTTGTGCAAAATTTCAGAAGAATTCGCCTGTAAACAAAAAAGATAAAATTAGCCCAATGGGCTAGAAAGGTTACCGGAGAAATATACAGAGTTAAGCCGAGAAAGTTGAAGGTCAAATTCAAGGTGCCCACTGAAATCGCCATATCTCTAACCTTGAAAATGGGATCAAAGGTTAAATTCTAGATCACCAAACTATTCAGCATACATCATTTCCTATATCATGTATATGTTCACTATGGACCCCTAAGCTGTAAATTTGATAATAAGCGAGATATAAGCCATTTTGTAATCTGACTTTGAAAATAAAATGACTGACCTTGAAATTTAGGTCAAAGGTCAAATTCAATTTCATTAAAATATTCAGAATATATCATTTCCTATATGTTCACAATTGATTCCTAAGCTGTAAAGTCGATAATAAGCGAAATATTAGCCATTTTGTCCTGTTGACCTTGAAAATGAGGTCAAAAGTCAAATTCAAGGTCACTAGAATATTCAGCATATATCATTTCCTATATGTCCACAATTGATTTCTAAGCTGTAAAGGCGCTAATAAGCAAGATATTGGCCATTTTGTCCTGGGACCTTGAAAATGAGGTCAAAGGTCAAATTCAAGGTCATGAGAATATTCAGCATATATATATCATTTCCTATATGTTCACAATTGATTCCTAATCTGTAAAGTCGATAATAAGCGAGATATTAGCAATTTTGTCCTGTGACTTTGGAAATGAGGTCAAAGGTCAAATTCAAGGTCATGAGAATATTCAGCATATATCATTTCCTATATGTTCACAATTGATTCCTAAGCTGTAAAGTCGATAATAAGCGAGATATTAGCCATTTTGTCATGTGACCTTGAAAATGAGGTCAAAGGTCAAATTCAAGGTCATGAGAATATTCAGCATATATATATCATTTCCTATATGTTCACAATTGATTCCTAAGCTGTAAAGTCGATAATAAGCGAGATATTAGCAATTTCGTCCCGCGACCTTGGAAATGAGGTCAAAGGTCAAATTCAAGGTCACGAAAATATTCAGCATATATCATTTCCTATATGTTCACAATTGATTCCTAAACTGTAAAGTCGATAATAAGCGAGATATTAGCCATTTTGTCATGTGACCTTGAAAATGAGGTCAAAGGTCAAATTCAAGGTCACAAGAATATTCAGCATATATCATTTCCTATATGTCCACAATTCATTCCTAGTCTCTAATCTCAATATTAAGTGAGATATTAGGCTTAATGTGTCCCATTATAAAGCATAGGAAAATTTAACATGGGAAAGTCACATTTGGGCCGAGTTTGGGCCCAAAATGGCCCACTTCAAGCGATTCAAGCGCAACGAAATTTATACATGTCACTGGGGTACATATGAGGAGTGTTTTTCATCAATAGGGAAAAAATTAGCCCAATGGGCTAGAAAGGTTACCGGAGAAATATACAGAGTTAAGCCGAGAAAGTTGAAGGTCAAATTCAAGGTGACCACTGAAATCGCCATATCTCTAACCGTGAAAATGGGATCAAAGGTTAAATTCTAGATCACCAAACTATTCAGCATACATCATTTCCTATATGTTCACTACGTTGTAAGCTGTAAATTTGATAATAAGCGAGATATAAGCCATTTTGTAATCTGACTTTGAAAATAAAATGACTGACCTTGAAATTTAGGTCAAAGGTCAAATTCAATATCATTAAAATATTCAGAATATATCATTTCCTATATGTTCACAATTTCAAGGTCATCAGAATATTCAGCATATATCATTTCCTATATGTCCACAATTGATTCCTAAGCTGTAGAGTCGATAATAAGCGAGATATAAGCCATTTTGTGCTCTGACCTTGAAACTGAGGTCAGAGGTCAAATTCAAGGTCACGAGAATATTCAGCATATATTATTTCCTATATGTCCACAATTGATTCCTAAGCTGTAGAGTCGATAATAAGCGAGATATAAGCCATTTTGTGCTCTGACCTTGAAACTGAGGTCAGAGGTCAAATTCAAGGTCACGAGAATATTCAGCATATATTATTTCCTATATGTCCACAATTGATTCCTAGTCTCTAGTCTCAATATCAAGTGAGATATTAGGCATAATGTGTCTCATTATAAAGCATAGGAGAATTTAACAGTTTGGGCCAAAATGGCCTACTTCGAGCAATTCAAGCGCAACGAAATTTATAGACATCATAGAAGTACATATGAGGAGTCTTATGTATCAAAAAGAAAAAAGTTACTGAACAGATTTTGAGAAAATGGCCGCCAAAGTCCAAATTTGCCCATTTTTCGACGAAAACGGCCGCCATTTTGAAAAAATTAGCCCAAGGGCTAAGAAAGGTTACCGGACAATATACATTTTAGATATTAGCCTTTTGTCCAGTGACCTTGAAAATAAAGTCACTGATAATTTCAGGGCCATGAAATTTTCAACAAATATATCACTTCTAGTATGTCCACAACAAATTCCTAAGCTGTAAAGTTGATAATAAGTGAGATATTAGCCATTCTGTGATGTGACCTTGAAAATGAGGTCAAAGTTCAAGTTCAAGGTCATGAAAATATTCAGTATATATCATTCCTCTATATTTGCAATTGATTCCTAAGCTGTAAAGATGATAATAAGCGACATATTAGCCATTCTGTTCTCTGACCTTGAAAATGGGATCAAAGGTCAAATTCTAGATCACCAAAATATTCAGCATACATCATTTCCTATATGTTCACTATGGATCCCTAAGCTGTAAATTTGATAATAAACGAGATATAAGCCATTTTGTATTCTGACTTTGGACAATTGATTCCTAAGCTGTAAAGTCGATAATAAGCAAGATATTAGCCATTTTGTCCTGTTGACCTTGAAAATGAGGTCAAAAGTCAAATTCAAGGTCACTAGAATATTCAGCATATATCATTTCCTATATGTTCACAATTGATTCCTAAGCTGTAAAGTCGCTAATAAGCAAGATATTGGCCATTTTGTCCTGTGACCTTGAAAATGAGGTCAAAGGTCAAACTCAAGGTCACGAGAATATTCAGCATATATCATTTCCTATATGTTCACAATTGATTCCTAAGCTGTAAAGTCGATAATAAGCGAGATATTAGCCATGTCGTCCTGTGACCTTGAAAATGAGGTCAAAGGTCAAATTCAAGGTCACGAGAATATTCTGCATATATCATTTCCTATATGTTCACAATTGATTCCTAAGCTGTAAAGTCGATAATAAGCGAGATATTAGCCATTTTTGTCATGTGACCTTGAAAATAAGGTCAAAGGTCAAATTCAAGGTCACGAGAATATTCAGCATATATCGTTTCCTAAATGTTCACAATTGATTCCTAAGCTGTAAAGTCGATAATAAGCGAGATATTAGCCATTTTGTGCTCTGACCTTGAACCCGAGGTCAAAGGTCAAATTCAAAGTCACGACAATGTTCGGCATATATCATTTCCTATATGTCCACAATTGAATACTAGTCTCTAATCTCAATATTAAGTGAGATATTATGGCTTAATGTGTCCCATTATAAAAATTAGCCCAATGGGCTAGTAAGGTTACCGGAGAATTATACAGAGTTAAGCCGAGAAAGTTGAAAGTCAAATTCAAGGTGACCACTGAAATCGCCATATCTCTAACCTTGAAAATGGGATCAAAGGTTAAATTCTAGATCACCAAACTATTCAGCATACATCATTTCCTATATGTTCACCATGGACCCCTAAGCTGTAAATTTGATAATAAGCGAGATATAAGCCATTTTGTAATCTGACTTTGAAAATAAAATGACTGACCTTGAAATTTAGGTCAAAGGTCAAATTCAATATCATTAAAATATTCAGAATATATCATTTCCTATATGTTCACAATTGATTGCTAAGCTGTAAAGTCGATAATAAGCGAGATATTAGCCATTTTGTCCTGTTGACCTTGAAAATGAGGACAAAAGTCAAATTCAAGGTCACTAGAATATTCAGCATATATCATTTCATATATGTTCACAATTGATTTCTAAGCTGTAAAGGTGCTAATAAGCAAGATATTGGCCATTTTGTTATGTGACCTTGAAAATGAGGTCAAAGGTCAAATTCGAGGTCATGAGAATATTCAGCATATATCATTTCCTTTATGTTCACAATTGATTCCTAAGCTGTAAAGTCGATAATAAGCGAGATATTAGCAATTTTGTCCTGTGACCTTGGAAATGAGGTCAAAGGTCAAATTCAAGGTCATGAGAATATTCAGCATATATCATTTCCTATATGTTCACAATTGATTCTTAAGCTGTAAAGTCGATAATAAGCGAGATATTAGCCATTTTGTCATGTGACCTTGAAAATGAGGTCAAAGGTTAAATTCAAGGTCATGAGAATTTTCAAGCATATATCATTTCCTATATGTTCACAATTGATTCCTAAGCTGTAAAGTCGCTAATAAGCAAGATATTGGCCGTTTTGTCCAGACCTTGAAAATGAGGTCAAAGGTCAAATTCAGGGTCACGAGAATTTTCAGCATATATCATTTCCTATATGTTCACAATCGATTCCTAAGCTGTAAAGTCGCTAATAAGCAAGATATTGGCCATTTTGTCCTGTGACCTTGAAAATGAGGTCAAAGCTCAAATTCAAGGCCACGAGAATATTCAGCATATATCATTTCCTATATGTTCACAATTGATTCCTAAGCTGTAAAGTCGATAATAAGCGAGATATTAGCAATTTCGTCCCGCGACCTTGGAAATGAGGTCAAAGGTCAAATTCAAGGTCACGAAAATATTCAGCATATATCATTTCCTATATGTTCACAATTGATTCCTAAACTGTAAAGTCGATAATAAGCGAGATATTAGCCATTTTGTCATGTGACCTTGAAAATGAGGTCAAAGGTCAAATTCAAGGTCACAAGAATATTCAGCATATATCATTTCCTATATGTCCACAATTCATTCCTAGTCTCTAATCTCAATATTAAGTGAGATATTAGGCTTAATGTGTCCCATTATAAAGCATAGGAAAATTTAACATGGGAAAGTCACATTTGGGCCGAGTTTGGGCCCAAAATGGCCCACTTCAAGCGATTCAAGCGCAACGAAATTTATACATGTCACTGGGGTACATATGAGGAGTGTTTTTCATCAATAGGGAAAAAATTAGCCCAATGGGCTAGAAAGGTTACCGGAGAAATATACAGAGTTAAGCCGAGAAAGTTGAAGGTCAAATTCAAGGTGACCACTGAAATCGCCATATCTCTAACCGTGAAAATGGGATCAAAGGTTAAATTCTAGATCACCAAACTATTCAGCATACATCATTTCCTATATGTTCACTACGTTGTAAGCTGTAAATTTGATAATAAGCGAGATATAAGCCATTTTGTAATCTGACTTTGAAAATAAAATGACTGACCTTGAAATTTAGGTCAAAGGTCAAATTCAATATCATTAAAATATTCAGAATATATCATTTCCTATATGTTCACAATTGATTCCTAAGCTGTAAAGTCGATAATAAGCAAGATATTAGCCATTTTGTCCTGTTGACCTTGAAATTTAGGTCAAAGGTCAAATTCAATATCATTAAAATATTCAGAATATATCATTTCCTATATGTTCACAATTGATTCCTAAGCTGTAAAGTCGATAATAAGCAAGATATTAGCCATTTTGTCCTGTTGACCTTGAAAATGAGGTCAAAAGTCAAATTCAAGGTCATGAGAATATTCAGCATATATCATTTCCTATATGTTCACAATTGATTCCTAAGCTGTAAAGTCGATAATAAGCAAGATATTAGCCATTTTGTCCTGTTGACCTTGAAAATAAGGTCAAAAGTCAAATTCAAGGTCACTAGAATATTCAGCATATATCATTTCCAATATGTTCACAATTGATTCCTAAGCTGTAAAGTCGCTAACAAGCAAGATATTCGCCATTTTGTCCTGTGACCTTGAAAATGAGGTCAAAGGTCAAATTCAAGGTCACGAGAATATTCAGCATATATCATTTCCTATATGTTCACAATTGATTCCTAAGCTGTAAAGTCTATAATAAGCGAGTTATTAGCAATTTTGTCCTGTGACCTTGGAAATGAGGTCAAAGGTCAAATTCAAGGTCATGAGAATATTCAGCATATATCATTTCCTATATGTTCACAATTGATTCCTAAGCTGTAAAGTCGATAATAAGCAAGATATTAGCCATTTTGTCATGTGACCTTGAAAATGAGGTCAAAGGTCAAATTCAGGGTCATGAGAATTTTCAGCATATATCATTTCCTATATGTTCACAATTGATTCCTAAGCTGTAAAGTCGATAGTAAGCAAGATATTAGCCATTTTGTCATGTGACCTTGAAAATGAAATCAAAGGTCAAATTCAGGGTCATGAGAATTTTCAGCATATATCATTTCCTATATGTTCACAATTGATTCCTAAGCTGTAAAGTCGCTAATAAGCAAGATATTGGCCATTTTGTCCTGTGACCTTGAAAATGAGGTCAAAGGTCAAATTCAAGGTCACGAGAATATTCAGCATATATCATTTCCTATATGTTCACAATTGATTCCTAAGCTGTAAAGTCGATAATAAGCGAGATATTAGCAATTTTGTCCTGTGACCTTGGAAATGAGGTCAAAGGTCAACACAAGGTCACGAAAATATTCAGCATATATCATTTCCTATATGTTCACAATTGATTCCTAAACTGTAAAGTCGATAATAAGCGAGATATTAGCCATTTTGTCATGTGACCTTGAAAATGAGGTCAAAGGTCAAAGTCAAGGTCACTAGAATATTCAGCATATATCATTTCCTATATGTTCACAATTGATTCCTAGACTGTAAAGTCGATAACAAGCGAGATATTAGCCATTTTGTCCTGTGACCTTGAAAATGAGTTCGAAGGTCAAATTGAAGGTCATCAGAATATTCAGTATATATCATTTCCTATATGTCCACAATTGATTCCTAAGCTGTAAAGTCGATAATAAGCGATATATAAGCCATTTTGTGCTCTGACCTTGAAACTGAGGTCAAAGGTCAAATTCAAGGTCACGAGAATATTCAGCATATATTATTTCCTATATGTCCACAATTGATTCCTAAGCTGTAGAGTCGATAATAAGCGAGATATAAGCCATTTTGTGCTCTGACCTTGAAACTGAGGTCAGAGGTCAAATTCAAGGTCACGAGAATATTCAGCATATATCATTTCCTATATGTTCACAATTGATTCCTAGTCTCTAATCTCAATATCAAGTGAGATATTAGGCATAATGTGTCCCATTATAAAGCATAGGAGAATTTAACATGGGAAAGTCCCATTTGGGCCGAGTTTGGGCCAAAATGGCCCACTTCGAGCGATTCAAGCGCAACGAAATTTATAGACATCATAGAAGTACATATGACGAGTCTTATCTATCAAAAAGAAAAAAAGTTACTGAACAGATTTTGAGAAAATGGCCACCAAAGTCCAAAATCAGGCATTTTTCGTCGAAAACGGCCGCCATTTTGAAAGAAATGCGAAAATCAAAAAACTAAAAAATACCTCCTTCTTGAATTATTTTTAAGTATTTTTCTGCAAAATTTCAGAAAAATTCGCCCGTAAACAAAAAAGATAAAAATGTGGACGACGACGACGACGACGACGACGACGACGACGACGACGGACGACGACGGACGACGGACGCAACGCCATGCCAATAGGTTATCGGACCATAGGTCCGGTAACCTAAAAAAGCATAGGAGAATTTAACATGGGAAAGTCCCATTTGGGCCGAGTTTGGGCCCAAAATGGCCCACTTCGAGCGATTCAAGGGCAACGAAATTTATACATGTCACAGGGGTACATATGAGGAGTGTTATGCATCAATACAAAAAAAAGTTACTGAACAGATTTTGAGAAAACGACCGTCAAAGTCCAAAATTGGCCATTTTTCGACGAAAACGGCCGCTCTGACCTTGAAACCGAGGTCAGAGGTCAAATTCAAGGTCACGACAATATTCAGCATATATCATTTCCTATATGTCCACAATTGATTCCTAGTCTCTAATCTCAATATTAAGTGAGATATAAGACATAATGTGTCCCATTATAAAGCATAGGAGAATTTAACATGGGAAAGTCCCATTTGGGCCGAGTTTGGCCCAAAATGGCCCACTTCGAGCGATTCAAGCGCAACGAAACTTATACACATCACAGGAGTATATATGAGGAGTGTTATGTATCAAAAAGAAAAAAAGTTACTGAACAGTTTTTGAGAAAATGGCCGCCAAAGTCCAAAATCAGGCATTTTTCGACGAAAACGGCCGCCATTTTGAAAAAAATGCGAAAATCAAAAAACTAAAAAATACCTCCCTCTCGAAATATTTTTAGGCATTTTTGTGCAAAATTTCAGAAAAATTCGTCCGTAAACAAAAAAGATAAAAAATTAGGCCAAGGGCCGAAGATAGGTTACCGGACAATGTTTAATATTTTAGATGTTAGCCAGGTCACTGGTTGAATTCAAGGTCAAGAGAATATTCAGCATATATAACAATAAGCATATATCGTGTCTACAGTTGATTGCTAAGCTGTAAATTCAATAATCAGAAAGATATTAGCAATTTTGTGCTGTGGCCTTGAAAATGAAGGGGCAAAAGTCAAATTCAAGATCATCAAAATATTCAATGTATATCATTTTGTATATCATGTCCACAATTGATTCCCAAGCCATACAGTCAATAGAGGAGCTAGATATGAGCCAGTTTGTCCTTGGACCTTGAAAATGAGGTCAGAGGTCAAATTCAAGGTCATGAGAATATTCAGCATATATCATTTCCTATATGTCCACAATTGATTCCTAAGCTGTAAAATCGATAATAAGTGAGATATTAGCCATTTTGTCCTGTGACCTTGAAAATGAGGTCAAAGGTCAAATTCAAGGTCATGACAATAATCTGCATATATCATTTCCTATATGTTTATAATTGATTGCTAAGCTGTAAAGTCGATAACAAGCGAGATATTAGCCATTTTGTCCTGTGACCTTGAAAATGACTTCGAAGGTCAAATTCAAGGTCATCAGAATATTCAGCATATATCATTTCCTATATGTCCACAATTGATTCCTAAGCTGTAGAGTCGATATTAAGCGAGATATAAGCCATTTTGTGCTCTGACCTTGAAACTGAGGTCAGAGGTCAAATTCAAGGTCACGAGAATATTCAGCATATATTATTTCCTAAATGTCCACAATTGATTCTTAAGCTGTAGAGTCGATAATAAGCGAGATATAAGCCATTTTGTGCTCTGACCTTGAAACTGAGGTCAGAGGTCAAATTCAAGGTCACGAGAATATTCAGCATATATCATTTCCTATATGTCCACAATTGATTCCTAGTCTCTAATCTCAATATCAAGTGAGATTTTAGGCATAATGTGTCCCATTATAAAGCATAGGAGAATTTAACATGGGAAAGTCCCATTTGGGCCGAGTTTGGGCCAAAATGGCCCACTTCGAGCGATTCAAGCGCAACGAAATTTATAGACATCATAGCAGTACATATGAGGAGTCTTATGTATCAAAAAGAAAAAAAGTTACTGAACAGATTTTGAGAAAATGGCCGCCAAAGTCCAAAATCAGGCATTTTTCGTCGAAAACGACCGCCATTTTGAAGAAAAAGCGAAAATCAAAAAACTAAAAAATACCTCCTTCTTGAATTATTTTTAAGTATTTTTCTGCAAAATTTCAGAAAAATTCGCCCGTAAACAAAAAAGATAAAAATGTGGACGACGACGACGACGACGACGGACGACGACGGACGGACGCAACGCCATGCCAATAGGTTATCGGACCATAGGTCCGGTAACCTAAAATGTTAACAGACGGACGACGGACGGACGGACGGACGGACGACGGACGCAACGCCATGGCAATAGGTTATCGGACCATAGGTCCGGTAACCTAAAAAAGGCGAAAATCAAAAAACTAAAAAATACCTCCCTCTGGAAATATTTTGTAAACTTTAAAGATTGTAAATCCGATTGTAAACTTTAAAGATAAAATTGTTTACGGACGAACGGACGGACGGACGGACGGACGGACGGACGGACGACGGACGCAACGCCATGGCAATAGGTTATCGGACCATAGGTCCGGTAACCTAAAAATGTTAACGCCGGACGGACGACGGACGCAACGCCATGCCAATAGGTTATCGGACCAAAGGTCCGGTAACCTAAAAACTAAAAAATACCTCCCTCTCGAAATATTTTTAGGCATTTTTGTGCAAAATTTCAGAAAAATTCGATCGTAAACTTTAAAGATAAAATTGTTGACGGACGACGGACGACGACGGACGACGACGACGACGGACGCATCGCCATGCCAATAGGTTACGGACCATAGGTCCGGTAACCTAAAAAGACCTCAATTTCATCCTCAAGGACCTCACGGACCTCGGATCCGACTCAAAAACCATACAGCACATCAACATAATATGTCTGAGCAGTGGTGAAAATTTCAAGTCGATCCGTCAAGGCGTTCTCGAGTTATCGCGCGGAAACGAAAACGGCGAAATGCCTTAAATGCCTTGCAGAAATGCCTTAATAAATGTACTCATAAAATGACATACCTTCCTGTCCGATCATCGCAAACATGCACTGCAATTTCTGTTACATTCATGCTCATTTTCTGCAAAGGAGAAACGTGACACAAATTTGCTAATACATGTATACACAGAAAAGATCAACAAAATCCAGTGAACTTAGAGCTGAAACATACCTCTGGAAAGGTTGCAGTTATGAGTTTGGGTGATGGTTCTACGAGAAGAATAAATGATATCACTCATTATGGCATTTCCTTTAAACCATCAACACAAAATGTATTGATTAGTTAAAGCCTTTAGAATCAGTTACTCAAGGACATAATAACTTGATGAAGATATATGCACACTCTTATTTTTACCTGGACTGTGCTTTGTCTGCAAGTTCCTATCAACTGGAGCTCTGCTCAATCTCCAAGCTTTCAAGTAGTTTATCAAGTCTGAAAATATATATGGAACTTTGCTAGTGGTATGATCAAAATTACTGGTATTGCAGTAATTTTCTTCCCAAAATGTCAGGTCTTCAAGGAATTGTGCCTTTTTATATTATTACCTGTGTTTAATCTGATATGAGGTTTCAGTAGTTCCACTGTGCACTCCTGGGAACAAAACAATGAACATGACAAATAAATTTATGTTAATTGTTGATACTGTTAATGCCGAGTATTTTGTGAGTAGGACCTATACATGTATTTTTTTTTCCATGCTTTAATTCAGTTGTTTTTTTCCTTATGGATATGAAAACAACATGCTTACTTTCACGGTAAATTGTATATTCTCATCAAATGAAACTGCTGCATGTAAGGAATGTGAAAATTCAAGTTCCCCTAAACATGGAGAACTATCCTGCAAATTTACAACAAGGGCATGTAACAACATCTCGAGACCCACACATATGTAAAATACCATTATGTATCAAAAGAATATTAACAGATTAACTATTTTGTTGCAAGGATTATTTAATGGGATGACTATTGCTCGAACTAGTCACTGTCCTACCTTTTTGGAATCACTACAGAGGACTTTAATGTGGCACGACTGGACGACAAAAAATATCACAATTCTGAAATTTAACAGAAAATGGTTATTTTTTTCAATCCTGTCACAGCAATTTGTATATTCAGGTCACAGCATATGCATGGTGCCATATACAGACATTTGCCTCACAGAGAGTGAAAATCGAAAATGCCACTACAAATACTGTATTGGTCCTAATAGTAGCACGGCGTGCCAAAGCAAGACTTCCTGCAGCAGCGCTTGCAAAAATACTACGGTCAAACTTGAGATCAAATTTAAGAAAATCACTGAATAATACACCTATAGCCTTCAATCCCCTTTATTGTGATTTAAATAACAGACATGTGTGGATTGGAATGCTCCAATATCTTATTAGAAAGATATAAGTGAATTATAAGGCTACAAAAATTGAACATTTTGGGGGAAAAGAAGGGAGGCGCTCTACTATTAGGGCACGTGCCACTTTTGGGACCAATACGGTAGGTCTCGAGCATATGGATATATGCATACTTGTTATTGCTGATGCTGACATCTGGAAGCACCTCTTCAATGGTGGTGTGTAGAATGCAGTCACCTAGGTGACCACCAGTCAGTGTGACACACAGACCTTCCACATGAATGCTCAGCCACTGGAATGATTCGAACACCTTTTATTCAGTTCATATACCGGTACATGCAAAATATAAACTTTTGAGGAATGAGGAAGGAAGGTCAGCATCCTGATGAAATTTGTGATTCCTTACGTTGATAACGGTTCTTGTTGCACGCATGGCAGCTTTTCTTCGAGTGATAATACCCTTTGACTGGGATTTCTTCTTCTCCTTCCCTGAGGATGACTTTGGCTGTTTTGGGAAGTCGATCTGTATTCGGCAACCACTGGCACATATGCCTAACAGCTTTCTATAGGTCAATAATTGAAAAATTTATCGACCTCTGTAGTGATCATCATATTTGTTACCAGAAGAATGTAAACTTGAAGCTAGGATGAAAGTACTATTACCTTGAGAAGAAGTTATCATTATCATGACAATACCATACCATTGATATTATGTATCTACCAGGTAGATGTTGAATACCTTGAGTTCTTGTTGAAAACACTGCTGGAAAGCCATATTTTTTCTATTTCCTGGAAAATAATGAACAAATGGTGTAAATTGCATCTTTCGAATCAACAAACACTGTAACCAGTAATGTTTATGTCTAAACTTTCACGACAACAAACCTATAACTGAGAATGTGGAAGTTTCCAAACTGTACATACCACTGTGATAACCATCTGCAGCTGGGCTGTGACCTTGACATTGGTACAGGCACCAAGCCCAATGCTGCCAATTCTGACATCCAGACCTGCATATTTGCGGGCCAGAGTCACAGTGATCCATGTCAAAAGTCTGTAATAAACAAGATCGTTCACTCCTTTCACATCAATATTGAGCATATGTTTCATCATCTCCAAAATCATGCACACAAATTAATGCTGACATTACAGAATCCCACTACTACCGGTTGTGCGGATACAAATTTTAACAGTTGTTTGTGGATGAATTAATAGCAAATCATCGTGAAAGTCAGTATCATGAAAAGACCCATCCTTGTGGCTTGATTTCAACATAACTTCAGAAACATTGATTGCATATGCATAATGTGTCATAAAATCTGATTATCTGAGTAAACAATATCATTGTCCATGAGTAACATTGAATACTGGATGAGTGCTAACAATAATCACATGACCAAATTGTTTATTCTTGCAGTAGCACCAGTGGAATATCATGGGTAATTTTGTTTGACTGTGAATGCTGCTATTGATGAGCTCAAGAGTAGGCCTACCCTATCACAAAATGATACACAGTCATCAGTCAGTAGTTCAGCCCAATAACAGAGTTAAGTGCTAGTCCCTTCCTGAGCCGACAACGGTATTCGCCTGACACCCTGTCACAGTGGGTCAGGATTTATGAACTTATTTCAGAACAAAACATGGTTTGAATGCATGAAATACACAATGTGTATCATTTTCTTCCCATCTCAGTTGTTTCCAACGATTTATGTCCCTCAATTTTAAGGTTATTCCATACTTTGTCACTTGACAGCTGTTTGTTTACATTGTCATCATGGTGCAGTTTTGTCATGCTACAAAGCTGCCACTCAAATTAGCCAATCAGGGAGCATCATGCAATCAGCTGATGATTTGTGTGATGTCATAATCCGGGAAATATCCCCTTTTGGGACATTTGGCGCCAAATCTTAGATTGAAACATTTTAGCCTGTGGTGCAATAGGGCTCTGCCCGTGAATAGTGCTAATCAGTCAGTGATATACAGAAAAACATCAACACTTTTATATCAGGAAGTAAATTTTGTTATTTTCAAATATAGAAGAATTTAATTGGGAGTGCAATTGTTCATGAGATTCATGATCATTCATCAGGTGATCCGTTTCTTTTAACGATTAACCATGGTCTGGTGCTGGTAATATTGTCAGCGGTGGCCGGAATAGAAGGATTTAACTGTACCAGTATTGTCAATTTTGGACAAGTTGAAGTACGTTGGAAGTTCACAAATTTGTAAACCTCTCAGCGAGATACAAACTGCCTAAATAATAACCCTAACTTACCGACAAAGAATATAGAATACGACTAACGCGATAGCTACTTTAAACACAACATCAACCATGGTTTAATTTGACGTTTCGCATTTCAACTTCTTCAGATCGTCCATGTTCCACCTGAAACTGGGTCATACAAGTTCACGAAAGTATGTCAAAGGTCGTGGAAAATTGGGACAAACTACGTCACGTGCGCAAATTGACCAATCAGGTGGCCGAAATCCTTACCGCCTTGTTGTTCTCAGCCGAGTCGCCATTACTGTCGCCATTTTACATGAAAATTGTGTGGATTCGCTTTAAATTTTCTGCACTTATGGCCGGAGACGAGTCGTAAGGAGATCGCTTTCTTGTACAAAGGTTCATCAGGTCATGGGCTGACCATGAACCCGTCAAATAATAATGGAAATGGCTGTACCCTGGAAGATTGTCATACGAACCTCTTCGCTTTGGTGAGAGCAAATCAATTTCCATTTTATTTTCGGTTGTAAATTGATCCCACTTTTGTTTATCTAATTAATTGTTATTCATACGTGTGGTTTAACTGGACAGATAATTTATATAAGGGAAATACTTGTGGTGCATCCCATTTATTAGAAACAAAAACTGATGTGATCTGTAAAATATTGGGACGATTCAAGATGGGCAAGCACCCAAAAATGAGTTCACGACATTGACAATGCAACAAACGAAATTTCTCAAAATGGTCACTTGTCAATCATTATCATGCTGACATGTGAATCATGTGGTTGTATAGATCTCACTTTCATTTGTATGTAAACAAATAGCTATGTTGATTGAGTACATGAAGGAAAAGTGTTGGAAACATGTGGGCTTCATTCAAGTGTTTGAAAAGATTATTGGTGACCCCTTTGGCTTGAGATCACATTGGACATGTGCCAAAAAAGCATTAGGTAGGTCAATAGTTCTTCTAAAGATAAAGTTATTATATCCACACAAACATACATAGTGGACCTAGTAATGTAACTTTCCTTTTCATACAAATTACATTGGTTTTGTTCAAAAACATTTTGAACTTGAAGGCCGGTCTAGTTCTCGAATGGTCTAGTTCCACTTTTGTCATTTCATCAACATGTGATCAATAATCAGTGTCAATCTTAAAAGAAATGATATACATTTTGGTTAATAAAAAGATATCATGATATGTTATAAAACTTTAATCTCAATGCTGATTTCAAAGAGGCACCTTTAAAATATATATAGGTTTTCTCACAACACACAAGTTTTCAATCTTTTACATCATTCACCTGACAATAACAACTTCAAGATTGTAAAGAATGCTGCCTGCAAAGAAACTATATATAAATGCTGATATAGACCCTACACAATTTAAGAGGTTGGAAGGCCATGCTATAATAATGTACTTGCCATGTTTTGTGTATTGCATAAAAAGAACAGATGTTTTTTTTTCATGCTGTGCTTTAAGTGCCATTGAAAATTCCATATGTCATAATATGTATCCTGTTCACAGACGGAACTGGATGGGATAAAGTGGCGAAAACTTGGGAGCGACGGCACATATTGTGTCGAGCCACTGGATGACCCAGTTCTTCGTTCCTTCTCCAAGTGCATCCAGTCAGATATCCTGTGTGTATGGCGTAGGGTTCCCAATCCCCATGGCAGCCGTACAGGGCCTAGTAACGTCCAGAATATGCACAGTCACAAGGAGCTGTGGATCTTCTGGTACGGAGACGAGCCTGTCAACCTTCCAAACCTACTTTCCCAGGAGTTGCAAGGTGGGAATAGTGAACATTGACACCTAAATTAAGTACTTGTACACATTTATATCAAATCAGTTGAAATCATGCAAGTCATCTGCGACACCAATTCACAGATAATATGTATAAGGTTAGAGCAATGACTTCTTTTCTTGACACATAACCATTGTTGCTGTATATCATGAGACATAATTATTTTGTGTGCAAATTATTAGCTTCTAGTACTGAGTTTTGTTCTTTCTTTATCAGAACTGGAGCGAGGATCTTGGGACAGTGGACTTTCATATGAGTGCAGGACTTTGTTATTCAAGGCTCTACATAATCTAATTGAAAGGTCAGTTCGCTCAGTTTAATATTTTTTAGCTTACCGGCCCTTTGGGCCGATAAGCTATTGTCGTGGTATTGCGTCCGTCGTCCGTCCGTCGTCCGTCCGGGTCTGTAACTTTTTTTTGACATGATAAATTTCCCCATAAATTTGTCAGAACATACCTTGGGCCAGTATCTAAAGACTTTTTTTTAATTTTTTTGATTGAATCGTTTTTGCCTGTTTGGCGGCCATTTTTGACGAAAAATTGCCAATTTTGGACTTTGGAGGCCATTTTCTCAAAAACTGTCCGATCAGTTTTGAGATTTTTGTTTCAAAACATTCCTCTCATGTACCTTTATGACGTGTATAAGTTTCGTTGCCCTTGAATTGCCGGTCTGCTTATGGCGGCCATTTTGATGCAAAAAAAATTTTTTTTGGTCCAAAATCAAGTCACTATTCGTTTTGAGCCATTTCCAGCGAAAAAAAAAAAATTTTTTTTTTGGCCATTGAAAAATTTTTTGGACTTTGCAGTTTGAGTGATGACCTTGAATTTGACCTTCAATGACCTTGAAAGGTCAAAAACGATGAATTTTGTCTTTGGTGGCCATTTTGTCAAAATCTATTCAGACAGTTTTTCTCAAAATAATGTATATGATTCTCTTTTTCTAACTTGTGATGTGGTTTTTGATTTCGTATTATAGTCCATGCAGAAAATGTGTTTCCAGCAACATTTACGAACATGTATTGACATTTAGAGTTCAAGATCAGTGTAACAATTTATATGTTTGAAAATCAATACTCTGCGTTTCTCATGATTGCCGGTAAGCTACAGCACCCTTGGTGCTATGTTTGTAGCACTGCGCTGCAGTACCTTTACTTCCACATGAGTGAGTTGAACAGTGAAATAAATGTGGCGTTTTATCATCTTGTTCAGGTGTTTGCTGTCACAGAATTTTGTGCGGATTGGCAAGTGGTTTGTTCAGCCATATCCTCACTACAACACCAATACCTGTGGCATTGTTGACAAGAGGTGAGTGAAAGTCACAGCAGGATAGAAAACATTGGGAAAATACTGTGATTACGAATCATGAATGACATTTCCTATCGTATTAAAATGTTTGCCTTGTTTTTTTTCCAGCTCGCACCTGTCAATTCGGTTCTCATTCTTCCTGCACGGAGACAGCACTGTCTGTGCGAGTATCGATGTTCGTGAACATCCTCCACTTCGTTATCTCCATCCGCAGCACTTGTCCCTAGCAGCTCAGACTTCTGTGCCAGGTATTCTTAAAGCTGATGGGGAGTTCATCCCAGTTTGAAATATCAATGACATGAAATTCAGGAAATCTTGAGTCTGAACAAAAAACACATGTATTGATATTTCTCAAATCCATGAGAAACAAAAATCGAAAAAATTATATCCAAGTAATTCAGTAAGGAGTCACAAACAAACAAAAGTTATTCAGAATACACATATTATTTTGTTGCAGTGATCTTAGCCCCGTATGGACTGGCAGCTACCTTGACTGGGCAGAGTTACCGTGAGACGGATCATCACACACAGAAGCTCCTGGAAGAATGGCGAGAGTTTTATGTGTTACCGAACTGGGACCGGCTGGATGGTGGCCAATTTGGAGACAACAGCCATGTGGCACCAGTTGTAGAAGTTGTAGTTGGTATGTATTGCCATTAGAATTAATTGGCAGCCTCAATTTTCAATTACTTATGGATATGGTCTAATGAGCACATGGGGTTTTCAGCGGGAATGAGGATGAAATATCCCAGCTGCTTCGTGATGATGCTCGCGGAGAAAGAGGCCGAGCTTGTTCGAAGTCAGGAGAGCACTCCAACAACTACCAGCACCCAGACCTCCACGGTGATTCCCAACACTCCGCACCAGGGTGGGATACCATCAGTGTCGATGACATCGCCACCTTCTCCTTGTGTACTATCTGTCATACCCGGGGAAAGTCCGTCGAAGTCAAACGCTACACCGATATCTGGGTATCTGTTTGCACCTACACTGGAACCAGGCTTGCATCGGGATGTGGCTTCGTCAATTGGACGGAGAATCGCCGAGAAATCTTGGCAGGATTCCACAGTCACCAGTGGTACAAATATGCACAGGTAATTGCACAAAGTCACATTTCCCTTGGATGGTTTCAATTAAATAGAATTTCGAATATCAAAATCTCATATAAAACTCAAGAACAACATCTGATTTCATTGATGTAATGCTGTATTCTCAATGTATTAATCTGTTTTGCAGTCGGCATCAACAAACTGAGCCAGGATCAGGAAATACCACTGAAGACTCTGCCACAATGACCTGGGACTATGGCGAACCACTGTCCAAGAACTCTTGTGTTTGCACAAGGTAAGAGATTACAGGCTAATCAAAGCCCTGTTGAAAAATTTTAAATACAATACATACAATAATACAATATATGACCCATAGGTTTTGAAAATTTAACAAATTTTTCATTTCCAGGACTCGCAGTTCAAAGTCCAGATCGAATCCTAGCAGCCTCAACAAACCAAGCTTGTCAAATCCAAGCAAACACGTCAAAAGTGAGAAAGGGGACAAGAGTGACAAGCTGAGGCATGGAGGTGCCGCCCCTTTCCATCGGCGAGTAGGCAGTGACACCGTACTCCAGCACAAAGTGGATAGCGTCATGCAGAGAATCCCTCCAACCTCTTTGACTTCACTGAAGCAAACGCCGAGTTCCAGTGTACAGAACAATGGCATCCCTCAACTTCGCGGCAGCACTACTACTAACATGGAGGCCAACGTTGAATCTCCCCACTCTGCGGCCCCCTCGCCCCTGATGGCCACACAGACGCAGCCAAATGTCAGCCACAACGGTGATCCCACGATGCCCACGCTCAGTCCACACCCGCCAGCCAAGAACAGCGACAAGGATCTCGGGATGATGGGGTCGTCCCAAGGGGACGGACATGATGTGGGAGCTAGGAACATCACTGTCAACGGTGACATAGCTGGTGGCGGTGCAAACCAGTGTGCTCTTCAGGCTGGTCAGCCAGCAGTGCCAAATTCTGAGGCATTTACCAAGCCTTCACAGCAGCAGCTAGGCATCAAGTCGGATGGCTTCCCTGGCCAGTTTCCAGCAGTTAATGAGGTTGTCAAGGCGGACAATGTGAACACTTGGCTGCAGGTGCAGAAGCATAAACTGCAGAGCAGCCATGGACTAAAGAGGCCAATGCTGCCCACTCAAGGATACCAGGAAGATGAGGAAGAGCTTGTTACGGAGGCACTGTACAACTTCTCCAGTGTTCAGGCTTTGTAAGTTTTGATATGTGCAGGAAAGCAGTCAGGCATAGAAATTATTAGATTGCTCTAGCATAAACCTACAATCATGATATGGTCATATTCATGGAATTGCATGTTAGTTTACATTCTCACAAATCATCATGTGTCATACTGCTATCTCTTACAGTTTGGAGCAACCAATAAAGAAATGTCGCAATGACCTCGACAACAACCGTATGCGGCCCGGCCCACAGCCATCAAGTGCCCCTCTACACAAGGGTCGACAGCGAGACAAGTCTCCCCAACAGCAGCCAAACTTCGACCCGTATGAGTTTTCTGATGACTCGTCTTCGGACCCTGGGAATTTCTCCAACAGGAGCATCAGGAACAGTCGAGATGACAGCTTTGCCCGCTCATCGCCATTTGGCATCAAACAGGCAAGTATACCGTAGAACTTTTTTTTACAGGGGTGGGGAAGGAGTGTTGGATATATTTTTTTGAGAATCGATTTTAACATTGACTACTTCGAAGAAAAAGTATGAAAGGAGGACTAAAGACATATTTTATTCTTTGCAGGATGATGATTTTGGCAGAAATGGTGGAGACGGGGTCACCAAATCATCTCTTGGTATGTTCAATGCATTTGATTGAGAGCAAGTTTGAGAGCTCCTGATAAGTTAAATTGACAACAGGTGTTTGAGACTAGAAAGAGCTTCCTAATAATTCTGATGATAGTTCAGTCAAAACATTACTGGCTGGTATTTTTGCAGACCTGTCACCAGAGACCCCTGGTACTGTCCCTGGTGCGCCGATTGGGGGCTTCATGAGGGAAGAAGACCTCAAACCAACAGTCAACGATCTCGATAACATCTTTGACACTGACTCGGAAAGCTCGGACCCAGATCCTCTAGGTCGTATGGTAAGTATCTAATTAGGGCATGAAATGCCCTTATGGTTTTGTCTGGGTTTTTTTTTTTTTTTTTTTTCTTCTTTTTTTTTTTAATTTCCGCCGTTTTGGTTTCCGATCAATAACTCGGGAACGCCTGAACGGATCTTGTCCAAATTTACACCACTGGTCCGTGAGGTCCGTGAGGATGAAATCAAGGTTGATTTTGAGACTTGGTTTCCGAGCGATAACTCAAAAAGTATTCATGCAATGGCAAGTATTCTGTGCATGGGAGTTCATGTACCACCAAGGAAGAACCCTATTGATTTTGGGTTCAATCCGTCAAACGACCTTTGACCTAGAGCTCGGAAGAATTTTTGCTGATTCATCCTTGAGGCTTTCATGCATATCTCGGAAACGGTGTGTCGTAGAGCGAAACGGAGCTCAATTCCGGCCTTCTGGCACTAGACAAACTAGTCTAGTGGGTATCTTGGGTCGAGACAACCCCTGGTGTCGAATTTTTTTTCGCCGACTCGGCACTTCCTGTTTGGCCGTATCTCGGAAACGGTGCGTCCTAGAGCGAAACGGAGCTCAATTTCGGCCTCCTGGCACTAGACAATTTAGTCTAGTGGGTATCTTGGGTCGAGAGGACCCCTGGTGTCGATTTTTTTTTCGCCAACTCGGCACTTCCTGTTCGGCCGTATCTCGGAAACGGTGCGTCGTAGAGCTAAACGGAGCTCAATTCCGGCCTTCTGGCAATAGACAAACTAGTCTAGTGGGTATTTTGGGTCGAGACGAACCCTGGTGTCGAATAGATTTTCGCCGACTCGGCACTTCCTGTTTGGCCGTATCTCGGAAACGGTGCGTCGTAGAGCGAAACGGAGATTCCGGCCTTCTGGCACTAGACAAACTAGTCTAGTGGGTATTTTGGGTCGAGACGACACCTGGTGTCAAATTTATTTTCGCCGAATCGGCACTTTATGTTTGGCCGTATCTCGGAAACGGTGCATCATACAGGGAAACGGAGCTCAATTCCGGCCTTTTGGCACTAGACAAACTAGTCTAGTGGGTATCCTGGGTCGAAAAGACCCCTGGTGTTGAATTTATTTTCTCCGACTCGGCACTTCCTGTTTGGCCGTATCTCGGAAACGGTGAGTCGTAGAGCGAAATGGAGCTCAATTCCGGCCTTCTGGTACTAGACAAACTAGTCTAGAGGGTATCTTGGGCCGAGACGTCTTCTGGTGTCAATTTTTTTTTTCACCGACTCGGCACTTCCTGTTTGGCTGTATCTCGGAAATGGTGCGTCGTACAGCGAAACGGAGCTTAATTTCGGCCTCCTGGCACTAGGCTAACTAGTCTAGAGGGTATCTTGGGTCGAGACGACTTCTGGTGTCGATTTATTTTTCGCCGACTCAGCACTCCCTGTTTGCCGTATCTCAGAAACGATCCGTTGTAGAGCGAAACGCAAAGATGCCTAAGGGCGGGGTATGTCACTTAAACTTTGACCACGGACAGTTCAGAGTCATCATGGTTCCAGACGCGGTCTCTTAGGTATATGTTAGGTAGGAATAGAACTCACACGAAATGCCCCAAGGCATCTTCAGGCCTTGACGTCTAGTCTTCTCCAGTAAGGAGCATGTGTCTTATGTGACTGCTTAAATCCAATTTTGATGTAAATTGGTCATGTTGTGATAAAGTTGCGTTGTCCATGTTTCAGGCACACTTGCCAACAAATCACATCAACTCAACGGATGATGGAGTTCACACAAACTTGGGGCGAGGCTCAAACTGTACGGTTGTACCTACTACAAACATAGGTGGTGAGTAAATTCCCATATATGCGTCTGATATCATTTGATATATCAATATATGTGTATCTCCTAAAATGTTTGCCTGTTGATGACGGTCATCTTTTTACGTTACACAGAACTGACACAGATGTACCCAACGCCACCATCGCAAGAACCACAGCACACTCTCTCCCCAGGAAATACCCTGATGGAACTCCCCCCAGATCTGGATACGATGACAACCAAGCTGGAACCTTCATTGTATTCTATTGATGAACAAGTGAAGGTAAGCAAAGACATTAATAAACTTATAGTGTTTCCTTCCAATAAATCTGTAAGCCTACATGAATTACAAAAAGCTGGTGCCAAAGACAAACGAAAACTTTACCTTTGCAGAGTAACATCCATGACTGGTCCTATGTGTATAAGCCACCGCTGGTTTGCAAGTACGAGGGTTCTTCAAAGTACGCACCCATTGAGTTAGCCAGCAGCCACCAGGATCCTCTAGTGACGCCACCTGAGCTCCACTATAAGCCTTCCTGGCACCAGTTCCCTCCCATGCCCATCATGGACAAAGCTCATCATCCACCACTGCCCCCAGGGTAAGCAGATTCAACTTAAGAAATGACCGATGCATCTAGGTCTGACCTCTTGGTTTTCGTCTTTCAAGAGGAAAATGTAATTTACATGATCTAAAGTCTTTTGTTGTATATTTACAGCCACTATCAGAACCTGCCATCCGTTGAGAATGTTGGCAGTGTTGGGCCCAAGCCAGCGGAGCGAATGACCTCCATAGAAGCCTCACCAGCAACGTTTGGCCCAAATAGCGCCCAACAGCGCACTCCACGGACTCCAATGAGCTATGAGCTCCAGTCACCCGCGTCCAACGCCTCTTCATACATGAAGAACCTCAACTCTGTGGACAATCACCCGACAAACAGTCAACGTCCTGAGGGACATAGTCTGGTGGTCAACGTCATGTTGTCAGACTCATTACTCAATGTTTTCAAGGATCACAACTTTGACAGCTGCTCCATGTGTGTGTGCAACATGAACATCAAGGGCAACGATATCACGACATACCTGCCTGATAAGACTCCCGAGGACCAGTACCCGTGCTCATGTGGTTTCAGTGCTATCGTTAACCGCAAGTATGGGAATAATTCTGGGTTGTTCTATGAGGACGAAGTGGATATCACGGGTGTTCGCAGTGAACGTTTGGAACATCACAAGCCAAGCTTGGCTACCTTACTTAATCAGGATAAAGACATGAAGGATAAACTTGATCCACGAGAGGCAATGCCTCACGACCTTGTGGTGCTCTTGCAGGGTCACTTCTCGTCACTGTTTCCTTCCTGCATTGTGCCACGCAACACCACGTCCAAACATATAACATCAACCCAGTCACAAGAAATTGTCAGCTTCATGGAAATTCAGGGTAAGTTGTAAAAGTCTTCTGAGCATGTGAATGATATATATATCTAGACTACAGTCGTGATTTTGTTGATTAGAATCATGAGGTACTGAGTAGACAAGACTGCAGGGTCGCTTGATTCAGGAAAGATATCTTCCTCGAGTTTTGAAATATGACGGCTATTTGTAAGAAGTGGCCGAGGCGCAACGCACTAAGTCGTTCGCCCGCTGCTGAAGGGAATTCAATGTTCGGCGGCGGCGGGTTCGAGCCTCGCTCTCGGCGATCAAAATTCACTCAGCGGATCAAGGGTTACCCTCACTTCTCAGTCCGTCGGCCTGGAGCGGACACTAGTATGGTGACCAGGTGATACATTGTAGACTGCTGCACTCGGTGTATCGGCAGTGGTGAAGGGGCAGAAACCTAGTTCACTAGGCGTACCCGGATCTGTCATGGGCCGCGCTACAAATACCCATCAATGCAGTACACCAGAAAATCCCGTCCATACACTACATACAAACACGGGAACCAAAAATATGCCAGGCGCTGCACCGCGGCGACGCGCCACCAAATATTGCGGACCAAAGTTGGTCGGATGGTGGTAGGGCAAGTTCCCTTACAGGGTTACGTCAGTATAATCAATCGATCAATCAATCAATCAATCAATCAAGATGTTGATTCGAGTATAACCTATATCTGTTGCTTCATCCCCCTACCCAACTCAATCAGATGGCTGCGAGGCCTGTCTAACAGCTTTGGAAGTTGGCCGACAAGCTGCAGACAACTGTTCCTCGCAGAGATTAGACGAAGTGGGGCTACGCAGCAGTCCGCTACTGCACAAATGGCCCTTCGTTCAGAGTGCGAAAACGCCAACCAATTCTCAGGATGTGGTTCGACTTCTCAAGTCGTTACGACCTTTGCTCCAAGATGCCATCCAGAAGAAGCGAACAACGCGGTTATGGGAATCTGTGTACACGATATTGGGGCCACTTACTTGGAAAGATTTTCATCTCCTTGCTGGAAGAGGTGCGTTCAATGATCTGAAACTTAGTTCGGCTTCATAGTGCTTGATGTTCACGTTTGAATGCTACAATCTTTCTGCATGCAAATCAGAGACAATTTCTATTGTCGTCCAATTGACATATATATTGTGAACTTGAAGGTGCTAAGAAAACGATCGGACCTCAGCCTATACCCCCATTGTTAGTTGGATATGACAAGGATTGGCTTGCACTCTCACCATATGCACTCAGACACTGGGTAAGTGGACCATATGTTTCTTGTATGTGGGATTTCAAACCTGTTGATAGATATATCAGTATATCATGTATATTTAGAAATATTCACCCCCCAATTATAACCTAATTGACGCTATGTTTGACGTAGGATCGCATGATGTTGGAACCATACAGCAAACCTCGAGATATGGCGTATGTTATCATCACCCCAGACAACAAATACATCTTGTCACACGTCAGCATTTTCTTCAAAGAACTAAGCAGCACATACGAAGCATGTCGCTTTGGTCGACATCGACCCTTCACCAAGAAATTCAAAGATGGCATGCTTCGCGTCAGTCAGAACTACTACAACAAAGTTGCTGATGAGGCTGTTGATGACTGGTTCTACAACTTAGGTACCTTTGTCTAATAATCACCGGGCTTGAAATGTGTTAGGCAAATAGTTTGTTTTCACTATTTTGTCATGTCTCGTGGAAGGCACTTATCTTACAATATGGTGTCATTTGTAGGTTCTTCACCACTGGCCACAAAATTACGACAATACATCCAAGTCTGCAGCAAATACCTAGGTTGGTACACAGACCACTATTTAAATGATTCACTGTTGTGTTTCTCCATTGTCTTCGCAATACTGTGAATGTCCCACGAGTTTCTCAGCCCTATTTTGCTTATACTGTCTTCAAAAGTTTCCTAAAAACCCCATTCTTCCATTCATTCTGCAATCCTGTTAAACATAACCTCACAACACCTGAACTCGTCTTTAACCAGACTTTCACTTTTGCCTCCCACAGCTCCGTTTCTGGCGCAACAGACGCTGGACAAAAGCATCTTTGAGCCGCCACCATCTAGTCACCCCCCTCCACAGAGATCTCAGAATGCCGATGGTTCCCAGTCATCCTTCCACAGCCAGTCTGCCTATTCATCCTCATCCTACTCGCAAGGCAACATAGGCAACATGCCGGGCAGCCAGTCACAGGGAGGTGGATCCACAACGGGTGACAGTCAGGCCTCCTCTCAGGGCGCCAACTCAGAGGATAACAAAGGTCAGTTAGGTTACGGAAGAATGAGGCTTTCACATGGACATTACGTCATATGTTATTTCCAGAGATGGAATGTATGCACGCTGGTGGGCACACAACATGTACATGTTGTGGAGGAATAAATTTCGAACACTTTTCACTCACGATATGTGCTTTAGCACTGATTTATCGATTTTATCTACCATTTTACAGATGGAGACGGCCAATCAGGGAATAAGGACTCAGCCACGGAGTCCGAGACGGACAGCGCAGATTCTCAGATGCCTTGCCTCGTCATCTACATGGTGGATCCGTTCGCCTATGGCCAGGACTGGGACAACATGAACCGCTTGGCGACTCTGGGCCTCTTCCGCTGCTACCAGGAGATGCTCAAGGCTCTGCCTGAATCCCTGCAGCAGTGTACCCAGCTACAGGTAACATAATAACTGTCAAATAGTACTTTCCATATGGGTTTCAGTGTCACTGCTTGGGTGCTGCAATTGGATATGCATACATCTGTGAATCGATATTGCAAACGTCAATGTTTGTTTTTCAGATCATCCCACTGCAGGCGATTGTGGACTTCCAGGAGATGTCATCAAGTCAATATCTAAAGAACATCTGCATGTCTGTGTACACTCAAAGCCGTCGAATCCTGACACACACCATCCCAGGCCGTTCTCTGACCGGCTTTGGACCTGCAGCGGCTGCAGAGAAAGTGCTCAAATCAAAAGAGGTGTGTTCCTTGTACATTTGAAGCATTTTTGACCAATCTTGCCTACCTTTGCCAATTACTGACCATATTGCCTCTCCTTCCAGGAACATCAGGTTGGTTCTGTACAACTTTACTCTCCACCATATGTGCTTGGAAACCTGAAGAGCTCAACACCCTTCACTGCTGACAAGGATGGCGCTGGCGTCATGATGTGTGCTTACTGCCTGTCGGAAGACCAAAGGTAGCATCCTCCAAAAATTATCATTGTCAGTTTTGAGACTGTCTGTTTGTGTTGCCTTCAAGTTCTCCAACTCTTACATTTGATTTGAACATCTTCCTTTCTGATCTATTTCAGGTGGCTGCTGGCAGTTTGCACAGATAGCAACGGAGAGCTACTAGAGACCTGCACAATAAACATAGAGATACCCAACAGGAACCGTCGGAAAAAGGCCTCGGCTCGAAGAATAGGGTTGCAAAAACTGTGGGACTTCCTGGTTGGCCTCTTGAGTCAGTCCGCTAAAATGTGGCGCTTAGTCATTGGACGATTGGGTAGACTGGGACATGGAGAACTCAAAGGTAAACCATAAATTATACAGACCACTGGAAAACAAAACATGAGAAATCATATAGTTTTCTTACCTTCATTTTATCAAACACAATGAAACAAGCCTCTTCCAATCTTTGTCCAGGCTGGGCGTATTTGTTGAACAAAAAGAACCTGCAGACGACAAGCAGTCAGCTGCGACAGATGTGTCCTCAGTGCAGCATCCTCAACATCACTGACAGCCCAAGCATCGTCAGCGCCTGCCTGGTGTCAATGGAGTCGCATCCAACCATCAACATCACACCCGACTCGCTGGTATACGACGAACGGCCGAGCAGCAATTGTCCTCTCAGGACGCCACAAGATGCCTCTTGCACACATATCCTCGTCTTTCCAACCTCCGCCCGTGCTCAGGTAAGCTCAACAGAAGTATAACCTTGCTTTGCTTTTTGCTGATCTCCTCAGCTATCTCAATTTTTGCTAATTTCTTATGCCTATGTATTTGTATCCTCAGCCCGACGCCCAGAAAGACAATCATATGGACACGTTGCACATGCCTGGTCTCAGCATGGTTTCCGAGGAGAAATCTCTACTAGACGACTTGCCCGATGGCCTGACGGACGACGACATTCTCGGTGGAATCAGTGGCATTGAAGGGGGATTCGATGACATCTTTGGAATAATAATGCCCAATTCTCCGCCTAACGTTTCCAATCACGGGTCTCCTACACCTTCTGGAATGCCAGGCCAGAATGAGCCCTTAGAGAATGGCTTTCCCAAGGTCAATGGTGCAGGTTTTATGGACATGCAGGAAGAGAATCCTGCCCTGTTGACACAGTTACTACTGCAGCAACCACTAGCCATGGGATTCTATGTGTCCACTGCAAAGACAGGACCACTGCCAAAGTGGTTCTGGGGAGCATGCCCACATAGGGAAGATGTGTGTCCAGCGTGTTTCAAGGTTAGTTTTGTGTACATTTTGATTGTGTCTAAACTTTGCACCAGTATAATATAACAATAACGATGGTTTGCCAGGCGGTGTGGCGGTTTGAAGGCCCGACTTGGTCGATTGGACGCCTGACAGTCATTGTCTGCCCGAGCCTTGGCGAGGGCAGACAATGTCTGAAAGGTGTCCAATGACCCAAGGAGGGCTTTCAAACCGCCACACCGCCTGGCAAACCATCGTTATTACTATTATTATCATTTTCATGATAATAATATAGTCTGACTAGAACTTGAAACACTTGATAAGGACAGTAAACTTGTGTAGCATTTGACGGACGACTCAAATTTGCATTTTGTGTTTGACTGTTCCGATTGCTCTGATTCTCACTCTGGTCATAGCACACTCCCTCCGACGCACTATCATAACGTATCTATCATCAGGTATCAGTTGCAAATAACAAAAAAAAACAGTCGTTTGGACTAGTTTCACAAGACGCGGGCGTCGAATGAAAGACGCTGGCGTCGAATGAAGAACAGTTTCATTCGAGGCCCGCGTCTTGTGTTGAAAACGTTATTTGATGTCATCGGTTGCGTGAATTACATGCGTGTATTGTTTCGTTAACGGACAGCAGCGCCCGCAAAAATGATAATAATATACAGTATTGTACCAGTAAACATGACTTGTTGGCACGAGAAATAGTGTCCAATCCACAGGTATGAATGGAAATTCACAAACTGGCTACGAAAGATGACACCATATGTTTATTGTTTTGCAGGCTGCCTTACATATCCACTGCCCGAATTTCCAACAGAACCAAGATGAATTTGACAATTCAGCAAGAAAACACTCCCATCCACTTGATTCCAATCTCACCTGTGATGTCCTCAGGTAAACTGTACCAACATGAAGCAATCTAAAAGGAGCATATGTGTCAATGTGCAATGTTATAAATCTGCACAATAGTGTGAAGGAATTAACGTTTATTTGAATATGTTGTGTTGTAGGTATGTGTTGGAGACGTATAATGCTCTGTCATGGCTGACGATGGACTCCGCGACCAATGACCGGCGTTCCTGTCTCCCCGCCCACTTTGTGGTTCTTATGCAGCTCTACCATGCGGTCAACTCGCTCGTGTGATGTCGCCTCTCTCAGCCAGCAAGCCTGCTCATCTCTGTTGTTTTGCTTTTTCTACTCTTTTAATGATCGAAAACTTCAAAAGATTTCAATCCAGGGATTTTGTGTTGTCAAGACTCAATTTCTGCCTACTCGTTCATATGATTGATGATTGTACATGTATGTTGATTTATGGAAATATTGGTAAACCTGTGCCCTGTTTGTGCTATTAGGAATTTTATGATCGACCTTGAATGAGGAGGTATGTTGTGATTTGTTCCAAATGATAAGTTTGATTCTCATACCGGTAGTTTCAGTCAATGTGAGAAATTGTGCTTGCTAAAATTGTGTGCCAAGCTATTTGCAGGCTATCAAATCAAAATCATTGTTGAAGATGTTTGTGTAGAAATTGGATTGACCAGGTTCAGTGGTAAATAGCTCCAGTGTGTAATGTATCTTGGATTGTGTTCGTTTCTGTAGGTCCTGAGATTTGAGCGTGTTCGATGTAAATTGTGAATTTGTTGGTTTATTTCATGAAGCTCACTTGAACAAAAATGAATTCGGTGTCTCAAACTTGAGGATTGAACCACATTTGACATTACCAGTTGTTGAATATTTCTATTTTTGTCGTTCTCTATACTTGTGTTCCGAGTGGCTAGCCTCTCATCTGCTCATCACTACTTTCTTGTCAGATGAGGACATTTGCAGTTGTTGTAGTGAGGTTTTCAGAGCTGACAAGAGTGTGTTCAAATTGCTTCCTAAACATCATGGTTCCAATAGTTGGATAATCCACATTGTAAATATGATAGATATGGCCACAGTTTGATCGCAAAAGAGAAACAATGAGGGGAAATCTGGCACATTCAAAATTACAAACTGTTACAAAAAAATTGGGGAAAGAATTGCATTTAAGATCGTGTTACTTTTATATATCAGATCTGGTGTTCATGTTCACTCTGTATTAATGAGCCTATTAAAAACAATTATTGTTGTCGGCGCAGCTCATGTGATTGTCCAGTCTTGATCTATGTACTGCCAGTCGTTGTGGAGGTACGAATGCTATACATGATGTGCTGTTCTGATAAATCTGTGATACCCTATTTATATATAATTATACCCGCCAAGGTCACTACTTAGTTTGTTGTACATATATATATATATATATAGTATAAGATATACAGTTATATTTCGGTGACCTGTTGTGAGTTGTTGATGTTGCGTGAGAGAGAAGTGTAAGTGTTCTTACCATAAAGCTCTTCTTGTCAAAAATAGGTCCTGTATTTTCCAAAATTGGCCAATCTGCACCACCTAAGTATGTAGTGAATCCACGAATATCGGGAAAAAATAGGTATATTCTTACCATTCTCAGGGTCTCGTTTCTGTAAGTATTGGGTTCATACTATGGTGTTTGTTTGCAAAACAGCATTGAACAGTGTTCCAATATATTCGTTGTTCATGTGAAATCGTGGTCTTGAGGCAAGCTTCCGCTGTAACAGTGTTTTACGCCTGCAGTGGTCCTTACAATTCATATGTAGGTGCACAGAATTTAGCAAAAGAAACTTAATTTATGACTTTCTGCACAATGCAAACTAAGTTATTATAGCTATATTTATCTCACGTTGGTTGGCGATATGCCACCACAACCATTGTTGGCATGAATAGTAGATGTAAGCTGTTCTTAAATTATTACAATTCATGCATTTTGTATACCGATCAGGATAGAATGTATGAACATATGTCACTGTAATCACCGTCTTGGACAATTCATTATGAGGTTAACCATTTTTTTTTTAATGTAATTGTGTTCTATGTCTTATCATGAAGATATTAATACAATATAGGGTAATTGCATAGCAAGAAATCAAAACGGATCATGACTGAGGCGCCAGGCGCTCTATGTCGAGTGGTTCCCGCTGCGCGGATTCACCGGATTGGTCCATTTTCTCAGAACCGGTCCATGACCTGTCGTCTATAACATTACGAGAGCATCTCGCCAATCTCGATTGGTTGCCAGAGTGCCTGCTGTGGTAAATGCATACAGTGTGATATTTATTAATTGAGTTTTCGTCGGCGTCACATAACTGCAGCTGTCGGTGTCGGTGTCGGCGATATGAACTGGAACAAGCGAGATAAACTCTTTTGTATATATTTTGTACTCCCACGTCTATGATGACCAAAATGTGAGAATGCGTAAATGTATATTTGCACTGGAACATACAACCGAACGTGTTTGTTCAATTTGTATAAAGTGAGTAAAGTATTTAAATAATATTACCAATTTTTGTTAAAAACTTTATACACATTTGTACATACGATATGTGAGAGTAGGGAGTGTACATAGTGAACATGTACAAAATGTATATTATTCCACTACACGACACAAAACAAAAACAAATGGATGAATTGTTGACTTTTTACAGACGCAAAAAGTTACATGGTTTGTCGTCAGATGCATTTCGACATAGCTGTAACTTATTTTCATAGAAACCTCGTCGGACAAAAGTATTGTTCAAATGAAAATGAACTATTGAATAAAACCATGCAGTTGATACATTCTTTGTGTTACTGAATGTTTATTACATCGTTAGCTGTAGGAATGGATTCAGATCAACACACACACATATTCTTATGTTGTGCAAAACGTAAATACAATAACAGTTATCAGCCTGGTAGTACTGTACAATAAAACAATTTACATTTGTAAGTAATTCTTGGCATATAGCACTAGACGTTTTCATTGCAATTGGCTACTATAGGTGTTCACCCAGCCAAATGACAAAATACATCTCAATCAATCTGCTGTTCACATCACTCACAACTTGATTTTGAACATTCTGTTTACATAATGCTAGTTCAAGGTCACTCAAAATGCACCAGACTTTCTGCTTTTTCATAAAATAAAACAGCACTATCTCCAAGTGTTTGTCTTTAATGGCCAATTTACACAATCTTGGGTGTACCTATAGCCTTGAATATTAGCATACGAATTCACCCAAGGTCAAACTCAAAGTCAACAAAGATGCACTAGATCTACATATAATTTCACATGTTCATAATAGCTCCATCTACCAGTTATAATATTACCTTTGAGTGCTGAAGGTCACCTAAGTAAAGCTCAAAGTTATCCAAAAGCGAACGTTCCCCTTTTTCCGGCTAAAGCGGGCTCGCTAGGGCCCCGGGGCAATTTCCAATTGGGGGCCCAGGAGAGGGACTACATCGATCCGGGGGCACACGCCCCCTGGAACGGTAGTCTCATGCCCTGGGATGGTGCGACACAGGCTCTGGCAGACTTTTAGCTGTCCGGGGTTCTATCCCCGCGGCAGTGCTGTCGGGGAGGCCGGCCAGCAAATCGCCCGCGTGCACGAGTTCGGGGTGCCTTGCCCATGGCATCCCAGGCTCGTCACAACGGGCTACATTACCATGATGATGCAATATCAGAGTGATGTATGACGGCCGGACTTGTTGACAGACTGTTTACCTGGTTATAGTTCTAAAGTGATTACCTGTCTGCCGCCGTGACCCTAGGTGAGTGGCTTATCCGCGAGGATCCGGGATAGCGGGCGTCAAACTTTACATTGGTGCCGTGACCAGGATCAGCCCAATGGCGTCCCATCGAAGCCTACTGTCTAGTATCTTCACCTCCCATACCTTCCCCTGCCCGGAATGCCACATCGTCTGGCACTCCTCACTCTGACGTCCTTGGATGCGAGGAATCAAGTGCTGGTGACCACGGTTAACCCCGGAACAGTATGATAGACTGTATCGGCTACCCAGCCCAGCCGGGTTGACCCCCCTCAAGCCCAGATGTCGGCCAGTCTATGCAGAATGTGGTAGATCAGCTTACTGACTCGCTCAGAGAGCTGGCCCCTTCCGGCCGCTATGACCATGGCCGGTCGGTCCATGCGGACAACCTGATTGTAGGCCTCGCTTGCTTTCTCCGTGACACCAGGGGCGGATTGACCCCCCAAGCCCAACGCCAACGAATAAGATTGTGATAGAGGCCTCCGGCCCTGGCCCCAGGTCTGGCCTTTGCGGTACCATCGCAGGCCGCTACACCTCCTGCCGTAGCATCGCAAGTGGCTCCTTGGGCGTTTCTGGCTCGCCAGGAACCGGCCCAAGAACCAAACACTCAGTGAGTAGCTCCACCCTCGTCACCCTCAGCGACAACAGTGCAGGCGGCTCAGGCCTCCCCGTCGTGCTCGTCCTCGGCAAGTACGACATTGAAGAGTGCGATTGCGCACTGCGCCGGGACCGGATCTCCGGGACCCGCAGATTGCTGCACATTCACCTCCGGACCCATCACCAACTGGCCCTGCTACTTCTGCGGAAAACAGGGCCACTTCTGGTTGCAATGTCTGGAGTTAGAGCGCCTGCAGGCCAGTGGCTCTTGTGAGTCCCGACGGAGGAACTCTGCCTTTAGGCCAGGTCTTCCAGGACAACAACGCTGTCCTCCGTGTGAGGGAAACTGAGGCCGGACGTGGTGGCGACCAACTCTGCGTCCGGGGACAGTTGTCCTGTGGCACCTCGAGTAGATAAAACTTGAGAATCCGTCTAGCTCAAGGAGGCAGCCAAGGAGGACTCTTTAGCGGAACCCAGTGCGCCAGGCGACTCTTTGTTGAGTCACCCAACGTGTGCGCTGGTTAGGGATCCCGCTTTCTGCAGCATGGAGCTGCGGGATTCTGTCAGTTACAATCTCTTCGGGGTGGCATCTCTATCCAACAGAATCCCTATCCACGGATTGATCGATCTGCCGATTACACTTGGGGGCAAGGTGTACACGACAGAAGCGATTGTTGCGGATATTGGGGCAGCCCGAATCATTGGGATGAACTACTTTCAGATCCACCAGGTGATCGCGGGTTTTTAGTTCCGGCGAACTCCAAATGGGAGAGGACACACACAACCTCTTCTGGGCGAGTCCGTCACGTTCATTTCAACTCTGGGCGACACGCACCACAACAGTGCCACCCTACCGCGAGATGATCATTCAGGCACGACCGTGCCACCGCGCATGCTCCTTGATGGTCGTCCCTGTATGGTACAACCTGTGAGTAATTTCGCCCGAGATACGAGACTTGCGCTAGGTGGGGCTCTGCTCAAGTCCAATTCTAGCGTGATGCCTATTCTCGTGGTGAATCACACCGACGCTCTGGTTGTACTGCACCGCCGGAGTGTAGCAGCCATTTGCATGCTCACGGCATCCAGTAGGGTTCTCCCTGACGATCCCGTTTGCCACGCAGCCTGCATGCAGGTGGCCGCCGGGGATGATCCCTTCACCCTGCCGGACCATTTGGAATGTCGTGTTCTGAAGGACCGACTGTATTAAGAACAGCACCAAGCTCTCCGCAAATTGTTCCAGTAGTATGTGGATGTGTTCATGAGTCTTGGCAGTGCGGTTGGCAAGACAGACGTAGCCAAAAACCGCATAGACCTCCTGGATGAGCATCCCATCAAACAGCATCTACAACGAGCAGCTATCATGCACCAAAAGGTCATTGACCAGGAGGTGCAGAAGATGCTCGAGCTAGACATCATCGAATACAGTGATAGCCCTTGGGCCAGTCCTGTGGTTATGGTGAAGAAGAAAGGCGGCTCATGGAGGTTCTGCATGGATCATCATAAGCTTAACAATGCCACGCGGAATGACTCATACCCTCTCCCTCACATCGAGAACACCTTCGATGCCCTAGCCAAGTCGCACTATTTCTATGCTCTAGACTGGGCACCCGGGTATTGGCAGGTCGAGATGAACGAGGACGATAGGGCGAAAACTGCATTTATCACGAAGAACGGGCTCTACCAACTCAAGGTAATGCCATTCAGGCTCTGTAATGCCCCTGCGATGTTCGAGAACCTCATAGAGATGGTGCTAGAAAGGGTTCCTTTGGAAGCGATGTATGGTGTACATCGACGACATCGTCTTGTATGGCTGGTCGTTTGAGGAAACCCTCACCATCCTCCAGATGGTGCTCCATCGCATCCGCGATGCATGCCTTGAGCTGAAGCCTAACAAGTTCGAGCTCTTTGCCAAGGAGATCTTGTACTTGGGCTTCATGGTGTTAGGCACAGGTGTTCGACCAGACCCTGCAGAGATCGAAGCTGTACAGCGTTGGCCCAAGCCCTGCAACGTGGCGGATGTAAGGGCCTTCTTGGGTTTCGCGAGCTACCATCGCGGTTTATTCGAGGCTTCACGGAGATGGCACGTCCCTTACTATCCTCATGGAAAAGGGCGCCGATTTTGTCTGGGAGGCTTCCCAGGAGGTTGCCTTTGCGGACCTCTGGAAGGCCCTGGTGGCAGCACCTGTGCTCCGGCACCCTCTTCCCGACTGTGAGTTTATTCTGGACATGAACGCGAACAACCGGACGCGGTTCTTCCTCAGACTCGGAACTAGACCTTCCAGGGAGGCCTTAGGCTGACGCACCCTTCAGTACTACGGCGGCCCGAGCAACAGGAGCCCACCCCCGCATGCGGATGTGCTGGTACCGGCGTTGGTATCCTGTGTTCGAATCGTAGGTGCGGCTCAGCTCCAGCGAGACTTCCTTGAGCCTGGCGGTGTACTCATCGTGTGAACCCTCTGCGTCTTCGGACGAGTCTGAGTATGAGTATGAGCCGGACGTGACAGATGAGAAACTGACCAACTTGGGCGGCTACTCTCCGGAGCAACTGGCTGTGAAGCACAGGGCGGACAGCGCCCTAGCGCCAGTGATCAAGGCCCTTGAGGCCGGACAGAAACCTTCCAAGACTGAGCGGAAGACGTGCAGAGGTGGTGTGCAGCTTATCCGCAGTGTCAGGCTCGAAGGAATTCCAGCTCCTGGCCGCCACCCCTTGACCACGGTTAAGGCTGGCGCGCTGTTTGACCAGATTATCTTTGACATTCTGGATACTCACCGGGTCACTCCGAGTGGGTTCCGGTATATCCTGGTGATCTTGGACTATTTCACCAAGTACACGGATGCCTACCCACTGCGGCACCAGGCTGCTCAGTTACTGGTAAATACGTGGGTGGCAACCTGTTCCGTGGCCTAGCACAGATGCTAGGCACACTCCTGTAGTGACACGCAAGCTGTGCACTCGTGCCACAGTTTCAGAGTGAAATGATGATGTGAATTTCAGTGAGGCTAACTGCAGACAGGACTTTAGCTCTAATATCCGGACCATCCCTTGCAGACCCCAGTCTGATGAACAGGTCGAACGTTCCAATCGATCTATCCTGAATATGCTGGCGGCCTTTGTAAATGATCATGCAAACGAGTGGATGACCACCTCCCGTACGTCTTAATGACGTATAGGTCGTTGGTCCACTGCTCCACCGGGGTGACGCCGCACGCGATGTTGTATGGCCGGGAAGTCAATCTGCTCGTGGATATCATGTATCCAACTGTGGCGCAACCGGCGCAGTACCACAGTGCGGCCCTGAATACGTAGAGTGGGTTTGCTGCACTCTGGCGAACGCCCACGACTTTGCCGAGCATGCCTGGATAATGCTATCCGACAGAAGCGCGGCTATGACGCCGATGCTAAAGGTAGGCCCGCTTTCGTGGAAGGCGACAAGGTGCGCTTTTACTACCCACCGTCCAAACAGGGCAACAGGTTTGCATGATCATAGTTAGGCCCGTTCACCGTATTAATGCAGGTGACTGAGGTGGACTACCGTATTCGTCGGCATTCCGATCTGGACAGAGTCTTAGTGGTCCACATAGACAACCTGAAACGGTACGAGGGCCTCATGGATCCGCTCATTCAGGATGCTGAACCGGATCACGTCCCACTTATGGATACGTCTGGACAGCGTCCATGGACATTGGACGAGCATGTATGCTGTATGGTGGGTCTTCTGAACCTATCTGACTTGTCGAACGAGGACCCGGACGACTTTCACAGGTACCTCCGGAACCTCCAGGACCTGTGGATGGACGGCGGCCACGTCACCAAGCTCATGCGCCGTCGTGATACGGGTGGGACTGACGTTCTGCTCATGCGGATGCATATGTGGCATCCATCTATCACACCAGGAATGGATTTTCGGCTGTTCCGCGAGAATCCAGACGACTTAATGCCCCGTCAATACTTTGTGGTGATCTGTGGGTGTGAGGGGTTTGGACATCTTTGCATCGTAATGCCGCCACTCCGCATCCACCCTCCCGTAGTTTCAAGCAATAACATGCGGCATACCTATCCGCATCATGTGGACTGCTGTCTGGCTTAGTTAACCCAATGCCTATGCTGGCTGGACCGGGACAGCCTCTGTTCAGGCCGGACTGTGGCTGCGACTTGCGTCCGTTACAGGGGATGTGCCCTACCCACGGTAATGGGGAACTGTCTATGGATGCGGGGATAGTGTCCAGATGTGCGGATCGATGTCCGCGATTCGTCCACGTGACTCGTTTGGCGCTACAGACGCTTTTATGTGACATACCTCGGTGCGTTACCACCTGTGCGCCACTACTTTAAGGCTATTTATAGTAGTTTAAGGTTTCTAGCGGCAGGAAACCATTTTACCATTAATTTTAATGGACCGGCTGTTAAGTACGAACGTGCGGGCCAGCCACGGCAGCGGGTGACGCTCATTCTCATCCCGATTGTATGTTACATAACGTGGTCTGGCCAGAATGAACGCAACCCCAACCCTACTTCTAAGAAGGGAGTCGTATTCTACTTGCGTAGCATACTTTGTGGTTTTTAATCTATCATCACATTTTATCAGGTCAATATGCCATGTTATGTTGATTGTCTTTCTCTGGACTCCGTCCACAGGCAGTTCCGGACGACCGCTGGCTATTGATTTGATCATCTTTGAGATTCTCTAGATTGGATGCGGGCATGAAGGGTTCGCCTCCCAACCATTGAGGTTATGGACCTGTCGGCATCTCATCTAAATCTATTGGCTTTGAACGGTGCATTGCTCCGTGGCCTTATCGTGTGTTGGGGTTGCTAGTGGGCGTGTCATGAACGCTCACAGGGCGCTCAATTGACCTATCGCCAAAGCCCCCAAAAGTTGTACGAGTTTCACAAATTACGTCGGCAAACTTCTCTTTGGCCAATAAATTTTTGCAGAATGCGTCGTAAATGGCGTACAAAAACCATGGACAAATGAGTTCGGCGATAGGTCAATTTGTCTGTAGGGCTGCCATGGGCATACGCATTCGCCCTGTAAGCGTAAATTTGGTTATGGGGATTGTTGATATTTATTTACCCATATTTCTTGCTACTGTTTATGGGTAGATTATTTAAACTACAAGTATGCGGCAATTCCATGGAAATGCTATTCTTTCTCATTTAATTACACATTGAGATAAGATTAGTGATATATCTCTTTCCTGGTGCACCAGAGAGTTAGAAATCGGGAGACTGTTTTCATGCTAGCGGTGGCTGTATGTTGTGCTTCAAGAAAAAAAAGTTTGGAGAGTGGTGGTATTTTATTTTATCGCTGCTTTCGACTGATTACTTGTTATATCCACAAGTAGTTTGGCTACGGTCAACTTGCATACAATTTCTATCCTGCTGGGGTGATTAATTTATCGTCATGGACCGCCATTGCGGTAGCAATAGCTAATGACATATTTTAATTACTGTATGTGATTGCGGGATCTCCCGGGATGACCTACTTCTATTTTTGGTCGCCCATATACATGGCGTGAGAGTAGTCACCAGGGGGAGATGCATGTACACTACTACACATATGATCCTGCACAGGCTTTATTCAATTCGTTGCGCTGTGTATTTTCCTGTCAAGAATAGACGTTTCCACAGAGACGCGTAATACAACTGCTGCCAGTGTAGAATAGCTGCCAGTATCACTGCTGTATAAGCTATATAGCCAGTGCTCGCTTGTCATTCAAGGGCTTGGCACTGGTGGAGACAGATCTGCGGATCTTGACTCCCAGTGTTTTGCGTGATAGAGGTTCCCCCGGATAGTGATCGGGAGGTCACATCTGGGAATGAGTCCATTGAGAGTGGTAATATGCTTTCTGGACACGTCTACCCTGAGGAAAGGGGCCACCACACGGTTGCATCTGACCCTGGTAGTGTTACGGCTCCTGCGGGATGCGACTCCAACAGCGATGTTGAGAGTGTTGTCAGTAGAACTGACCTCGCTGAGAGCGGCACCCAGGAGCTGCTCCGTACTGATTCTTTTGTATGGTAATGGTAATGGTAAATTGATGGACGTTAGCGAACAGAGTCCTGTTGCTTTGGAGCTGGAAATCCATCCAACTGAGAAGATTTGGAGACATCCAAGGAGACATACATCTGCACTTTTTCACATGGATGAGGAATCTTGTCCAAAGAGATGGACGTCCGACGGGAATCCGGCTGGTTCAGGAGCTGCGGGTTCAGGTCTGCCTACTGATGGCCAATATGCGAGTTGGGCTAACTGAGTTGAGACAGAGCAATCTGCGCCCCTGCCGGTTGACAAGCAGGAAGCCGGCATGGATATGCCAGTCGACTCTGAGAAGTGCTTTACATTACTCGTCTCTCGGACGAGCCTCTGTTGGCCGACTGGCTTAAAGTGTCCCAGAAGGGACAACAGACGTCAACTGAGCGCACGAGCAGCATACCCGATCGCGTCCGGTCACAGCCCAGTCCGGGGAGGCACCAGTGGCCTACCTCAGACCATGAACTGCCGGGCGTGAGACTGTGTGACCTGTTCTGCGCACGTTATGCTAAGGATGCCTACAACCGACGAACATCGGAAGCAGGCATGATAGCAGACATGCTCTTCACCAGACCCCATCCGCTGATGGAGGTGGAGTTCACTATGCTCCTGGAGTCTACAGAGCAGGGATGTCGCTGTCCCTTCTGTCCACTCTCCCTGGACGGGTGTGAGGACCCTCACGGGGCACTCAGTCGAGATCAGTGGTACCCCACCACCGATCACCTGAATCATCAAGTTTGGGTGTATCACTACTCCTGGAAAAGATTGTTCGTTTGCCAACGGGGCTACTCACGTGGCCAGCGCGAACGGCATTTCGCCAGTTTGGAGTCCCTTAACGCCGAACGCGCAGGTGCACACCGCAGTATGTCTCTCCACACGGAGAGCGACGAAATGAGGCCTGTACTCAATTATGCATATATTCCACCTAGGGTGCTTCGAGGATGGATACAACCAGGCACAATATCGGCGGGTTCGAGCTACGGAGCTCACCTGTCTGCCACAATGGGCCAGACCCTGGAGGAATACGCGTCGGCAGCAGAGGCCGTCCGCCAACCTCAGGAAGACCAACAGGGAGACTGGCCGCGGATCACCACGATGGTGTCCAAGATGCCGCAGATTGCGGCACAGACCTGTGTGGCTTCACCAAAGCGGCGCACCCAGCCAGGGACTATGGGGAAGGGCCTGTGTTCCGGAACAGCTCCGGGGACCGAGGCCCCTCATCAGCCACCAGGTGCGCTCACTGACAAGGCATATCCGTGCTTGTTTGAAGTGATGGTACCTGCGGGTCCGTCAGAGGGACACGTGGGGGCGGACACCACTGCCTCCTCGAGCTTGGCGCAGGGGACCCGGCCTAAGGTTCCGAGCACAGCTCCTTAAAGTTCAAGCCTTTCAGGACGTGCACCACCTCTGTTGAAGTCGGCGTCCGACTCCTCTCTGTTTGCTGATGGGGTGCCCGTTGGTGGCAAAGCACTGCCACCCTGGGTCTGGACGCCGTAGGTACAGTAGAGGAGATACTCCGGCAGTATGGTTCTGACACCGCCAGAGCTTACAAGACTTTCCGTGAGTCTGTAGGCCAGGCGCGAGCCTTCAATGAGAGGGTCAGGAATACATTCCGTCGGATCCAGTGCTGGCCAACCTGCCAGTCCTTTGGGCTATCAATGAGCTGGGGACTTCAGGGATTGGGGTGCTGACACGTGCGAGGGCAGAACCGAAGCCTGCTCAGACTTGCATGCAGCAGGGCATCGATGACCCAATGTCATCCCCCCTCTTGCAGGTCGACGCACAGCGGTCTGACGCTGCTCTGGAGCAGGCGATCTACCTCATTTAAGTCAGGGAAGGGGGAGAGCACACTACTGGTCCTCAGCACGTCCGTGCTCGGGTCGAGATGTTCGCCACAGTAGCTCCGATAGACGTGGCAGGTCTCCCTGAGTCCATCTTGGAAGCCCCGCCGGAACCTGGCGTGCAAGGTTTACCCTCCTAGCCCCTCCCAGGATGCCTCATCTGCCCGCACAGCAGGTGGAGTGGCTACTTTCAGCCCACTCCGGGAACGTGTGTGGTTGCTGTCCAAGGAAAAGAAGGATGGCAAGGATGAGTCCGAGATGGACCAAGATGATTGTAGCCTCATCACTGCGGTGACGCGCAGCCACCTCCCAGGATGCCACTTCCCAGGATGCCTCATCTGCCCGCACAGCAGGTGGAGTGCCTACTCCCCAGCCCACTTCGGAAACGTGTGTGATCGCCATCCAAGCAAGAAGGACGGCAAGGATGAGCCAATTTCGTTGGACACTACAGACAGACATAGGCCTAGCATATATGGGGCTGATAAATAACGCCAATATTTTTATGCGCTCCTCGATAGGAGCGCCATATATATCATTTTATAGCCTACATTGTGTATTACTAATGTCTTTAACAACGGGTTGTCTCGTGTTTCACTGTGCTCCAACGCTAGGGCCCGTTCCTTTGATCTAGGTATCACAGTAGTAATTGCGTCACATCCGGGTTGAATGGTAAATAAACAAAATTTCGAAACATGCGTATTTTCGAACTGTGGTTATTTGTGTCAAGAAAACAGAAAAAAATCCACGTTTTCGTATTTGTTTGGAAAGCACACAAGACAACTACGCAATTCATGGGCGTTTTGAAGTGAATAATGCTAGAAAAAATGTGAGTTTGACCGAAAATCGCATATGGTGTCTGTTTCTACACATTTTTTTCTCGCCGGCAAATTCTAGTGCGGTTCAACTTTCAGTCCATAGTTCGAAAACGAATCACACAACATCTATGTTAAACTTGATAGAAAATATCCCAGAGAGTACAGCTTTCCGATGATATATTACACTAATGGGTCAGGAAATTTTAACATGCACTAAAACGCTGATATTTGGACGATGATCTTGAAATTTCGTCTCAACAGAAATTATTTACTACTGTGACACCTTAATTAGCTCAGTTATTGTCTAATAATCGGGAAAATACCAGCCTTACAAACCTCCTGGATGATATATCGGATTTATTTTTGTAAAATATGTTTAATTGCTCAGATAAAAATGCTCATTTGAATATAGGTTATGTGTTTCGATTTTTTTATATTGACCATTTCAATACAAGTGTCAGTTTTTGCGTGATTTTCGTCCAAATGTAGCGTCGGAATGTGATTTTGTAGCTAATCTTTCCCCTCTGCACCAAATTTTGTTGTATACCAAGTGAAATGTGTCATGTCTTATTCATTTGCATTAACAGCTGGGCAAAATAATGTAAAAAATAAGTTCATTATCTACAAGTTAATTACTCATTAAGGTATCACAGTAGTAATTGCGTCACATCCGGGTTGAATGGTAAATAAACAAAATTTCGAAACATGCGTATTTTCGAACTGTGGTTATTTGTGTCAAGAAAACAGAAAAAAATCCACGTTTTCGTATTTGTTTGGAAAGCACACAAGACAACTACGCAATTCATGGGCGTTTTGAAGTGAATAATGCTAGAAAAAATGTGAGTTTGACCGAAAATCGCATATGGTGTCTGTTTCTACACATTTTTTTCTCGCCGGCAAATTCTAGTGCGGTTCAACTTTCAGTCCATAGTTCGAAAACGAATCACACAACATCTATGTTAAACTTGATAGAAAATATCCCAGAGAGTACAGCTTTCCGATGATATATTACACTAATGGGTCAGGAAATTTTAACATGCACTAAAACGCTGATATTTGGACGATGATCTTGAAATTTCGTCTCAACAGAAATTATTTACTACTGTGACACCTTAATTAGCTCAGTTATTGTCTAATAATCGGGAAAATACCAGCCTTACAAACCTCCTGGATGATATATCGGATTTATTTTTGTAAAATATGTTTAATTGCTCAGATAAAAATGCTCATTTGAATATAGGTTATGTGTTTCGATTTTTTTATATTGACCATTTCAATACAAGTGTCAGTTTTTGCGTGATTTTCGTCCAAATGTAGCGTCGGAATGTGATTTTGTAGCTAATCTTTCCCCTCTGCACCAAATTTTGTTGTATACCAAGTGAAATGTGTCATGTCTTATTCATTTGCATTAACAGCTGGGCAAAATAATGTAAAAAATAAGTTCATTATCTACAAGTTAATTACTCATTAATTAGCTCAGTTATTGTCTAATAATCGGGAAAATACCAGCCTTACAAACCTCCTGGATGATATATCGGATTTATTTTTGTAAAATATGTTTAATTGCTCAGATAAAAATGCTCATTTGAATATAGGTTATGTGTTTCGATTTTTTTATATTGACCATTTCAATACAAGTGTCAGTTTTTGCGTGATTTTCGTCCAAATGTAGCGTCGGAATGTGATTTTGTAGCTAATCTTTCCCCTCTGCACCAAATTTTGTTGTATACCAAGTGAAATGTGTCATGTCTTATTCATTTGCATTAACAGCTGGGCAAAATAATGTAAAAAATAAGTTCATTATCTACAAGTTAATTACTCATTAAGGTATCACAGTAGTAATTGCGTCACATCCGGGTTGAATGGTAAATAAACAAAATTTCGAAACATGCGTATTTTCGAACTGTGGTTATTTGTGTCAAGAAAACAGAAAAAAATCCACGTTTTCGTATTTGTTTGGAAAGCACACAAGACAACTACGCAATTCATGGGCGTTTTGCAGTGAATAATGCTAGAAAAAATGTGAGTTTGACCGAAAATCGCATATGGTGTCTGTTTCTACACATTTTTTTCTCGCCGGCAAATTCTAGTGCGGTTCAACTTTCAGTCCATAGTTCGAAAACGAATCACACAACATCTATGTTAAACTTGATAGAAAATATCCCAGAGAGTACAGCTTTCCGATGATATATTACACTAATGGGTCAGGAAATTTTAACATGCACTAAAACGCTGATATTTGGACGATGATCTTGAAATTTCGTCTCAACAGAAATTATTTACTACTGTGACACCTTAATTAGCTCAGTTATTGTCTAATAATCGGGAAAATACCAGCCTTACAAACCTCCTGGATGATATATCGGATTTATTTTTGTAAAATATGTTTAATTGCTCAGATAAAAATGCTCATTTGAATATAGGTTATGTGTTTCGATTTTTTTATATTGACCATTTCAATACAAGTGTCAGTTTTTGCGTGATTTTCGTCCAAATGTAGCGTCGGAATGTGATTTTGTAGCTAATCTTTCCCCTCTGCACCAAATTTTGTTGTATACCAAGTGAAATGTGTCATGTCTTATTCATTTGCATTAACAGCTGGGCAAAATAATGTAAAAAATAAGTTCATTATCTACAAGTTAATTACTCATTAAGGTATCACAGTAGTAATTGCGTCACATCCGGGTTGAATGGTAAATAAACAAAATTTCGAAACATGCGTATTTTCGAACTGTGGTTATTTGTGTCAAGAAAACAGAAAAAAATCCACGTTTTCGTATTTGTTTGGAAAGCACACAAGACAACTACGCAATTCATGGGCGTTTTGAAGTGAATAATGCTAGAAAAAATGTGAGTTTGACCGAAAATCGCATATGGTGTCTGTTTCTACACATTTTTTTCTCGCCGGCAAATTCTAGTGCGGTTCAACTTTCAGTCCATAGTTCGAAAACGAATCACACAACATCTATGTTAAACTTGATAGAAAATATCCCAGAGAGTACAGCTTTCCGATGATATATTACACTAATGGGTCAGGAAATTTTAACATGCACTAAAACGCTGATATTTGGACGATGATCTTGAAATTTCGTCTCAACAGAAATTATTTACTACTGTGACACCTTAATTAGCTCAGTTATTGTCTAATAATCGGGAAAATACCAGCCTTACAAACCTCCTGGATGATATATCGGATTTATTTTTGTAAAATATGTTTAATTGCTCAGATAAAAATGCTCATTTGAATATAGGTTATGTGTTTCGATTTTTTTATATTGACCATTTCAATACAAGTGTCAGTTTTTGCGTGATTTTCGTCCAAATGTAGCGTCGGAATGTGATTTTGTAGCTAATCTTTCCCCTCTGCACCAAATTTTGTTGTATACCAAGTGAAATGTGTCATGTCTTATTCATTTGCATTAACAGCTGGGCAAAATAATGTAAAAAATAAGTTCATTATCTACAAGTTAATTACTCATTAAGGTATCACAGTAGTAATTGCGTCACATCCGGGTTGAATGGTAAATAAACAAAATTTCGAAACATGCGTATTTTCGAACTGTGGTTATTTGTGTCAAGAAAACAGAAAAAAATCCACGTTTTCGTATTTGTTTGGAAAGCACACAAGACAACTACGCAATTCATGGGCGTTTTGCAGTGAATAATGCTAGAAAAAATGTGAGTTTGACCGAAAATCGCATATGGTGTCTGTTTCTACACATTTTTTTCTCGCCGGCAAATTCTAGTGCGGTTCAACTTTCAGTCCATAGTTCGAAAACGAATCACACAACATCTATGTTAAACTTGATAGAAAATATCCCAGAGAGTACAGCTTTCCGATGATATATTACACTAATGGGTCAGGAAATTTTAACATGCACTAAAACGCTGATATTTGGACGATGATCTTGAAATTTCGTCTCAACAGAAATTATTTACTACTGTGACACCTTAATTAGCTCAGTTATTGTCTAATAATCGGGAAAATACCAGCCTTACAAACCTCCTGGATGATATATCGGATTTATTTTTGTAAAATATGTTTAATTGCTCAGATAAAAATGCTCATTTGAATATAGGTTATGTGTTTCGATTTTTTTATATTGACCATTTCAATACAAGTGTCAGTTTTTGCGTGATTTTCGTCCAAATGTAGCGTCGGAATGTGATTTTGTAGCTAATCTTTCCCCTCTGCACCAAATTTTGTTGTATACCAAGTGAAATGTGTCATGTCTTATTCATTTGCATTAACAGCTGGGCAAAATAATGTAAAAAATAAGTTCATTATCTACAAGTTAATTACTCATTAAGGTATCACAGTAGTAATTGCGTCACATCCGGGTTGAATGGTAAATAAACAAAATTTCGAAACATGCGTATTTTCGAACTGTGGTTATTTGTGTCAAGAAAACAGAAAAAAATCCACGTTTTCGTATTTGTTTGGAAAGCACACAAGACAACTACGCAATTCATGGGCGTTTTGAAGTGAATAATGCTAGAAAAAATGTGAGTTTGACCGAAAATCGCATATGGTGTCTGTTTCTACACATTTTTTTCTCGCCGGCAAATTCTAGTGCGGTTCAACTTTCAGTCCATAGTTCGAAAACGAATCACACAACATCTATGTTAAACTTGATAGAAAATATCCCAGAGAGTACAGCTTTCCGATGATATATTACACTAATGGGTCAGGAAATTTTAACATGCACTAAAACGCTGATATTTGGACGATGATCTTGAAATTTCGTCTCAACAGAAATTATTTACTACTGTGACACCTTAATTAGCTCAGTTATTGTCTAATAATCGGGAAAATACCAGCCTTACAAACCTCCTGGATGATATATCGGATTTATTTTTGTAAAATATGTTTAATTGCTCAGATAAAAATGCTCATTTGAATATAGGTTATGTGTTTCGATTTTTTTATATTGACCATTTCAATACAAGTGTCAGTTTTTGCGTGATTTTCGTCCAAATGTAGCGTCGGAATGTGATTTTGTAGCTAATCTTTCCCCTCTGCACCAAATTTTGTTGTATACCAAGTGAAATGTGTCATGTCTTATTCATTTGCATTAACAGCTGGGCAAAATAATGTAAAAAATAAGTTCATTATCTACAAGTTAATTACTCATTAAGGTATCACAGTAGTAATTGCGTCACATCCGGGTTGAATGGTAAATAAACAAAATTTCGAAACATGCGTATTTTCGAACTGTGGTTATTTGTGTCAAGAAAACAGAAAAAAATCCACGTTTTCGTATTTGTTTGGAAAGCACACAAGACAACTACGCAATTCATGGGCGTTTTGCAGTGAATAATGCTAGAAAAAATGTGAGTTTGACCGAAAATCGCATATGGTGTCTGTTTCTACACATTTTTTTCTCGCCGGCAAATTCTAGTGCGGTTCAACTTTCAGTCCATAGTTCGAAAACGAATCACACAACATCTATGTTAAACTTGATAGAAAATATCCCAGAGAGTACAGCTTTCCGATGATATATTACACTAATGGGTCAGGAAATTTTAACATGCACTAAAACGCTGATATTTGGACGATGATCTTGAAATTTCGTCTCAACAGAAATTATTTACTACTGTGACACCTTAATTAGCTCAGTTATTGTCTAATAATCGGGAAAATACCAGCCTTACAAACCTCCTGGATGATATATCGGATTTATTTTTGTAAAATATGTTTAATTGCTCAGATAAAAATGCTCATTTGAATATAGGTTATGTGTTTCGATTTTTTTATATTGACCATTTCAATACAAGTGTCAGTTTTTGCGTGATTTTCGTCCAAATGTAGCGTCGGAATGTGATTTTGTAGCTAATCTTTCCCCTCTGCACCAAATTTTGTTGTATACCAAGTGAAATGTGTCATGTCTTATTCATTTGCATTAACAGCTGGGCAAAATAATGTAAAAAATAAGTTCATTATCTACAAGTTAATTACTCATTAAGGTATCACAGTAGTAATTGCGTCACATCCGGGTTGAATGGTAAATAAACAAAATTTCGAAACATGCGTATTTTCGAACTGTGGTTATTTGTGTCAAGAAAACAGAAAAAAATCCACGTTTTCGTATTTGTTTGGAAAGCACACAAGACAACTACGCAATTCATGGGCGTTTTGAAGTGAATAATGCTAGAAAAAATGTGAGTTTGACCGAAAATCGCATATGGTGTCTGTTTCTACACATTTTTTTCTCGCCGGCAAATTCTAGTGCGGTTCAACTTTCAGTCCATAGTTCGAAAACGAATCACACAACATCTATGTTAAACTTGATAGAAAATATCCCAGAGAGTACAGCTTTCCGATGATATATTACACTAATGGGTCAGGAAATTTTAACATGCACTAAAACGCTGATATTTGGACGATGATCTTGAAATTTCGTCTCAACAGAAATTATTTACTACTGTGACACCTTAATTAGCTCAGTTATTGTCTAATAATCGGGAAAATACCAGCCTTACAAACCTCCTGGATGATATATCGGATTTATTTTTGTAAAATATGTTTAATTGCTCAGATAAAAATGCTCATTTGAATATAGGTTATGTGTTTCGATTTTTTTATATTGACCATTTCAATACAAGTGTCAGTTTTTGCGTGATTTTCGTCCAAATGTAGCGTCGGAATGTGATTTTGTAGCTAATCTTTCCCCTCTGCACCAAATTTTGTTGTATACCAAGTGAAATGTGTCATGTCTTATTCATTTGCATTAACAGCTGGGCAAAATAATGTAAAAAATAAGTTCATTATCTACAAGTTAATTACTCATTAAGGTATCACAGTAGTAATTGCGTCACATCCGGGTTGAATGGTAAATAAACAAAATTTCGAAACATGCGTATTTTCGAACTGTGGTTATTTGTGTCAAGAAAACAGAAAAAAATCCACGTTTTCGTATTTGTTTGGAAAGCACACAAGACAACTACGCAATTCATGGGCGTTTTGAAGTGAATAATGCTAGAAAAAATGTGAGTTTGACCGAAAATCGCATATGGTGTCTGTTTCTACACATTTTTTTCTCGCCGGCAAATTCTAGTGCGGTTCAACTTTCAGTCCATAGTTCGAAAACGAATCACACAACATCTATGTTAAACTTGATAGAAAATATCCCAGAGAGTACAGCTTTCCGATGATATATTACACTAATGGGTCAGGAAATTTTAACATGCACTAAAACGCTGATATTTGGACGATGATCTTGAAATTTCGTCTCAACAGAAATTATTTACTACTGTGACACCTTAATTAGCTCAGTTATTGTCTAATAATCGGGAAAATACCAGCCTTACAAACCTCCTGGATGATATATCGGATTTATTTTTGTAAAATATGTTTAATTGCTCAGATAAAAATGCTCATTTGAATATAGGTTATGTGTTTCGATTTTTTTATATTGACCATTTCAATACAAGTGTCAGTTTTTGCGTGATTTTCGTCCAAATGTAGCGTCGGAATGTGATTTTGTAGCTAATCTTTCCCCTCTGCACCAAATTTTGTTGTATACCAAGTGAAATGTGTCATGTCTTATTCATTTGCATTAACAGCTGGGCAAAATAATGTAAAAAATAAGTTCATTATCTACAAGTTAATTACTCATTAATTAGCTCAGTTATTGTCTAATAATCGGGAAAATACCAGCCTTACAAACCTCCTGGATGATATATCGGATTTATTTTTGTAAAATATGTTTAATTGCTCAGATAAAAATGCTCATTTGAATATAGGTTATGTGTTTCGATTTTTTTATATTGACCATTTCAATACAAGTGTCAGTTTTTGCGTGATTTTCGTCCAAATGTAGCGTCGGAATGTGATTTTGTAGCTAATCTTTCCCCTCTGCACCAAATTTTGTTGTATACCAAGTGAAATGTGTCATGTCTTATTCATTTGCATTAACAGCTGGGCAAAATAATGTAAAAAATAAGTTCATTATCTACAAGTTAATTACTCATTAAGGTATCACAGTAGTAATTGCGTCACATCCGGGTTGAATGGTAAATAAACAAAATTTCGAAACATGCGTATTTTCGAACTGTGGTTATTTGTGTCAAGAAAACAGAAAAAAATCCACGTTTTCGTATTTGTTTGGAAAGCACACAAGACAACTACGCAATTCATGGGCGTTTTGCAGTGAATAATGCTAGAAAAAATGTGAGTTTGACCGAAAATCGCATATGGTGTCTGTTTCTACACATTTTTTTCTCGCCGGCAAATTCTAGTGCGGTTCAACTTTCAGTCCATAGTTCGAAAACGAATCACACAACATCTATGTTAAACTTGATAGAAAATATCCCAGAGAGTACAGCTTTCCGATGATATATTACACTAATGGGTCAGGAAATTTTAACATGCACTAAAACGCTGATATTTGGACGATGATCTTGAAATTTCGTCTCAACAGAAATTATTTACTACTGTGACACCTTAATTAGCTCAGTTATTGTCTAATAATCGGGAAAATACCAGCCTTACAAACCTCCTGGATGATATATCGGATTTATTTTTGTAAAATATGTTTAATTGCTCAGATAAAAATGCTCATTTGAATATAGGTTATGTGTTTCGATTTTTTTATATTGACCATTTCAATACAAGTGTCAGTTTTTGCGTGATTTTCGTCCAAATGTAGCGTCGGAATGTGATTTTGTAGCTAATCTTTCCCCTCTGCACCAAATTTTGTTGTATACCAAGTGAAATGTGTCATGTCTTATTCATTTGCATTAACAGCTGGGCAAAATAATGTAAAAAATAAGTTCATTATCTACAAGTTAATTACTCATTAAGGTATCACAGTAGTAATTGCGTCACATCCGGGTTGAATGGTAAATAAACAAAATTTCGAAACATGCGTATTTTCGAACTGTGGTTATTTGTGTCAAGAAAACAGAAAAAAATCCACGTTTTCGTATTTGTTTGGAAAGCACACAAGACAACTACGCAATTCATGGGCGTTTTGAAGTGAATAATGCTAGAAAAAATGTGAGTTTGACCGAAAATCGCATATGGTGTCTGTTTCTACACATTTTTTTCTCGCCGGCAAATTCTAGTGCGGTTCAACTTTCAGTCCATAGTTCGAAAACGAATCACACAACATCTATGTTAAACTTGATAGAAAATATCCCAGAGAGTACAGCTTTCCGATGATATATTACACTAATGGGTCAGGAAATTTTAACATGCACTAAAACGCTGATATTTGGACGATGATCTTGAAATTTCGTCTCAACAGAAATTATTTACTACTGTGACACCTTAATTAGCTCAGTTATTGTCTAATAATCGGGAAAATACCAGCCTTACAAACCTCCTGGATGATATATCGGATTTATTTTTGTAAAATATGTTTAATTGCTCAGATAAAAATGCTCATTTGAATATAGGTTATGTGTTTCGATTTTTTTATATTGACCATTTCAATACAAGTGTCAGTTTTTGCGTGATTTTCGTCCAAATGTAGCGTCGGAATGTGATTTTGTAGCTAATCTTTCCCCTCTGCACCAAATTTTGTTGTATACCAAGTGAAATGTGTCATGTCTTATTCATTTGCATTAACAGCTGGGCAAAATAATGTAAAAAATAAGTTCATTATCTACAAGTTAATTACTCATTAAGGTATCACAGTAGTAATTGCGTCACATCCGGGTTGAATGGTAAATAAACAAAATTTCGAAACATGCGTATTTTCGAACTGTGGTTATTTGTGTCAAGAAAACAGAAAAAAATCCACGTTTTCGTATTTGTTTGGAAAGCACACAAGACAACTACGCAATTCATGGGCGTTTTGCAGTGAATAATGCTAGAAAAAATGTGAGTTTGACCGAAAATCGCATATGGTGTCTGTTTCTACACATTTTTTTCTCGCCGGCAAATTCTAGTGCGGTTCAACTTTCAGTCCATAGTTCGAAAACGAATCACACAACATCTATGTTAAACTTGATAGAAAATATCCCAGAGAGTACAGCTTTCCGATGATATATTACACTAATGGGTCAGGAAATTTTAACATGCACTAAAACGCTGATATTTGGACGATGATCTTGAAATTTCGTCTCAACAGAAATTATTTACTACTGTGACACCTTAATTAGCTCAGTTATTGTCTAATAATCGGGAAAATACCAGCCTTACAAACCTCCTGGATGATATATCGGATTTATTTTTGTAAAATATGTTTAATTGCTCAGATAAAAATGCTCATTTGAATATAGGTTATGTGTTTCGATTTTTTTATATTGACCATTTCAATACAAGTGTCAGTTTTTGCGTGATTTTCGTCCAAATGTAGCGTCGGAATGTGATTTTGTAGCTAATCTTTCCCCTCTGCACCAAATTTTGTTGTATACCAAGTGAAATGTGTCATGTCTTATTCATTTGCATTAACAGCTGGGCAAAATAATGTAAAAAATAAGTTCATTATCTACAAGTTAATTACTCATTAAGGTATCACAGTAGTAATTGCGTCACATCCGGGTTGAATGGTAAATAAACAAAATTTCGAAACATGCGTATTTTCGAACTGTGGTTATTTGTGTCAAGAAAACAGAAAAAAATCCACGTTTTCGTATTTGTTTGGAAAGCACACAAGACAACTACGCAATTCATGGGCGTTTTGAAGTGAATAATGCTAGAAAAAATGTGAGTTTGACCGAAAATCGCATATGGTGTCTGTTTCTACACATTTTTTTCTCGCCGGCAAATTCTAGTGCGGTTCAACTTTCAGTCCATAGTTCGAAAACGAATCACACAACATCTATGTTAAACTTGATAGAAAATATCCCAGAGAGTACAGCTTTCCGATGATATATTACACTAATGGGTCAGGAAATTTTAACATGCACTAAAACGCTGATATTTGGACGATGATCTTGAAATTTCGTCTCAACAGAAATTATTTACTACTGTGACACCTTAATTAGCTCAGTTATTGTCTAATAATCGGGAAAATACCAGCCTTACAAACCTCCTGGATGATATATCGGATTTATTTTTGTAAAATATGTTTAATTGCTCAGATAAAAATGCTCATTTGAATATAGGTTATGTGTTTCGATTTTTTTATATTGACCATTTCAATACAAGTGTCAGTTTTTGCGTGATTTTCGTCCAAATGTAGCGTCGGAATGTGATTTTGTAGCTAATCTTTCCCCTCTGCACCAAATTTTGTTGTATACCAAGTGAAATGTGTCATGTCTTATTCATTTGCATTAACAGCTGGGCAAAATAATGTAAAAAATAAGTTCATTATCTACAAGTTAATTACTCATTAAGGTATCACAGTAGTAATTGCGTCACATCCGGGTTGAATGGTAAATAAACAAAATTTCGAAACATGCGTATTTTCGAACTGTGGTTATTTGTGTCAAGAAAACAGAAAAAAATCCACGTTTTCGTATTTGTTTGGAAAGCACACAAGACAACTACGCAATTCATGGGCGTTTTGAAGTGAATAATGCTAGAAAAAATGTGAGTTTGACCGAAAATCGCATATGGTGTCTGTTTCTACACATTTTTTTCTCGCCGGCAAATTCTAGTGCGGTTCAACTTTCAGTCCATAGTTCGAAAACGAATCACACAACATCTATGTTAAACTTGATAGAAAATATCCCAGAGAGTACAGCTTTCCGATGATATATTACACTAATGGGTCAGGAAATTTTAACATGCACTAAAACGCTGATATTTGGACGATGATCTTGAAATTTCGTCTCAACAGAAATTATTTACTACTGTGACACCTTAATTAGCTCAGTTATTGTCTAATAATCGGGAAAATACCAGCCTTACAAACCTCCTGGATGATATATCGGATTTATTTTTGTAAAATATGTTTAATTGCTCAGATAAAAATGCTCATTTGAATATAGGTTATGTGTTTCGATTTTTTTATATTGACCATTTCAATACAAGTGTCAGTTTTTGCGTGATTTTCGTCCAAATGTAGCGTCGGAATGTGATTTTGTAGCTAATCTTTCCCCTCTGCACCAAATTTTGTTGTATACCAAGTGAAATGTGTCATGTCTTATTCATTTGCATTAACAGCTGGGCAAAATAATGTAAAAAATAAGTTCATTATCTACAAGTTAATTACTCATTAATTAGCTCAGTTATTGTCTAATAATCGGGAAAATACCAGCCTTACAAACCTCCTGGATGATATATCGGATTTATTTTTGTAAAATATGTTTAATTGCTCAGATAAAAATGCTCATTTGAATATAGGTTATGTGTTTCGATTTTTTTATATTGACCATTTCAATACAAGTGTCAGTTTTTGCGTGATTTTCGTCCAAATGTAGCGTCGGAATGTGATTTTGTAGCTAATCTTTCCCCTCTGCACCAAATTTTGTTGTATACCAAGTGAAATGTGTCATGTCTTATTCATTTGCATTAACAGCTGGGCAAAATAATGTAAAAAATAAGTTCATTATCTACAAGTTAATTACTCATTAAGGTATCACAGTAGTAATTGCGTCACATCCGGGTTGAATGGTAAATAAACAAAATTTCGAAACATGCGTATTTTCGAACTGTGGTTATTTGTGTCAAGAAAACAGAAAAAAATCCACGTTTTCGTATTTGTTTGGAAAGCACACAAGACAACTACGCAATTCATGGGCGTTTTGAAGTGAATAATGCTAGAAAAAATGTGAGTTTGACCGAAAATCGCATATGGTGTCTGTTTCTACACATTTTTTTCTCGCCGGCAAATTCTAGTGCGGTTCAACTTTCAGTCCATAGTTCGAAAACGAATCACACAACATCTATGTTAAACTTGATAGAAAATATCCCAGAGAGTACAGCTTTCCGATGATATATTACACTAATGGGTCAGGAAATTTTAACATGCACTAAAACGCTGATATTTGGACGATGATCTTGAAATTTCGTCTCAACAGAAATTATTTACTACTGTGACACCTTAATTAGCTCAGTTATTGTCTAATAATCGGGAAAATACCAGCCTTACAAACCTCCTGGATGATATATCGGATTTATTTTTGTAAAATATGTTTAATTGCTCAGATAAAAATGCTCATTTGAATATAGGTTATGTGTTTCGATTTTTTTATATTGACCATTTCAATACAAGTGTCAGTTTTTGCGTGATTTTCGTCCAAATGTAGCGTCGGAATGTGATTTTGTAGCTAATCTTTCCCCTCTGCACCAAATTTTGTTGTATACCAAGTGAAATGTGTCATGTCTTATTCATTTGCATTAACAGCTGGGCAAAATAATGTAAAAAATAAGTTCATTATCTACAAGTTAATTACTCATTAAGGTATCACAGTAGTAATTGCGTCACATCCGGGTTGAATGGTAAATAAACAAAATTTCGAAACATGCGTATTTTCGAACTGTGGTTATTTGTGTCAAGAAAACAGAAAAAAATCCACGTTTTCGTATTTGTTTGGAAAGCACACAAGACAACTACGCAATTCATGGGCGTTTTGAAGTGAATAATGCTAGAAAAAATGTGAGTTTGACCGAAAATCGCATATGGTGTCTGTTTCTACACATTTTTTTCTCGCCGGCAAATTCTAGTGCGGTTCAACTTTCAGTCCATAGTTCGAAAACGAATCACACAACATCTATGTTAAACTTGATAGAAAATATCCCAGAGAGTACAGCTTTCCGATGATATATTACACTAATGGGTCAGGAAATTTTAACATGCACTAAAACGCTGATATTTGGACGATGATCTTGAAATTTCGTCTCAACAGAAATTATTTACTACTGTGACACCTTAATTAGCTCAGTTATTGTCTAATAATCGGGAAAATACCAGCCTTACAAACCTCCTGGATGATATATCGGATTTATTTTTGTAAAATATGTTTAATTGCTCAGATAAAAATGCTCATTTGAATATAGGTTATGTGTTTCGATTTTTTTATATTGACCATTTCAATACAAGTGTCAGTTTTTGCGTGATTTTCGTCCAAATGTAGCGTCGGAATGTGATTTTGTAGCTAATCTTTCCCCTCTGCACCAAATTTTGTTGTATACCAAGTGAAATGTGTCATGTCTTATTCATTTGCATTAACAGCTGGGCAAAATAATGTAAAAAATAAGTTCATTATCTACAAGTTAATTACTCATTAATTAGCTCAGTTATTGTCTAATAATCGGGAAAATACCAGCCTTACAAACCTCCTGGATGATATATCGGATTTATTTTTGTAAAATATGTTTAATTGCTCAGATAAAAATGCTCATTTGAATATAGGTTATGTGTTTCGATTTTTTTATATTGACCATTTCAATACAAGTGTCAGTTTTTGCGTGATTTTCGTCCAAATGTAGCGTCGGAATGTGATTTTGTAGCTAATCTTTCCCCTCTGCACCAAATTTTGTTGTATACCAAGTGAAATGTGTCATGTCTTATTCATTTGCATTAACAGCTGGGCAAAATAATGTAAAAAATAAGTTCATTATCTACAAGTTAATTACTCATTAAGGTATCACAGTAGTAATTGCGTCACATCCGGGTTGAATGGTAAATAAACAAAATTTCGAAACATGCGTATTTTCGAACTGTGGTTATTTGTGTCAAGAAAACAGAAAAAAATCCACGTTTTCGTATTTGTTTGGAAAGCACACAAGACAACTACGCAATTCATGGGCGTTTTGCAGTGAATAATGCTAGAAAAAATGTGAGTTTGACCGAAAATCGCATATGGTGTCTGTTTCTACACATTTTTTTCTCGCCGGCAAATTCTAGTGCGGTTCAACTTTCAGTCCATAGTTCGAAAACGAATCACACAACATCTATGTTAAACTTGATAGAAAATATCCCAGAGAGTACAGCTTTCCGATGATATATTACACTAATGGGTCAGGAAATTTTAACATGCACTAAAACGCTGATATTTGGACGATGATCTTGAAATTTCGTCTCAACAGAAATTATTTACTACTGTGACACCTTAATTAGCTCAGTTATTGTCTAATAATCGGGAAAATACCAGCCTTACAAACCTCCTGGATGATATATCGGATTTATTTTTGTAAAATATGTTTAATTGCTCAGATAAAAATGCTCATTTGAATATAGGTTATGTGTTTCGATTTTTTTATATTGACCATTTCAATACAAGTGTCAGTTTTTGCGTGATTTTCGTCCAAATGTAGCGTCGGAATGTGATTTTGTAGCTAATCTTTCCCCTCTGCACCAAATTTTGTTGTATACCAAGTGAAATGTGTCATGTCTTATTCATTTGCATTAACAGCTGGGCAAAATAATGTAAAAAATAAGTTCATTATCTACAAGTTAATTACTCATTAAGGTATCACAGTAGTAATTGCGTCACATCCGGGTTGAATGGTAAATAAACAAAATTTCGAAACATGCGTATTTTCGAACTGTGGTTATTTGTGTCAAGAAAACAGAAAAAAATCCACGTTTTCGTATTTGTTTGGAAAGCACACAAGACAACTACGCAATTCATGGGCGTTTTGAAGTGAATAATGCTAGAAAAAATGTGAGTTTGACCGAAAATCGCATATGGTGTCTGTTTCTACACATTTTTTTCTCGCCGGCAAATTCTAGTGCGGTTCAACTTTCAGTCCATAGTTCGAAAACGAATCACACAACATCTATGTTAAACTTGATAGAAAATATCCCAGAGAGTACAGCTTTCCGATGATATATTACACTAATGGGTCAGGAAATTTTAACATGCACTAAAACGCTGATATTTGGACGATGATCTTGAAATTTCGTCTCAACAGAAATTATTTACTACTGTGACACCTTAATTAGCTCAGTTATTGTCTAATAATCGGGAAAATACCAGCCTTACAAACCTCCTGGATGATATATCGGATTTATTTTTGTAAAATATGTTTAATTGCTCAGATAAAAATGCTCATTTGAATATAGGTTATGTGTTTCGATTTTTTTATATTGACCATTTCAATACAAGTGTCAGTTTTTGCGTGATTTTCGTCCAAATGTAGCGTCGGAATGTGATTTTGTAGCTAATCTTTCCCCTCTGCACCAAATTTTGTTGTATACCAAGTGAAATGTGTCATGTCTTATTCATTTGCATTAACAGCTGGGCAAAATAATGTAAAAAATAAGTTCATTATCTACAAGTTAATTACTCATTAAGGTATCACAGTAGTAATTGCGTCACATCCGGGTTGAATGGTAAATAAACAAAATTTCGAAACATGCGTATTTTCGAACTGTGGTTATTTGTGTCAAGAAAACAGAAAAAAATCCACGTTTTCGTATTTGTTTGGAAAGCACACAAGACAACTACGCAATTCATGGGCGTTTTGCAGTGAATAATGCTAGAAAAAATGTGAGTTTGACCGAAAATCGCATATGGTGTCTGTTTCTACACATTTTTTTCTCGCCGGCAAATTCTAGTGCGGTTCAACTTTCAGTCCATAGTTCGAAAACGAATCACACAACATCTATGTTAAACTTGATAGAAAATATCCCAGAGAGTACAGCTTTCCGATGATATATTACACTAATGGGTCAGGAAATTTTAACATGCACTAAAACGCTGATATTTGGACGATGATCTTGAAATTTCGTCTCAACAGAAATTATTTACTACTGTGACACCTTAATTAGCTCAGTTATTGTCTAATAATCGGGAAAATACCAGCCTTACAAACCTCCTGGATGATATATCGGATTTATTTTTGTAAAATATGTTTAATTGCTCAGATAAAAATGCTCATTTGAATATAGGTTATGTGTTTCGATTTTTTTATATTGACCATTTCAATACAAGTGTCAGTTTTTGCGTGATTTTCGTCCAAATGTAGCGTCGGAATGTGATTTTGTAGCTAATCTTTCCCCTCTGCACCAAATTTTGTTGTATACCAAGTGAAATGTGTCATGTCTTATTCATTTGCATTAACAGCTGGGCAAAATAATGTAAAAAATAAGTTCATTATCTACAAGTTAATTACTCATTAAGGTATCACAGTAGTAATTGCGTCACATCCGGGTTGAATGGTAAATAAACAAAATTTCGAAACATGCGTATTTTCGAACTGTGGTTATTTGTGTCAAGAAAACAGAAAAAAATCCACGTTTTCGTATTTGTTTGGAAAGCACACAAGACAACTACGCAATTCATGGGCGTTTTGAAGTGAATAATGCTAGAAAAAATGTGAGTTTGACCGAAAATCGCATATGGTGTCTGTTTCTACACATTTTTTTCTCGCCGGCAAATTCTAGTGCGGTTCAACTTTCAGTCCATAGTTCGAAAACGAATCACACAACATCTATGTTAAACTTGATAGAAAATATCCCAGAGAGTACAGCTTTCCGATGATATATTACACTAATGGGTCAGGAAATTTTAACATGCACTAAAACGCTGATATTTGGACGATGATCTTGAAATTTCGTCTCAACAGAAATTATTTACTACTGTGACACCTTAATTAGCTCAGTTATTGTCTAATAATCGGGAAAATACCAGCCTTACAAACCTCCTGGATGATATATCGGATTTATTTTTGTAAAATATGTTTAATTGCTCAGATAAAAATGCTCATTTGAATATAGGTTATGTGTTTCGATTTTTTTATATTGACCATTTCAATACAAGTGTCAGTTTTTGCGTGATTTTCGTCCAAATGTAGCGTCGGAATGTGATTTTGTAGCTAATCTTTCCCCTCTGCACCAAATTTTGTTGTATACCAAGTGAAATGTGTCATGTCTTATTCATTTGCATTAACAGCTGGGCAAAATAATGTAAAAAATAAGTTCATTATCTACAAGTTAATTACTCATTAAGGTATCACAGTAGTAATTGCGTCACATCCGGGTTGAATGGTAAATAAACAAAATTTCGAAACATGCGTATTTTCGAACTGTGGTTATTTGTGTCAAGAAAACAGAAAAAAATCCACGTTTTCGTATTTGTTTGGAAAGCACACAAGACAACTACGCAATTCATGGGCGTTTTGAAGTGAATAATGCTAGAAAAAATGTGAGTTTGACCGAAAATCGCATATGGTGTCTGTTTCTACACATTTTTTTCTCGCCGGCAAATTCTAGTGCGGTTCAACTTTCAGTCCATAGTTCGAAAACGAATCACACAACATCTATGTTAAACTTGATAGAAAATATCCCAGAGAGTACAGCTTTCCGATGATATATTACACTAATGGGTCAGGAAATTTTAACATGCACTAAAACGCTGATATTTGGACGATGATCTTGAAATTTCGTCTCAACAGAAATTATTTACTACTGTGACACCTTAATTAGCTCAGTTATTGTCTAATAATCGGGAAAATACCAGCCTTACAAACCTCCTGGATGATATATCGGATTTATTTTTGTAAAATATGTTTAATTGCTCAGATAAAAATGCTCATTTGAATATAGGTTATGTGTTTCGATTTTTTTATATTGACCATTTCAATACAAGTGTCAGTTTTTGCGTGATTTTCGTCCAAATGTAGCGTCGGAATGTGATTTTGTAGCTAATCTTTCCCCTCTGCACCAAATTTTGTTGTATACCAAGTGAAATGTGTCATGTCTTATTCATTTGCATTAACAGCTGGGCAAAATAATGTAAAAAATAAGTTCATTATCTACAAGTTAATTACTCATTAATTAGCTCAGTTATTGTCTAATAATCGGGAAAATACCAGCCTTACAAACCTCCTGGATGATATATCGGATTTATTTTTGTAAAATATGTTTAATTGCTCAGATAAAAATGCTCATTTGAATATAGGTTATGTGTTTCGATTTTTTTATATTGACCATTTCAATACAAGTGTCAGTTTTTGCGTGATTTTCGTCCAAATGTAGCGTCGGAATGTGATTTTGTAGCTAATCTTTCCCCTCTGCACCAAATTTTGTTGTATACCAAGTGAAATGTGTCATGTCTTATTCATTTGCATTAACAGCTGGGCAAAATAATGTAAAAAATAAGTTCATTATCTACAAGTTAATTACTCATTAAGGTATCACAGTAGTAATTGCGTCACATCCGGGTTGAATGGTAAATAAACAAAATTTCGAAACATGCGTATTTTCGAACTGTGGTTATTTGTGTCAAGAAAACAGAAAAAAATCCACGTTTTCGTATTTGTTTGGAAAGCACACAAGACAACTACGCAATTCATGGGCGTTTTGAAGTGAATAATGCTAGAAAAAATGTGAGTTTGACCGAAAATCGCATATGGTGTCTGTTTCTACACATTTTTTTCTCGCCGGCAAATTCTAGTGCGGTTCAACTTTCAGTCCATAGTTCGAAAACGAATCACACAACATCTATGTTAAACTTGATAGAAAATATCCCAGAGAGTACAGCTTTCCGATGATATATTACACTAATGGGTCAGGAAATTTTAACATGCACTAAAACGCTGATATTTGGACGATGATCTTGAAATTTCGTCTCAACAGAAATTATTTACTACTGTGACACCTTAATTAGCTCAGTTATTGTCTAATAATCGGGAAAATACCAGCCTTACAAACCTCCTGGATGATATATCGGATTTATTTTTGTAAAATATGTTTAATTGCTCAGATAAAAATGCTCATTTGAATATAGGTTATGTGTTTCGATTTTTTTATATTGACCATTTCAATACAAGTGTCAGTTTTTGCGTGATTTTCGTCCAAATGTAGCGTCGGAATGTGATTTTGTAGCTAATCTTTCCCCTCTGCACCAAATTTTGTTGTATACCAAGTGAAATGTGTCATGTCTTATTCATTTGCATTAACAGCTGGGCAAAATAATGTAAAAAATAAGTTCATTATCTACAAGTTAATTACTCATTAAGGTATCACAGTAGTAATTGCGTCACATCCGGGTTGAATGGTAAATAAACAAAATTTCGAAACATGCGTATTTTCGAACTGTGGTTATTTGTGTCAAGAAAACAGAAAAAAATCCACGTTTTCGTATTTGTTTGGAAAGCACACAAGACAACTACGCAATTCATGGGCGTTTTGAAGTGAATAATGCTAGAAAAAATGTGAGTTTGACCGAAAATCGCATATGGTGTCTGTTTCTACACATTTTTTTCTCGCCGGCAAATTCTAGTGCGGTTCAACTTTCAGTCCATAGTTCGAAAACGAATCACACAACATCTATGTTAAACTTGATAGAAAATATCCCAGAGAGTACAGCTTTCCGATGATATATTACACTAATGGGTCAGGAAATTTTAACATGCACTAAAACGCTGATATTTGGACGATGATCTTGAAATTTCGTCTCAACAGAAATTATTTACTACTGTGACACCTTAATTAGCTCAGTTATTGTCTAATAATCGGGAAAATACCAGCCTTACAAACCTCCTGGATGATATATCGGATTTATTTTTGTAAAATATGTTTAATTGCTCAGATAAAAATGCTCATTTGAATATAGGTTATGTGTTTCGATTTTTTTATATTGACCATTTCAATACAAGTGTCAGTTTTTGCGTGATTTTCGTCCAAATGTAGCGTCGGAATGTGATTTTGTAGCTAATCTTTCCCCTCTGCACCAAATTTTGTTGTATACCAAGTGAAATGTGTCATGTCTTATTCATTTGCATTAACAGCTGGGCAAAATAATGTAAAAAATAAGTTCATTATCTACAAGTTAATTACTCATTAAGGTATCACAGTAGTAATTGCGTCACATCCGGGTTGAATGGTAAATAAACAAAATTTCGAAACATGCGTATTTTCGAACTGTGGTTATTTGTGTCAAGAAAACAGAAAAAAATCCACGTTTTCGTATTTGTTTGGAAAGCACACAAGACAACTACGCAATTCATGGGCGTTTTGAAGTGAATAATGCTAGAAAAAATGTGAGTTTGACCGAAAATCGCATATGGTGTCTGTTTCTACACATTTTTTTCTCGCCGGCAAATTCTAGTGCGGTTCAACTTTCAGTCCATAGTTCGAAAACGAATCACACAACATCTATGTTAAACTTGATAGAAAATATCCCAGAGAGTACAGCTTTCCGATGATATATTACACTAATGGGTCAGGAAATTTTAACATGCACTAAAACGCTGATATTTGGACGATGATCTTGAAATTTCGTCTCAACAGAAATTATTTACTACTGTGACACCTTAATTAGCTCAGTTATTGTCTAATAATCGGGAAAATACCAGCCTTACAAACCTCCTGGATGATATATCGGATTTATTTTTGTAAAATATGTTTAATTGCTCAGATAAAAATGCTCATTTGAATATAGGTTATGTGTTTCGATTTTTTTATATTGACCATTTCAATACAAGTGTCAGTTTTTGCGTGATTTTCGTCCAAATGTAGCGTCGGAATGTGATTTTGTAGCTAATCTTTCCCCTCTGCACCAAATTTTGTTGTATATCAAGTGAAATGTGTCATGTCTTATTCATTTGCATTAACAGCTGGGCAAAATAATGTAAAAAATAAGTTCATTATCTACAAGTTAATTACTCATTAAGGTATCACAGTAGTAATTGCGTCACATCCGGGTTGAATGGTAAATAAACAAAATTTCGAAACATGCGTATTTTCGAACTGTGGTTATTTGTGTCAAGAAAACAGAAAAAAATCCACGTTTTCGTATTTGTTTGGAAAGCACACAAGACAACTACGCAATTCATGGGCGTTTTGAAGTGAATAATGCTAGAAAAAATGTGAGTTTGACCGAAAATCGCATATGGTGTCTGTTTCTACACATTTTTTTCTCGCCGGCAAATTCTAGTGCGGTTCAACTTTCAGTCCATAGTTCGAAAACGAATCACACAACATCTATGTTAAACTTGATAGAAAATATCCCAGAGAGTACAGCTTTCCGATGATATATTACACTAATGGGTCAGGAAATTTTAACATGCACTAAAACGCTGATATTTGGACGATGATCTTGAAATTTCGTCTCAACAGAAATTATTTACTACTGTGACACCTTAATTAGCTCAGTTATTGTCTAATAATCGGGAAAATACCAGCCTTACAAACCTCCTGGATGATATATCGGATTTATTTTTGTAAAATATGTTTAATTGCTCAGATAAAAATGCTCATTTGAATATAGGTTATGTGTTTCGATTTTTTTATATTGACCATTTCAATACAAGTGTCAGTTTTTGCGTGATTTTCGTCCAAATGTAGCGTCGGAATGTGATTTTGTAGCTAATCTTTCCCCTCTGCACCAAATTTTGTTGTATACCAAGTGAAATGTGTCATGTCTTATTCATTTGCATTAACAGCTGGGCAAAATAATGTAAAAAATAAGTTCATTATCTACAAGTTAATTACTCATTAAAGTATCACAGTAGTAATTGCGTCACATCCGGGTTGAATGGTAAATAAACAAAATTTCGAAACATGCGTATTTTCGAACTGTGGTTATTTGTGTCAAGAAAACAGAAAAAAATCCACGTTTTCGTATTTGTTTGGAAAGCACACAAGACAACTACGCAATTCATGGGCGTTTTGAAGTGAATAATGCTAGAAAAAATGTGAGTTTGACCGAAAATCGCATATGGTGTCTGTTTCTACACATTTTTTTCTCGCCGGCAAATTCTAGTGCGGTTCAACTTTCAGTCCATAGTTCGAAAACGAATCACACAACATCTATGTTAAACTTGATAGAAAATATCCCAGAGAGTACAGCTTTCCGATGATATATTACACTAATGGGTCAGGAAATTTTAACATGCACTAAAACGCTGATATTTGGACGATGATCTTGAAATTTCGTCTCAACAGAAATTATTTACTACTGTGACACCTTAATTAGCTCAGTTATTGTCTAATAATCGGGAAAATACCAGCCTTACAAACCTCCTGGATGATATATCGGATTTATTTTTGTAAAATATGTTTAATTGCTCAGATAAAAATGCTCATTTGAATATAGGTTATGTGTTTCGATTTTTTTATATTGACCATTTCAATACAAGTGTCAGTTTTTGCGTGATTTTCGTCCAAATGTAGCGTCGGAATGTGATTTTGTAGCTAATCTTTCCCCTCTGCACCAAATTTTGTTGTATACCAAGTGAAATGTGTCATGTCTTATTCATTTGCATTAACAGCTGGGCAAAATAATGTAAAAAATAAGTTCATTATCTACAAGTTAATTACTCATTAATTAGCTCAGTTATTGTCTAATAATCGGGAAAATACCAGCCTTACAAACCTCCTGGATGATATATCGGATTTATTTTTGTAAAATATGTTTAATTGCTCAGATAAAAATGCTCATTTGAATATAGGTTATGTGTTTCGATTTTTTTATATTGACCATTTCAATACAAGTGTCAGTTTTTGCGTGATTTTCGTCCAAATGTAGCGTCGGAATGTGATTTTGTAGCTAATCTTTCCCCTCTGCACCAAATTTTGTTGTATACCAAGTGAAATGTGTCATGTCTTATTCATTTGCATTAACAGCTGGGCAAAATAATGTAAAAAATAAGTTCATTATCTACAAGTTAATTACTCATTAAGGTATCACAGTAGTAATTGCGTCACATCCGGGTTGAATGGTAAATAAACAAAATTTCGAAACATGCGTATTTTCGAACTGTGGTTATTTGTGTCAAGAAAACAGAAAAAAATCCACGTTTTCGTATTTGTTTGGAAAGCACACAAGACAACTACGCAATTCATGGGCGTTTTGAAGTGAATAATGCTAGAAAAAATGTGAGTTTGACCGAAAATCGCATATGGTGTCTGTTTCTACACATTTTTTTCTCGCCGGCAAATTCTAGTGCGGTTCAACTTTCAGTCCATAGTTCGAAAACGAATCACACAACATCTATGTTAAACTTGATAGAAAATATCCCAGAGAGTACAGCTTTCCGATGATATATTACACTAATGGGTCAGGAAATTTTAACATGCACTAAAACGCTGATATTTGGACGATGATCTTGAAATTTCGTCTCAACAGAAATTATTTACTACTGTGACACCTTAATTAGCTCAGTTATTGTCTAATAATCGGGAAAATACCAGCCTTACAAACCTCCTGGATGATATATCGGATTTATTTTTGTAAAATATGTTTAATTGCTCAGATAAAAATGCTCATTTGAATATAGGTTATGTGTTTCGATTTTTTTATATTGACCATTTCAATACAAGTGTCAGTTTTTGCGTGATTTTCGTCCAAATGTAGCGTCGGAATGTGATTTTGTAGCTAATCTTTCCCCTCTGCACCAAATTTTGTTGTATACCAAGTGAAATGTGTCATGTCTTATTCATTTGCATTAACAGCTGGGCAAAATAATGTAAAAAATAAGTTCATTATCTACAAGTTAATTACTCATTAAGGTATCACAGTAGTAATTGCGTCACATCCGGGTTGAATGGTAAATAAACAAAATTTCGAAACATGCGTATTTTCGAACTGTGGTTATTTGTGTCAAGAAAACAGAAAAAAATCCACGTTTTCGTATTTGTTTGGAAAGCACACAAGACAACTACGCAATTCATGGGCGTTTTGAAGTGAATAATGCTAGAAAAAATGTGAGTTTGACCGAAAATCGCATATGGTGTCTGTTTCTACACATTTTTTTCTCGCCGGCAAATTCTAGTGCGGTTCAACTTTCAGTCCATAGTTCGAAAACGAATCACACAACATCTATGTTAAACTTGATAGAAAATATCCCAGAGAGTACAGCTTTCCGATGATATATTACACTAATGGGTCAGGAAATTTTAACATGCACTAAAACGCTGATATTTGGACGATGATCTTGAAATTTCGTCTCAACAGAAATTATTTACTACTGTGACACCTTAATTAGCTCAGTTATTGTCTAATAATCGGGAAAATACCAGCCTTACAAACCTCCTGGATGATATATCGGATTTATTTTTGTAAAATATGTTTAATTGCTCAGATAAAAATGCTCATTTGAATATAGGTTATGTGTTTCGATTTTTTTATATTGACCATTTCAATACAAGTGTCAGTTTTTGCGTGATTTTCGTCCAAATGTAGCGTCGGAATGTGATTTTGTAGCTAATCTTTCCCCTCTGCACCAAATTTTGTTGTATACCAAGTGAAATGTGTCATGTCTTATTCATTTGCATTAACAGCTGGGCAAAATAATGTAAAAAATAAGTTCATTATCTACAAGTTAATTACTCATTAAGGTATCACAGTAGTAATTGCGTCACATCCGGGTTGAATGGTAAATAAACAAAATTTCGAAACATGCGTATTTTCGAACTGTGGTTATTTGTGTCAAGAAAACAGAAAAAAATCCACGTTTTCGTATTTGTTTGGAAAGCACACAAGACAACTACGCAATTCATGGGCGTTTTGAAGTGAATAATGCTAGAAAAAATGTGAGTTTGACCGAAAATCGCATATGGTGTCTGTTTCTACACATTTTTTTCTCGCCGGCAAATTCTAGTGCGGTTCAACTTTCAGTCCATAGTTCGAAAACGAATCACACAACATCTATGTTAAACTTGATAGAAAATATCCCAGAGAGTACAGCTTTCCGATGATATATTACACTAATGGGTCAGGAAATTTTAACATGCACTAAAACGCTGATATTTGGACGATGATCTTGAAATTTCGTCTCAACAGAAATTATTTACTACTGTGACACCTTAATTAGCTCAGTTATTGTCTAATAATCGGGAAAATACCAGCCTTACAAACCTCCTGGATGATATATCGGATTTATTTTTGTAAAATATGTTTAATTGCTCAGATAAAAATGCTCATTTGAATATAGGTTATGTGTTTCGATTTTTTTATATTGACCATTTCAATACAAGTGTCAGTTTTTGCGTGATTTTCGTCCAAATGTAGCGTCGGAATGTGATTTTGTAGCTAATCTTTCCCCTCTGCACCAAATTTTGTTGTATACCAAGTGAAATGTGTCATGTCTTATTCATTTGCATTAACAGCTGGGCAAAATAATGTAAAAAATAAGTTCATTATCTACAAGTTAATTACTCATTAAGGTATCACAGTAGTAATTGCGTCACATCCGGGTTGAATGGTAAATAAACAAAATTTCGAAACATGCGTATTTTCGAACTGTGGTTATTTGTGTCAAGAAAACAGAAAAAAATCCACGTTTTCGTATTTGTTTGGAAAGCACACAAGACAACTACGCAATTCATGGGCGTTTTGAAGTGAATAATGCTAGAAAAAATGTGAGTTTGACCGAAAATCGCATATGGTGTCTGTTTCTACACATTTTTTTCTCGCCGGCAAATTCTAGTGCGGTTCAACTTTCAGTCCATAGTTCGAAAACGAATCACACAACATCTATGTTAAACTTGATAGAAAATATCCCAGAGAGTACAGCTTTCCGATGATATATTACACTAATGGGTCAGGAAATTTTAACATGCACTAAAACGCTGATATTTGGACGATGATCTTGAAATTTCGTCTCAACAGAAATTATTTACTACTGTGACACCTTAATTAGCTCAGTTATTGTCTAATAATCGGGAAAATACCAGCCTTACAAACCTCCTGGATGATATATCGGATTTATTTTTGTAAAATATGTTTAATTGCTCAGATAAAAATGCTCATTTGAATATAGGTTATGTGTTTCGATTTTTTTATATTGACCATTTCAATACAAGTGTCAGTTTTTGCGTGATTTTCGTCCAAATGTAGCGTCGGAATGTGATTTTGTAGCTAATCTTTCCCCTCTGCACCAAATTTTGTTGTATACCAAGTGAAATGTGTCATGTCTTATTCATTTGCATTAACAGCTGGGCAAAATAATGTAAAAAATAAGTTCATTATCTACAAGTTAATTACTCATTAAGGTATCACAGTAGTAATTGCGTCACATCCGGGTTGAATGGTAAATAAACAAAATTTCGAAACATGCGTATTTTCGAACTGTGGTTATTTGTGTCAAGAAAACAGAAAAAAATCCACGTTTTCGTATTTGTTTGGAAAGCACACAAGACAACTACGCAATTCATGGGCGTTTTGAAGTGAATAATGCTAGAAAAAATGTGAGTTTGACCGAAAATCGCATATGGTGTCTGTTTCTACACATTTTTTTCTCGCCGGCAAATTCTAGTGCGGTTCAACTTTCAGTCCATAGTTCGAAAACGAATCACACAACATCTATGTTAAACTTGATAGAAAATATCCCAGAGAGTACAGCTTTCCGATGATATATTACACTAATGGGTCAGGAAATTTTAACATGCACTAAAACGCTGATATTTGGACGATGATCTTGAAATTTCGTCTCAACAGAAATTATTTACTACTGTGACACCTTAATTAGCTCAGTTATTGTCTAATAATCGGGAAAATACCAGCCTTACAAACCTCCTGGATGATATATCGGATTTATTTTTGTAAAATATGTTTAATTGCTCAGATAAAAATGCTCATTTGAATATAGGTTATGTGTTTCGATTTTTTTATATTGACCATTTCAATACAAGTGTCAGTTTTTGCGTGATTTTCGTCCAAATGTAGCGTCGGAATGTGATTTTGTAGCTAATCTTTCCCCTCTGCACCAAATTTTGTTGTATACCAAGTGAAATGTGTCATGTCTTATTCATTTGCATTAACAGCTGGGCAAAATAATGTAAAAAATAAGTTCATTATCTACAAGTTAATTACTCATTAAGGTATCACAGTAGTAATTGCGTCACATCCGGGTTGAATGGTAAATAAACAAAATTTCGAAACATGCGTATTTTCGAACTGTGGTTATTTGTGTCAAGAAAACAGAAAAAAATCCACGTTTTCGTATTTGTTTGGAAAGCACACAAGACAACTACGCAATTCATGGGCGTTTTGAAGTGAATAATGCTAGAAAAAATGTGAGTTTGACCGAAAATCGCATATGGTGTCTGTTTCTACACATTTTTTTCTCGCCGGCAAATTCTAGTGCGGTTCAACTTTCAGTCCATAGTTCGAAAACGAATCACACAACATCTATGTTAAACTTGATAGAAAATATCCCAGAGAGTACAGCTTTCCGATGATATATTACACTAATGGGTCAGGAAATTTTAACATGCACTAAAACGCTGATATTTGGACGATGATCTTGAAATTTCGTCTCAACAGAAATTATTTACTACTGTGACACCTTAATTAGCTCAGTTATTGTCTAATAATCGGGAAAATACCAGCCTTACAAACCTCCTGGATGATATATCGGATTTATTTTTGTAAAATATGTTTAATTGCTCAGATAAAAATGCTCATTTGAATATAGGTTATGTGTTTCGATTTTTTTATATTGACCATTTCAATACAAGTGTCAGTTTTTGCGTGATTTTCGTCCAAATGTAGCGTCGGAATGTGATTTTGTAGCTAATCTTTCCCCTCTGCACCAAATTTTGTTGTATACCAAGTGAAATGTGTCATGTCTTATTCATTTGCATTAACAGCTGGGCAAAATAATGTAAAAAATAAGTTCATTATCTACAAGTTAATTACTCATTAAGGTATCACAGTAGTAATTGCGTCACATCCGGGTTGAATGGTAAATAAACAAAATTTCGAAACATGCGTATTTTCGAACTGTGGTTATTTGTGTCAAGAAAACAGAAAAAAATCCACGTTTTCGTATTTGTTTGGAAAGCACACAAGACAACTACGCAATTCATGGGCGTTTTGAAGTGAATAATGCTAGAAAAAATGTGAGTTTGACCGAAAATCGCATATGGTGTCTGTTTCTACACATTTTTTTCTCGCCGGCAAATTCTAGTGCGGTTCAACTTTCAGTCCATAGTTCGAAAACGAATCACACAACATCTATGTTAAACTTGATAGAAAATATCCCAGAGAGTACAGCTTTCCGATGATATATTACACTAATGGGTCAGGAAATTTTAACATGCACTAAAACGCTGATATTTGGACGATGATCTTGAAATTTCGTCTCAACAGAAATTATTTACTACTGTGACACCTTAATTAGCTCAGTTATTGTCTAATAATCGGGAAAATACCAGCCTTACAAACCTCCTGGATGATATATCGGATTTATTTTTGTAAAATATGTTTAATTGCTCAGATAAAAATGCTCATTTGAATATAGGTTATGTGTTTCGATTTTTTTATATTGACCATTTCAATACAAGTGTCAGTTTTTGCGTGATTTTCGTCCAAATGTAGCGTCGGAATGTGATTTTGTAGCTAATCTTTCCCCTCTGCACCAAATTTTGTTGTATACCAAGTGAAATGTGTCATGTCTTATTCATTTGCATTAACAGCTGGGCAAAATAATGTAAAAAATAAGTTCATTATCTACAAGTTAATTACTCATTAAGGTATCACAGTAGTAATTGCGTCACATCCGGGTTGAATGGTAAATAAACAAAATTTCGAAACATGCGTATTTTCGAACTGTGGTTATTTGTGTCAAGAAAACAGAAAAAAATCCACGTTTTCGTATTTGTTTGGAAAGCACACAAGACAACTACGCAATTCATGGGCGTTTTGAAGTGAATAATGCTAGAAAAAATGTGAGTTTGACCGAAAATCGCATATGGTGTCTGTTTCTACACATTTTTTTCTCGCCGGCAAATTCTAGTGCGGTTCAACTTTCAGTCCATAGTTCGAAAACGAATCACACAACATCTATGTTAAACTTGATAGAAAATATCCCAGAGAGTACAGCTTTCCGATGATATATTACACTAATGGGTCAGGAAATTTTAACATGCACTAAAACGCTGATATTTGGACGATGATCTTGAAATTTCGTCTCAACAGAAATTATTTACTACTGTGACACCTTAATTAGCTCAGTTATTGTCTAATAATCGGGAAAATACCAGCCTTACAAACCTCCTGGATGATATATCGGATTTATTTTTGTAAAATATGTTTAATTGCTCAGATAAAAATGCTCATTTGAATATAGGTTATGTGTTTCGATTTTTTTATATTGACCATTTCAATACAAGTGTCAGTTTTTGCGTGATTTTCGTCCAAATGTAGCGTCGGAATGTGATTTTGTAGCTAATCTTTCCCCTCTGCACCAAATTTTGTTGTATACCAAGTGAAATGTGTCATGTCTTATTCATTTGCATTAACAGCTGGGCAAAATAATGTAAAAAATAAGTTCATTATCTACAAGTTAATTACTCATTAAGGTATCACAGTAGTAATTGCGTCACATCCGGGTTGAATGGTAAATAAACAAAATTTCGAAACATGCGTATTTTCGAACTGTGGTTATTTGTGTCAAGAAAACAGAAAAAAATCCACGTTTTCGTATTTGTTTGGAAAGCACACAAGACAACTACGCAATTCATGGGCGTTTTGAAGTGAATAATGCTAGAAAAAATGTGAGTTTGACCGAAAATCGCATATGGTGTCTGTTTCTACACATTTTTTTCTCGCCGGCAAATTCTAGTGCGGTTCAACTTTCAGTCCATAGTTCGAAAACGAATCACACAACATCTATGTTAAACTTGATAGAAAATATCCCAGAGAGTACAGCTTTCCGATGATATATTACACTAATGGGTCAGGAAATTTTAACATGCACTAAAACGCTGATATTTGGACGATGATCTTGAAATTTCGTCTCAACAGAAATTATTTACTACTGTGACACCTTAATTAGCTCAGTTATTGTCTAATAATCGGGAAAATACCAGCCTTACAAACCTCCTGGATGATATATCGGATTTATTTTTGTAAAATATGTTTAATTGCTCAGATAAAAATGCTCATTTGAATATAGGTTATGTGTTTCGATTTTTTTATATTGACCATTTCAATACAAGTGTCAGTTTTTGCGTGATTTTCGTCCAAATGTAGCGTCGGAATGTGATTTTGTAGCTAATCTTTCCCCTCTGCACCAAATTTTGTTGTATACCAAGTGAAATGTGTCATGTCTTATTCATTTGCATTAACAGCTGGGCAAAATAATGTAAAAAATAAGTTCATTATCTACAAGTTAATTACTCATTAATTAGCTCAGTTATTGTCTAATAATCGGGAAAATACCAGCCTTACAAACCTCCTGGATGATATATCGGATTTATTTTTGTAAAATATGTTTAATTGCTCAGATAAAAATGCTCATTTGAATATAGGTTATGTGTTTCGATTTTTTTATATTGACCATTTCAATACAAGTGTCAGTTTTTGCGTGATTTTCGTCCAAATGTAGCGTCGGAATGTGATTTTGTAGCTAATCTTTCCCCTCTGCACCAAATTTTGTTGTATACCAAGTGAAATGTGTCATGTCTTATTCATTTGCATTAACAGCTGGGCAAAATAATGTAAAAAATAAGTTCATTATCTACAAGTTAATTACTCATTAATTAGCTCAGTTATTGTCTAATAATCGGGAAAATACCAGCCTTACAAACCTCCTGGATGATATATCGGATTTATTTTTGTAAAATATGTTTAATTGCTCAGATAAAAATGCTCATTTGAATATAGGTTATGTGTTTCGATTTTTTTATATTGACCATTTCAATACAAGTGTCAGTTTTTGCGTGATTTTCGTCCAAATGTAGCGTCGGAATGTGATTTTGTAGCTAATCTTTCCCCTCTGCACCAAATTTTGTTGTATACCAAGTGAAATGTGTCATGTCTTATTCATTTGCATTAACAGCTGGGCAAAATAATGTAAAAAATAAGTTCATTATCTACAAGTTAATTACTCATTAAGGTATCACAGTAGTAATTGCGTCACATCCGGGTTGAATGGTAAATAAACAAAATTTCGAAACATGCGTATTTTCGAACTGTGGTTATTTGTGTCAAGAAAACAGAAAAAAATCCACGTTTTCGTATTTGTTTGGAAAGCACACAAGACAACTACGCAATTCATGGGCGTTTTGAAGTGAATAATGCTAGAAAAAATGTGAGTTTGACCGAAAATCGCATATGGTGTCTGTTTCTACACATTTTTTTCTCGCCGGCAAATTCTAGTGCGGTTCAACTTTCAGTCCATAGTTCGAAAACGAATCACACAACATCTATGTTAAACTTGATAGAAAATATCCCAGAGAGTACAGCTTTCCGATGATATATTACACTAATGGGTCAGGAAATTTTAACATGCACTAAAACGCTGATATTTGGACGATGATCTTGAAATTTCGTCTCAACAGAAATTATTTACTACTGTGACACCTTAATTAGCTCAGTTATTGTCTAATAATCGGGAAAATACCAGCCTTACAAACCTCCTGGATGATATATCGGATTTATTTTTGTAAAATATGTTTAATTGCTCAGATAAAAATGCTCATTTGAATATAGGTTATGTGTTTCGATTTTTTTATATTGACCATTTCAATACAAGTGTCAGTTTTTGCGTGATTTTCGTCCAAATGTAGCGTCGGAATGTGATTTTGTAGCTAATCTTTCCCCTCTGCACCAAATTTTGTTGTATACCAAGTGAAATGTGTCATGTCTTATTCATTTGCATTAACAGCTGGGCAAAATAATGTAAAAAATAAGTTCATTATCTACAAGTTAATTACTCATTAAGGTATCACAGTAGTAATTGCGTCACATCCGGGTTGAATGGTAAATAAACAAAATTTCGAAACATGCGTATTTTCGAACTGTGGTTATTTGTGTCAAGAAAACAGAAAAAAATCCACGTTTTCGTATTTGTTTGGAAAGCACACAAGACAACTACGCAATTCATGGGCGTTTTGAAGTGAATAATGCTAGAAAAAATGTGAGTTTGACCGAAAATCGCATATGGTGTCTGTTTCTACACATTTTTTTCTCGCCGGCAAATTCTAGTGCGGTTCAACTTTCAGTCCATAGTTCGAAAACGAATCACACAACATCTATGTTAAACTTGATAGAAAATATCCCAGAGAGTACAGCTTTCCGATGATATATTACACTAATGGGTCAGGAAATTTTAACATGCACTAAAACGCTGATATTTGGACGATGATCTTGAAATTTCGTCTCAACAGAAATTATTTACTACTGTGACACCTTAATTAGCTCAGTTATTGTCTAATAATCGGGAAAATACCAGCCTTACAAACCTCCTGGATGATATATCGGATTTATTTTTGTAAAATATGTTTAATTGCTCAGATAAAAATGCTCATTTGAATATAGGTTATGTGTTTCGATTTTTTTATATTGACCATTTCAATACAAGTGTCAGTTTTTGCGTGATTTTCGTCCAAATGTAGCGTCGGAATGTGATTTTGTAGCTAATCTTTCCCCTCTGCACCAAATTTTGTTGTATACCAAGTGAAATGTGTCATGTCTTATTCATTTGCATTAACAGCTGGGCAAAATAATGTAAAAAATAAGTTCATTATCTACAAGTTAATTACTCATTAAGGTATCACAGTAGTAATTGCGTCACATCCGGGTTGAATGGTAAATAAACAAAATTTCGAAACATGCGTATTTTCGAACTGTGGTTATTTGTGTCAAGAAAACAGAAAAAAATCCACGTTTTCGTATTTGTTTGGAAAGCACACAAGACAACTACGCAATTCATGGGCGTTTTGAAGTGAATAATGCTAGAAAAAATGTGAGTTTGACCGAAAATCGCATATGGTGTCTGTTTCTACACATTTTTTTCTCGCCGGCAAATTCTAGTGCGGTTCAACTTTCAGTCCATAGTTCGAAAACGAATCACACAACATCTATGTTAAACTTGATAGAAAATATCCCAGAGAGTACAGCTTTCCGATGATATATTACACTAATGGGTCAGGAAATTTTAACATGCACTAAAACGCTGATATTTGGACGATGATCTTGAAATTTCGTCTCAACAGAAATTATTTACTACTGTGACACCTTAATTAGCTCAGTTATTGTCTAATAATCGGGAAAATACCAGCCTTACAAACCTCCTGGATGATATATCGGATTTATTTTTGTAAAATATGTTTAATTGCTCAGATAAAAATGCTCATTTGAATATAGGTTATGTGTTTCGATTTTTTTATATTGACCATTTCAATACAAGTGTCAGTTTTTGCGTGATTTTCGTCCAAATGTAGCGTCGGAATGTGATTTTGTAGCTAATCTTTCCCCTCTGCACCAAATTTTGTTGTATACCAAGTGAAATGTGTCATGTCTTATTCATTTGCATTAACAGCTGGGCAAAATAATGTAAAAAATAAGTTCATTATCTACAAGTTAATTACTCATTAAGGTATCACAGTAGTAATTGCGTCACATCCGGGTTGAATGGTAAATAAACAAAATTTCGAAACATGCGTATTTTCGAACTGTGGTTATTTGTGTCAAGAAAACAGAAAAAAATCCACGTTTTCGTATTTGTTTGGAAAGCACACAAGACAACTACGCAATTCATGGGCGTTTTGAAGTGAATAATGCTAGAAAAAATGTGAGTTTGACCGAAAATCGCATATGGTGTCTGTTTCTACACATTTTTTTCTCGCCGGCAAATTCTAGTGCGGTTCAACTTTCAGTCCATAGTTCGAAAACGAATCACACAACATCTATGTTAAACTTGATAGAAAATATCCCAGAGAGTACAGCTTTCCGATGATATATTACACTAATGGGTCAGGAAATTTTAACATGCACTAAAACGCTGATATTTGGACGATGATCTTGAAATTTCGTCTCAACAGAAATTATTTACTACTGTGACACCTTAATTAGCTCAGTTATTGTCTAATAATCGGGAAAATACCAGCCTTACAAACCTCCTGGATGATATATCGGATTTATTTTTGTAAAATATGTTTAATTGCTCAGATAAAAATGCTCATTTGAATATAGGTTATGTGTTTCGATTTTTTTATATTGACCATTTCAATACAAGTGTCAGTTTTTGCGTGATTTTCGTCCAAATGTAGCGTCGGAATGTGATTTTGTAGCTAATCTTTCCCCTCTGCACCAAATTTTGTTGTATACCAAGTGAAATGTGTCATGTCTTATTCATTTGCATTAACAGCTGGGCAAAATAATGTAAAAAATAAGTTCATTATCTACAAGTTAATTACTCATTAAGGTATCACAGTAGTAATTGCGTCACATCCGGGTTGAATGGTAAATAAACAAAATTTCGAAACATGCGTATTTTCGAACTGTGGTTATTTGTGTCAAGAAAACAGAAAAAAATCCACGTTTTCGTATTTGTTTGGAAAGCACACAAGACAACTACGCAATTCATGGGCGTTTTGAAGTGAATAATGCTAGAAAAAATGTGAGTTTGACCGAAAATCGCATATGGTGTCTGTTTCTACACATTTTTTTCTCGCCGGCAAATTCTAGTGCGGTTCAACTTTCAGTCCATAGTTCGAAAACGAATCACACAACATCTATGTTAAACTTGATAGAAAATATCCCAGAGAGTACAGCTTTCCGATGATATATTACACTAATGGGTCAGGAAATTTTAACATGCACTAAAACGCTGATATTTGGACGATGATCTTGAAATTTCGTCTCAACAGAAATTATTTACTACTGTGACACCTTAATTAGCTCAGTTATTGTCTAATAATCGGGAAAATACCAGCCTTACAAACCTCCTGGATGATATATCGGATTTATTTTTGTAAAATATGTTTAATTGCTCAGATAAAAATGCTCATTTGAATATAGGTTATGTGTTTCGATTTTTTTATATTGACCATTTCAATACAAGTGTCAGTTTTTGCGTGATTTTCGTCCAAATGTAGCGTCGGAATGTGATTTTGTAGCTAATCTTTCCCCTCTGCACCAAATTTTGTTGTATACCAAGTGAAATGTGTCATGTCTTATTCATTTGCATTAACAGCTGGGCAAAATAATGTAAAAAATAAGTTCATTATCTACAAGTTAATTACTCATTAAGGTATCACAGTAGTAATTGCGTCACATCCGGGTTGAATGGTAAATAAACAAAATTTCGAAACATGCGTATTTTCGAACTGTGGTTATTTGTGTCAAGAAAACAGAAAAAAATCCACGTTTTCGTATTTGTTTGGAAAGCACACAAGACAACTACGCAATTCATGGGCGTTTTGAAGTGAATAATGCTAGAAAAAATGTGAGTTTGACCGAAAATCGCATATGGTGTCTGTTTCTACACATTTTTTTCTCGCCGGCAAATTCTAGTGCGGTTCAACTTTCAGTCCATAGTTCGAAAACGAATCACACAACATCTATGTTAAACTTGATAGAAAATATCCCAGAGAGTACAGCTTTCCGATGATATATTACACTAATGGGTCAGGAAATTTTAACATGCACTAAAACGCTGATATTTGGACGATGATGTTGAAATTTCGTCTCAACAGAAATTATTTACTACTGTGACACCTTAATTAGCTCAGTTATTGTCTAATAATCGGGAAAATACCAGCCTTACAAACCTCCTGGATGATATATCGGATTTATTTTTGTAAAATATGTTTAATTGCTCAGATAAAAATGCTCATTTGAATATAGGTTATGTGTTTCGATTTTTTTATATTGACCATTTCAATACAAGTGTCAGTTTTTGCGTGATTTTCGTCCAAATGTAGCGTCGGAATGTGATTTTGTAGCTAATCTTTCCCCTCTGCACCAAATTTTGTTGTATACCAAGTGAAATGTGTCATGTCTTATTCATTTGCATTAACAGCTGGGCAAAATAATGTAAAAAATAAGTTCATTATCTACAAGTTAATTACTCATTAAGGTATCACAGTAGTAATTGCGTCACATCCGGGTTGAATGGTAAATAAACAAAATTTCGAAACATGCGTATTTTCGAACTGTGGTTATTTGTGTCAAGAAAACAGAAAAAAATCCACGTTTTCGTATTTGTTTGGAAAGCACACAAGACAACTACGCAATTCATGGGCGTTTTGAAGTGAATAATGCTAGAAAAAATGTGAGTTTGACCGAAAATCGCATATGGTGTCTGTTTCTACACATTTTTTTCTCGCCGGCAAATTCTAGTGCGGTTCAACTTTCAGTCCATAGTTCGAAAACGAATCACACAACATCTATGTTAAACTTGATAGAAAATATCCCAGAGAGTACAGCTTTCCGATGATATATTACACTAATGGGTCAGGAAATTTTAACATGCACTAAAACGCTGATATTTGGACGATGATCTTGAAATTTCGTCTCAACAGAAATTATTTACTACTGTGACACCTTAATTAGCTCAGTTATTGTCTAATAATCGGGAAAATACCAGCCTTACAAACCTCCTGGATGATATATCGGATTTATTTTTGTAAAATATGTTTAATTGCTCAGATAAAAATGCTCATTTGAATATAGGTTATGTGTTTCGATTTTTTTATATTGACCATTTCAATACAAGTGTCAGTTTTTGCGTGATTTTCGTCCAAATGTAGCGTCGGAATGTGATTTTGTAGCTAATCTTTCCCCTCTGCACCAAATTTTGTTGTATACCAAGTGAAATGTGTCATGTCTTATTCATTTGCATTAACAGCTGGGCAAAATAATGTAAAAAATAAGTTCATTATCTACAAGTTAATTACTCATTAAGGTATCACAGTAGTAATTGCGTCACATCCGGGTTGAATGGTAAATAAACAAAATTTCGAAACATGCGTATTTTCGAACTGTGGTTATTTGTGTCAAGAAAACAGAAAAAAATCCACGTTTTCGTATTTGTTTGGAAAGCACACAAGACAACTACGCAATTCATGGGCGTTTTGAAGTGAATAATGCTAGAAAAAATGTGAGTTTGACCGAAAATCGCATATGGTGTCTGTTTCTACACATTTTTTTCTCGCCGGCAAATTCTAGTGCGGTTCAACTTTCAGTCCATAGTTCGAAAACGAATCACACAACATCTATGTTAAACTTGATAGAAAATATCCCAGAGAGTACAGCTTTCCGATGATATATTACACTAATGGGTCAGGAAATTTTAACATGCACTAAAACGCTGATATTTGGACGATGATCTTGAAATTTCGTCTCAACAGAAATTATTTACTACTGTGACACCTTAATTAGCTCAGTTATTGTCTAATAATCGGGAAAATACCAGCCTTACAAACCTCCTGGATGATATATCGGATTTATTTTTGTAAAATATGTTTAATTGCTCAGATAAAAATGCTCATTTGAATATAGGTTATGTGTTTCGATTTTTTTATATTGACCATTTCAATACAAGTGTCAGTTTTTGCGTGATTTTCGTCCAAATGTAGCGTCGGAATGTGATTTTGTAGCTAATCTTTCCCCTCTGCACCAAATTTTGTTGTATACCAAGTGAAATGTGTCATGTCTTATTCATTTGCATTAACAGCTGGGCAAAATAATGTAAAAAATAAGTTCATTATCTACAAGTTAATTACTCATTAAGGTATCACAGTAGTAATTGCGTCACATCCGGGTTGAATGGTAAATAAACAAAATTTCGAAACATGCGTATTTTCGAACTGTGGTTATTTGTGTCAAGAAAACAGAAAAAAATCCACGTTTTCGTATTTGTTTGGAAAGCACACAAGACAACTACGCAATTCATGGGCGTTTTGAAGTGAATAATGCTAGAAAAAATGTGAGTTTGACCGAAAATCGCATATGGTGTCTGTTTCTACACATTTTTTTCTCGCCGGCAAATTCTAGTGCGGTTCAACTTTCAGTCCATAGTTCGAAAACGAATCACACAACATCTATGTTAAACTTGATAGAAAATATCCCAGAGAGTACAGCTTTCCGATGATATATTACACTAATGGGTCAGGAAATTTTAACATGCACTAAAACGCTGATATTTGGACGATGATCTTGAAATTTCGTCTCAACAGAAATTATTTACTACTGTGACACCTTAATTAGCTCAGTTATTGTCTAATAATCGGGAAAATACCAGCCTTACAAACCTCCTGGATGATATATCGGATTTATTTTTGTAAAATATGTTTAATTGCTCAGATAAAAATGCTCATTTGAATATAGGTTATGTGTTTCGATTTTTTTATATTGACCATTTCAATACAAGTGTCAGTTTTTGCGTGATTTTCGTCCAAATGTAGCGTCGGAATGTGATTTTGTAGCTAATCTTTCCCCTCTGCACCAAATTTTGTTGTATACCAAGTGAAATGTGTCATGTCTTATTCATTTGCATTAACAGCTGGGCAAAATAATGTAAAAAATAAGTTCATTATCTACAAGTTAATTACTCATTAAGGTATCACAGTAGTAATTGCGTCACATCCGGGTTGAATGGTAAATAAACAAAATTTCGAAACATGCGTATTTTCGAACTGTGGTTATTTGTGTCAAGAAAACAGAAAAAAATCCACGTTTTCGTATTTGTTTGGAAAGCACACAAGACAACTACGCAATTCATGGGCGTTTTGAAGTGAATAATGCTAGAAAAAATGTGAGTTTGACCGAAAATCGCATATGGTGTCTGTTTCTACACATTTTTTTCTCGCCGGCAAATTCTAGTGCGGTTCAACTTTCAGTCCATAGTTCGAAAACGAATCACACAACATCTATGTTAAACTTGATAGAAAATATCCCAGAGAGTACAGCTTTCCGATGATATATTACACTAATGGGTCAGGAAATTTTAACATGCACTAAAACGCTGATATTTGGACGATGATCTTGAAATTTCGTCTCAACAGAAATTATTTACTACTGTGACACCTTAATTAGCTCAGTTATTGTCTAATAATCGGGAAAATACCAGCCTTACAAACCTCCTGGATGATATATCGGATTTATTTTTGTAAAATATGTTTAATTGCTCAGATAAAAATGCTCATTTGAATATAGGTTATGTGTTTCGATTTTTTTATATTGACCATTTCAATACAAGTGTCAGTTTTTGCGTGATTTTCGTCCAAATGTAGCGTCGGAATGTGATTTTGTAGCTAATCTTTCCCCTCTGCACCAAATTTTGTTGTATACCAAGTGAAATGTGTCATGTCTTATTCATTTGCATTAACAGCTGGGCAAAATAATGTAAAAAATAAGTTCATTATCTACAAGTTAATTACTCATTAAGGTATCACAGTAGTAATTGCGTCACATCCGGGTTGAATGGTAAATAAACAAAATTTCGAAACATGCGTATTTTCGAACTGTGGTTATTTGTGTCAAGAAAACAGAAAAAAATCCACGTTTTCGTATTTGTTTGGAAAGCACACAAGACAACTACGCAATTCATGGGCGTTTTGAAGTGAATAATGCTAGAAAAAATGTGAGTTTGACCGAAAATCGCATATGGTGTCTGTTTCTACACATTTTTTTCTCGCCGGCAAATTCTAGTGCGGTTCAACTTTCAGTCCATAGTTCGAAAACGAATCACACAACATCTATGTTAAACTTGATAGAAAATATCCCAGAGAGTACAGCTTTCCGATGATATATTACACTAATGGGTCAGGAAATTTTAACATGCACTAAAACGCTGATATTTGGACGATGATGTTGAAATTTCGTCTCAACAGAAATTATTTACTACTGTGACACCTTAATTAGCTCAGTTATTGTCTAATAATCGGGAAAATACCAGCCTTACAAACCTCCTGGATGATATATCGGATTTATTTTTGTAAAATATGTTTAATTGCTCAGATAAAAATGCTCATTTGAATATAGGTTATGTGTTTCGATTTTTTTATATTGACCATTTCAATACAAGTGTCAGTTTTTGCGTGATTTTCGTCCAAATGTAGCGTCGGAATGTGATTTTGTAGCTAATCTTTCCCCTCTGCACCAAATTTTGTTGTATACCAAGTGAAATGTGTCATGTCTTATTCATTTGCATTAACAGCTGGGCAAAATAATGTAAAAAATAAGTTCATTATCTACAAGTTAATTACTCATTAAGGTATCACAGTAGTAATTGCGTCACATCCGGGTTGAATGGTAAATAAACAAAATTTCGAAACATGCGTATTTTCGAACTGTGGTTATTTGTGTCAAGAAAACAGAAAAAAATCCACGTTTTCGTATTTGTTTGGAAAGCACACAAGACAACTACGCAATTCATGGGCGTTTTGAAGTGAATAATGCTAGAAAAAATGTGAGTTTGACCGAAAATCGCATATGGTGTCTGTTTCTACACATTTTTTTCTCGCCGGCAAATTCTAGTGCGGTTCAACTTTCAGTCCATAGTTCGAAAACGAATCACACAACATCTATGTTAAACTTGATAGAAAATATCCCAGAGAGTACAGCTTTCCGATGATATATTACACTAATGGGTCAGGAAATTTTAACATGCACTAAAACGCTGATATTTGGACGATGATCTTGAAATTTCGTCTCAACAGAAATTATTTACTACTGTGACACCTTAATTAGCTCAGTTATTGTCTAATAATCGGGAAAATACCAGCCTTACAAACCTCCTGGATGATATATCGGATTTATTTTTGTAAAATATGTTTAATTGCTCAGATAAAAATGCTCATTTGAATATAGGTTATGTGTTTCGATTTTTTTATATTGACCATTTCAATACAAGTGTCAGTTTTTGCGTGATTTTCGTCCAAATGTAGCGTCGGAATGTGATTTTGTAGCTAATCTTTCCCCTCTGCACCAAATTTTGTTGTATACCAAGTGAAATGTGTCATGTCTTATTCATTTGCATTAACAGCTGGGCAAAATAATGTAAAAAATAAGTTCATTATCTACAAGTTAATTACTCATTAAGGTATCACAGTAGTAATTGCGTCACATCCGGGTTGAATGGTAAATAAACAAAATTTCGAAACATGCGTATTTTCGAACTGTGGTTATTTGTGTCAAGAAAACAGAAAAAAATCCACGTTTTCGTATTTGTTTGGAAAGCACACAAGACAACTACGCAATTCATGGGCGTTTTGAAGTGAATAATGCTAGAAAAAATGTGAGTTTGACCGAAAATCGCATATGGTGTCTGTTTCTACACATTTTTTTCTCGCCGGCAAATTCTAGTGCGGTTCAACTTTCAGTCCATAGTTCGAAAACGAATCACACAACATCTATGTTAAACTTGATAGAAAATATCCCAGAGAGTACAGCTTTCCGATGATATATTACACTAATGGGTCAGGAAATTTTAACATGCACTAAAACGCTGATATTTGGACGATGATCTTGAAATTTCGTCTCAACAGAAATTATTTACTACTGTGACACCTCTAAGCCATGTTTCACAGTGTACCAAAGGGATCGTTTGTTTATTACCCATTCAGGGATCATTTGTTCAGTGAAAAATGTCACATTGATTCGTTGTGATTTTGTTCCGCTTTATTTGCTTTGTTGTAAGTTGTAGATTCTAGTATTAAACCTACAAAAAGTATCTGAGTCTTACGCAGATTGAAAGTACAGTGTCGAAAGTACAAGTCTACATGTGAGTAGATCAGTGGATCTATGGAGTGCTTCGACTGGGTTCGAGTGGGCTGGCAACTCGCCGCTAGACCGGCTAAATATGATCTTCTATACTCGGATTTTTCTAACTCGTTTACACTGTTTTTCGCTAATATTTTTGTGATGCTAAACGCTATCGTTCTATAACTTGGCATTCTTCACCTGGGAGTCAAACGGCAATTTTCTCCAAAATTTCAGACAGCTATCACGAAAATTGAAAAAGTTGGCAATCTACCCCAATGTTAAATTTAGCCCTATTATTTAATTTCTGGGCCCGCACACAATTTTGTGCATTCGCTCGGTTTTGTAGCGAAGCAATGTTTCAAAATCAACATGTTTGTGTAGAATACACCCCAGTGTATCTTCTAGTTCAAAGTTATAAAGATATTTCGAATACTGAAGGATGTAAACAGGACCAATTCCTCGAATATGCTCAGATTCTCGAGATCCCGTTTTGGGCTGAAATTTAACATTGAGGTAGATTGCCAACTTTTTCAATTTTCAAGATAGCTGTCTGAAATTTGGTAGAAAACTGCCGTTTGCCTCCCAGGTGAAGTATGCCAAGTTATGGAAGGATAGCATTTGGCATCACAAAAATATTAGCAAAACACTGTGTATATGAGTTAGAAAAATCCGAGTATAATTGCTTGTCTGCTTTTTTTGACATTAGAGCGTTGGGGGCGAAGCCCCCAACTCTCTAGATCTACATGTCTATGTGCTGACTTTTTTATGGAGGTTTCATGCCAACTTATCGACGCCCGTTTTCGCATGTAAACCTTTGTACACCTACTCTCGATTTGATGGCAAGCTTTGAATATTCCACAGATATATAATGCATACATCGATGTGTTAGGTTTGAGAAAATTACGCAAAATGGTCAGCTCGTCTGGAAAACGTCAAAATGGCGGAGCCGATGGAAATTCACGTTCCCAGAATGCAAAGCAAATTTTACCGCAGTGACGCGTACTTTGGAACGCACAATTTTCTGTGCAGCATTTTGTGCATGCATGTACATGTAACCTTGCGTGTGGCCTTCTTTGGCGTCATGAAGTAAACACAACGATTCGTCTGCGGTACCGCGACTACATTTACCGTAATTGGACATATTTTATCACATGACAAGGTGTTCCATGCTGGGTTGCGAAACCTTTTTATTTGAAACTGGTCTTTTAATTTGCTCAGTATGCATGTGTTATCTATATCATGATATCAGATGCAGATATTCCTCATAGTTTCCAATATTTTAAGGATATTTTATTGAGGTTCAATATCATTTTATCAGGCGTTTTATGTTTACTCATTAGGAATATGATTGAAGTAGGCCTATGTGTTTCATCATAATATACGGGAATGAATTGGAATCATGTGGGACATGATATGTTTCAATTTTCTTCTTTTGTGAGGGGGGGGGGACGTTGTGTAAGATATATTCAGGTCTCGTGATGCTGATGGTGTGCTCGAGCTCTAATGTCGTCTCCCGCAGTTAGCTGCATTTTCTTGTTCGATGTTTTTATATATATTTTCAATATATATTGAAATTATGCATATTTTCAATTGGTCAATATAGAGTCAGTAACATAACCAATCCGGCATAGACTTAACATCGTTTTATATTGTATCGTGACTAATCTGTTCTTTCCGCTAATTTTTGCAGTAGATCTAATTTCATTTGGTTACTATTTTTTTTATCTGTTTGTGTCAACGGATGAATTCCACTACGGGGTGCCTTATCTTACAGATACTGTGTATCTCTTAGACATCCTCAAACCACTTTGTCAATTATGTGTTAAAATTGCCATGTAGCAAAGTTATAACTGTGCAACTTGGTTTGGAATAAACATTACATTACATATTGACAACCAAATAATATAACCAAAACTATTTGGTTGTCAATATAAAAACATCAAATAAAAGCAGACAACCAATTAGAAGGTCATATTTAGGGCTACTCGCCGCTAACCACGCTCTTCAGACTTTCCCTCCCACCTCCCCACCACCCTTTGGTCCAAGAAATTTGGAGACCGAGTGTTTCACTGTCCCGTGCAGAGCACTGTACTAATGTATGCCATAAATCGGTGATATTACCATCATCATTATGGGTATAAATTGTTGCAGGTAATATATTCTCTAAAGAAAAACAATTCTAAAAAAAATCATGCTGATGGCGGCTTGCTGACCCAGGTTAAAATTGCCAGAAATCTCTCACATTTGGATATTAAACTGGAGAATATATCATGTATGTCGACTCTATCCAAAGTAGACTACTCAAAATGTTTCCATGGAATGGCTATGAGGACAGATTTCACTAATTCCTTCGGCCATACAAAACAATGATAAAAAGCCCAAATTCAAGTCTCCATAGCTCCGTCCCAGATATCCAACCCATATATATCTTTCGTCGTCCGAGCCATTCTGTGCGTGCTGTGGTCTTGAAACTGTTCGTGTGCAATGCCAACCAGCTCGGGTCAACAACCAGTCATAGCGAAATATCCCCCACCATTCAGCGGGGAATCAAGGGCATCCCCCGTTTTCAAAGTAGGGAATTCTCTGACTGTAACGAATATGACGCAATATCATTGGTGTTGCGTGGCCATGAGGGTCCCGGGTCCATGGCTCTGACACAGTTATTGGCACGTGCACACTAAATTTCATGAGATTTGGCCTAACATGAAATCCCGGGTTTTTAGGCCATTCGGTAGCCGTTTTTTTGCATGGACTAGTACCAAGAAGTAGGCTGAAATCAAGCAAGACCGAGAGCGGCCCTTGTCGCCCTCACACTGTGGCAAATGTATTCCAATCTCTCCACCAAAAATGTCGATAACATGGTCGATAGCATTGAAATACTCAAGATCCCGCTACATTATGACGAGGCTTATTCAGTTAAAATAGTAATATTCACCATTTTAATGTTTTCAGTTAACTTCTGTTAGTTATATGCGTGGATCAGTCCGCGTATCGTACTTTAGTGCTAATTTCTACATCTTGTAAAATCCTGGAGGGAAATGGTGGGGGTGGATGGAGTCCGAAATAAGCGGGACCTATATCACGATAAGGCCGACAAGTTCAAGAGGGATCGAGCAACGTCGGTTTGGGCTTCATCAGTGTTAATGCAGGGTCAATTACTGTTGACCTATGTAACATGGTAATAAGAATGATCAGCAGGTGCCTGGCTATGTTACCTTATTGAGCAAGTCTGAAGCTGTACAGAAAGTTGGTTATGACATGGCCATACATGTGTCATGTTTGACTTTGTGTACTCGATTAGGCCTAATCATTTCTCAGAGGTGAAGAGTCAATATACGTAGAACTCACCAAAGTCATTTCACACATTCTAAGTCAGAATCTCCCCAATATGCTATAGTTCCACTCAAATTGCTCACTCTTACTGAAACGCCTGATTCCATGGCCATACATACTTATCGTTGTTCATGAAGTCCCATACAGTTTTCTCGATTTTGCTTGGCAATGGACTTTGGGATTGGATAACAGACTTCGTTCGAAAAATTCTGCACTTGGATAATGGTTCCATGTTTATTACAAAACTGACAGTCAAATTTCACAAACATGCATCAAGACATTTGATGTCAATTTTACAACATCATCACACGATATTTCCAAGGGAATCATCAGGACTCATGCATTCATCATGTTCATGCGCAGCAGGACTAGGTTTGGTCGATCCTATCGCTATGGCATAGATTTCATAACAATTTGGAAAGAAGGGTATGGTATAGGGATGAAATCTTTGGCTGTATGTAGCCTACTTGTATATATATATTTCAATATTTCCAGATATTTCAGTATTTGGGGGTGTGAGTACCTTCTGTGCAAACAATGTTCGTATATTTGTGGAAGGTAAAAAAGTGAAATACTTTTCAATTGCCTGCTCAGAACTTATGCTGCATGGTTTTCCTGACTGTCTGTCTCCTGGTTTGTAAATTGAATAAATGGTCCCAGGACTGTGTACACATGGCTAGCCCTGGTGACTGATGTAGCGACCGTGTTGTTCAAGTGCTCCACATTGTGAGGCAGTTTGCATTTGTATGGTTGCATTATGATTATGGATGAAATTGTTTCTCTGCTGAATACTACTTAAATATACATGTATAATGAATGTTTACAACCATCTCTCACAGAATGTTGTATTATCATGCAATTGCGAGTTACAGGGATTTATTCTCAGACTCTACAACAAGGCCTAGAATTCATGGAGAATTAGATCGAACACAAGAGGGCCACTGGCACAATGGCACAGAATCTCGAGTTCCCCATTTGAGTTGAATAATGACATGTTGCCGATATAATGTCCCATGCTGATACAATTATGTCTTGGATAAACTGTATGTGCTGGTATGTTCGATATTCATCATATGCATTTCCCTTCATCAGACTGGCCAATGTGTATTATCCTTCAAGATAACAGTATAAATTACCATGATTATCATGATTATGGTATAATCAGCTCACTCGGTCTGAGTCTGTGATGATCCATATGACAGATAAAACATGTCACTGCATTGATGGAGATCACAAGAAAAGTATCTGCATGTTAAGGGAGAGAAAATAAAAAGAAGGATATCCCAATGAAACAGATTACAAATATCTGATGTTCAAAAGCGCAAGGAAAACCTTTTGAATGTAAAACGAAAGAAAAAGACAGAGTGTGTTTATATTATTCGGTTTTCATAATATCTACTGGAATATAGATGGATGACGGGGATGGGAAAGGGAAATGAAAATGGTCTGGTGTGACAGTCAGACAATCCACTTGTGCATTCATATGGAGTTGACTGTCTGGATTGCCAATAAGGGGAGTTCTAAGGGTGGACATACATGTACATGTCGAGGGAGTTATTGGGGCATTGGTCAGCTTCCGGAAATGGTAAGAAATATGGGAGAAATGATGATATCTCAAAGCTCAGAAAGAAGAAAGAAGTGATCAGGTCGCTGTCGATGGAATAATGATATAGATGTGGGAAGCAAATTATTGATGTGTCTCTTTCACTGGAGTTAGCAGCAAGCCACCTGATTGAAGCAGGCCGTGTAGATTGTGTAGAACGGCTATGTCGGCTATGTCCGTGTACATATCACCGCGGCAACCAACCAATGTCAGCTCGGGGAAAGGGAGTCTACTCTGGTGAATACTATTTAGTGTTTCTTACAGTGTTTGTGTCGCCGTTTATGTCGCCTCGTGCTCGTGGGGGAAATAAGAGCGGGGCAGGCTAAATGTAGGTGTGCTTAATGGACTCCCGTTGATTCCGGAAGCCAACAATATCTCGGACGGGCGATAAATGCGTGGGAGTAGGCCGTCATATCTCATATGGGCTCAAGTTGATGCAGGCGTAGACGACAATGTCTTTGCCGCCTAGCCGAGTTTAAATGCATCGCAGCCGTTGGTCTTTCCCTAAAAGGATAGGATACTATATTTTAACAGCTCATGGACCTATTTCCTGTGGTGCCGAGTGAAATGGCATGTTATCTTTCCATCTGTTGGTTTTTGCGGGTAAGTGGTCCGGTTAGCGAGACAGGTTTCACGTTACCATTTACGTGGTGGAAATTAATAGACTGTACAGTCAATGGATTTTTCCTCTTGCAAAATGTCATCAAAAAGTGAGATCGTGGAAGGTCTGGAAATTTATATTTGCTACTGCCCCATAAACGTGGTTAATTTCATGTTAGTCTTATAATCATGATAATCATGATCGTGCTTTCTGTGAAGCCTGCATGGCAACTGTAAATGACAAGTGAAATCAGAACTTTTTACCAGTCACCTTTTCCCAGTGTTGCTCCATGCTTAACTTTACGCACTAATTAGAACATAGAATCATGAGAATGTACATGTGCAAATATATGCAAAAACTACACAGTTTACCGCGTTCAAAATTCTTTTTATGGTTCATGGAGTTGTTTTCCAAGAGCAAAAAAGTAACAACATACAGGTAAAGTAGAGTAGCAATGGGGAATCCGTTAAATCTCTGCATTGCGAACACTCTCTAGATTTTTTACCGAAGGATAGCCTGCTGTTCAAGCACTGCGTACTTCACGGGACACGAATCGCCTGTGAAACCCTGCCCCTGCTTTTCCTTGCACCATGCTAATTGCATTTCGGTATCGATGAGGCCTCGGCAAGGTATTGAATTTGCGATGTTTTCTCTCTGGCCTTTTTCCATTCAATTTTTGCTTTTGCGCAAGCTGATTGTCCCACAACAGGCTGAATGTGTACGTGTATGCTTCGGGAATAGAAAGGGGACATTGTTGAGTTGGGGGGGGGGGGAGGGGGGGGAGGGGGGATGGTGGAAGGAGGGCAGGAGCCTCATATTCTATGTCCCATCCAGGTGGAAAGCCCATAAACATTATTGACCCTTTTGTATGGTACCAGTATAAATGTGGCCAGCGTGCAAATTTAGCGATTGCATGTCGACCTGTTTCGGGTAGAAAAGATGCCAATATTTTTGCCTCAGAGGCACATGAACTGGTCAATATTCCGCATGTTTTTAGTGTGAAAAGATGGGACAGCATTCGTAAAAATCATATGATTTTGGCAGGTATACAATCATCATGTATAACATGCATCACGTACACAGAACCAGCAGGGGAATACTGTTCATAAAATCAAATGCATGTTGCTTTGAAAATAGATTGATATAACATCATACATGTGATTTGTTGCAGACAATACATTATACTTCAACGTGTGGACAGTGATTTTGACAGCACGATGTTCAATGCATTAGTTCCGTTCATTAACATCTATGCATTTGAATGCATGTTCAATAGATGCAAATTGCTTTCTATCCTAGATCATTAGTGGACTCTCTATGCGCATGATTTCAATATACCATTATAAATATTGTTTTTCCCAGGACCGACGCTGATGGGGACTTTATCGTGACTGGACACCTGCTGGTTGGAGACTTGGATGCAATGCTGCTGTCTAATCCCAGGATTCAACTGTTGTTACCATGACAACTAATTCGACCAAATCGGTAAGAGGGATTTTAATCAAGTTGCTTACAGGATGTGGAGAAAACAATTTTACCTTGAAACACTTGGTTGCTAAAATGTTTTGTTCTTCATCTGCATGAAATTGTCTTGTAGCTGACTGACCTACATTTCTTCAAAACTATATTTTGTGTCCCATTCTGTGACACATATTTATACGGTGATCTTCCCAAATTGACTAATCTGCTGATCATGTGAAAGTTGTCAACTAATCATGCTAATAGACGCAAAATGGACAATACATATAATACGAAAAAAAAGAAGCAATTTGCTGAAACATGAAACCAAATGATCATAAAATACATTAAAAAAAATGTAAAATGGTTCCGTCAATCGTAAAAAAAAAGATCATAACATTTTCTCGAGATGAATATTCATTACTTCCGAAATCCATACAGTCTGATGTACTTGTAGTCCACAAGAACCTATAAATATCAGGTTTTGACATTATTGCGTTTCTTGCCGATGCTGAAGTACCATGTAGAATAGACCATGGGCAGCCGTAAGTACCAATATCGGCAGTACTTTTCAATTATTCACCAGATGTCACAGTCGCAGTCTCGCGTCATCGGAAGTCGTGATCTCTTCAGATTTTAGTAAAGACGTGGCACATGTGATCGGTGATATACTGGTATCAGGTATGCAGGGCGGTATTCATCTTATTGGGCGAAAGGAAAAATATGAATGTGTAGTTTTTGTCGGTGACATTTATAAATCATGTACAAAAGACATTGTAAGAGGGTACATTGTGTGACTGTTTGCCCTAATGTTCTGTCTTGCTGCATAGTAACAAAACTGAACTTGATTCGAGTATGATCCGTAGACAAGGAACATTCTGATCATGTAGGGATCCTATTTTAGGTTACCGGACCTTTGGTCCGATAACCTATTGGCATGGCGTTGCGTCCGTCGTCCTTCCGTCCGTCCGTCCGTCCGGCGTTAACATTTTTATCTTTAAAGTTAACGATCGAATCTTTCTGAAATTTTGCACAAAAATGCCTAAAAATATTTTGAGAAGGAGGTATTTTTTTGTTTTTTGATTTTCGCATTTTTTTCAAAATGGCGGCCGTTTTTGTCGAAAAAACGCTCAATTATGGACTTTGACAGCCATTTTCTCAAAAACTGTCTGATCAGTTTTGAGTTTTTGGTTTCAAAAGATTCCCCTCATATACCTCTGTGATATGTATAAGTTTGGTTGCCCTAAATTCGCCGGTTTCCGTGTGGCGGCCATTTTGAATTTTTGGCGGGTCGGCGAAAAAAAAAATGTTCGCCCCAAATCGCATTACTAGACATTTTGGGCCATTTCTAGGGCAAAAAAAAATTTTCACCCTTTCCAAAAAATTTTGGAAAATTTTCGGCACTTTTTTCCTTCATAATGGGAGCTGTCCGGACTGTACTCATAGAACGCTTGAAGATAGGGCTTAGAAATTGGCACTTTCAAATGGGAAGTCATATATGGCGACTTGTGTGGTGACCTTGAATTTGACCTTCGATGACCTTGAAAGGTCAAAACAGGGTCGAAAAACGCTCAAATTTGCACCTGGTCTGCATTTTCTCAAAAAGTGTCTGATCAGTTTTGAGATTTTTGCTTAAAAAGATTCCTCTTATATACCTCTGTGACGTGTATAAGTTTTGTTGCCCTTGAATCGCCGATCTCCTTGTGGCGGCCATTTTGAATTTTGGACGAGTCGGCGAAAAAAATTTTTTTCGCCCCAAATCACATTACTATCCATTTTGGGCCATTTCTAGGCAAAAAAAAATTTCCACCCTTTGAAAAAATTTTGGACTTGGAAAATTTTCGGCACTTTTTTCCTTCATAATGGGAGCTGTCCGGACTGTACTCATGGACGCTTGAAGAGCGGCCTAAACGATTCCACCCAACATATAGAATATCAAATGCCGCACACATACATGTAATGGTACCATCGAAGTTCATACGGATGACCTTGATTGGGATTTACACTGCGAACCTTGATTGGTAAATCTCAAGGTCTGTAACCTGCCAATGCTGCCATGGCCAAACCAAAATTGTCCGGTAACCTATCTTAGCCTTTGGGCTAATTTTATTGTTACCTTTCATGGTGATGAACCGGCATACAAGTGATGTAGGAAAATAAAAATTATACTCCTGCCCCAGTCTGTAGTTTCTCTATTTATACATGAATCCTTTGTGTGGTAATACAGGTACGTATGGTTATTAGCATGATCAGAAAGGTTCTTTACTGAAATGTAAGTGGATAAGATGTTTTGCCTTTCTACATGTTCTATGTACATGTACGAATGGACTTACATTATTTGAAAATAGTCGTCGTAAGACCATAAAGTGCCTTCATTTACAACATCACGTTTATATACAAGTAAATACTATCAGAGTGTTAATTAATTATTGAGATCAAACTCTGATAGGTGTATATTTATACCAATGTATATTTCTGACAATTTACCTAATTAATTATAATAATTAATATAATTAATATTCTTAATTAAGGCATTTCGGCAGAAATGCCTTTATGGTTTTAGCAGATTTTTTTTTTTTTTTTTTTTTTTTTTCTTTTTTTTCTTCTTCCGCCACTTTTGGTTTCCGGACGATAACTTTAGATTGCCTTGACGGATCCTTGTCAAATTTTCACCGCAAGTCAGAAATGATATGAGGAAGAACCCTATTCTTTTTGAGCCGGATCGGAGGTCCGTGAGGTCCGTGAGGATGAAATCAAGGCTAATTTTAAGACTTGGTTTCCGGACGATAACTGGAAAAATATTTATGCAATAGTTGCAGAACTCTGCATGGAGGTTCATATGCCACCAGGGAAGAACCCTATTGATTTTGGGATCGATCCGTCAAACGACCTTTGACCTAGAGGTCAAAATAATTTTTTGCTGATTCATCCTTGAGGCTTCCTGCATATCTCGGAAACCGTGCGTCGTAGAGCGAAACGGACGTTATTTTCGGACTCGTCGCCCTAGACAAACATCTCTAGGGTGTACTTTTTTTTTTGATCCGGCTCCGAGGTCCGTGAGGTCCGTGAGGATGAAATCGAGGAACTTGGTTTCCGGACGATAACTCAAAAAATATTCAGGCAATAGTTGCAGAATTTTGCACGGAGGTTTATATATCACCAGGGAAGAACCCTATTGATTTTGGGATCGATACCTCAAACGACCTTTGACCTAGAGGTCGAAATAATTTTTTGCTGAGTCATCCTTGATTCATCCTGCATATCTCGGAAACGGTGCGTCGTAGAGCGAAACGGACGTTATTTTCGGACTCGTCGCCCTAGACAAACATGTCTAAGGGGTATTATGGATGAACTTTGACCTTGACCCGAAATTTTTTTGCCGAGTCGGCATTTTTCGTTTTCGTCGATATCTCGGAAACGGTGCGTCGTAGAGCGAAACGGACGTTATTTTCGGACTCGTCCCACTAGACAAACATGTCTAAGGGGTATTATGGATGAACTCTGACCTTGACCCGAAATTTTTTTGCCGAGTCGGCATTTTTCGTTTTCGTCGATATCTCGGAAACGGTGCGTCGTAGAGCGAAACGGACGTTATTTTCGGACTCGTCGCACTAGACAAACATGTCTAAGGGGTATTATGGATGAACTTTGACCTTGACCCGAAATTTTTTTGCCGAGTCGGCATTTTTCGTTTTCGTCGATATCTCGGAAACGGTGCGTCGTAGAGCGAAACGGACGTTATTTTCGGACTCGTCGCACTAGACAAACATGTCTAAGGGGTATTATTGATGAACTTTGACCTTGACCCGAAATTTTTTTGCCGAGTCGGCATTTTTCGTTTTCGTCGTTATCTCGGAAACGGTGCGTCGTAGAGCGAAACGGACGTTATTTTCGGACTCGTCGCACTAGACAAACATGTCTAAGGGGTATTATGGATGAACTTTGACCTTGACCCGAAATTTTTTTGCCGAGTCGGCATTTTTCGTTTTCGTCGATATCTCGGAAACGGTGCGTCGTAGAGCGAAACGGACGTTATTTTCGGACTCGTCGCACTAGACAAACATGTCTAAGGGGAATTATTGATGAACTTTGACCTTGACCCGAAATTTTTTTGCCGAGTCGGCATTTTTCGTTTTCGTCGATTTCGTCGATATCTCGGAAACGGTGCGTCGTAGAGCGAAACGGACGTTATTTTCGGACTCGTCGCACTAGACAAACATGTCTAAGGGGAATTATTGATGAACTTTGACCTTGACCCGAAATTTTTTTGCCGAGTCGGCATTTTTCGTTTTCGTCGATATCTCGGAAACGGTGCGTCGTAGAGCGAAACGGACGTTACTTTCGGACTCGTCGCCCTAGACAAACATGTCTAAGGGGTATTATGGATTAACTTTGACCTTGACCCGAAATTTTTTTGCCGAGTCGGCAGTTTTTGTTTTCGTCGATATCTCGGAAACGGTGCGTCGTAGAGCGAAACGGATGGTATTTTCGGACTCGTCGCCCTAGACAAACATGTCTAGCGGGTATTATGGATGAACTTTGACCTTGACCCGAAATTTGTCGACATTTTTCATTTTCGTCGATATCTAGTATTATAAATTATTCATCACACCGAAATGCCTCCAAGGCATCTTTAGGCCTTGACGTCTAGTTATAATTATGTATAATGAAGATTACTTTAATATTAAGATCATTATTGTATCATATTAATTACTAGTCATTTACAATAGTCTTATTTTATCTTATACAATTCAAATCTAACAACTAGTTTACTATTTCACTTTTGTACAAGTCACAGCCTGAGAAGTATTCAAAATTTGAAAAGACATTAATCTTATTCCAAACAACTGTTCTTTGGCTACAGTTTAAAACCACACAAGATTTTGGTTCTCACGCTCCTGTTTGAATGTGATTGGTCCATTCAGACTTGACTGGGAAACAGAGTCTTGTCATTGGTTAGTTTTGTAATATTACCTAACCTCAAGCTTCTAGCTGGGAGAAAATTTTAAATTTCAAATCAGTTAGAGTTCAGTTCTGGGTCTGAAGACACCATCATCAGTCTGTGACTTACTTCATATTTTTGGACTATCTAAATTACATCATTACAACTGGATTACTCAATAAACTGGATTATATTTCTCAACATCTGTCTTTGGACTATCATCACTCAATCCCCCCTGAAGAAAATCTATTTACATCAATCAATTAAAAGTACAATATATCACACAAAACTGGGATAATACATTCAAAGTACAGATTTGTAGCTTCATTTGTTGATAAATAAACTTCGCTAGTACATGTCAATGTGGCAATGTGTATTCTGTTACGATAGATTGAACACAACATTTGCAATGTAATCGAGTTGCATATGATCAGAAAAAAATACATACATGTAGCCATCTGCGGCCTACATCTCTATTGTATTTTGCTTGCCCTCTCAACAAAGCTAAGTGAATTTATCAACATTACCAATATTTTCAGGATATTCTGAATTGCATTTATCTAATTAATATACATGTATATGAAACTATATTTAATATATTTATAAACTTTCTATTCTGCAGAAAATAAGTCACCATCTTGATATATATCGTTATCAGTGTGATCAGAGCAGGGACCAAAACACATGTGAATTTTTGCCCGGACTCGTTTGATGATATCGCGCTGGGGAGTGATGATGTATAGCACTCTACATTGCCTAGGGAACGGGAAAGATTAATTTGCTCTGCCAATTTCTGTCATGTACATTTGTCATCAAGTCCCTTTGTAAATGACCCACTGGTCTGTAGTTTTACCCTGCTTCTTCCAACCCCATCGAATCAACTTCTTGTTGTTGTTGTATTGCTGTAATACCCATATTCCACCAAGCTGCCCCCCCCCCCCCCCCCCATTATAAAACAGGATTATGCTGGATCATGTGACTTGTAAGGTTTCAGTGATTCGTGCTGGCAACGCTGCCGAGATAATTAATCATTACTTGCGCGTGGTGGTTGATGGCGTGTTTCTTACGTATTAATCATGTTTATGGCGTAATGATTTCCATTTATCAGTCATCAAGTTTGTCCTTGCAAGTTTTTGTGGCTTGTTTGTTCTCACTGTTTATGTATAATGATGCCAATAATGTAGTAGAGATAATTAACGTCATCATGTAGCACTCATTATACATGTATACTGAAACATCTTGCACTCATATACCTGGTGTATTCCTTTCATGATACTCTATCATTCATAATTGCATGCTAAAATGCAATAATACTTGTGGTAGTTATCTCTGCATGTCCGAAAATGATAACAACACATACAGTACCGATTTCGCAAATATTCACTAAAATGTTAGCATGTTGAGGCCAGTATTTAGCATGTACCAACCTTCCTTTACATGACCTACCATTATGCGACTTGATACTAGCCTAGTATGTGCGAGCACTGCCCTATGCTAGCAAATGCTTCTTTGTACTGTGGCACACTAACCCATTTCGCACTTTATGGTGAAGACGATTATATGCTCGCATGTAGTTACAAGCACATTGGTGAGTAGTTTATAAACAGTCTGAATCATCATCATGCACATGAATGCGCAAATGTGGTGTTTGAATTGAATTCACATTAGAGTCTGTACATGTGCATCCGAAATCAAAGATGCACGCATCTGTGCGAAACAATGCTCATTTGTTCAACTAAGACAGCCGCCTGACACGTTGCCATCGCTCAACCTCCTTGCATCTTGCGAGTTGATGCTGGCCTCTTATCGCCAGTAATCGCACTGGCTAGCACTTACTACAAAGCCCTGGCATCACTGTTGAAGATTTGCGAAATCGGTACTGTACATGTAAATTTTGTTCCACTGGAAATGTTCGTTGATCGATTGATTTTGACCTTGTCAATTGCGACCAGTGCTTCACTGTCCAAACAAAACATGGAAGAAATTGAAATAATTGGATACAACAGTGCCAAAAACATGCATCTGTTCTCAAATAATTGCAGCTTTCGTGGTGACTTTGAAGTGGGATCATCTTCACACTGGCAATCTATAGTAACATATTGACGTCAGAAGACAGTGTTTCAAAGAATCTAATTTGGGGAAATTCAATTTAATTGGAATTTCCATTGACCATACTGAGGAAAAATCCATTTTCGACAAGACAAATCAACATGAGAATTTGAGAATTGCATGGGTGGGAGTATGAACTATAAATACATGTACCGGTACATATAAATTTCATGAAGTTTACGTAATTAGGGCATTTCGGCCCGAAATGCCCTTATGGTTTTGTCTGGTTTTTAGGTTACCGGACCTTTGGTCCGCTAACTTATTGGCATGGTGTTGCGTCCGGCGTCGGCGTCGTCCACATTTTTATCTTTTTTGTTTACGGACCAATCTTTCTGAAATTTTGCACAAAAATGCACAAAAATAATTCAAGACGGAGGTATTCTGTAGTTTTTTGATTTTCGCAATTTTTTTCAAAATGGCGGCAGTTTTTGTCCAAAATCGGCCAATTTTGGACTTTGGCGGCCATTTTCTCAAAATCTGTTCAGTAACTTTTTCTCTTGTTTTGCACAGAGATGCTTCATTATGTCCTTCGTAACGTGTATCAAGATGGATTGGTTTGAATCGCTCTAAAGGCCCGAAATCTAGGCCCAAATGGTCCGAAAAGGCCGAAATTGCACTTTTTCGACATTTTCTCAAAATCACTTCAGTAACTTTCCTTCTAATTTCTCATGTTTCTTATTGATGCATAACACTCCTCATATGTACCCCTGTGACATGTATAAATTTCGTTGCCCTTGAATCGCTCGAAGTGGGCCATTTTGGGCCCAAACTAGGCCCAAATGGGACTTTCCCATGTTAAATTTTCCTATGCTTTATAATGGGACACATTAAGCCCAATATCTCACTTAATATTGAGATTAGAGACTAGGAATCAATTGTGGACGTATAGGAAATGATATATGCTGAATATTTTCGTGACCTTGAATTTGACCTCTGACCTTGGTTTCAAGGTCATAGCGGCCGTTCTCGTCGAAAATGGTTAATTTTGGACTTTGATGGTCGTTTTCTCAAAATTTGTTCAGTACCTTTTTTTCTTATTGATGCATAACACTCCTCATATGTACTTCTGTGACATGTATAAATTTCGTTGCGCTTGAATGACTCGAAGTGGGCCATTTTGGGCCCAAACTCGGCCCAGATGTGACTTTCCCATGTTAAATTTTCCTATGCTTTATAATGGGACACATTAAGCCTAATATCTCACTTAATATTGAGATTAGAGACTAGGAATCAATTGTGGACATATAGGAAATGGTATATGCTGAATATTCTCGTGACCTTGAATTTGACCTTTGACCTCATTTTCAAGGTCACAGGACAAAATGGCTAATATCTCGCTTATTATCGACTTTACAGCTTAGAAATCAATGGTGAACATATACATGATATAGGAAATGATATATGCTGAATATTCTCGTGACCTTGAATTTGACCTTTGACCTCATTTTCAAGGTCACAGGACAAAATGGCTAATATCTCGCTTATCGACTTTACAGCTTAGGAATCCATTGTGAACATATAGGAAATGATATATGCTGAATATTCTCGTGACCTTGAATTTGACCTTTGGCCTCATTTTCAAGGTCACAGGACAAAATGGCTAATATCTCGCTTATTATCGACTTTACAGCTTAGGAATCAATTGTGAACATATACAAAATGATATATGCTGAATATTCTCGTGACCTTAAATTTGACCTTTGACCTCATTTCCAAGGTCACAGGACAAAATTGCTAATATCTTGCTTATTATCGACTTTACGGCTTAGGATTCAATTGTGAACATATAGGAAATGATATATGCTGAATATTCTCGTGACCTTGAATTTGACCTTTGACCTCATTTTCAAGGTCACAGGACAAAATGGCTAATATCTCGCTTATTATCGACTTTACAGCTTAGGAATACAATGTGAACATATAGGAAATGATATATGCTGAATTTTCTCGTGACCTCGAATTTGACCTTGACATCATTTCCAAGGTCACAGGACAAAATTGCTGATATCTCGCTTATTATCGACTTTACGGCTTAGGAATCAATTGTCAACATATAGGAAATGATATATGCTGAATATTTTTGTGACCTTGAATTTGACCTTTGACCTCATTTTCAAGGTCACAGGACAAAATGGCCAATATCTTGCTTATTAGTGACTTTACGCCTTATGAATCAATTGTGAACATATAGGAAATGATATATGCTGAATATTCTAGTGACCTTGAATTTGACTTTTGACCTCATTTTCAAGGTCAACAAGACAAAATGGCTAATATCTTGCTTATTATCAACTTTACAGCTTAGGAATCAATTGTGAACATATAGGAAATGATATATTCTGAATACTCTCATGACCTTGAATTTGACCTTTGACCTAAATTTCAAGGCCAGTCATTTTATTTTCAAGGTCAGAATACAAAATGGTTTATATCTCTCTTATTATCAAATTCACAGCTTAGGGGTCCATAGTGAACATATAGGAAATGATGTATGCTGAATACTTTGGTGATCTAGAATTTGACCTTTGATCCAATTTTCAAGGTCAGAGAAAAAAATGGCTAATATGTCGCTTATTATCATCTTTACAGCTTAGGAATCAATTGCGAATAGAGAGGAATGATATATACTGAATCTTTTCATGAACTTGAACTTTGACCTCATTTTCTAGGTCATATCACCGATCACAGAATGGCTAATATCTCACTTATTATCGACTTTACAGCTTAGGAATTTATTGTGGACATACTAGAAGTAATATATTTGTTGAAAAATTATTTTCAAGGTCACTGGACAAAAGGCTAAAATCTAAAATGTATATTGTCCGGTAACCTTTCTTGGCCCTTGGGCTATTTTTTTTTTTTTTTTCTTCTTTTTTTTTTTTTTTTTTTACTTTCCGCCGTTTGGTTTCCGATCAATAACTCGGGAACGCCTGAACGGATCTTGTCCAAATTTGCACCACTGGTCAGAAATATTACATGGAAGAACCCTATTGTTTTGAAGGCGGCTCCGGGGTCCATGAGGTCCGTGAGGATTAAATCAAGGTTGATTTTGAGACTTGGTTTCCGAGCGATAACTCAAAAAGTATTCATGCAATGGCAAGTATTCTGTGCATGAGAGTTCATATACCACCCGGGAAGAACCCTATTGATTTTGGGATCAATCCGTCGAACGACCTTTGACCTAGAGCTCGGAAGAATTTTTGCTGATTCATCCTTGAGGCTTTCATGCATATCTCGGAAACAGTGCATCGTAGAGCGAAACGGAGCTCTATTCCGGCCTCCTGGCACTAGACAAACTAGTCTAGGAGGTATTTTGGGTCGAGACGACCCCTGGTGTCGAATTTATTTTCGCCGACTCGGCACTTCCTGTTTGGCCGTATCTCGGAAACGGTAGGTCGTAGAGCGAAACGGAGCTCAATTCCGGCCTCCTGGCTAGACAAACTAGTCCAGGAGGTATTATGGGTCGAGACGACCCCTGGTGTCGAATTTATTTTCGCCGACTCGGCACTTCCTGTTTGGCCGTATCTCGGAAACGGTGTGTCGTAGAGCGAAACGGAGCTCAGTTTCGGCCTCCTGGCACTAGACAAACTAGTCTAGAGGGTATCTTGGGTCGAGACGACCCGTGGTGTCGAATTTATTTTCGCCGACTCGGCACTTCCTGTTTGGCCGTATCTCGGAAACGGTGCGTCATACATGGAAACGGAGCTCAATTCCAGCCTTCTGGCACTAGACAAACTAGTCTAGTGGGTATCCTGGGTAGAGACGACCCCTGGTGTCGGAATTTTTTTTTGCCGACTCGGCACTCCCTGTTTGGCCGTATCTCGGAAACGATGTGTCGTAGAGCGAAACGGAGCTCAATTTCGGCTTCCTGGCACTAGACAAAACTAGTCTAGTGGGTATTTTGGGTCGAGACGACCCCTGGTGTCGAATTTTTTTTCGCCGACTCAGCACTTCCTGTTTGGCCGTATCTCGGAAACGAGCGAAACGGAGCTCAATTCCGGCCTTCTGGTACTAGACAAACTAGTCTAGGAGGTATTTTGGGTCAAGACGACCCCTGGTGTCGAATTTATTTTTGCCGACTCGGCACGTCCTGTTTGGCCGTATCTCGGAACTGGTGCGTCGTAGAGCGAAACGGAGCTCAATTCAGGCCTTTTGGTACTAGACAAACTAGTCTAGGGGGTATTTTGGGTCGAGACGAACCCTGGTGTTGAATATTTTTTCGCCGACTCGGCACAGTGCGTTGTAGAGCGAAACGGAGCTCAATTTCGGCCTCCTGGCACTAGACAAACTAGGCTTAGGGGTATTTTGGGTCGAGACGACTTCTGTTGCCATATCTCGAAAACGATGCGTCGTAGAGCGAAACGCAAAGATGCCTAAGGGCGGGGTATGTCACTTAAACTTGACCACGGACAGTTCCAGAGTCATCATGGTTCTAGACACGGTCTCTTAGGTATATGTTAACTAGGAATAGAACTCACACGAAACGCGCCAAGGCATCTTCAGGCCTTGACGTCTAGTTATATTATGTATGGTCTCGGTGTTTGGCGTTTTGGATTTTATTCGTTTTGAATGTGTGTCAACATACATGTAATCGGAATGCATGTTCCAGAACATGAATGATAGTATTCAAATGCAAATTTAATTTACCCTACATGGAGTTAATTTGCATGATTTATACAACTGTGGTACCTGAATTCACATGAATGTATTCCAGTGTATCTTTATTGCTTCGGTTTACATTGATTAAAAAAAAAAAAAGCATGGGGAAAAAAATATATGTATCGGTATTTTCTATTTTCATATGTATATGTTCATGGACATGCAAAGTTTCCATAATGAAGGCCAGTGGTAATAGTATGACAACATTATGCATGTACATGTTATTGTACAGGGTTATTCAGAAAAAAAGTATACCGAAACAATTGTGAATATGATGTTGATAACTTCATCAGTCCATTGTATAGAGCAATTTATTTATCATATACTCCCATTAGCATCATCATGATGAGTGTTCATTTCATGCTATGCTGATCAAGACAGAGTAAATACTGGTTGATGGAAACTTCCCTGTTGCCTAAGTTTCGGTATACTTTTTATTGAATAACCCTGAAGGTATACCGGGTATGTACAATATATCATGGTGACATGACATAAAAGTACAAGTTTACATAACGGATGCAAATTGTTAATATCCATATGTTGTAGGTTCTCATGAAAAAACTTTTTTATTGCGATGTGGCAGAACTTTACGACATAAATTCACATAATCTAACAACACTACTTGTCAATACTTGTGTACATGTATATTGTGCAGATTTGACTAGTTGATTGAGATCCGATCTCATAAAAATCTTCTCTAGAGAAGATCTTCTCGCGTCATTGGAAGTCTTATGATCTTTTCGGATTTCAGTAAAGATGTGGCACATGTGATCGGTGATATACTGGTATCAGGTATGCAGGGCGGTATTCATCTTATCGGGCGAAAGGAAAAATATGAATGTGTAGTTTTTGTCGGTGACATTTATAAATCATGTACAAAAGACATTGCAAGAGGGTACACTGTGTGACTGTTTGCCCTAATGTTCTGTCTCGCCGCATACATGTAGTAACAAAACTGAAATTGATTCGAGTATAATCCGTAGACAAGGAACATTCTTCTACGGTTCATGTAGCGATCATGTTCTATTGTTACCTTATATGTTATATGGTGAAGAACAGGCATACAAGTGATGTAGAAAAATCAAAATTATATTCCTGCCCCAGTCTGTAGCTTCTTTATGACTGTTACATGAAACCTTTGTGTGATAATACAGGTACGTATGGTTATTAGCATGATCAGAAAGATGTCTTACTGAAATGTTTCTGGACAAGATGTTTTGCCTTTCTATGTACATGTATGTATGCACTTACATTATTTGAAAATATTTGTCGTAAGGCCAGAAAGTGCCATTTACAACATCATGTATCTATACAAGTAAATACATTCAAAATACAGATTTGTAGCTTCATTTGTTGATAAATAAACTTCGCTAGTACATGTCAATGTGGCAATGTGTATTCTGTTACGATAGATTGAACACAACATTTGCAATGTAATCGAGTTGCATATGATCAGAAAAGAATACATACATGTAGCCATCTGCGGCCTACATCTCCATTGTATTTTGCTGGCCCTCTCAACAAAGCTAAGGGAATTTATGAACATTACCAATATTTTCAGGATATTATGAATTGCATTTAGGCCACACCAATTTATAAAGTCGGTCTATGGATTTTTGCCCGAAAGAAATCGTACGTGGGAGCGAAATTTTTTTACATTTAATATTAAATTTTCTGTCTTTGGAATATTTCACTTCAAAAATAGTACGAGCGATATATTTTCTTCTACTAATAATTTCTGTCTTTGGAATTTAGATTGCCAAAATTCGTGCGAGGGATTTTTTTTTCAATGATAACTCATGTATGTGCCGCTTATTTTTATATTGTATTCGACCGTCATGATCTAATAGAATCAAATTGACCAGTTTAGCGGGAAAATAGGATCATTTAAATCAATTAAAACCTGTTCTTTTCTCTGGTAACCCGTCTACATGTATATATCTAGGATGAACAATTCAATATGTATTCTGTGCCTTTTTTTCACAGTAAATACAGGTAGTTTAAAAATTTGTGAATAATTTTGTCATGTGTCACGTTGAATTACATGTCATGTCATGTTTATGAATTTTGTCTAAAATAACGCAAATTATTGCAGTACTATTGAGTAAAAATCCAAACTGTCCTGCTGTATTCCGATAATTATAGTTAGATATATAGACCTAAGAGTTACAGAAAAATTATCTATCGCAAGATATTATTGGTTGGGCTCTGGAAGATTTTTGGTACTGAGATTTATTCTGTTAAGTCATGTATAGACGTGGTATCAATACCCAGTATTAAGTATTCCGAGCAAACAAAACAGGGTCCGTTATCCAATCTCATAGTCCGGGGACAGAAAGTTATATCAGGCATACGAAGTGAGAGAAAACAAAAAATGACAGGGAAACTCATGAACATTTCAACATTTCATGCTCGGAAGACCCACCCGGAGCTGTGCCAACGGCCCAAAATGCTGATATTTTCCGCTCACAGGTGATCCTGTGTAGTGTTGGCACACAATGATTCAAACAAGTCCTCGGAAAATAGCAATACTGTCTCTTTAAATGCGGTTTTTGACAACCATTTGGGTGGATACTGACTGTGATTTTTATTTGGGGCAAAAACTAAGTTGTCGATGGATTTTATTAGGTCAAAATAGGTGCGGCGATTTTTTTTACCGAATTTTTGAGAATTAATTTTTAGGGGCGGCGATTCCATAGACCAACTTAATAAATTGGTGTGGCCTATATTCATATACTTTCATATACTTTCTATTCTGCAGAAAATAAGCCACCATCTTGATATATATCGATATCAGTGTGATCAGAGCAGGGACCAATACACATGTGAATTTTTGCCCGGACTCGTTTGATGATCTTCCGTCGGGGAGTGATGATGTATAGCACTCTACATTGCCTAGGGAACGGGAAAGATTAATTTGCTCTGCCGATTTCTGTCATGTACATTTGTCATCAAGTCCCCTTGTAAATGACCCTCTGGTCTGTAGTTTTACCCTGCTTCCAACCCTATGGACTCAACCTCTCGTTGTAGTATTGCTGTAATTCCCATATTCCACCATGCCCCCCCCCCCCCCCCCCCCCCCATTATAAAACAGGATTATGCTGGATCATGTGACTTGTAAGGTTTCAGTGATTCGTGCTGGCAACGCTGCCGAGATGGTGGTTGATGGCGTGTTTCTTACGTATTAATCATGTTTATGGCGTAATGATTTCCATTTATCAGTCATCAAGTTTGTCCTTGCAAGTTTTTGTGGCTTGTTTGTTTTCACTGTTTATGTATAATGATGCCAATAATGTAGTAGAGATAATTAACGTCATCATGTAGCACTCATTATACATGTATACTGAAACATCTTGCACTCATATACCTGGTGTATTCCTTTCATGATACTCTATCATTCATAATTGCATGCTAAAATGCAATAATACTTGTGGTAGTTATCTCTGCATGTCCGAAAATGATAACAACACATACAGTACCGATTTCGCAAATATTCACTAAAATGTTAGCATGTTGAGGCCAGTATTTAGCATGTACCAACCTTCCTTTACATGACCTACCATTATGCGACTTGATACTAGCCTAGTATGTGCGAGCACTGCCCTATGCTAGCAAATGCTTCTTTGTACTGTGGCACACTAACCCATTTCGCACTTTATGGTGAAGACGATTATATGCTCGCATGTAGTTACAAGCACATTGGTGAGTAGTTTATAAACAGTCTGAATCATCATCATGCACATGAATGCGCAAATGTGGTGTTTGAATTGAATTCACATTAGAGTCTGTACATGTGCATCCGAAATCAAAGATGCACGCATCTGTGCGAAACAATGCTCATTTGTTCAACTAAGACAGCCGCCTGACACGTTGCCATCGCTCAACCTCCTTGCATCTTGCGAGTTGATGCTGGCCTCTTATCGCCAGTAATCGCACTGGCTAGCACTTACTACAAAGCCCTGGCATCACTGTTGAAGATTTGCGAAATCGGTACTGTACATGTAAATTTTGTTCCACTGGAAATGTTCGTTGATCGATTGATTTTGACCTTGTCAATTGCGACCAGTGCTTCACTGTCCAAACAAAACATGGAAGAAATTGAAATAATTGGATACAACAGTGCCAAAAACATGCATCTGTTCTCAAATAATTGCAGCTTTCGTGGTGACTTTGAAGTGGGATCATCTTCACACTGGCAATCTATAGTAACATATTGACGTCAGAAGACAGTGTTTCAAAGAATCTAATTTGGGGAAATTCAATTTAATTGTATCCCCCGAACAAAGTTCGGCGGATACTATGGATTTGGCTTCGTCGTCCGCGTCCGCGTCCGCGTCCGCGCCCGCGTCCGCGTCCGCGTCCGCAGAGATTTTCTTGTGAACGCGCTACAGGCCGCAATTCTCACCCGATCACCATTATTTTTTGCAGGCACATATATAATGGTAAGATCCCGACACCAATCGATATTGGTTGCCGTGGCAACTGAATTGGTCGTTTGGGGACACATTTTGCATTGAAAACAGCCTGTTTGAGACACATGGCTTGTGAACGCGCTACAGGCCGCAATTCTCAACCGATCACCATTATTTTTCGCAGGCACATATATTATGGTAAGATCCCGACACCAATCGATTTTGGTTGCCGTGGCAACTGAATTGGTCGTTTGGGAACACATTTTGCATTGAAAACAGCCTGTTTGAGACACATGGCTTGTGAACGCTCTACAGATGGCAATTTTTGACTAATCTCGATAATATTTGGGAGTGTTGTTGGGAAGGGCTGTCGCACGAAACCAATCGTTTTTTGGAATGATCATATAAATATTAATATGTTAACAGCCTAACTTATTACAGAATTTTGAAATATCCATTTCGACATGTACGATCATTCCAATAGCCTGTACAATGGAAGGTAATGACACTGGTTTCTTGTTCAGAATGGAGAACTGAAGTTTTCAGTGAAAACAGGACAATATTACTGAATAAGTTAACATTAGTTTTACTAGTTAAGTCTATTATTGTCCACAATAAAAATAGTTAAGACGAGAAACATTTATTATTAAGCTCAACAAGGTAAAGGTTTTGTCCAGTACAGATTTCATGGGTGTAACTGAATAAGTTAACATTATTTTTAATAGTTAAGTCTATTATTGACCACAATAAAAATAGTTAAGACAAGAAATATCTATTATTAACCTCAACAAGGTAAATGTTTTGTCCAGTACAAATTTCATTGGTGTAACCGAATAAGTTAACATTATTTTCACTAGTTAAGTCTATTATTGACCACAATAAAAATAGTTAAGTCTATTATTGACCACAATAAAAATAGTTAAGATGAGAAATATTTATTATTAAGCTCAACAAGGTGAAAGTATGACCAGTACAGATTTCATGGGTGTACTGAATAAGTTAACATTATTTTTACTAGTTTAGTCTATTATTGACCACAATAAAAGTAGTTAAGACAAGAAATATTTATCATTGGGCTCAACAAGGTAAAGATTCTGTCCAGTAGACATTTTATGTCTGTAACCAATTAAGTTAACATTTTTTTTGCTAGTTAAGTCTATTAATGACCTCAATAAAAATAGTTAAGATGAGAAACAATTATTATTGAGCTCAACAAGGTTAAGGTTTTGTCCGGTAGAAATTTCTGGGTGTAACCGAATAAGTTAACTTTATTTTTACATGTTAAGTCTATTATTGACCACAATTAAAATAGTTAAGACAAGAAATATTTATTATTGGGCTCAACAAGGTGAAGGCTTTGTCCAGTAGAGATTTTATCGCTGTGACCAAATAAGTTAACATTATTTTTTTGCTAGTTAAGTCTATTATTGATCACAATAGCTTTTTATGAAAACATTGATCAACTTTTACTTTGAATTTCAACTTGAGACCATGTTTGGCACAAATTATGAGTTAAAATATAACTTATGGTGAAAAGTTCGATCTGGCTCCATTTTCGTCATCTTGAAATGCAGTTTTGGTCAACTTTTACATTGAATTTCAACTTAATACCAAGTTTGGCACATATTATGAGTTGAAATATAACTCATGGCGAAAAGTTTGATCTGGCTCCAATTTCGTCATCTTGAAATGCAGTTTTGGTCAACTTTTAGTTTGAATTCCAACTTGAAATCAAGTTGGGCAGGTATCATGAGTTAAAATATAACTCATGACGAAAAGTTTGATCTGGCTCCAATTTTGTCATCTTGAAATGCAGTTTTGATTAACTTTTACTTTGAATTTCAACTTGAAACCATGTTCGGCACATACATGTATTATGAGTCGAAATATAACTTATGGTGAGGAGTTCAATCTGGCTCCAATTTCGTCATCTTGAAATGCATTTTTGGTCAAATTTTACTTTGAATTTCAACTTGGAACCAAGTTTGTAAAATATTCTGAGTTGAAATATAAATAGGTGAAAAGATTGATCTATCTGTATTTTCGTTATTTTATCAAACATGTCGAAATGGAAATTCATATAAAGAGATATCAGTGGTGATTCTGAATTCGACCTTCAATAACCTCGGAAAATCAGTGCAGCAAGTTTGGTGGGGAAAAGAAAACAGTTGTGCTTGAGATTTAACATTTCTCTGGTAATCTTTTTTAGCCCTTGCTCTAGTTTTTCACACTTGACAGTGATAAATTTGGGGCAACAGAGATGATAGGGCTACGGGGGATACACCCAAGCGGTCGTAGGCGACCGGAAGCGTCTAGTTGGAATTTCCATTGACCATACTGAGGAAAAATCCATTTTCGACAAGACAAATCAACATGAGAATTTGAGAATTGCATGGGTGGGAGTATGAACTATAAATACATGTACCGGTACATATAAATTTCATGAAGTTTACGTAATTAGGGCATTTCGGCCCGAAATGCCCTTATGGTTTTGTCTGGTTTTTAGGTTACCGGACCTTTGGTCCGCTAACCTATTGGCATGGTGTTGTGTCCGGCGTCGGCGTCGGCGTCGTCCACATTTTTATCTTTTTGAAATTTTGCACAAAAATGCACAAAAATAATTCAAGACGGAGGTATTTTGTAGTTTTTTGATTTTCGCAATTTTTTTCAAAATGGCGGCAGTTTTTGTCGAAAATCGGCCAATTTTGGACTTTGGCAGCCATTTTCTCAAAATCTGTTCAGTAACTTTTTCTCTTTTTTTGCACAAAGATGCTTCATTATGTCCTTCGTAACGTGTATCAAGATGGATTGGTTTGAATCGCTCTAAAGGCCGAAATTGCACTTTTTCGACATTTTCTCAAAATCACTTCAGTAACTTTCCTTCTAATTTCTCATGTTTCTTATTGATGCATAACACTCCTCATATGTACCCCTGTGACATGTATAAATTTCGTTGCCCTTGAATCGCTCGAAGTGGGCCATTTTGGGCCCAAACTCGGCCCAAATGGGACTTTCCCATGTTAAATTTTCCTATGCTTTATAATGGGACACATTAAGCCCAATATCTCACTTAATATTGAGATTAGAGACTAGGAATCAATTGTGGACATATAGGAAATGATATATGCTGAATATTTTCGTGACCTTGAATTTGACCTCTGACCTTGGTTTCAAGGTCATAGCGGCCGTTCTCGTCGAAAATGGTTAATTTTGGACTTTGATGGTCGTTTTCTCAAAATTTGTTCAGTACCTTTTTAGGTTACCGGACCTATGGTCCGATAACCTATTGGCATGGCGTTGCGTCCGTCGTCCGTCCGTCGTCCGTCGTCCGTCCGTTCACATTTTTATCTTTAAAGTATATGGTCAAATCTTTCTGAAATTTTGCACAAAAATACCTGAAAATATTTCCAGGAAAGGGTTTTTTTTAGTTTTCTGATTTCCGAATTTTTTTCAAAATGGCGGCTATTTTTGACGAAAAATGCCTGATTTTGGACTTTGGCGGCCATTCTCTCAAAATCTGTTCAATAACTTTTTTTCTTACTGATGCATAACACTCTTCATATGTACCTCTACGATGTGTATAAGTTTCGTTGCCCTTGAATCGCTCGAAGTGGGCCATTTTGGGCCCAAACTCGGCCCAAATGGGACTTTCCCATATTAAATTCTCCTATGCTTTATAATGGAACACATTAAGCCTAACATCTCACTTAATATTGAGATTAGAGACTAGGAATCAATTGTGGACATATAGGAAATGATATATGCTGAATATTCTCGTGACCTTGAATTTGACCTTTGACCTCATTTTCAAGGTCACAGGACAAAATGGCTAATATCTCGCTTATTATCGACTTTACAGCTTAGAAATCAATTGTGAACATATAGGAAATGATATATGCTGAATATTTTCGTGACCTTGAATTTGACCTTTGACCTCATTTTCAAGGTCACAGGACAAAATGGCTAATATCTCCCTTATTATCGACTTTACAGCTTAGGAATCCATTGTGAACATATAGGAAATGATATATGCTGAATATTCTCGTGACCTTGAATTTGACCTTTGGCCTCATTTTCAAGGTCACAGGACAAAATGGCTAATATCTCGCTTATTATCAACTTTACGGCTTAGGAATCAATTGTGAACATATAGGAAATGATATATGCTGAATATTCTCGTGACCTTGAATTTGACCCTTGACCTCATTTCCAAGGTCACAGGACAAAATTGCTAATATCTTGCTTATTATCGACTTTACGGCTTAGGATTCAATTGTGAACATATAGGAAATGATATATGCTGAATATTCTCGTGACCTTGAATTTGACCTTTGACCTCATTTTCAAGGTCACAGGACAAAATGGCTAATATCTCGCTTATTATCGACTTTACAGCTTAGGAATACAATGTGAACATATAGGAAATGATATATGCTGAATTTTCTCGTGACCTCGAATTTGACCTTGACCTCATTTCCAAGGTCACAGGACAAAATTGCTAATATCTCGCTTATTATCGACTTTACGGCTTAGGAATCAATTGTCAACATATAGGAAATGATATATGCTGAATATTTTTGTGACCTTGAATTTGACCTTTGACCTCATTTTCAAGGTCGCAGGACAAAATGGCCAATATCTTGCTTATTAGTGACTTTACGCCTTATGAATCAATTGTGAACATATAGGAAATGATATATGCTGAATATTCTAGTGACCTTGAATTTGACTTTTGACCTCATTTTCAAGGTCAACAGGACAAAATGGCTAATATCTTGCTTATTATCAACTTTACAGCTTAGGAATCAATTGTGAACATATAGGAAATGATATATTCTGAATACTCTCATGACCTTGAATTTGACCTTTGACCTAAATTTCAAGGCCAGTCATTTTATTTTCAAGGTCAGAATACAAAATGGTTTATATCTCTCTTATTATCAAATTCACAGCTTAGGGGTCCATAGTGAACATATAGGAAATGATGTATGCTGAATACTTTGGTGATCTAGAATTTGACCTTTGATCCAATTTTCAAGGTCAGAGAACAAAATGGCTAATATGTCGCTTATTATCATCTTTACAGCTTAGGAATCAATTGCGAATAAAGAGGAATGATATATACTGAATCTTTTCATGAACTTGAACTTTGACCTCATTTTCTAGGTCACATCACCGATCACAGAATGGCTAATATCTCACTTATTATCGACTTTACAGCTTAGGAATTTATTGTGGACATACTAGAAGTAATATATTTGTTGAAAAATTATTTTCAAGGTCACTGGACAAAAGGTAAAATCTAAAATGTATATTGTCCGGTAACCTTTCTTGGCCCTTGGGCTATTTTATTATTTTTTTTTTCTTCTTTTTTTTTTTTTTTTTTTTACTTTCCGCCGT